>CM021102.1:167714070-167731189 GCA_007115665.2 Sequoiadendron giganteum | reverse complement strand
ATATGATTTTAATGGGAATTATTACTTGAAAAGGTATCGATGCTCATCGAGAAAGATAGATTGAGCTGAAAATAAAGAAGGGCTCGCAGCCTAGGCTCATTGTCGGAATATAAAGAAGAAATATAGAATGTTACATAGAGAACATGATCTCAATACAACAAAGAATCCACCATAATAGCTCCAACAAAATTTGCATCTTTCAAGAGATCGAGATACCTTCAGTTCATTGCATTTAACAATCTTGCAATCTTGCATTATAGCTCACATTGCATTTTGCATCTTTGCACTTAATTTCACATCACAAAACTCAAATAGATTCCACACTCCATATCGCATCAGCTCACCTTGCATTGATACCATCCAAAACTTGAAAATCACCTTCAAGTCGACTACACAAACCTTACACTTTACAAATTCAAAAATAGGTCGACACTAAGCATTCCTGCGGTGGATAGGAATGAAAGTGGACCAATACAAAACTTAATTGGGACCAAAATCAACACTGACACTCCATGCTATACCTTCATTAATACTTAAAAATATTTGAATGTAGTGTAAACACCATTAAAATTTGAAGTACACGCTTCCTCAAATCCAAGAAAATCTTGAGAACCACACACCATGATTCTAGAAAATCTATAATAATCCACAAACCACCTAAGATCCAACAAATTATTTGCACCAACTCACACCTTTAGAATTTACAAGCCCAATACACTCAAACTACACTGCCAAACACTATAACTCTAAAAATCATCTTTCAAAGCATAAAAACCTCAAACCCACTTGAATGAGGTAAGCTTTCAACACCATAAAATCACCTTTAAAACTACAAGTCTTGAAGCACAACTACAGAGAAACATGGAGCAAAATAATTTCTCCCAGACACCTTTGTAAGAAAAACTACAAATCCAATTCACACACTGATGAACATAACTTCTTCTACACATTGATCTAGATGCCTAGATTCTAGATATAGAAACTATGAACACCTCTAACCAACATATCGAAATGACACAAGCATATCTTCAACCCATAAGAAATGTAGAGAAAAACTAGAACATATCTCCAACACAATTTTTCCTCTTTTTATCAATTGTTTCAATATCCTCAATATCTTTATCACTACCACAACCATAACCAAAAGCTTATCAAAGCAACACTAGAGGTTAACACTAGTAATTTAATTGATGAAAACATAATGCAACTAATGAAAGCAACAATCTCTCTCAACCATTACATAATTGACACCAATGACAACACAATATTTTTGACATCAATCACAACCCCATACTTGCAACAATCTCCCCCTTTATCATTGATGGCAACACAAGATGTGAAAAAAATTCAAAGAAAACATACACTCTCCTTTTTTTTTTAAATTAGACAACCTACACAAATTCCTTCACTCTCTCCTCCATACAAGATTCTCTCTCCCTATCTCTCCCCCTTTCAACATTTTTATTTTTCACATGCTTCACTCTCCCCCTATATAGATAGAATTTTCACATGACTCTCTCCCCTCCTTTGAAATCAATGGAAAATTATAAAATGTTTTGCATTATTCTCCCCCTTTGACATTGAACCAATATACTTGCTACTACTCTAAATACTCCCCCTTAGGAGTATACACCAACCAAATAAAAAACCTCTACAAAATGACAACACTCATTCCATACTACAACAATGTCACTACCTACTTCCCCTGATAGGTAGCCACCAACACCAGTCTAGACAGAGAATGAATCCATAGATCCCCTGGGATGATGCATCTCCATATGCATCTAGTTCAAAGAAGGAGGGGCAATAACCCCCAACTTCTCCTGGAGATACTCAAAAGTATCCTTAGGAAGAGACTTAGTAAATATATCAACAATCTGATCCTTTGTAGGTACATATTCAAGCTTAACTTCATTCTCCACAACCTTCTCTCTTAGAAATTGATATCTGATTGAAATATGATTTGTCCTTGAATGCATCACTGAGTTCTTTGAAATATTGATTGCACTTGTATTATCACAAAATATAGAAATAGGCTCATCATACACCACTTTGATATCCTTCAATGTTTGACTCATCCACAACACTTGTGTGCAGTAAGATGTTGCTACAATGTACTTAGCCTCTGTAGTAGATAGTAAAACTGAATCTTGTTTCTTAGCCATGATACCAATTTGCATCCAAGGAAGAATGCACAACCATTTGTACTTTTCTTGTCATCCACACAACCAACCCAGTCTTTATCTATGTAAGCATATAGTGTGAAATCAATATCCTTAGGATACCACATTTCATAATTTGGAGTTCCCTTCAAATATTTGAATATCCTCTTCACTACTACAATATGTTTTTCTTTAGGATCTTCTTGAAATCTAGCCACAAGACAAGTTGCATACATGATATGTAGTCTAGTAGCAGTTAGGTATAGCCGTGCACCAATCATAGATCCATAATTTCTCTGATCATCCTTAGGGGATTCATTATCCTTACTCAGTTTACAACCAATAACCATAGGAGTACATACCAGTTTGGAGTCTTCCATTCCAAATTTCTTCAACATTTCCTTAACATACTTTGATTATGAAATGATTATGACTTATCTGTTTGATTGATTTTTAGCCCAAGGAAGAAATTCATCTCCTCAAACATAGACATTTCAAACTCTTATTGCATCTCTTCTAAAAATTTCTTACACATAGCTTCATTGCCTCCAAAAATTATGTCATCAACATACACAACCACTATCAATATTTGATCTTTCTCAACCTTAAAGTAAAGGTTACTATCTACGGTACCTTTCTTGAATCCTTGATGTATCAAATACTTGTCCAACCTTGCATACCAAGTTCTAAGAGCTTGCTTCAATCCATACAATGCCTTCTTCAATCTACAAACCACATTAGTTTTTTTCTGATAACTAAAATCCTTTTGGTTGTTCCATGTAAGCTTCTTCCGATTCTCCATTCGAGAAAGTAGACTTCACATCCATCTGATAAATTTTAAAGTCCTTACGTGTTGCAAATGCTAGAAACATCTTGATTGCTTCCATTCTAGCCACCAGATAAAATGTCTCCTCAAAGTTTATTCCTTCAACTTGTGAGTAACCCTTACACACAATCCTTTCCTTGTTTCTTACCACTTCTCCATTCTCATTCAACTTGTATCTGAATACCCACTTTGTACCAATTATGTTCTTGTTTTCAGGTCTAGGAACAAGTCCCCAAGTATGATTCTTCTCAATCTGCATAATTTCTTCTTTCATTGCCTTCATCCAATATTCATCTTTGTATGCCTCACTCATTGTTTTAGGTTAAACTTTAGAAAGTAAGCACAAATTTACCTCTACTTTAGTAGCTCTTCTTCTTGTCAACACACCTTTGCTTTTGTCTCCAATGATCTCTTCTTTAGAATGATTTCTCTCCACATACTTAGGGGTCTTAGGGGTCTTTTTTAGAGCTTCTTCCTCTTCATTTTATACTTCCTTTTCCTTAATTTCTTCTTCTTCTCCTCCTCCTCAAGTAGGTTTGAATCTAATTCATATCTATATATCACCATTGAATTCCTCAATTCTTCATCAACCTTGACACTTGCACTTTCAACAATCCTTCTTAGCCTTTTGTTGTAACATTTGTAAGCTTTAATTTTAGTAGAATATCCAAGGAAGATACCTTCATCAGATCTTGCATCAAACTTTCCTAATTTTTCATCATCTCTTCTGATATAGCATTTTACTCCAAACACTCTAAAGTACTTGATAGTAGGGATCCTTCCATACCACAACTCATAGGGAGTCTTTGTGATGTTAGCTTTTGCTTGAACTTTGTTAAGTATGTAAACACTAGTATGAATTTCTTCTCTCTAGTAGACTTCTAGCAGTTTAGATTTTGTCATCATAGTCCCTATAGCTTCTTGAATAGTCTTGTTTTTTCCTTTCAACCACTTCATTTTTTTGAGGAGTCCTGGGAGCAGAAAAGTGCCTTTTATGTCATGATTATCACAAAACATGTTAAATTCATTGGAGGTGAAATCTCCACCTCTGTCGGACCTCAAGCATTTGATCTTCAAATCCATTTCATTCTCAACCATAACTTTCAATTATTTCAATATATCTAGGGCTTCAAATTTCTCTCTAAGAAAAGTAATACATGCCATTCTAGAGTAATCATCAATCAAAAGCATGAAATACCTATCACCTTGTAGAATTATCACTCTTTTATACCATAGGTTTTGATGCACCAATTCCAACAATCTGATAGAATATTGTTCCTTTCCCTTGAAACTAATTCTTGTTCATTTTCTAAATTGATAATCTGTGTAAACAACATCGATAGGCTTTGTAATATCTGGCAGATCTCTCATTTCTTGAACCGAACTAATTCTAACCAAGTTATCAAAATTGATGTGACACATCTTCCTATGCCATAACCAACTATCATTAATCTATTATAAAACAATGACCATGAACACCCTTGAGCTAATAGATATTTCCATTTGTCCTCTTTCCAGCAACAATCATAGTTTTAGACCCTTTTCTAATCCCACATCCATTGAATCTTCAAACATAAGATTGTATCCTTTGCTACACATTTTTCCAACACTCGAGAGGTTATGCCTTAAACCTTTAACATAGTAAACATCTTTAGTATCATGATTTCCATCAAAACTGATTGAACCTATTCCACAAATCTTAGCACCTGGATCGCCTCCAAATTTAACAAGTCCTCCATCATATTTTCAAGTTTAACAAACTTACTCTTGTCTTTGTTCATATGATTTGAGAAACCACTATGAATAACCCAATAGTTCTTATCATATCTAACATGAAAATTAGATACCAAAGTACCTCCAATCTTATCCTTTTTCTCCAGAGCACTTTCCTTCACACAACTTTCAAAGTTAGAATAAACAAATTCATCTTTTAAAGCCAAGAAAAAACATTCATTATCATCAAAATCTCCATAATCATATTCATCATCAGAAATACCAACATCTTCTCTAATGTAATAGCTTTTCTTGACCATATTTCCTTTGTTTTCCTTGTTTTTATTGTTCACAACTCTATTTGGACATCTTGAAGCATAGTGACCTATTTGTCCACAACTGAAAAATTTGAAATGTAATTTACCTTTTTACTTATTGGTGCTATTTTTCATCCTTGTTACAAAGTTAGCTTCTACATCATCAAGATCATCTCCATTTGAATCTTCAACATTTTATGATTTTCCAGCCTTGAAAGCAGTCTCCACTTCTGCACCTTTATTCAAACCAATTTTTCTCATTTGAAATGTAGTTAGTGTGCCATACAACTGATCTCTAGTGTAAGTATTAAAATTTGAAACTTCCTCAATAAAAGAAACCTTTTCACCATAAGAACCAGAAAGAGTTCTAAGAATTTTCTTTACCACTTTGGGTTCTTTGAATTTTGCACCAAGACCTCTCATTGCATTGATAAGTTCATTAATCATCTGCATGTAACTTGTAATTTTTTAATCTTTAGACATTCTAAAGTTCTAATTTTTTTTCTTTATATTATATATCTTAGCTTTTTTAACGTTATCATCTCCTTCATAAATACTTTCTAGCTTATCCCAAACTTCTTTAGTAGTTTTCAAATCCATCACTTTCACTAATTCAAAATTTGCAAGATTGCTCAAAAGGAAAAACCTTGCTTTACGATTTGTTTCATAGGCCTTGACTTCATCAATTGTGCTCAATCCATTTGTACGTATGGTATATGTAGTCTTCACTACCTTTGCAACATGAAATCCAAGGTAAACCAGATATCCTTCCATCTTAACCTTCTAGAATGCATAGTCTATGCCATCAAACATAGGGATCTCCTTCTTGTTCGCCATCCCAAATCTACCTCAAGCGGTCAAGATTTTATCCAAGGAACCTTACTTTGATACCAATTGTTGAATGAAAAAGACAACTAAGAGGGGGTGAATCAGTTGTATCCAATTAAAACATCAAAACCATCAACAATAATCAGATCAACATGCATTCATTAAACCCTTAATCTATTATAATGTTCAAACATGAAATGTAGATAACTGAAACTGAAACAACAACACCATACACAAGAGAACACCAAATTTACATGGAAAAAACTAGGAGGGAAAAACCATGGTGAGGATTAACTCACAATATAAGTAATTGCAAAATTGGTACAAAAAGGCTTATTTCCAGACTAGGACACACTGTCTAGAAGGGCTCACAATCCAGGCCCATTGTCAAAATAGAAAAAGAAAGAAGATAGAATGTTACACATAGAAAATGATCTCAATGTGAAACAAAGGAAAAATTAGGGTTTTTATATGAAAGGGGGTTCACCAAAATGATAATAGATAGACCTATTTTCCTTTATTTCATTAGGAAATGAGATCCACATAATGAATTGATTATCAACCCTTAGGTGAATCAAGTCAAAGTGAGAATCTTTAGATTTCCTTATGACTAAAGGATGGGGGTCAAGGTCAAACAAAAATTTGGGGAGAACAACTAAAAATAGAAAATCAACACCAAAAGGTAATCTAAAACTTGAAACAAAAATATTACACTCAATATTTGCAGAACCAAAAAATAGATTGCAGATTGAAGAAGGGCAAAAACTTGTGTATCAATCACCAAAAGTGCTTTTTAGAAGTTGATCTGAGACATTCATCCATGGGGAAATGGGTCCAAGTACAAGGGTTGCAAAAATATTTAAGGAGCCTCTGGTGTAGATCTGAAGCTTCTGATTTGTCTAGGTTTCAGTGCTGGAAAGTCAGAAATCTGATTTGTAGGTGAGGTTTCGTGATTCGACGACAACATTTACAACTTTTGCAACTTTCACAACTTTGTAAATCTTTCTCTTCAAAAGGTCTTCAAGTCTTCTTCAAACCTAAATCTACAATCATGCACACAAGAGAGAAAAATGTTTTTTTTGGGTGAATAGGGCTTTGCCTTCGTCAAACCCCATTTTAGTAATCAAACCTTGAAATGAAATAATGCATGAAAGAGGGAATGAAGAATGAACAAAGCTATGTTACCACTCAACAAAACCCTTGAATGAAACCTTGATAATGGAGATCTCAGGAGGTCTACAACTTGCATGAGATGACTAAATTGGCTGTGGATCTTGACACTTGAATAATGCTTGTGTAGACACTAAAAATTGTCCTAGGCCTGCGAACTTTATTTTCTCTATTAATTCCCCCTTCATTCCTAATAATTAAATAATTGTAATTATTTAATTAATTCATTTCTATCTTTTTATTTCTTCTCTTGATTAATTAAATAATTTTTATTTATTTAATTATTTATCACTCTATACTAAAATTGAATAGTTATTTTAATTATTTAATTATTAGGTATGTGCAGGATCACGATGTGCCAAAAAGTGGCGATATGTAAGTGATATGATGGCCCATGCGACTGACGACTTTTTTTTAACCCAAAATTGATGAGATGAAAAGGGTTTTTAAAGGAGATTCTCAGCTTTCCATCACTATAAATTATGCTTTACTTTGAATTTAATAAATAATTATTATTCATTTTCTTTTTGAATTATGACTAAATTCCTGATTGATAGGCTGATTGAAATTTTTTTATAGCTTTCAAATGGTATAACATTTTTTGAATCCAAAACATGCATCACATTCTATGCTTCACATACTATAAGATTAAAAACAAATTGAATTTCATGAAGTTTTGACCAAGTTAAGGTGGTCAAACATACAAGTTTTTATATTTTTTAAAAGTTGTAATAAAAAAATAATAATTAATTATTTACTTGGAAACAAATTACAAAACAATATGCATAACATCGGTACATGAGTCCTCTACTTATATCTAAAATTTTATAAAAAAATATTATCATTTTATTGTGGTTAGGGTGGTTAGACAAACACCTACTTCTTATTTTTTCCCTAAAATTTAAGTACTATTGCATTGAAATTTCAAATTTTCACCAAATAGATTTAAAATAAATAAATAAACCTTGTAGTTTAGAAACTACATTCAATTTTCTATAGATTCTATTCTTACATATTTTTGAAATAATATAGATAACTTATTCAAATTTTTATGTCAAGTTGCCTAACTCTGATTTTTTGAATTTTCATTGCCACTTAAGGGCCTATTTTTCTATGATGATCCCGCACATACCCTATTCACTAGCTATTTCTGTCATTAAGTTAAATAATTTTTTTATATTTAATTATCTTCTAATTTGTCATTTTCTTTCCACTTTTGAATTAAAATATTATTTAATGAAAAAGTCAACCCATCACATGTCCTCTATAATTAAATAATGCTTCTATTATTTAATTATTCATTTCCCACTTTTGAATTAAATTATTATTTAATAAAAAAGTCAACTTGTCGCATGTCCACTATAATTAAATAATGCTTCTATTATTTAATTATTCATCTCCCTCTCAAATTAAATAATTTTACAATTATTTGAATATCTCCTACAACCTCTTTTTTCGTGGCAACCTCATTATCCATGTCAATCTTATCTCTTGATGTCTCATTCAACCTCAACCCTTGATTGAATTATTTTATAATTCAATCTTAGCCATTCATTCTTATCTTTGCCCTAATTTATCCCTAACCCTATTCCATACTACAAATTTCATTCTTGGCCATTGATTGACACATCTTATTGACATTAAATCTCATCCCTTTATTCAAATTTGTCTTTCTATAAAAGATACCTATCCTTGTCATTTTCATACAATCTAGTTCATGTGCAAGTACATGTTATTGAGACAACTATCTTCAATATTTTTCTATCATAGACATTAGGCTACTATTGCATACTCAAATATGAGGGCATCAAAGTCATTCAAGAAAGATGGAGAAGGGAAATGGAGGTCAAGCGACCATGGCATAGGTGATATTTACTGTGTTTATATTTCTTATGTTGGATTGTGCTCTATTATTGATTCAGGGCTTCATAGGTTTAGTTTTGATTCTATTGTACCTTTACCTGAATTTTACCCTAGATTACATTGGTGAACTCGACGTGAAGCTAACCAGACATTGTAGGAATTTTTAGAAATTTTGAGTTTTTCGGGTCTATGAAACAATTGCAAGCTAAAACGATGCAATTGTCGAAAGGTAGTGCGACACAACCGACATCCGAAAAGCTACAACTGTTTGGAAGCCAAAAAATCATTTGGGTTGCACTTATTTTGGATTTTTTTGCTTATTCTTGGTTTGTGGTTTTTGGTTTTTTGTTTTTATCGTCTAACATCAGTGTTGCATAATATTAGTCTCTTGTTTGTCAAAATTGGTTGTATTTTTTGTGTTTTCCAACTACATGTTCCTACGACACAACTTCTTAGGGAATCACCACAACTGTGTAGGATTCGAGAACATCATTTGGTTTCATTTATTTTTAGATTTTATAGTTTTTTTCGATTACTAGTTTTGGCTTTTGCCATCTAACATCATTATTATATCATTTTGGTTTTTGGTTTTGTTGAAATTGGTTGGATTTATTATGTTTTTGTAGCTCGAGGTCCATTCACCACAACTGTTGATGGGTTTGACGCAATTGATATCAACTTCACCGTATTCTACCGACGAAGTCACCATCCTGGAAGCCGTAGTCGCCAGGTCCTGCACCACAACTATTGAAAGCCAGTGAGTTGCAACTATCATTTACAACGATGCAATTTCTTGTTTTCCAGAATCTTGCATATGATTAGGAATTTTCATTTCTAATCTTTTGCATTCTGTAGCATAGGAATTTTTTGGTACAAATATATGATTTGTAGTGTGTGGCACAGGTGGAAAGAAATAATTTTCATTTGATTTTGCTAACTTGTTTGTTTTGTCTCATTTTGCAATTTCATTTTTCTCACACTTATTCAGTTAAAATTAACCTTGCATATACACTCATTTGGTTTAAAATTTATAACCTGCATTATCTCACTCATGGGTTAAAATGAACACAACTTGCATATTCACTCATCTAGTTTAAAATTTACAAAAACTTGCATATCACATTTATTTGGGCTTAAAATTAACCTTGCATTTCACTCATTGGATTTAAAATTGACAGCAACTTTAAACAAGTGTCTTCTCTCATATACTGATTTGGGGACCTAAAATAAATCATTGTCTTCGTTGTTTTGTGGTTTTGCATTTCATTGTAGAGGTGCGTATGCTCTTCTCTCACACCATTTTGGTGATCTTAAGAATCAAAATCATCTCTTAACACTTGCATTATCACCCACACATTTGAATTTATTAAGGTTAATGAACATGATGCAAGTGTGAGTCAAGTGTGTTGTGTATGCTCTCTCCTCACACCTGGTGTGATCTTAGAGATCAAAAACAATATACTTGTCTTGATTTTGTTTACCCTTAGAGGGGCCTACCAAGTTAGACACATCCGTATAAATAACTCCTTGGTGACTCCAACCGGCTTTTCCCTTGGACTGGTATACAAAAGGATACGATGAAACATCATAGTCCTCATGCTATGTAGGCCTTAGCCATATGGTGCCATTCAGAAAGGGGAGGTAATTTTGAGTATATGTTCCCGAAGTAAGTTGGTTAGAGTGTTAGGTGGTTTGTTGGATTCTCCCAAGGTAACATGTCCCCTAGTTGTGACTAATAACCAAACTAGTTAGAAGCCACCCTTTTGATTGAGTTTTGGTGATGTTCTTAGTGTAGGGGTGTAGCATTGCACCCATAAGACTTTTAAACCCAACATTTGGCTCCCTTAAGTGAGACAAAAATCCCTAGCTTAGCATAAGTTGCTTGCTCCCAACTTGTAACTTTCCACGGAGAGGGTGATTTGCAGTATCCTTCCATTGCAAGAGGCCCCTACCCATCCACTTTCATAGACAAAAGGTGATAAATAACCCAAAAGGGTGTTCCTCTCTTACATCGAAGGAGATTCCTAGAGTGGATCTAATAGTGTCTCCATTGGCCATTGACCTTAGGGATAGAAAAGTGTCTTATGTGTGTGATTTTTATTCGAGTTGTGTTATACCCGTGGAAATTCGAGGTGACTAACCTCAAGAACATACACATTGCAAAAATGATTTTTGGACATTCAAACTTGCCCGAATTGTTTTCAGACTATTTATAGTGTTTTCCATACATAATTCATGAAAAATAGATCAAAATTGAGTTAAAATCAGTCAGCTTAGGGCTAAAATAAACTGTTCACCACAACTGACTATGCTTCACTGCAACTGCTAAAACCAGAATACCGTAACTGATTCCCAGAACATCACATCTGATAGTTAGAATGACACAATTGATAGCTGTTGAAAATTTTAGGGAAATCTGAAACAGTCCACTCTTTGATCAATCCCTGAGCACAATCTTGTCCTTTGATCATAGACTTGCAATCACAAGACCTATCATTTTAGTCCATCCATTTCCACACCTTTGCATTAGTTGCATTTACCATAGGTCAAAATTTAAGTCATATGTTATCTTGCATACACCTTGTTGTAGACTTTGGCTTTAAAAATTCATCAAACTTTAGAGCAATCCATAATTACAAAATTGGATTTATCTTGACCTTACTTTCCATCATTTTAGTCCTTTGTCATTTAGGTTGGCTCCTCAACTCACAAGGCTAGTCTAAGACCACCTTTGTCAACTTGTCATTTCAATCTTTCTCATCCTTGAGGTCTTGATAAAACATATTTTTTCCTCCTTGTCTATCTTTGTTTGATTGGTAACCTTACCTTAGACTTACCATAAGGTGCTTAGTTTTCATAATATTGGTCATCATTTTAGGAAATATTACCATTCCCACCATCCATCATCCTTTCATATTTGCATTACATTTGTATACATTATTCCTAAACATACTATAGATATTGACCTCATTGTGATATTATCCTATTGACATCCTGACTATTGTCACTTTAACTCTTTATCTTGGTATCCTCATTAGACATCATTTATACCTTGAAAAATAAAAATAAATACTCATCTTCCATACCTTAGACATACCATAGATATTGACCTCATTGTGACATTATCTTATTGACATCTTGACTATTGTCACTTTGAATTATTATCTTGGATTCATTAGACATCCCTTATACTTTGAAAAACCCAAAAACATAGTTGCATAACCTTAAGTCATAGCCATACCTTTGTATTTTCATACCTTAGACATCATATCACATTCACCCTCCCTTTTGCATGTCTTTTATGGTTAAAACAAGAGAACAAATGAAAAGAAAGGAAATGGAATTCACTAATGAGGATGACCTTTACAACCCCACTAGCAACATGAGATTTGGATTTCCTTCCAATGAGTCACCAAAAACACAAAACTCAAATCCTTTTACAAGTTTCACAAAACTAGACATCCAAACACCATTGACTAAGGAAGATGTTGAAGCAGCTACCCAAAATCCTAACAAGACCCCCAAATATTTTTAGCCAAAATTTTACATAGTGGAGCAAAACTACCCCATGGATTTGATGTGAATACAATTCAACCAGAAACACCACCAAATAAACAAAGTCAAGGACATGACACTTCTACCTCCAAAGGTTCCATCCCATAAATGAATCTTTCTATGCCTTTAGAAGGATTTACAAAAGACTCCACCACAAACCATGCATATACTTATTTGGAACACAATCAATATCACAATCCATGACACAACCAATGTCACAACCTTTTAACACCACATTCAACCCATTTGGACCATGTAATGCCATGGGTTCCTCTTCATCAAATCCTTTTGGCAAGAATAAGAGAACAAGAATTAATGTTCATGGACCTAAGACACCAATAAACACGTCAACCACCAAAACTTCCCAAGGTCATAATGCAAACACTCCTCAACTAAACACACAAGGGCCATTCACACAATATGGTAGCTAGAGTACACAAGGTTAACACATTCCCAACCCATTCCAAATACAATACAATACCAATACCTCACACATTCCTCACATCTCTCAAATTCAAAACTCAAATCCCAACTCAAACTTTCACCTGACACATCCCAACTCAAACTTTCACACCCCATGTCCAAAATCATATACCCAAAACATCCCAAATCAAAACATTCCAATAACACCACATGCCAACACCACCACATCCACCTAACACATTGGATTGCAACATACGAACATAGGTCCTTATCAAAATGCAGTCAACAATGCCATAGACACATCACTCACACAATATGATGTCCGAGACAATCAAATGCTAGCCTTACAAAAACAATTCGACACCATGACATTGTCAAATAAGAAGACTTACTATACACAAGAGCTATGCCCATATCCATTTGATAGGACATTATACATGCCACCTTTTCCTCCTCATTATGTCATGCCACAATTACCCAAATATAGAGGAAAAGGTAAACCTATTGAGCATGTGAGAGAATTCCACATGGCTTTGATTGAAATTGCTTCTGAACAAACATACCTAATGAGACTATTTCCTAGGAGTCTCGTAGGATAAGCCCTAAAGTGGTTCTCCCATCTACCTAATGGCATTCGATCATGGGATGAACTAGCAGACAAGTTTATCACCCACTTTTCCTTTAACATTGAGAATGACATTTCCATTTCCACCTTATGTCACACTAAACAAGAAGAGGGTGAATCATTTATAATGTTCTTCCAAAGATGGAGGAGCTTGGCTAGCCATTGTCTTGTTGACATTCTGGAAAAACAAAAAGATTTTCATGTTCATTGAGAATTTGATCATAGACCTAATGTATTCACTACAAGCCCATTGTTGGACCACATTTACTCACCTTGTGGAAAAAGGCACCATCCTAGAAAAGACCCTCATCACTAAAGGGGAACTCAAGAAATATAAAAAGACAAAAAATGCACAAAACACTTCAAATGACAAGAACAAATATTGGGCTTGCAACAAAAATGTCACCAATGACGGTGTTGTCGATGCGAAGATAGTTCACATTGGTCCTACAATCACCCTTAGGGGACCCAACACATCCAAAAACCCACCATGTGTTCCCGATCAAATAGAAAATTCTCTCCAGAACACACAAGAACAAAAATCCCAAAGGAAGTTTCCCACAAGACGCAAGTATACTCCCTTAGGGGAGTTAATCGAATCAGTTCTCAAACAAATTTTGCAGTAAAAATTCATACAACTTCTCGATGCAAAACCATATGACCTGGAGCAGCTCAAACCTTCATGGTGGTATGATAATTCCTTTTATGATTATCGTCGAATTAAAGGACGCCCAACTTCACAATGCAAACAATTGGAAAATATCATTCAGGGCCTCATTGAAAACGGTATCATAGAAGTCAATTTTCAACAACAAACCTCCAACAGTGATCATAAAGTCTTTACGGATCCATTACATGACCATGGAAAAGGAAAGGCCTCTGATTTGAGTTCTAAGACCAATAATTTTTCCAACTATACCAATGCCAAATATGACCACTACCATCCATCACATTAGAGCCATTGACAATTATGTCAATACCATTACTATCAAGAAGCTACCAGAATGTGTTGTCAATACCCATCGAACGAAGGTGACTATCCAAGGTGCCCCCAAAAAACAACAACCAAAGTCTCAATGCAATCTACTTGACCATTTGGGGAAGACACCCACACAAATATCTATCCTAGAGTTGTTGTGTATATCACCCAAACACATGGCCATTCTTGACAAAGCCTTGTAGGACACTACCGTACCCACTAACCTCAATGTCAATCGCTTCTAGGAGATGTTGGGATACTTGGCTAATAATCATCATGTCACTTTCTCTGACCAAGATTATTTGACCCAAAGACTAATCACAATTACCCCTTACACCTTGAAGGGTAAGTGCACCAAGATGGTTCCCAAAAAGGGGACTTAAGTGGACAACTTTTTCCTGAAATCGGGAAATACTGACCTTGGATGTGAAATTGAGGATACTTAGACTCAAAATTTTGAGATGGAACAAAAAGAAGGATTCAAGTGCTCCAAGTCTACTTTCTAAACTACTAATTTATTTTGAAAATTATTGAGATTAAGGGGTTCAAATGAGGGGCATACACAAATTGGTGTTGTTTTTGTCAAAAAAACATAACATAGCAACTCTTGTATGACCCTCGTATGGTGAACTTTTTTTTAGTATTTTTAAAATCGCAACGGTCAGAAGTTAGCTAACAATATGTAGTTGATGCACAATTTCTCTGATAATTTTTTAATGAATATTTGATTTTTTACGAATTTGCGAAGTGGACATATCCTGAAAATAGAATTTTGGCCGTGCTAACCCTTCCAATTTTGGAAACTAATTGATTTCTTTTTTTTTTAATTTTTAAATTTTGTAGAATGGAGTCTAGTTTCTAAAAATGTAATTTATTTGAAAAATTGATGAACAGTTAATTTATAACGAAAAAAATACCAAACACTGCTTTTTGGCAAAAGAAAGACATACAGATAAAATAAATTATGGATGAAAGACTTAAAATTTTTAGAACGTGAAAAAAATTACATCGTTGGATAGCTAAGAGATAACCCAACATTACCCATGTGCTCGATTTTTTCGATATTGAACCACGTGCAATCCTGACAGTGAGCATGAACTCGATTATGAGAAATATGGTGGATTTCTTAAAAACACGTCTCTGGTCATTGGGAATGCTCTCCAAACCTTTGGGTTGGAATTCCAAGGCAATACCAAGCTTAAAGTTCGGTAATTCTCAAAGCAAGATATAACGCGCGCGCGTTATAACGCGCTCTCGTTATAACGTGCTCTCGTTATAATGCGCTCTCGTTATAACGCACTCTTGTTATAACACGCGCACGTTATTTCTCACTTTACATGGTTTTTGCTTTTGCAGGGAACATGTCTACTGAGCCATAACGCGCGCGCGTTAAAACGCGCTCGCGTTATTTCTTACTTTATGTTAAATGCTAATATATTTATGTATGCTGATATATTTTTATGTACATGTATGTATGTATGCTTGTATGGATGTAAGATTATATGTACAAATGTATTATGCTTGTATGTATGCATTTATGTATGTATTTAGACAAAGGGAGAGTTTAGAGAGAGTCTAGAGAGATGGAGAGGGGGTCAAAGTGAGAGTTTAAGAGAGAGGGAGTGGGAGAGAAGGGGTTGGATTGAGGGGGACTTAGCTAGGTAGGGTGGGAGGGATAGAGGGAGGGAGAGAGAGAGGGGGGTGGGAGGGATAGAGGAGGGAGAGAGAGAGGGGGGGGTCAGAGAGAGAGAATTGATGGAGAGGGAGAGAGAGAGAGAGGGGTGTGGGAGAGAGAGAATTGAGGGAGAGGGAGAGAGAGAGAGACAAAGAGAAAGAGAGGGTTATGTAGGTAGGGTGCGAAAGGGAGAGACTTGAGAGTGTGAGGGGGGTGAGAGGGAGAGACTTGAGAGATAGGTAGTGAGAGGGAGTGTGAGAGAGAGGGAGTGAGAGAGGGTGGTAGGGATTGATTGAACGAGAGGTATGCAGAAAGAGGGAGACGGTAGATAGAGACAATTAGAGAGGGTGGGTGGGAGGGTGGGAGGGAGGGAGGGAGAGAGAGGTGAGATGTATAGATAGAGAGAAAGTGATAGGGGTTGAGGGATTAGGATGGAGGACCTATAGGGTTGATGGTTTCTAGGGTAGTAGGGTTTAAGGTTTGAGGGTTGATGGAATAGGTTTGATGGTAGAGGGTATTTGGTTGAGGGTATAGGGTAGAAGGTTTAAGGTTTAAGCGTTTAGGGTTGAAGGGTTTGGGGTTAAGGGTTTACTTGGTTGAGGGTAGAGGGTTTAGGGTATAGTTCTGAGGGTATATGGTTGAAGGATTAGGTTCAAGGTCCAATGTAAGGGGTAGAGGGTTTAGGGTTTAAGGATTGAGGGTTGAGGGATTAAGCGTTGAGGGTTGAGAATTGAGGGTTGAGTGTTTAATGTATAGGGTAAAGGGTAGAGGGTTTAAGGGTAGAGGGTTGAAGATTGAGGTTTTAAGGTATAAGGTCGAGGGATTAGGGTTGAGCGTCCAATATATAGGGTAGAGGTTATAGGGGTTGAGAGATTAAGGGTTGAGGGATTAGGGTTTAGGGTAGAGAGTATTAGGTTGATGGTAGAGGTTAGAGGGTAGAGGGAAAAGGGTTTAATAGTTTAGGGTTTAAGGGGTTAGGGTTG
>CM021102.1:167570810-167713970 GCA_007115665.2 Sequoiadendron giganteum | reverse complement strand
TGTTCGTATGTTGCAATCCAATGTGTTAGGTGGATGTGGTGGTGTTGGCATGTGGTGTTATTGGAATGTTTTGATTTGGGATGTTTTGGGTATATGATTTTGGACATGGGGTGTGAAAGTTTGAGTTGGGATGTGTCAGGTGAAAGTTTGAGTTGGGATTTGAGTTTTGAATTTGAGAGATGTGAGGAATGTGTGAGGTATTGGTATTGTATTGTATTTGGAATGGGTTGGGAATGTGTTAACCTTGTGTACTCTAGCTACCATATTGTGTGAATGGCCCTTGTGTGTTTAGTTGAGGAGTGTTTGCATTATGACCTTGGGAAGTTTTGGTGGTTGACGTGTTTATTGGTGTCTTAGGTCCATGAACATTAATTCTTGTTCTCTTATTCTTGCCAAAAGGATTTGATGAAGAGGAACCCATGGCATTACATGGTCCAAATGGGTTGAATGTGGTGTTAAAAGGTTGTGACATTGGTTGTGTCATGGATTGTGATATTGATTGTGTTCCAAATAAGTATATGCATGGTTTGTGGTGGAGTCTTTTGTAAATCCTTCTAAAGGCATAGAAAGATTCATTTATGGGATGGAACCTTTGGAGGTAGAAGTGTCATGTCCTTGACTTTGTTTATTTGGTGGTGTTTCTGGTTGAATTGTATTCACATCAAATCCATGGGGTAGTTTTGCTCCACTATGTAAAATTTTGGCTAAAAATATTTGGGGGTCTTGTTAGGATTTTGGGTAGCTGCTTCAACATCTTCCTTAGTCAATGGTGTTTGGATGTCTAGTTTTGTGAAACTTGTAAAAGGATTTGAGTTTTGTGTTTTTGGTGACTCATTGGAAGGAAATCCAAATCTCATGTTGCTAGTGGGGTTGTAAAGGTCATCCTCATTAGTGAATTCCATTTCCTTTCTTTTCATTTGTTCTCTTGTTTTAACCATAAAAGACATGCAAAAGGGAGGGTGAATGTGATATGATGTCTAAGGTATGAAAATACAAAGGTATGGCTATGACTTAAGGTTATGCAACTATGTTTTTGGGTTTTTCAAAGTATAAGGGATGTCTAATGAATCCAAGATAATAATTCAAAGTGACAATAGTCAAGATGTCAATAAGATAATGTCACAATGAGGTCAATATCTATGGTATGTCTAAGGTATGGAAGATGAGTATTTATTTTTATTTTTCAAGGTATAAATGATGTCTAATGAGGATACCAAGATAAAGAGTTAAAGTGACAATAGTCAGGATGTCAATAGGATAATATCACAATGAGGTCAATATCTATAGTATGTTTAGGAATAATGTATACAAATGTAATGCAAATATGAAAGGATGATGGATGGTGGGAATGGTAATATTTCCTAAAATGATGACCAATATTATGAAAACTAAGCACCTTATGGTAAGTCTAAGGTAAGGTTACCAATCAAACAAAGATAGACAAGGAGGAAAAAATATGTTTTATCAAGACCTCAAGGATGAGAAAGATTGAAATGACAAGTTGACAAAGGTGGTCTTAGACTAGCCTTGTGAGTTGAGGAGCCAACCTAAATGACAAAGGACTAAAATGATGGAAAGTAAGGTCAAGATAAATCCAATTTTGTAATTATGGATTGCTCTAAAGTTTGATGAATTTTTAAAGCCAAAGTCTACAACAAGGTGTATGCAAGATAACATATGACTTAAATTTTGACCTATGGTAAATGCAACTAATGCAAAGGTGTGGAAATGGATGGACTAAAATGATAGGTCTTGTGATTGCAAGTCTATGATCAAAGGACAAGATTGTGCTCAGGGATTGATCAAAGAGTGGACTGTTTCAGATTTCCCTAAAATTTTCAACAGCTATCAATTGTGTCATTCTAACTATCAGATGTGATGTTCTGGGAATCAGTTACGGTATTCTGGTTTTAGCAGTTGCAGTGAAGCATAGTCAGTTGTGGTGAACAGTTTATTTTAGCCCTAAGCTGACTGATTTTAACTCAATTTTGATCTATTTTTCATGAATTATGTATGGAAAACACTATAAATAGTCTGAAAACAATTCGGGCAAGTTTGAATGTCCAAAAATCATTTTTGCAATGTGTATGTTCTTGAGGTTAGTCACCTCGAATTTCCACGGGTATAACACAACTCGAATAAAAATCACACACATAAGACACTTTTCTATCCCTAAGGTCAATGGCCAATGGAGACACTATTAGATCCACTCTAGGAATCTCCTTCGATGTAAGAGAGGAACACCCTTTTGGGTTATTTATCACCTTTTGTCTATGAAAGTGGATGGGTAGGGGCCTCTTGCAATGGAAGGATACTGCAAATCACCCTCTCCGTGGAAAGTTACAAGTTGGGAGCAAGCAACTTATGCTAAGCTAGGGATTTTTGTCTCACTTAAGGGAGCCAAATGTTGGGTTTAAAAGTCTTATGGGTGCAATGCTACACCCCTACACTAAGAACATCACCAAAACTCAATCAAAAGGGTGGCTTCTAACTAGTTTGGTTATTAGTCACAACTAGGGGACATGTTACCTTGGGAGAATCCAACAAACCACCTAACACTCTAACCAACTTACTTCGGGAACATATACTCAAAATTACCTCCCCTTTCTGAATGGCACCATATGGCTAAGGCCTACATAGCATGAGGACTATGATGTTTCATCGTATCCTTTTGTATACCAGTCCAAGGGAAAAGCCGGTTGGAGTCACCAAGGAGTTATTTATACGGATGTGTCTAACTTGGTAGGCCCCTCTAAGGGTAAACAAAATCAAGACAAGTATATTGTTTTTGATCTCTAAGATCACACCAGGTGTGAGGAGAGAGCATACACAACACACTTGACTCACACTTGCATCATGTTCATTAACCTTAATAAATTCAAATGTGTGGGTGATAATGCAAGTGTTAAGAGATGATTTTGATTCTTAAGATCACCAAAATGGTGTGAGAGAAGAGCATACGCACCTCTACAATGAAATGCAAAACCACAAAACAACGAAGACAATGATTTATTTTAGGTCCCCAAATCAGTATATGAGAGAAGACACTTGTTTAAAGTTGCTGTCAATTTTAAATCCAATGAGTGAAATGCAAGGTTAATTTTAAGCCCAAATAAATGTGATATGCAAGTTTTTGTAAATTTTAAACTAGATGAGTGAATATGCAAGTTGTGTTCATTTTAACCCATGAGTGAGATAATGCAGGTTATAAATTTTAAACCAAATGAGTGTATATGCAAGGTTAATTTTAACTGAATAAGTGTGAGAAAAATGAAATTGCAAAATGAGACAAAACAAACAAGTTAGCAAAATCAAATGAAAATTATTTCTTTCCACCTGTGCCACACACTACAAATCATATATTTGTACCAAAAAATTCCTATGCTACAGAATGCAAAAGATTAGAAATGAAAATTCCTAATCATATGCAAGATTCTGGAAAACAAGAAATTGCATCGTTGTAAATGATAGTTGCAACTCACTGGCTTTCAATAGTTGTGGTGCAGGACCTGGCGACTACGGCTTCCAGGATGGTGACTTCGTCGGTAGAATACGGTGAAGTTGATATCAATTGCGTCAAACCCATCAACAGTTGTGGTGAATGGACCTCGAGCTACAAAAACATAATAAATCCAACCAATTTCAACAAAACCAAAAACCAAAATGATATAATAATGATGTTAGATGGCAAAAGCCAAAACTAGTAATCGAAAAAAACTATAAAATCTAAAAATAAATGAAACCAAATGATGTTCTCGAATCCTACACAGTTGTGGTGATTCCCTAAGAAGTTGTGTCGTAGGAACATGTAGTTGGAAAACACAAAAAATACAACCAATTTTGACAAACAAGAGACTAATATTATGCAACACTGATGTTAGACGATAAAAACAAAAAACCAAAAACCACAAACCAAGAATAAGCAAAAAAATCCAAAATAAGTGCAACCCAAATGATTTTTTGGCTTCCAAACAGTTGTAGCTTTTCGGATGTCGGTTGTGTCGCACTACCTTTCGACAATTGCATCGTTTTAGCTTGCAATTGTTTCATAGACCCGAAAAACTCAAAATTTCTAAAAATTCCTACAATGTCTGGTTAGCTTCACGTCGAGTTCACCAATGTAATCTAGGGTAAAATTCAGGTAAAGGTACAATAGAATCAAAACTAAACCTATGAAGCCCTGAATCAATAATAGAGCACAATCCAACATAAGAAATATAAACACAGTAAATATCACCTATGCCATGGTCGCTTGACCTCCATTTCCCTTCTCCATCTTTCTTGAATGACTTTGATGCCCTCATATTTGAGTATGCAATAGTAGCCTAATGTCTATGATAGAAAAATATTGAAGATAGTTGTCTCAATAACATGTACTTGCACATGAACTAGATTGTATGAAAATGACAAGGATAGGTATCTTTTATAGAAAGACAAATTTGAATAAAGGGATGAGATTTAATGTCAATAAGATGTGTCAATCAATGGCCAAGAATGAAATTTGTAGTATGGAATAGGGTTAGGGATAAATTAGGGCAAAGATAAGAATGAATGGCTAAGATTGAATTATAAAATAATTCAATCAAGGGTTGAGGTTGAATGAGACATCAAGAGATAAGATTGACATGGATAATGAGGTTGCCACGAAAAAAGAGGTTGTAGGAGATATTCAAATAATTGTAAAATTATTTAATTTGAGAGGGAGATGAATAATTAAATAATAGAAGCATTATTTAATTATAGTGGACATGCGACAAGTTGACTTTTTTATTAAATAATAATTTAATTCAAAAGTGGGAAATGAATAATTAAATAATAGAAGCATTATTTAATTATAGAGGACATGTGATGGGTTGACTTTTTCATTAAATAATATTTTAATTCAAAAGTGGAAAGAAAATGACAAATTAGAAGATAATTAAATATAAAAAAATTATTTAACTTAATGACAGAAATAGCTAGTGAATAGGGTATGTGCGGGATCATCATAGAAAAATAGGCCCTTAAGTGGCAATGAAAATTCAAAAAATCAGAGTTAGGCAACTTGACATAAAAATTTGAATAAGTTATCTATATTATTTCAAAAATATGTAAGAATAGAATCTATAGAAAATTGAATGTAGTTTCTAAACTACAAGGTTTATTTATTTATTTTAAATCTATTTGGTGAAAATTTGAAATTTCAATGCAATAGTACTTAAATTTTAGGGAAAAAATAAGAAGTAGGTGTTTGTCTAACCACCCTAACCACAATAAAATGATAATATTTTTTTATAAAATTTTAGATATAAGTAGAGGACTCATGTACCGATGTTATGCATATTGTTTTGTAATTTGTTTCCAAGTAAATAATTAATTATTATTTTTTTATTACAACTTTTAAAAAATATAAAAACTTGTATGTTTGACCACCTTAACTTGGTCAAAACTTCATGAAATTCAATTTGTTTTTAATCTTATAGTATGTGAAGCATAGAATGTGATGCATGTTTTGGATTCAAAAAATGTTATACCATTTGAAAGCTATAAAAAAATTTCAATCAGCCTATCAATCAGGAATTTAGTCATAATTCAAAAAGAAAATGAATAATAATTATTTATTAAATTCAAAGTAAAGCATAATTTATAGTGATGGAAAGCTGAGAATCTCCTTTAAAAACCCTTTTCATCTCATCAATTTTGGGTTAAAAAAAAGTCGTCAGTCGCATGGGCCATCATATCACTTACATATCGCCACTTTTTGGCACATCGTGATCCTGCACATACCTAATAATTAAATAATTAAAATAACTATTCAATTTTAGTATAGAGTGATAAATAATTAAATAAATAAAAATTATTTAATTAATCAAGAGAAGAAATAAAAAGATAGAAATGAATTAATTAAATAATTACAATTATTTAATTATTAGGAATGAAGGGGGAATTAATAGAGAAAATAAAGTTCGCAGGCCTAGGACAATTTTTAGTGTCTACACAAGCATTATTCAAGTGTCAAGATCCACAGCCAATTTAGTCATCTCATGCAAGTTGTAGACCTCCTGAGATCTCCATTATCAAGGTTTCATTCAAGGGTTTTGTTGAGTGGTAACATAGCTTTGTTCATTCTTCATTCCCTCTTTCATGCATTATTTCATTTCAAGGTTTGATTACTAAAATGGGGTTTGACGAAGGCAAAGCCCTATTCACCCAAAAAAAACATTTTTCTCTCTTGTGTGCATGATTGTAGATTTAGGTTTGAAGAAGACTTGAAGACCTTTTGAAGAGAAAGATTTACAAAGTTGTGAAAGTTGCAAAAGTTGTAAATGTTGTCGTCGAATCACGAAACCTCACCTACAAATCAGATTTCTGACTTTCCAGCACTGAAACCTAGACAAATCAGAAGCTTCAGATCTACACCAGAGGCTCCTTAAATATTTTTGCAACCCTTGTACTTGGACCCATTTCCCCATGGATGAATGTCTCAGATCAACTTCTAAAAAGCACTTTTGGTGATTGATACACAAGTTTTTGCCCTTCTTCAATCTGCAATCTATTTTTTGGTTCTGCAAATATTGAGTGTAATATTTTTGTTTCAAGTTTTAGATTACCTTTTGGTGTTGATTTTCTATTTTTAGTTGTTCTCCCCAAATTTTTGTTTGACCTTGACCCCCATCCTTTAGTCATAAGGAAATCTAAAGATTCTCACTTTGACTTGATTCACCTAAGGGTTGATAATCAATTCATTATGTGGATCTCATTTCCTAATGAAATAAAGGAAAATAGGTCTATCTATTATCATTTTGGTGAACCCCCTTTCATATAAAAACCCTAATTTTTCCTTTGTTTCACATTGAGATCATTTTCTATGTGTAACATTCTATCTTCTTTCTTTTTCTATTTTGACAATGGGCCTGGATTGTGAGCCCTTCTAGACAGTGTGTCCTAGTCTGGAAATAAGCCTTTTTGTACCAATTTTGCAATTACTTATATTGTGAGTTAATCCTCACCATGGTTTTTCCCTCCTAGTTTTTTCCATGTAAATTTGGTGTTCTCTTGTGTATGGTGTTGTTGTTTCAGTTTCAGTTATCTACATTTCATGTTTGAACATTATAATAGATTAAGGGTTTAATGAATGCATGTTGATCTGATTATTGTTGATGGTTTTGATGTTTTAATTGGATACAACTGATTCACCCCCTCTTAGTTGTCTTTTTCATTCAACAATTGGTATCAAAGTAAGGTTCCTTGGATAAAATCTTGACCGCTTGAGGTAGATTTGGGATGGCGAACAAGAAGGAGATCCCTATGTTTGATGGCATAGACTATGCATTCTAGAAGGTTAAGATGGAAGGATATCTGGTTTACCTTGGATTTCATGTTGCAAAGGTAGTGAAGACTACATATACCATACGTACAAATGGATTGAGCACAATTGATGAAGTCAAGGCCTATGAAACAAATCGTAAAGCAAGGTTTTTCCTTTTGAGCAATCTTGCAAATTTTGAATTAGTGAAAGTGATGGATTTGAAAACTACTAAAGAAGTTTGGGATAAGCTAGAAAGTATTTATGAAGGAGATGATAACGTTAAAAAAGCTAAGATATATAATATAAAGAAAAAAAATTAGAACTTTAGAATGTCTAAAGATTAAAAAATTACAAGTTACATGCAGATGATTAATGAACTTATCAATGCAATGAGAGGTCTTGGTGCAAAATTCAAAGAACCCAAAGTGGTAAAGAAAATTCTTAGAACTCTTTCTGGTTCTTATGGTGAAAAGGTTTCTTTTATTGAGGAAGTTTCAAATTTTAATACTTACACTAGAGATCAGTTGTATGGCACACTAACTACATTTCAAATGAGAAAAATTGGTTTGAATAAAGGTGCAGAAGTGGAGACTGCTTTCAAGGCTGGAAAATCATAAAATGTTGAAGATTCAAATGGAGATGATCTTGATGATGTAGAAGCTAACTTTGTAACAAGGATGAAAAATAGCACCAATAAGTAAAAAGGTAAATTACATTTCAAATTTTTCAGTTGTGGACAAATAGGTCACTATGCTTCAAGATGTCCAAATAGAGTTGTGAACAATAAAAACAAGGAAAACAAAGGAAATATGGTCAAGAAAAGCTATTACATTAGAGAAGATGTTGGTATTTCTGATGATGAATATGATTATGGAGATTTTGATGATAATGAATGTTTTTTCTTGGCTTTAAAAGATGAATTTGTTTATTCTAACTTTGAAAGTTGTGTGAAGGAAAGTGCTCTGGAGAAAAAGGATAAGATTGGAGGTACTTTGGTATCTAATTTTCATGTTAGATATGATAAGAACTATTGGGTTATTCATAGTGGTTTCTCAAATCATATGAACAAAGACAAGAGTAAGTTTGTTAAACTTGAAAATATGATGGAGGACTTGTTAAATTTGGAGGCGATCCAGGTGCTAAGATTTGTGGAATAGGTTCAATCAGTTTTGATGGAAATCATGATACTAAAGATGTTTACTATGTTAAAGGTTTAAGGCATAACCTCTCGAGTGTTGGAAAAATGTGTAGCAAAGGATACAATCTTATGTTTGAAGATTCAATGGATGTGGGATTAGAAAAGGGTCTAAAACTATGATTGTTGCTGGAAAGAGGACAAATGGAAATATCTATTAGCTCAAGGGTGTTCATGGTCATTGTTTTATAATAGATTAATGATAGTTGGTTATGGCATAGGAAGATGTGTCACATCAATTTTGATAACTTGGTTAGAATTAGTTCGGTTCAAGAAATGAGAGATCTGCCAGATATTACAAAGCCTATCGATGTTGTTTACACAGATTATCAATTTAGAAAATGAACAAGAATTAGTTTCAAGGGAAAGGAACAATATTCTATCAGATTGTTGGAATTGGTGCATCAAAACCTATGGTATAAAAGAGTGATAATTCTACAAGGTGATAGGTATTTCATGCTTTTGATTGATGATTACTCTAGAATGGCATGTATTACTTTTCTTAGAGAGAAATTTGAAGCCCTAGATATATTGAAATAATTGAAAGTTATGGTTGAGAATGAAATGGATTTGAAGATCAAATGCTTGAGGTCCGACAGAGGTGGAGATTTCACCTCCAATGAATTTAACATGTTTTGTGATAATCATGACATAAAAGGCACTTTTCTGCTCCCAGGACTCCTCAAAAAAATGAAGTGGTTGAAAGGAAAAAACAAGACTATTCAAGAAGCTATAGGGACTATGATGACAAAATCTAAACTGCTAGAAGTCTACTAGAGAGAAGAAATTCATACTAGTGTTTACATACTTAACAAAGTTCAAGCAAAAGCTAACATCACAAAGACTCCCTATGAGTTGTGGTATGGAAGGATCCCTACTATCAAGTACTTTAGAGTGTTTGGAGTAAAATGCTATATCAGAAGAGATGATGAAAAATTAGGAAAGTTTGATGCAAGATCTGATGAAGGTATCTTCCTTGGATATTCTACTAAAATTAAAGCTTACAAATGTTACAACAAAAGGCTAAGAAGGATTGTTGAAAGTGCAAGTGTCAAGGTTGATGAAGAATTGAGGAATTCAATGGTGATATATAGATATGAATTAGATTCAAACCTACTTGAGGAGGAGGAGAAGAAGAAGAAATTAAGGAAAAGGAAGTATAAAATGAAGAGGAAGAAGCTCTAAAAAAGACCCCTAAGACCCCTAAGTATGTGGAGAGAAATCATTCTAAAGAAGAGATCATTGGAGACAAAAGCAAAGGTGTGTTGACAAGAAGAAGAGCTACTAAAGTAGAGGTAAATTTGTGCTTACTTTCTAAAGTTTAACCTAAAACAATGAGTGAGGCATACAAAGATGAATATTGGATGAAGGCAATGAAAGAAGAAATTATGCAGATTGAGAAGAATCATACTTGGGGACTTGTTCCTAGACCTGAAAACAAGAACATAATTGGTACAAAGTGGGTATTCAGATACAAGTTGAATGAGAATGGAGAAGTGGTAAGAAACAAGGAAAGGATTGTGTGTAAGGGTTACTCACAAGTTGAAGGAATAAACTTTGAGGAGACATTTTATCTGGTGGCTAGAATGGAAGCAATCAAGATGTTTCTAGCATTTGCAACACGTAAGGACTTTAAAATTTATCAGATGGATGTGAAGTCTACTTTCTCGAATGGAGAATCGGAAGAAGCTTACATGGAACAACCAAAAGGATTTTAGTTATCAGAAAAAAACTAATGTGGTTTGTAGATTGAAGAAGGCATTGTATGGATTGAAGCAAGCTCTTAGAACTTGGTATGCAAGGTTGGACAAGTATTTGATACATCAAGGATTCAAGAAAGGTACCGTAGATAGTAACCTTTACTTTAAGGTTGAGAAAGATCAAATATTGATAGTGGTTGTGTATGTTGATGACATAATTTTTGGAGGCAATGAAGCTATGTGTAAGAAATTTTTAGAAGAGATGCAATAAGAGTTTGAAATGTCTATGTTTGAGGAGATGAATTTCTTCCTTGGGCTAAAAATCAATCAAACAGATAAGTCATAATCATTTCATAATCAAAGTATGTTAAGGAAATGTTGAAGAAATTTGGAATGGAAGACTCCAAACTGGTATGTACTCCTATGGTTATTGGTTGTAAACTGAGTAAGGATAATGAATCCCCTAAGGATGATCAGAGAAATTATGGATCTATGATTGGTGCACGGCTATACCTAACTGCTACTAGACTACATATCATGTATGCAACTTGTCTTGTGGCTAGATTTCAAGAAGATCCTAAAGAAAAACATATTGTAGTAGTGAAGAGGATATTCAAATATTTGAAGGGAACTCCAAATTATGAAATGTGGTATCCTAAGGATATTGATTTCACACTATATGCTTACATAGATAAAGACTGGGTTGGTTGTGTGGATGACAAGAAAAGTACAAATGGTTGTGCATTCTTCCTTGGATGCAAATTGGTATCATGGCTAAGAAACAAGATTCAGTTTTACTATCTACTACAGAGGCTAAGTACATTGTAGCAACATCTTACTGCACACAAGTGTTGTGGATGAGTCAAACATTGAAGGATATCAAAGTGGTGTATGATGAGCCTATTTCTATATTTTGTGATAATACAAGTGCAATCAATATTTCAAAGAACTCAGTGATGCATTCAAGGACAAATCATATTTCAATCAGATATCAATTTCTAAGAGAGAAGGTTGTGGAGAATGAAGTTAAGCTTGAATATGTACCTACAAAGGATCAGATTGTTGATATATTTACTAAGTCTCTTCCTAAGGATACTTTTGAGTATCTCCAGGAGAAGTTGGGGGTTATTGCCCCTCCTTCTTTGAACTAGATGCATATGGAGATGCATCATCCCAGGGGATCTATGGATTCATTCTCTGTCTAGACTGGTGTTGGTGGCTACCTATCAGGGGAAGTAGGTAGTGACATTGTTGTAGTATGGAATGAGTGTTGTCATTTTGTAGAGGTTTTTTATTTGGTTGGTGTATACTCCTAAGGGGGAGTATTTAGAGTAGTAGCAAGTATATTGGTTCAATGTCAAAGGGGGAGAATAATGCAAAACATTTTATAATTTTCCATTGATTTCAAAGGAGGGGAGAGAGTCATGTGAAAATTCTATCTATATAGGGGGAGAGTGAAGCATGTGAAAAATAAAAATGTTGAAAGGGGGAGAGATAGGGAGAGAGAATCTTGTATGGAGGAGAGAGTGAAGGAATTTGTGTAGGTTGTCTAATTTAAAAAAAAAAGGAGAGTGTATGTTTTCTTTGAATTTTTTTCACATCTTGTGTTGCCATCAATGATAAAGGGGGAGATTGTTGCAAGTATGGGGTTGTGATTGATGTCAAAAATATTGTGTTGTCATTGGTGTCAATTATGTAATGGTTGAGAGAGATTGTTGCTTTCATTAGTTGCATTATGTTTTCATCAATTAAATTACTAGTGTTAACCTCTAGTGTTGCTTTGATAAGCTTTTGGTTATGGTTGTGGTAGTGATAAAGATATTGAGGATATTGAAACAATTGATAAAAAGAGGAAAAATTGTGTTGGAGATATGTTCTAGTTTTTCTCTACATTTCTTATGGGTTGAAGATATGCTTGTGTCATTTCGATATGTTGGTTAGAGGTGTTCATAGTTTCTATATCTAGAATCTAGGCATCTAGATCAATGTGTAGAAGAAGTTATGTTCATCAGTGTGTGAATTGGATTTGTAGTTTTTCTTACAAAGGTGTCTGGGAGAAATTATTTTGCTCCATGTTTCTCTGTAGTTGTGCTTCAAGACTTGTAGTTTTAAAGGTGATTTTATGGTGTTGAAAGCTTACCTCATTCAAGTGGGTTTGAGGTTTTTATGCTTTGAAAGATGATTTTTAGAGTTATAGTGTTTGGCAGTGTAGTTTGAGTGTATTGGGCTTGTAAATTCTAAAGGTGTGAGTTGGTGCAAATAATTTGTTGGATCTTAGGTGGTTTGTGGATTATTATAGATTTTCTAGAATCATGGTGTGTGGTTCTCAAGATTTTCTTGGATTTGAGGAAGCGTGTACTTCAAATTTTAATGGTGTTTACACTACATTCAAATATTTTTAAGTATTAATGAAGGTATAGCATGGAGTGTCAGTGTTGATTTTGGTCCCAATTAAGTTTTGTATTGGTCCACTTTCATTCCTATCCACCGCAGGAATGCTTAGTGTCGACCTATTTTTGAATTTGTAAAGTGTAAGGTTTGTGTAGTCGACTTGAAGGTGATTTTCAAGTTTTGGATGGTATCAATGCAAGGTGAGCTGATGCGATATGGAGTGTGGAATCTATTTGAGTTTTGTGATGTGAAATTAAGTGCAAAGATGCAAAATGCAATGTGAGCTATAATGCAAGATTGCAAGATTGTTAAATGCAATGAACTGAAGGTATCTCGATCTCTTGAAAGATGCAAATTTTGTTGGAGCTATTATGGTGGATTCTTTGTTGTATTGAGATCATGTTCTCTATGTAACATTCTATATTTCTTCTTTATATTCCGACAATGAGCCTAGGCTGCGAGCCCTTCTTTATTTTCAGCTCAATCTATCTTTCTCGATGAGCATCGATACCTTTTCAAGTAATAATTCCCATTAAAATCATATTGGTTCCCAAAAAATACCAAATTTAATTGCATATCTAATTACCAAGCACAAACTTTTCTTAATAAGTCCAAATCATGAGTGATCTATATCTTTCCTTACCTATTCCGTAGGTAATGATCTTTCCTTTCATGATCAAGTAATTTGCCTATCCTTTTCTAAGGCATCAATGATAGTAGAATTTGATCTTTCAATCAAACTATATATAAATTATTGAGTGATAATATTCCTTTCTCATTAGTCATAATCCTTGACCTTTTCATTACCTTTCAATAATTCCAATACTTTATTCTTGTGGTCATAAAATATACAACTTAATTGGCATCATGACTTACAAAGAAGTCAAAAGTTCTTCCAAATCAAAAATATAACTACGATTTTCGTTGGGTGAGGTACTTTAGCTAAGTCATTCCACTCTCTTTCTTCGCCCCTTAGTGTTTCCACGACATTTGATCAACTCAAAGTTGAACTCCTAGAAAACATTTTCTTTCTTGAAATGATTTATCATTCCTTGTTGTTGGATTTGTATTGCCTTTTTCTTGCCTCCATGGCATGCCTTGAATGTAATTTTTCCCAAAGTTAGATTCATCATTGATCGCTAACCTCATAGATTCAATAATTAGATCATCAATAAAGTGATCTATTGATTAATCAACAACTTTACAAGCTAAGAGGTTCTCTAATATACCAATTATCTTTTCCATGCATACTAATTATATCCTTTTTGTGAAGGAATTTTATATCCACAAAGCCTCTTTTGTTGATGTTTCTTCAACTTAGAGTGTTGCTTCCTTACTAATTCTATTGATTTGACACATAGTGTCACTTTGTATCCCATTCCCTTTTAGAACCTCTAAACATAAGTGTGTTTTTGTTGTCACGTTGGTGAGTTCAATTTATACTCCAGCCAATCTATGTATTATCCAAACCTTTGTCAGTCCAACCCAATTTACCTTTTTCGGTTTTCTTTCTTACAATCACCTATCCAAGGGACTTTGTCCCAATTATTGGTAACCTCGTAACTTTAAGCACCCTATGTAGCTTGGTTTCTTTTTCACATCTTAATCAAAACTCCAAACTGATCTCATCAATTTTGGTTGGTGGAACCATGTCCACTTCATTGATTACTTCATTTCTGACCATTTTGGCCTCCCCTTATTCCAAGGTACTATCTCCTTAATTATACACAAAATCTTGATCTCTTTCAAAATTATATTTTGTCAAGGATTATCCAATTCTCTTGGATACCTCTTGTGTTGACTATTTATTTTGATTGAATTTTTCATCTTATGTCAATAATGCATACCCATAGATTCGTAGTATTCTTACTAAATCCAAGAATCCTTGACTCCTTGCAACTATAGGTCACTACCAATAAGGGGTATCACTTCAATTCTTCCTATCCCCTTAGAGTCTTTTAACTATTTAGTAGGGTTAAGGTACATATTGGTTATCCTTCATAACTTTCCTACATAACTTGATTGCATAATCTTTTGCAATCCAAGGGGGTATCATAATTAGTTGCTAGTTTAGGAGTTTTCAACTCCAAGGACGAATCTTATCTAGTCCCAAACTTAAACAAGTTTCCTAGAATTTTATCTTCCTTTTCATTTCCTCTTGTTCTTTCCTCTTGCCATCTTGGTATAAGAAATTTTCAACCATTATCTTTCGATAAGGTTTACGTAATGAGCCCATAGGCTCCAGAGCTGAACCTGGTAGCTCTGATACCACATGTAATAACCTTGGTGTTTTGTTCAGTAAAAATCTCCAAGTTTTCATCTTAAGTGAATGATCCATGTTGTCATAGCATAGCAATAAAAAAATTTCTTTCCATAATGTAAATTACATGCACATTTGAAATAACACTATTTCCAAACTTCCATTGCATTCCATTGTAATTTTATAAATCTACTCATAGCATAGATTTCATAATGAATAAACTCAATTATATCATTCAAGATTATATCCTTCCACATATAAATGGGCACATAATACATGCATAGCTCTTCCAAGCTTCATCTGGAAATAGATATACAAATTGGTCTTGATGTCACCGCAATGGTGCATACATTCTAGATGTCCTTGCTCCTTGGTGCATACACTCTAGTTGTCCCCAATGCTGGCGCAAACATCCACAAAACTCAGCCACCAATTGATGAGGAGAAGCATCCCTCAAGCACTTTTTCGCCAACCATGGACTCAAATGCGGTCCCCCACACATTTGTCACTTATGACAAGATGGACCTTCCCTTTGACAAAGAGATTGGTTGGTAAACCCCATAAAAATAGCCTATATGAGCTTAGTGTTGTGTCCTACAAACTAGAACCTAACCATACATTTTTTTCCCCTACGAGTATGAAAATATTGAACTAGTATGCATAAAAGGAACACGGTGAATTGATAGTGTAAATAGTGGCTACATACACTAATTTGGCCAAAGTATTCTCACCCAGTACTTCGAGTGATAGTCTCCCTATTCACATTCACTTCTATAACTCGATTTGGATTATGATCATTCATATACTATGCTTAGGTAATTTCCTTCCATAGGTAATCCCTAACCTTAGAAATAACCTATTCCCCTTTTTTTCCAAAATACAATGGTATCTCTACCAATTAAGTCTAAGCATAATTTACCCCTTCCTTGGACATTCCTATCCCAATTATATCATATGAGCTTTTCTAGTCTACAAATTAACCTTTCATAAACATCTTAACAATCTACTCCCTTCAACGGACAACCTAGTCCTAGGTTTAACTTTATAGTCTAAAGTGTAGCTACGTAAGCTTCAACCAATCATAGATTAAATATTCATAGATAACTAACTCCATTCAGTAATATATCACATTAATAAGTGGTTCTCATCAAGAGAATAGCCACACCCATAAATGACCTCAATCAAAGAATAATCATATCAATAGATGATATCATTCAATAGTGTAAACTCCTTAGTAAAAAGGGTTAAACAAGAGTCTAATCTTGTCAATACTTTGACTTCATATCAAGAGTGTAGTGCACTAATCAAGTAGAAACTCTTACTTAATAGGTAATTCCACCTATATCTTCAAACATATAGTATCTCATAAACTCAAGTGATCTACTTAATCACATAAGTGAGTCTCAACCTCAATATACCCTAAATCTAGGATAAAGAAATCAATCGGTATCTAGTCTGATTATATAGGTTAATCTAATCCTATATGTGCCAATCAAGACCAAATCAACAATCCAACCAAGTAGGTTATTCCCAACTTATAGGTTTCAATGAGTAGTCAAGTACATATCCGAACCCTGTAGGTAAATCTTAACCTAAGGTTTCTTTCATAAATCAAATAAAATTCTCGACCCAATAGGTTATTCTAAACCTAGAGTTTCATTCGAGTGAAAGTAATGATCAAGTGATCATATAAGTTTAGATTCTTGATGTGGTTTGCATGAAATCACATTGTGTCATATATTTATTACCATAACTATGGCTATATATCTAAAACATATCATTCTCAAAGGTTATCTAGCATAATAAGATAATAGTGTCAAGTCACTTCATGACATTGGCATATTTCACATTATACACGTGGTCTAAACTATCTATGTATAGAACATCAATATCTAAATTCCTGTATAGGGTATATAGGAGTATAAAGACACTTCCCTTAAGCTAATCATATTTCATAATTCTTGGTATATATCACCAATGATAAAAAAACACTCCTATTATGGAGTATACACAAACACTTTCATAGAAAAGCATAAATTAGCTTCTTTTCCTTTCCATAAGAAAATGCTATGATTTAATAAAGAAATCATTTCTCGTGTAATTCCAATCAAAGCAATCAAGAATCATTCTTCATAATAAAAGAAAAATAAATAATATTAGATCCTCATGCCTGTGATACAGTTAACCCAATTGACTGACTTGATGCACAACCTTCCAAAGACAGCTTGCTAGCCCTCACTTTTCCACTCAAAGTGATACTTCACTATGCCCTCTTTCACAAGATCACTCAATTCTCTCACAAAGTAACTTAAGCTCTCATAAAATAACTCTAAGCTCTCACCAAATATAGCTCTTAGAATATTTGTAACATAATAAATTTGCAGAATAAGTGTGTCCCCAAATAAGAGAGCTATCCCATCTATTTATACAGAAAAATGAGACATTAATGCCAAAAGATAAGGCATGCCAGTCGACACCTTTCCTCATACAAATCAACCCACTACACAAAAAAAAAGGTGATAAAAATCTAAATGTAAACTCAGCTGGGTATTCTACAGATCGACCCCTATGGCTTGATAGCAGCTCAAGACCAATTCAAATAAGAACATGCCCAAAATATGATAATTGACTTGCAACCAGAGTGGACTTCTATAGAAACATAGCTTTCATATATTGGCGCCATGTTGCAACCACCATTCCTATTCTTAGGTGTGGTTTATCTCATTGAAATAGTCTTCTATTTACAGGTAACACACATGCTAAGTCAACTTGCTCACAACATCATTGTGCGACAGAGAAAAGATGAGTCAACTCCCATTTTATAGCATTCAAAAAATTATTTTACTAGCATGTTATCTCATGTTTGCTTTATTCATGTTTGCTTTATCCTATTTTCATGTGTTTAAACACTTTATGAGTGGGCTTTATTATTTCCATTGCTTTATACACAAGCGTTCCAAGTTGAATTAATTCGCTGCAATATATAATAGTGATGTATTTCCAAATGGTATCGACTATGGTTTAGTTTCCATATCGGCCTTTACTATTGCACATTGCTTGCATATAAATCGGCGTGTATCTTATGTCAAACATATGTATTAATCGGCCTATAATACTTTGCATAGCATATATACAAATTGGCCTCTATTAAATTATGATATATATAAATATATATTTGTATATACATGTACACACACACACACACACACACACACATATATATATATATATGTCAACGAGTAGCCTTAATGCTATCATATATATGTATATGTATATATATATATATTCTATGACAATCAAATACATATACATTTTTATATTCAAATCAAGTTAACATTCATATAATAATAATATCGATTGTATATATATATACACCTCTATGTACATGTATATGTATGTATACATATATTGATATATCCATATGGACATTTCCATTTGTCATACATACATATGTATCGACACATGTATACATATATATGTATATATCTTATACATATATATACATTCGATTAAACAATCAGGCACATACACATTTACTATCTTATCGATAGGAGATATACATGCAATGTATTTATACATATATACTTACATGTTGCATTGTACCTTCGATAACACCATGCTCATGAGAAACCCATTCATAATCGTGCATAGCTACATCTACCTATGTACTCTCATGTACATGCTCCTCTATATATATGGTCTATCGTTGACATGCATATGCATACATATACATACATTCATGTATGTTTACCTCATCAATCAAGCATAGTAATATAAAGAAGAACCATAAGTTCCAAACACATAAACATCGTCCCAGAATGCACTCTACAGTAATGAAGACCCTTACTAATGCAAACACATCATACTAAAGGATGACTTACCGGTTTTCCCCAAACTATGACATGGCTCTATCATTCTATAAGTGTGTGTGTGTTTAATCTCAAATAGGTTTCATTTAGGGTTGTCTGATCAATCACTTATCTTGAGTGATACTTCCCCTACCTTCCGGAGGATTGAACCTGTCCTTGCAACCAACTTAGCACATTTGCAATGGTAGTTAGATGTTCATAATAAATCAACATGCATCATAAAATTTAGCATATCCATATAGCAATGTATTTTCTTCATCAATGTAAACATAATTACTCTTTCAAATCATTTATCAACACTTTCACATAATACCTATTTCAGTATTCCATTCTTTTAGCAAAAATATCAAAATCATGATTGCATTTACCATCCTATATACCCGTGAAGGTAAAAGTAAATCAGTAACATCAAGACGAGGTGTGACACATATACCAAAATGGCACTTTATCTCAGTGCATCTATAAAAGAGAAATTGCATGCAAAAGATGCTCAAAATGCCCAAATAGGACAAAATATTGGAAATACATGAAAACCTAAAATAAGTAATCTGATGCAAATTGAAATTTTCTAGAAGCTAAAACATCCAAGTAATTCACCACAATGTGAAAACATAAAAATGAATAAAATTTACCTAGAGAAAATATGAAAAAAGTGAATGGATGGTTGTGAAGACCTCTAAAAGATTGTCCCAATTATGTCAGAATTACAAAAAATGGAGAAATAGGTCAAAAGGTGTGAGCTTGGGAGTGAAAATATCACATATAAATTTGATAGGCTATAGAATGCACCAATAGCAAAACAAATGGTGATGAAACCTCACCATTGGAAAGTTCATGGAACCAACTTTCCAACAATATCTTGTTCACAAAAATTTGATATTGTATGCCCAAGTTATGACCAAAACAAATAAATAAATCTCTTTTAGGGCCAAAGGGGGCTTGAAAGGGGCCTTTCCCTATGGTCATACCATTGATGCCAATAGAATATTTTGGGAATATTCCCAAACATTGAAAAAAAATTGGTCCCTTGAAAAAAACGTCGACGAAATATTCTTTATTCTAGTCAGAATATTTTGGAAGATGCTATCAAAAACTAGGCGTGCAAGTGCCAAGAAATAATTTGGAAATCGCCTGATTTTTTTTCAAACCACCAATATTTAAATGGGTCGCCACCGGTGATGGGAATGCCACTAGGTGGAGAAGGCAAGCCATCAATCGTCTATTGTCACCGACGAGATACATGGGGCCCTCAGGATGAAGGTACCCTCAATTAGATGCACAAAATCTTATAAAAAATATTTTTAATATATATTCTTTTCAAATTTTTAAATAAATAAATTTTTAAATAAATAAATTTTTAAAAAACATAGAGATTTTTTTTTTTAAATCACCCTCCAATTACATAATGCTTCACATTCTCCAACATTCAAATGCTTGTTGTACCCTAAAAATAAGATCAACTACAAGACTTTTAGTGACATAAGGAGTAATAATTAGTCAATTCCTTCCTATAAATTCCTTCAATATTGTAATAGTAATAAATTACAAATGAAGAAATATCCAAAAATAAAACACATGGATCCCTCACATGCATCAACATATAAGAACATGCAACAAAATACAAGTACATGCAAGCACCATGAAATTACTCATAGGTGTATATATAAACAACTTACAAGTACTTGCAAATTTTGTGAAAGAACACATGAAAGCAACATGAAATTCATGGAGCCACTATGGCTCTAATAAAAATGGAAGTAAAAACACCCAATATATACCTCCAATACTATATGGTTTTCTAAATAAAATGCTTAATACAATTGCACTCTATTCCCATAAAGCATAACTAAGACATATTTATTTCCCATATTAATTCTTATAGGAAATAACATGTAAATTAACACTTCTAGTAACATTAATGAAGAAGAATATAAGAATCATAGACAAAAGAAAAAGAACACCAATATATATGAGTAAAAACCCCACCCTCCAAAGCATTAAACAAATATATTATTCAACAAAAATAAACATGTTATAATACACTTGCTATGTTAGAGCCTTAACATGGAGATATACATCCTACTCCTTTAAATAAAATATGATAGCATAACCCTAAAAATAAAATTCCTCACCTCTCCTCTCAAACCACTATCCTCTAGCTCCAATAAATGGGTAAATGCATATAATAAAATCATAAACAATTTCCCAAAACCATGAGCTAAGTGATCAACAAGGAAATAGACCTCATGATACGTGTCTAAGAGTGATAATAATATTTATAGAAGCTTCAACACCTTTTTCGTGAACGTGGGTGTCCAACTTCACTAGAGGACAAAAATATCCCACATCAGGACAAAATAGCTCACTACAGGATGAAATAACAACTTTCTATGTCCAAAAATGACAACTAATTTCTTATGCATCATCAAATATGATTTTGTACATCTATTACAATTTCATATATGCTTCTTACACATTGTAATGATGGCTAATATTCTTGGTCCACTATGTAACTCTTTATAATCATGCTCTTACATGTATCATATAATTTATCATAAATCTCACATATTACAATGTCATATGATACTATATGCTCTTACAATTTATTACACACATCATACAAAGGCATACTCGTGGCATGTGATGATCAAGTCATAAATGTACATATCATTTCCCAAATTAGATGAAGATTATGAATAGATAAAGTAAAATAATCAATCCAAAAATTAGGAGTTGCAAGGACTATGACACACCTAATCCCAACATCAAGTACCATGTAAGGGCTTGATACAAATTTTCTCTCAACATAAGTAATAAATTTACACCAATGAGAAACTAGTACTTTTGTAGAACATTTCAATACCAACAAAGTAAAATGTAAGGACTGATGAACTACAAAATATGTCACCATGGAAGAAAGAATGCCTAGATAAATAATAGGAGCTAGGGAAGATGAGACAATGACTATGATGGAATTGTCATTTAAAAGTAATCTTAGGTCCTTAGTGGTGACTTCCAAATTTAATAGTTGGGAATCCAAAAAATAATATGAATTTTCTAATTGATAGATGTCCTAATGATGTTGATTAGGAAGAATAATATGAACTTGTTACAAGGGATTTCTATAAGCCTTTGACATAGCAACATTAAACCCTAATGAAGAAACAAGCAATGAAGGAGATGAGGTATCAGTGTCAATAATCTAAGTAGAATTCTTATTCGTAGATTTTGTATCCACACAAGATTTTAAATTATGAACATCAATTAGATCTACATTAGGATTCTTACTCAAAGATCAATAAGATGAACCATATAAACCATTAATAGGATTCATACAAGATAAATAATCCTATTAATATCTATAGGAAAATAAGCACCAATGTAATTATCTATGTTATCATGAAGGTCAATCTCTTCCCATTCAATAATAAACTTAGCCATTTTATGATCATATGGTAGAAAAAAAATCAAGTGGAACAAGACTATCCATTTTAGGATCCTCTAGGAATAGGGGTTCATCTAGATCTTCATGCATCTCCCAAAGTGTGGTTCACAAGATATAAGGAAAGTAATGTTAGTGCTAATTATCTATATGTTAATGTAAATATTACACAAAATCACTCCCAAGACATGTTCAATCTTTCTATCCAATATTATCTTCCACCAAAAATAAGTGAGTTTAGGTCCAATTACATAAAGACATGGAAATCATTTAACCCATCTTAAATGCTTTAGGAAGTCATCTTACTAGGAATTATAGTTTTTTCTATCTAGTTTGATAATAAGAAGATATCTTTTAATACCCATGAATGGCTCCTAAAATCAAGCACACAAACCTATAAAAGAACACTAGAATTAAATTTATCTTAATTTATGGATATAATGAACCCATAAAATATCCCCCAAACAAGTACAATGATGTGGCATTTTATCATTAGTGTATTTTTCGTATCTAATAATGTTTCTAAGCTTTTAAATAGAACATAATATAGAGAGTCTATTTTAAATATAGAATGATAAGAAATAGAGAGCACTAGTGTTAAAGTATGTACACAAATATGCACCTTCAAAAAGGGACCCAAAAAGGAGTATGTTTTCACAAGATATGGCATGCTGTCATTTTATACCTTTTTGACCCATCATTTATAATCAATCTAAGACATCTTGAATGGGTCCCCTAAGTGTCCAATAATTCAAAAAATCCATAAAATTATAAGGATGGGCTCTTCTTGGCATTTTCCTTAGCATTTTAGGCTTTATTTGAAGTTTCAGGGTTTCAAGTTTAATCATAACTTCATGCCTTTCCTACTGATCCTAATTCTTCACTTTAATCTTTCCCAAATCGGTTAAGTGTTGAGTTTGTTGACCTTTTAGATTAATAATATTTTACCATCCATTCTAACTCTTTCTATCCAATCTGGATATCCCACCTTTTCCCACTAGGTTCCTTGTGAGGGTCAAAATTTTGTTCATTCCTTAACTTGGTACTATTTTAAGCCTCACCTGAACTATCATGCTAACATCATGTTGACATTATTATCTTGAAGGCCATAAAAATTAGGTGTTTTATTTCAAAGTTAGACTTTCGATTGTTCCCTATTCTTGTACCTTCTCATCATCTTTGAATTTTTGATACCCCATTTTATTCTTTGTCAAAAATTGTGAAAGTTTTGTTAGCCTTTCAGAGTTTCAAATGTCTCTATCCCCTTCAAACTTGTCATCATAGTCATGCCTTTCCCAAAAATTTGACACCTCGACATTCCATTAATTCTTTTTCAAAATTCCTTTGTCTTTCAAACTTTTTTGGTTTATTGTTCCTTCATACTATCCCTTCCAACCTTGACATATCAAAGGTCTACCTTAACTCTAATGATGTCATGCTAACATCATGCTAATATCAACACAATAATGATGTCAACAATCCTAATGTGATGACATCATGTTGGCGTCATTAACCCATTAGACTTTTGCAGTTCCTCATCCTCTCATCCTTCATATCCATTCCCTAGTTCTCTGAACCCTACTACCTTCCACTCAAGAAATTTCTAAGTCTTTCAAAGTCAAAATTTTGGCCATCCCTTATTTGAGTACCTCTTCCCATTCATCCCTAAGAGCCTAAAAATTCACCATTTTACACTATAAAGTCCTTTAGAGAGACTTTTAACCGTCCCCTATTTCAATACCATGTTAGGTCCTACCGGAAACTCCAATGTCAATCATCCCTCCACACCTATTGGACTTTCCCCTCTGCCATGTCAAGTCTAAAACTCCACCATTTGAAGGGAAAAAATGCTACCTACCCATGGGATGACCCAAGAACTCCATTAATAAATTTTACAACACTTGCCAACCACCAAATCAGATCCAATGGCACCTAGAAATTATTCTTTAATAGATTGGCACAAATTCAAGGGACGAAAATGGCATTCACCCAAAGCTCAAATATTGTTGCAGAGCCATTTTCTAACATGCCATACCTAGGTCACAATTTTAGCAAATTTCTAGAGAAATTTTCTTGTCTATACATACTCAATCCCACAAGTAATCAATGATCAAGGGTATGACAGGGGTACAAAGGATGATATATCCACATTTCCTAATGATTAGATTAGATTAGATTTTTAAGGGACATTCTTCTACAAAATATTAATGAGGATGACGACTAAGGTTTCCTCTACAACATAAATTTTTTCACAGCTTTGTTTCTCCTCCATGGATATTATGGGCCCAACATTCCTCATTCCAAGAGTTAGTTCTCATTTTCCACTAGAAGAGAGATGGAAGATAAATTAAATTTGTAACATATTTTATGTTCTTTCTGAAGTTGTCAAAATTGGCTCAATGCCTTGGAATCAATCAATTATGTTTTCACCTCTTCTTAATCCTTATATGTTGTGTATTGTCTCATTTATCAACATAGGTTGTGGATCTCTTGCTTCCCTTTCTATTTTGTTCTAATGTTCTTGCCTTCATGTATGGATGATATTTCTCCATTTTGAAGAGAAGTATGTGGAAAGTGGCAATTTCACCATATAAGTGAAACTATAGGATTCCAAGACAAAAAAAGATACACAAAAAAACACTAAGGTAGATGAGGTGTAGTGACAAACTAATAGAGGTCAAGAAAGTGGTCTGAGGGGCATGGGATACTGAAGGAATCAAATGACTAGTTGATTTTGGATGCACAACAAAGCGCATATCAAGTGTTACATTATCATAAGACCAAAACATCAACCTATTACAAAGATATACAAAAATGGATGCTTGCAAAGACATCTATTTATCCCAATACTTCACATCCATTTGTCTTATATAAATCATGCATCTAACCATTGTAAGGAAGCTAAGGTAGCGGAACAACTTCCTACACTAATCTTGAGAGGAGGATAATGCAAAATTGTTATAGATTTTTACCGGTTACAGAAACTTAAACAAAAATAAACATAAATAGCATGCATACCACAACACAGTGATTTACGTGGGGAAAACCCTTCCGAGAGAAAAACCCCACACTCTAAAAACCACCCAATATATTATTCAAAAATCACAAAGATTACAATATACTTGTAGAGCAAGCTTCTCATAGGAGTACCACCAACTAGAGATCCAGAGGAAACATGACCACTATCAAACTCTCAGAATACATCACACTACATAGCCATAATACAATGCCCTCATAAAATAGGGTTTTCTTCTAGGGCAAGTCAAGCTAATAAAATATTGATTGTCAGATATGAGACATAATGATGAACGGTCTTGATTTACAATAATAAAATATAATTAAAATTTTCTCTTTGGGGGCGTTGCCCTCAAGCCCCCACCAGGGCGCGCTGCCTCTAGACCCCAACCGAGGGGATGATCCCCCCAGACCCCTTGCGGGGGGAGACCCCCCCACACCCCCGTAGTCATCGAATGAACAATACCTTATGTATCAATAGTAACTTATGTAATTGCAAGGTTGAGACACATTTTCCCAACAACCATATCCATAGTAGCACAATTCTTGATAGCCCCATTCTATTGTAGACTATAACATTCTATGTAAAGAGATAAACTCTTTAATTTCAAAACAACGACAATTCCTAAATAACTTCATTTATATTCCAAGAAAGTTGAAACTCCATTCATTCAAATTCAAAAATTCCAAAAGATTCCAAAATAATGACTTAAAGGCTATAAATAGATTAAAAATACTTCCAATTAAATTCATACACGTGTCATCTTACACGACATTTATAAAACAAAAGCATTTGTAACAAAAGTTTACAATTCGAGACTTAGGCATTCTGTCACCTTAAGCTCTATAATAATCATACAAGAGTTAGGCATTATGTCGCCTTAAGTTCAACAATAATTAATTCAAGAATAAAATAATACATATATGAAGAAATCATCCTTTGATCTTCAATCCAATTGCATATCTTCAAACATCAAGACAAGAACAAGAATCAGGCACTTTTTCCGCCCAACCTCGAAGCTTACACTTCCCCGGAATTCCTTAGTCATTCAAAGAATACCCAACCTTGCACAAATCTCTTAGCAAAAAGCAATCGACAAGCAAGATGGAATCTGGTGCGTGCCTAGTATAACTAGTAAATCCATAAGCATTTTCATTTTTCTAATTCATTTAAGAAACAAGCAAGTTTGATACTAGGATATGGTAGAGATTAAATCTCATTCCATCTATTTCAATGGTCCTTAAGTTACTTGGCCAAGTAAAATGTCATGCACGACAAATAATAGTAGTTTTGGAAAAGAAAAACTACGCTCTCTATAAACCCATATTCGGCACCCGTCTCGAAAGGTAACTTTCCAAACACATGTCATGCACATTCATTTATCAAGCATGCATGGTTCCATTCCAAATAAATAAAATACCTTTCACAAACACATGAACTCCACTTTCATTTTCAAGTAAACATGGTTTTTAATACAATAACTTCTCAGCTTTAAATCACAAATAACATTATGTTCAAATTTAAAATAAAATATTAAAAGTAAATTAAAAGAAGGTGTATCTCAAATATGTAATCTAAGTACATATTTAAACAAGAACGAATAAATGAGCACACATTCTTTTGGTTCATTTGCTCATGAAATTTAATAACACTATAATATAACCTTTCTTTAATTTGTTTAATTTCAAAGTAATTATATTTTACTTTATTTTCTTTTATTTTCTATTTTTTTTTCAGATTTCCCTAAGATATTATCTTTTCAAAAGCATAGCACCTCATATTTAATTATATTTTGAACCAATTTAATATCTTTTCTAGAGAATTATCAAATTTCACTTTTTCTTTTCAAGAATATTTAAATACACAAAAATATTAAATCTTATCATTCTGGAAAACATTCAGCAGTTTTATTTAAACCAAAATACTATCTTTTATGTTTCTATTGTTTTGAAAATAATTTCTCTCTCACAGTTTGATATTTCTGAAGCATTTCTAAATCTAAATGTAATATACGTTTTTCTGTCTGAATCTTTTACTAAATCAGAATTTCCTAATATTAATAAATATACTGTCTTTTTATAGTTTTTTGTTCAAGTTGTTCAACAATTTTCCGTTCAAGTTATTCTTTTTCTCCATAAAATTTTAGTCTGGTGTTTAATATTTTTTCTAAATTTGATAAAAACAGTGACAGGTTTTCATTTGATAAAATACAGAAATAAAAGAAAATAATTCAAATTAGACATAATAAGATTGTTAATTGGTAAATAATGCTTTCTTTAAATCTACCTGGTAATTTCCTGAATCTGGTTTATTTTGTTTCTTTTGACAATTTCCTAGTAATTTCATGTTACTCTTTTGTCTCTTCTCTTAATTTTCTTTCTATCTTCCCTCTTCTGGCCGCATGCCTTCCAAGATCTATGTGGTAATTTCCTTGTTTGATTTTCTCTCTTCTCCCTATCGCACGCCCTTCTTACCTCCTTACACCCCCGTATGATGGAGAGTCATATTTTGTTTTGTTTTTTTTATCACACCTCTCTTCCCTGATGGTTGTGTCCTTTTCTCTTCCTTATGGCCGCCTTTTCTCTCCTCTTTCCCACATGCCTTGACCTCCTCTCCTTCTCTTTGTGCATGGTGGTGATCAGGGAATAACTCTCCTTTTGTTCTTTGTGTATGATCAGCAACAGGTTAATAGATAAAACAACACAGATCTCCCTCTTGGCCGCGCATGGGTGTTTAGGGGAAAGAACTAAAATAAAAGACCAACAAAACTCTCCCTGGTGTCTACACATGCAAGGTTATTAGCATATAAATAATATCAAAATCCTTCTCTTCTACTGGTTGCGCCTGCCCCCAAAGTCAGATGAATCCAATAAAAATATAAATAAGACTGTGTGCTTTCTGTCCAACTCCCAAAAATGGATTTTCACTCCTCCTTGCTCCCATTCGAATTTCCTATGCCTCCCTTTTACTTCATGCAAAATGGTAGTTATCACAAACTCAGATCCACTATCTCAATTTTGATCTCCAGCCAAATGGCCAGAACTCCAAGTTCCATTTTTTATTGCATTCAAATTGATTAAAAGATATTATTTTTTTTCAATTTGTTAACTACTGTTTTGAATTCCATTTCAATTTTGAACATATTGCTTGTTTTCTGATTTTTGTTCAATAACTTATTTTGATATTTATCTATTTCTTCAAACAAATCTTTCCTCTTTCATTTATTAAATGAGAAAATAACTCAATTTAATAAATATAATTATTTAAACATTTATTTCTACTTTCATTTATTATTTGCAAAAATAACAATAAATCAATTACACAAATTATACATTATATATAATTAAACCATTTTATCACAACAATATTTAAATCTCCATTTAAAACAAACAAAAAAAAATTCACAATTTTGTTAAACAAATGCATAGCCATTACAATAATTAAAATTTAATTTAATCATGCAAAATACGTTCTAATTAATTAAGTGGTGTGTGAGATTCCATCATCCTCATTAACGTCTAATGGCTAAAACGACTCTCCCTGATCAATGTTCTCGCCTTCATTCTCGTTCACCTGTTCCTGTGTTCACTTGCACTTAATTTCTCATCAGCAATGACAAACCCCGAATTTCACAATAATGAATTTCAAATCATTTCATTTGCATTTTAATTTTAATTTCTTCAATTTTAATTTAAATAATCATCTAACATCAATATTGAAAATCTCAAGATCAATAATTGCATTTAAATAAATGACAACAATTAGTACGTGACATCCTTCCCCTCTTGGAAGAGACATCATCTCGATGTCTTATTAATCATTCATTAAGCATAGTATCTCAATCAGTAAAACATAGTATCTCAATCATAATGAAATAATAACTAGCATCATAGTTCTCAAAACATAAGCATAAGCAATCCATAGTAGCATCCATGCTATCCAAGTTCACAACATGTGAATCAAAAACTAGAGTATCAAGTATCTCCGCATAAAATAAATACTAATCTAAGAAAGAAAATGAGGAAAATGATGGTCAATCATCTCAGAATCCTCCCATGTAGCACTATCCTCAGTATACTGGTCCCAATGGACCTTGTACTGAGTACTATCCATGTTACGCAGCTTAATGCTACACCTGTCTAGGATTCAGATGGGCTCCACTAGCACCACTCCTAGATCCTGTACCTGTAATGAATGCCAATCAAGTATATGAGATGCACATGATGGTATGGTTTCAATAAAGAAACATGGAATACATTATGAAGTCGAGATAGAGCAGGTGGTAACGCTAGTCTATAAGCAACTGGATTAATAACTTCTAGTACATCAAAGGGTCCCACAAATCTTGGAGCCAACTTTGATGATTTCCCAAATGAGATAGAGCTCTTATGAGGCTTAACCCTCAAAAAGACTTTATCTCCCGCAGCAAACTGTCTGAAATTCCTGTTTCTATCAACATAGCTCTTATGTCTATTGGTTTCTTCCTTCAACCTACTCTTGATCAACTTCATTTGCTCATCCATTTCCTTGAGCATATCCGGACCAATGATGATCCTATCTTCCATCCTATCCCAACTAATGAGTGTGTGACATTTTCATCCATAAAGTGCCTCAAAAGGTGCCATACCCAAAGATGCATGGAAAGAGTTGTTGTAAGAAAACTCAACCAATGGAAAATATTCCTCCCACTTGTACTGCTGATCCATATAGTACATCCTCAGTAAATCCTCAACAACCTAATTGACCCTTTCTGTTTGGGCATCAGTTTGTGGGTGATATGCAGAGCTAAAATTCAATTTAGTTCCTAAAGTTGCATTCAGTGTTGTCCAGAACCTAGATGTCATCCTGGTATCCCTATCTGATATAATGGTCTCTGGTACACCATGCAATCGGAATATCTCTTGCACACATTTCTTCGCCAGTGTCAATCATCCATCTTTTAGATTCCCAGGTATAAAATGTGACACCTTCGTTAGCTTATCAACAACTACTAAGATGGCATCATGCCTATTCCTTCTCAAAGGTAATCCTTGGATAAAATCCATACTGATTACTTGCCACTTATACTCAGGTATATCATGGGGATACAAAAGTCATGCTGGATGCACATGCTCAGCCTTGACTTGCTGGCATTCCAAACATCTAGCCACATACTCCATAAGATATTTCTTGAGCTTAGGCCAAAAATACAAAGTCTTCAACTCTGCTACCATCTTTGTAACTCTTGGATGCCCTGAGTAAGGTGCACCATGAACTTCCTCAAGAATCAACCTTCTCAAGTCTCCACCCTCAGGGATATACATCCTTCCCTAATATCTCAAAATACCATCATACTCCACATATCCATAAAATCTATGATCTAATGGGTCCGCCTCTAAGGCTTGCTTGACCCTTTCATAATGCTCATCTGTTGGAAGATACTGCAACACTTGTTGTCTCAAATTTGACCTTGTGGTCAACATAGCAGCAAGATGTCTTCTCCTACTAAGAGCATCTACAACTCTATTTTCCTTACCCTTGATATACTCAATATCAAAACCATACTCACTTATAAACTCAAGCCACCTCCTCTGTCTCGCATTAAGGTTTGGTTGTGTAAAGATGTACTTAAGTCCTAAATGATCTATCTTTAGTTCAAATGGTTTCCCTAGGAGATAATGTATCCACATTTGTAATGCATGAACAATAGCTACAAGCTCAAGATCATGTGGTGCATAATTCAATTCATATTGCTTCAATTTTTTGGACTCATATGCAACCACTTTCCCCTCCTACATCAACACAGCTCCTACACCTTCACCTGAAGCATTTGTAATCACTATGAAGTGCCCATTAGGATCTGGTATAGTCAAAACCGATGCTGATGTCAACTTCTGTTTTAGAAATTGAAATGCCTCCTCACACTTCTCAGTCCACTCAAATTTCCTTCCCTTCTTCTGAAGAGAACTAATAGGTGCTTCTATCCTGGAAAATCCTTCCACACATTTCTTGTAATATCCTGCAAGTCCCATGAAACTATGAAATTCAGTAACACTTTGCGGTGTTGGCCAATCTACAATAGCTTCTATCTTAGTAGGATCAACTGAGATTCCCTCAGCAGATATGACATGACCCAAGTAGTGAACCTTCTTCTAAAAGAAATTACACTTCAAAAACTTACCAAAAAGCTTTCGATCTCTTAGTCGTTGCAAGACTATTCTCAAGTGCTTATCATGCTCCTCTTTTGTCTTAGAGTAAATCAGAATATCATCTATGAATATAAGCACAAAATCATCTAAGCAATCTCTAAAGATGTTCATAAGATTCATGAATTCCGCTGGAGCATTCGTTAGACCAAAAGGTACCACTGTGAACTTGTAATGTCCATACCGATTTCGAAAGGCTATCTTTGGAATATCCTCATCCTTAATACTTAGCTGGTGGTAACCTGATCTAAGATCAATCTTTGAAAACACTGTGGCCCCTTTCATCTGATCAAATAGCTCATCTATCCTAGGTAAAGGATACTTGTTCTTAATGGTAACCTTGTTCAACATTCTGTAATCAATACACAATCTCAAGGTCTCATTCTTCTTCTTAACGAAGATTATTGGTGCACCCCATGGAGATACACTTGGTCTAATAAAACCCTTCTTCAGTAATTCCTGCAATTGAACCTTCAGTTCATATAACTCTATAGTATTCATTATGTATGGAGCCTTGGATTGAGACTCGGTTCTAGGTAAAAGTTCAATCGAGAAATCAAATTCTCTCTTCTGTGGTAACTCAGTAAGTTCTTCAGGAAAGATATACAAGAACTCCTTGAGAACTAGATATCCCTCTGAACTTTGCTGGACATTATCCAAGTCACTCACCAATATAGCATATATGGAACATCCTTTCCGATGTGCTTTCTTTAACTGCATGGTTGAGATATGTCTCAACTCAAGAGGCTCTTGAGATCCAAAAATCTCAACTGGATGTCCAAAATCATCAAGACAACTCACAACCTTATTCTCACAGTTCACTATAGCTTTATGCTCAGTTAACCAATTGATCCCTAGGATCACATCATATGAACCCAACGGTGCTACATATAGGTTAACTTGGGTTTGGAAATTAGGTAGTTCTATATTGTTGCAAGATAGACATGAATCTACCCTCTTCTCTGCTCAATGTCCATACTGAACCATCCATGCATGTGACATATAACCAGGTCTAATAGGTAATTTAGCAACTACTTTAGGATCAATAAAGAATTCAGTAGCTCCTGTATCAATCAAAATGGAAACTGATTGACCAAAAAGCTTACCCGTCATCTGAATAGGTGAAGCTTGAAAATTTGCTTGACAGTTGTCAACCGCTGCATGAATCTGGTGTTGTGGTGCTCGTCGATCATTACCTCCTTGCTGACCTCCTTTACATTGAGTGCAATTGGAGGCATAGCGATCTCCTCCATAATTGTAACATCCACCTCATGGCCCTGGGTGACCACCTATCCTATTCCTGGTATTAGAGAAGTTGGTGTTATTATTATTCACTTTCTTGTTTCCACCATAGCTTCCTTCTCCTTTTTCCTGAGAGTTTGTTCCTCTCTTTAGGTTTCTTATCTGTTGATTGTTGTTACCCCTCTGGTTATTACTGTTATTATTTTGGAACCCCCTGTTTCCAAATCTAGGTTTAGAATTCACATTCTTCCTGTAGTTTGCTACCTATTGCAACTTATTTTCCTATTTTATGGCCTTCTCGAAGAGCTCATCATAGTCAATGGATTATGAATATCCACATCAGCTCCAATATGTGGCCTCAATCCTAGAATGAATTTCCAAATACGGAACCGCTCATCCATCTGATATTGTGGTATGTACTTCAAGAGATTAGTGAATCTCTCCCAGTACTGAGTAACTGTCAGACCACCCTGTGTCAAATTCTAAAAAACTATCATCTTTCTATCAAAGAACAGTTGTAGAAGCCATCTCTTCTTGAAAATTTGCAAGAACACTTCCCAAGTAGTCCCACCTGGTAGTAACTTCTTCTTAGTCTTCTCATCATCCCACCAAGTAGCATCTTCTCCAGTAAGCTAATATGCAGCCCAAACTGCCTTGGTCTCATTAAACATATTCCTGAGCTCAAAGTACTTCTCCATTTCGATTACCCAGGCTTCAGTTCCATCACCGATGGTCTTACCATCAAACTTGGGTGGTGCTACCCTTTTTAATTCTTTCGCCAACTCCCCTTCATACCTAGCTTGAGGATTTGGTATTTCTTCAACCCTTGGATTTTCATTGGCGGGTTGCTCCTAATTTTGGAGAATTTCGTTCTGAGGGTTTTGTCCTTCTTTGACTCCTTGAACTTCCTATTCCAGATTATCCATTCTGGAACCCTGTTGATTCAAAAGATTGAGAATCTGATCCAACCTGTCATTCTCATTACTTGCAGTAGCTCCTTTTCCTCTTGTACCCATTATGTATCAACAATTCTTGCATCAAGGAATGTTTCTTTAGCGTAATGGACAAGGACCCTAGTGTTCAAACCTAGAGCTCTAATACCAAATGTAAAGAGCTAAACTCTTTAATTTCAAAACATCGACAATTCCTTAAATAAATTCATTTATATTCCAAGAAAGTTGAAACTCCATTCATTCAAATTCATAAATTCTAAAAGATTCCAAAATAACAACTTAAAGTCTACAAATAGATTAAAAATACTTCCAATTAAATTCATACACGTGTCATCTTACACGACATTTATAAAACAAAAGCATTTGTAACAAAAGTTTACAATTCGAGACTTAGGCATTCTGTCGCCTTAAGCTCTACAATAATCATACAAGACTTAGGCATTCTATTGCCTTAAGTTCAACAATAATTAATTCAAGAATAAAATAATACATATATGAAGAAATCATCCTTTGATCTTCAATCTAATTGCATATCTTCAAACATGAAGACGAGAACAAGAATCAGGCATTTTTTTCGCCCAACCTTGAAGCTTACGCTTCCTCGGGATTCCTTAGTCATTCAAAGAATACCCGACCCTACATGAGTCGCTTAGCAAAAAGCAGTCGACAAGCAAGATGGAATCTGGTGCGTGCCTAGTATAACTAGTAAATTCTCAAGCATTTTCATTTTTTTAATTCATTTAAGAAACAAGCAAGTTCAATACTAGGATATGGTAGAGAGTAAATTTCATTCCATCTATTTCAATTTTTTTTAAGTTACTTGGCCAAGTAAAATGTCATGCACGATAAATAATAATAGTTTTGAAAAAGAAAAACTACGCTCTCTATAAACCCATATTCGGCACTCGCCCCGAAAGGTAACTTTCCAAACACATGTCATGCACATTCATTTATCAAGCATGCATGGTTCCATTCCAAATAAATAAAGTACCTTTCACAAACACATGAACTGCACTTTCATTTTCAAGTAAACATGGTTTTTAATACAATAACTTCTCAGCTTTAAATCATAAATAACATTATGTTCAAATTTAAAATAAAATAATAAAAGTAAATTAAAAGAAAGTGTATCTCAAATATGTAATCTAAGTACATATTTAAACAAGAACAAATAAATGAGCACACATTCTTTCGGTTCATTTGCTCATGAAATTTAATAACACTATAATATAACCTTTCTTTAATTCGTTTAATTTCAAAGTAATTATATTTTACTTTATTTTCTTTTCTTTTCTGTTTTTTTTTTTTAGATTTCCCTAAGATATTATCTTTTCAAAAACATAACACCTCATATTTAATTTTGTTTTGAACCAATTTAATATCTTTTCTAGAGAATTATCAAATTTCACTTTTTATTTTCAAGAATATTTAAATACACAAAAATATTAAATCTTATCATTCTGGAAAACATTCAGCAATTTTATTTAAACCAAACCACTATCTTTAATGTTTCTATTGTTTTGAAAATAATTTCTCTCTGACAGTTTGATATTTCTGAAGCATTTCTAAATCTAAATGAAATATACGTTTTTCTATGTGAATCTTTTACTAAATCAGAATTTTCTAGAATTAATAAATCTATTGTCTTCTTATAGTTTTATGTTCAAATTGTTCAACAATTTTCTGTTCAAGTTATTATTTTTCTCCATAAAATTTTAATCTAGTGTTTAATCTTTTTTCTAAATTTGATAAAAACAGTGACAAGTTTTCATTTGATAAAATACAGAAATAAAAGAAAATAATTCAAATTAAACATACTAAGATTGTTAATTGGTAAATAATGTTTTCTTTAAATCTACCTGGTAATTTCCTTAATCTGGTTTGTTTTGTTTCCTCTGACAATTTCTTGATAATTTCTTGTTGCTCTTCTGTCTCTTCTCTTAATTTTCTTTCTATCTTCCCTCTTCTGGCCGCATGCCTTCCAAGTTCTATCTGGTAATTTCCTTGTCTGATTTTCTCTCTTCTTCTCTCTACCGCACGCCCTTCTTACCTCCTTACACACCCGTATGATGGAGAGTCATATTCTATTTTTATTTATTTTTTATCATACCTCTCTTCCCTGATGGCTGCGTCATTTTCTCTTCCTCCTGGCTGCCTTTTCTCTCCTCTTTCCCACACGCCTTCACCTCCTCTCCTTCTCTTTGTGCATGGTGGTGATCAGGGAATAACTCTCCTTTTGTTCCTTGTGTATGATCAGCAGTAGGTTAATAAATAAAACAACACAGATCTCCCTCCTGGCCACGCATGGGTGTTTAGGGGAAAGAACTAAAATAAAAGACCAACAAAACTCTCCCTGGTATCTGCGCATGCAAGGTGATTAGCAGATAAATAATATCAAATTCCTTCTCTTTTACTGGCTACGCCTCCCCCCAAAGTCAGATGAATCTAATAAAAATATAAATAGGACTGTGTGTTTTCTGTCCAACTCCCAAAAATGGATTTTCACTCCTCCTTGCTCCCATTCTAATTTCCTCTACCTCCCTTTTACTTCATGCAAAATGGTAGTTATCATAAACTTGGATCCACTATCTCAATTTTGATCTCCAGTCAAATGATCAGAACTCCAAGTTCCATTTTTTATTGCATTCAAATTGATTGAAAGATTTTATTTTTTTCAATTTGTTAACTACTGTTTTGAATTCCATTTCAATTTTGAACGTATTGTTTGTTTTCTAATTTGTTTTCAATAACTTATTTTGATATTTATCTATTTCTTCAAACAAATCTTTCCTCTTTCATTTATTAAATGAGAAAATAACTCAATTTAATAAATATAATTATTTAAACATTTATTTCTACTTTCATTTATTATTTGCGAAAATAATTATAAATCAATTACACAAATTATACATTATATATAATTAAACCATTTTCTCACAACAATATTTAAATTTCCATTTAAAACAAACAATTTCTTTTTCGCAATTTCGTTCAACAAATACATAGCCATTACAATAATTAAAATTTAAATCATTTAATCATGCAAAATACGTTCTAATTAATTAAGTGGTGTATGAAATTCCATCATCCTCATTAACATCTAATGGCTAAAACGACTCTACCTGATCAATGTTCTCGCCTTCATTCTTGTTCACCTGTTCCTGCGTTCACTCGCACTCAATTTCTCATCAGCAATGACAAACCCTAAATTTCACAATAATGAATTTCAAATCATTTCATTTGCATTTCAATTTCAATTTAAATAATCATCTAACATCAATATTGAAAATCTCATGATCAATAATTGCATTTAAATAAATGACAACAATCAGTACGTGGCATACTATGTATTGACATATTATGTTGTGGTTATTCATAAATTACACATTATTTGCTAATTTATTTCCCTCCTCTATATAATCTTACACATTTATTTTCCTATTCAATTGAATCTCCACCATAACCTTTTAAATAATTAAACTTAAAAAAGCCCTAATATTTTATCTTAATGTAATAGACCAAAAATATATGGAGTAATGTTAATATACGTTAAAAAATAGTCGAAGAGAGAGGGGGGCTTCTTTAGCTATCCTCACATATTCATATGAATGGGTTCAAGATGAAGAGAGGTTTCTTCCAATCTATTTGCAAATGGCTATATGAATGAGCTCAAAAGGAACAAAAGATCAAATACATCAAATTTTCACAAATCATATTAGATAGTGTGTCATTTTTGAATTCAACTGCGTGAGACTTATTTGCATCAACATTTCAGATCACACTTTGTCTTCCATCATTAATATGTTAAAAAAACCTCTAAAAGAAACACTTCACTAAAAAAACAAAAGATGTTTGAACTTTTTTTTTGAGAAACACTTCGTGGAACACATCCCTCCCATACAAACATAAACACACAAAGGGTCATATGGATACATGGCAATTTAGGAACTTTCAGAAGAATGTATTAATTGGAAGATTCATTGTGCTGATAAGGTTAGATGAAACTCATCAAGTCAGAACTTCAAATTTCAAACCTGACACATGGAAATGTAAGTTTGCAACCTTAGGCAATATAAATGTTATACGGTTAAGAGTCGTTGGAGGGGAGCTGACAGGCTCATCCCTTACTGTGTCTGAGCCACATCCATTCAATGCCATAACTGAGGCCTCCATTGATCTATCTTCTGGTCTTTGAGGAAGGCATGACTGGAGCAGAGAATCAATGTTTGGGGGAGGAGAGAAGGGCTTAGATTTCAAAGAAGATCGCTCCAGGACAGAGGGTTTACAAGGGAATCTGCAGAGTGATAGAAGTAATTTTATACTTATTTCTAATGTCAGATGTTTCTCAGAGACTGGATATGCCTCTTGCTTTTGTTTGTGAGGGCTGGTTTGATTGGCGCTAAGGAAAATATGTGAGCACTATGCAGAGATCTTTAGCGTACTCTCCTGATGAGCGTACAACCTATGCACAGTGATCTTCCTGCATATTTGGTGCGCGTCCTCTGCATTGCCAATAAAAAGTGGGCGTCAGATGAACGTTAACTTTGTCTTATGTATTAGTCCATACCATAGACAGCCATACGTACGTTTTGGATTCATCTTTTAGTTTTATTTTTATCTCGGAGTTTGTGTAAATAGAAAAACTGGTCAAGTGAGCTAAAGCAAATGGGATTGTAAGTTAAGTGGGCTTAATTTTAGGGAAAACTCTATGGATAAGCTCTCTTGAGTTGGAGTAGTACTCGGATGAGAGACCTCATAGGAAGGCCCAGTGCTTCACCTTTGTGAGCATCACCTAGATGCAATGAGTACTAAGTGGACTATCATGAGAGACGGGTTCTCGTGAACCACTACTCATGAAACATGGGTCAATGAGTTTGACTCATAAAACTACACAGTTGAATCTTGATAGCAATATCACAAAATTGGTCAAGTTTTTGAAGTTAAATTAAAATTTGATGTTTTTTATTGATTTTTTCGGATATAGTTGTTTTGTATCATTTTGATTGGTTCATTTTAATTTTACTTGTTTTTTTCTCTTTTTAAACACAGTCAATTAAATGTCATCTAGCAAAAAAGTAAATTATAGAATATAAGGTTTTGGATTAAACTACACTTGGTGATCCATCATCAGGAAGAGGAGTATATGTATGCAATATGCATCTAATTTGTTTGTCTTGTTAGCTCATTAAATTATTATTTTCTTTCAATTTTTCATTCACATTATATTTGTCATAATGTAAAATGTGGAGACATACATGAGGTTCAAAATGTGAGTAGAAAATGCATTTTCTTCAAATTATGGGATTGTATCGACAAGTATGAAGTAAAGGAGGGAGTAAGATTGTGTTTAATTTTTGTTTAAGTATACTACTCAATTTTGTGTGTGAGAGGTTTTGCTATGTTTATTTATGCTTGTATTTTTTTATTTTGTGTAGGATGTGTGGTTGATCTAGAGCACAATTTTATTTTTTATGGTACAAGAGTCATGTTTAGTCTAGACCGCAAGTTTGAGACTTTGCACAATGAGGATTTGAAGGTTTACTATCATTTTATACAATTGTTCTTTACATGTCAAGTTAGAGATTAAATGTGGTTGTTGCAAATACTTTTTTTGGGTATATGTTTGTTTTTGAGTGACTCTCTATTCTCTCCACTTTCAATGTAGAGGACTGTAGATAAATTAGATTATTTTTTAAAAAATTGAGCATTAGGGTTCAATGGGTGTTAAGTAGTAGCACCATTGAGATTGTTTGATTTTATAAATATCTTTATGATTTTGTAGCATCTTGGGAGGAAAATTTATTAGAGGAGCATGAACCTCATCCGTGTTCCTATCTCAATAGGCATACTTGTATCAATTTCTTTGTTGTGGTTCACTAAAATATGATTCACCTCTTGATCTAACATCAATTTTATAGGTGTTATTTTTCACAATGTTTTTGCAAGTGCCCTAGAGCATATGCAAGGCACAAAATATTTTCAATAAAATGTGTCAAAGAAATGTGGTCTCATTGAATTTCATGGTTGTAACCTATGCTCAATAGGGACTTGTTGATGAGGCCTTAGAAACCTTTAAGAAGATGGGACCGATGAATGTAAATCTTGACTCCTCAAACTTAGCCAACCCCTTGGTTTGCTCAAGTTGAAGCTTTAGAAGAGGACATGGACATCATTAAAAATATATACATACATACATGATACAATCATGATTGAAGGGTCCAATAAGGGACCATCCAACTATGCAACATAACATCAAATACATGCATAACATATAAATCTCAATAAAAACAATTACACGTTCTTATTAATTCAAGCTTACGTGATTATCACCAAGATTACAACTTCTCACTTTGTGTAATGGACCCTCTTACATGTTAGGACATGGTCATTTTATCGCACTTACTATGGTATTTTAAGCATACATTACACTACTAAATAACCTCATATTTGCACACTACTCTATTGAACTCTACTATGTCGTTTATTTTTCTCCCTTAGGATTGCATTCCACATCATACTCATTGTTCTTCGCTCACAATATCCATCTCAAACCTCCTAGTCTTACTCTGCTTCTATTCTACCTATATGCTTCTTCCCTCACCTCTTTCCTATTGTCTTCTTCACTTACTTTCTTTGGACTAAAACCCAATATATATAGCACATGCAATCTTTTACACTGATTTGCATCAGTTACAAGATGACACAAATCCTAATACCACATGTGATGTGTCATTAACTAGAAATAACAAACTTATAATTCAAATGGTAAAACAATGGGCATCCTCCATACAATACACCATATTCATCAGTTAAATAAATCCTTACAAATATTCCTATGTTGGCACAAACTCCAAATAACCTACTATAAACATATGAAATCTCAACTATGCAAAAGTATCTACCCATAGATGCTCTCAAACCAAATTATAATAATTTACTCATCCAAATCACCTCAAACATTAACATGGCGGTATTCAAGCTTGATTCAAACTATGCTCAAAACCACTAAAGTCAATTTCAAATTGTCAAATTCACTTTCTCTATCAAAAGCTTGTAACCATATCCTCATAAACAAACAAAAAAATTGATCTTAAACTATAAAATCCACTTTTCAAAAATGATGCAAGATTACTATGTTGCTTAGGAATGTTGTTGCATTAGATACTCAGGGTTGACAAAAATGAGCCAGGGCAACATGTCTTGTTATGGGAGTTCCAATATGTTGCTCCCTCAACTCTCTAATTCTACCATTGTAGGTATGCCTCAAAAGATCCACCCTATGTACTACACTCTCCTTTTCCACTTACCATCATCCATCTTCCATTTTTAGGGTTGCAATACTTTGTTCCACCAATCATCATCTGCACCACATCCTCTTGACCTATTATCACTTGCGATCCTCTTACCATTGTAACCCCTCACATCTTTTAGACCCTTTCTTGGCCACCACACAGCCTTATATTATGTTTTTCACTATTTCTTGTCCTTCAATATATCTCCCCATCCTCTTAATCATTTCCCCACTCTTAAAAACTTCACTTAAGTGTCCTCCGGTCTCATATTCCCACTTATGTGGTACCTCTTTCGCATTTGTGGTGTTGCTTGGCCATCCACCAATGTCATAATCCTTGGAATCAACACATATCATTCCTTCCTAATGTACACCCTTGCACTATTGTAGAATTGTATCTCATTTTCCCTTAGTGGCATAAGCATGTGTTTCTAACCATCCTTTTGAATGGTGTACACATTAGCTCTCCCATCATACACTATATCTCTCAAATTTTCATCATTTTCCAACAACAAATGGTATACATCCATGGATATAATATACACATCACCTTATCACAGTACACCATTATGTCAAACCTTACCAAGCACTATTATTCCACTAATATCTTATCTTCATGTTACAACCATCCAATCTTATATGGGCATGGATGCTTCATCCTCCTTAGCCCCAACTTGTCCACCATTTCTAAGGACATTAGGTTATTTTCATACTACTACTATCCACCATCACATTACAATATTTATCTCTTATCTTGCATCTAATTCAAAATAAACTCTTCCTTTGTGTTGGCTCACCTCTCCTATCACACCTTAAGGCTCTCTATGAAATAAGTTAATATCTATGTTTATGGTCCCTCTTTAAATTAGGTGAATTCTCTTCTCCATATGCTACTCATGCACCCTTTTGACCTTTTTTTTGGCTCTCAAATGCCCTAGGATTCCCATCTTCTTCACACTTGAAATAGATTCCTCTAAATAATTTATATATTATACTCTCACATCCCCATCTACCTTGCCAAGAATACCATCTGCTTCCATCTTGGGTCTCTCATGTGTCTTCTTATCTTTTGACTTTGCAATAACATCCATCACCATCTCTATCTTTGTGGTAGGTGTTACTACCATCTCTCTTGTTGATGGGGTAGGAATTATCATCTTCTTTCTCTCCATGGTGGGAACTTCAACCTTCCTCTTCATTACAATATGGGATACCCTTTCCTTGACTCCTTGTGCTCACTCCTCTATCACCACATCTCATTCTACTAACCTAGTTATTTTCTTCCTTTTCTCTTTGGCGGCTTTGTCTTCCAAATTTTTGTTAAAAGTCTTCTCTACAATGAGTTCCAATTGGTAGGCCTCTCCTACTATCTAGATATTCCACATAACCAACTCCTCTTGAATGCTCTTGCTCATCCAATTGATATACTTCACAAATTTCTTAGCTCCCTCCTCATAATGCCTTGACTTGATTGTCAACCAATAGTACTCATCAATGTATTCCTTCATATTCATGCTCCTCTACCACAAATTGTGCAACTCCTTTAGTGGTTTCAATTGATGATTGACCAGAATAAACTTGGTTTTCAACTTATTCACCATATGTTCCCACTTTAAAATGCTTGGCTTCTCTTTTTTATTCCTCTCTAAATATACTTCTTTCCACCATATCAGAGAATGACCTTTTAGCTTGGTCTTCACAAAATCGGCCTTATTTGGGTTCACGATGTCCTCATACCCAAAATGCTCCTCCATATTACTGTTTTAATCTATCAACTCCTTTAGATACAATTTTTTTACATAGTTTGATCTATGTCAACTCTAGTCCTCTTTCCAATTTTGGTTATGGACTTCAACGTCCTCTTTTCTTCCACTAGAATTTTTAGGATCTACCTCATGTTCTTGATTGATTTTGTTGGCCCTAAGGTCAGGGTTCCTCTAGTGATTTTCTCAAATGTGTCCATTCGATTTTTCATAGATTTTAAAATTACATACATCTCCTCCATTCTACTAAAAACATTGATAAGACCACACCCTCTCTTTTACAACATCTTGACTTGATGAAAATAACCTTTGTGTTGGCAATATATCCATAATCACCCCTTGTAAACTACCTAATAGTTGAAACTTCTATTTGTAACTCTCTTGTGGACTACCCAACTATGTAAACCTTATTTAATTCCCACAAAGTATCAAATAACTATTTTACATTTCTCTTCTTTTACCTACACTAATTTATATTATTACTCTCCACCCCTTTTGTCAAACTCATTTATGTAAATGCATTGACTAGGTACACTCATATCAAAAATAACACTCAACACTAAGTTATGACCCATCTCACTCTAATATCAATTGATGTATTCATGGTCGAAGGGTCCAATGAAGGACTATCCAACCATGTAGCCTAACATCAAATACATGTGTAACATAGAAATATTAATTAAAAAATAATATATTCTTATTAATTCAATCTTTCATGATTATCACCAAGATTACAACTTTGCACTTTGTCATGATAGGACATCTTTTATGTAAATCCATAGTCATTTCATTACCCTCACTATGAAATTTCAAGTATAAATTACAACACTAAATAACCTTAAACTTGCACACTACTCTTTAATGAACTATATTATGCCACAAGCCTTTATGTCAATCAAAATTGGCTACAAGATGGTGCAAATTCCAATACTGCATGTAACATGTCATCAACTAGAAATAACAAACTTTCAAATTCAAATGGTAAAATGATAGAGATCCTCAATATAGTACACCGCATACATCCTCATCAATTAAATAAATCCTTGCAAATATTCTTCTTTTGTCACAAACTCCAAGTAACCTATTGAAAATAGAAGCAAACTCAATTACACACATCTCTCTAACCATATGCACCCTCGAAAAATATTACAATCCTCTACTCATCCAAATCACCTCAAATTTTAGCATGCCATTGCAAAACAATAATTCAAACTATGTTCAAAACTATAACAGCTAACTTCAAGTTGTGGCAAAATTTTCTTTCTCTACCACAAACTCATAGACAAACAAACAACTAAGCTAAGCCAAATAAACCATTGTTTTCCCAAAATGATGCAAGATTACTATGTTGCCTATGGATGTTCTTGCATGTTAATACATACACACATATATATATAGATACATATGTGTGTGTGTGTATTTATATATCTATATGTACAAATGTATATGTATATGTATGCATATAAATATATGTACATAAGAGTATATACATATATGCATGTATATATGTGTACATGTATGTATATATGTATATATGTATCATATGGATATATGTACATATGAAATTTTGAGCGATTTTAAGAAATAAATATATATATATATATAGTATATGTACACATACATTGTGTTATTTTATTATTTGTGTTGGCACCTAATATTTCTCTCATTTGTAAGACTAGTAGTTGTCATGTACTCTTGATGTGGATGATGTTGCCAATTTAATTGATGATAAACTCGACATTACATATATTATTTAGCAATGGTATGAAAACCTATTAAGCATGTCTACTCTTGACATGGATGTTGTTTTCCATCCACTTAATGATGAGCTAAGCATTACAAATTTAGATACTAATATTGATACTATTGAGTAACAACATAACAAGAAAATTGTAGAGTTGCACTCAATTCGCACAAAGGATAATTGGTTTCCCAGTCTCTTTAGTATTGATAAGAATAGTGTTTTTTAATGTCTATGTTTTCCCATTGGGATATTGATAATGAGCACACTAATGCCGTTAGATATGTAGTTTAATATATATTATTTAAGGCCATAGAAATTGCCTCTTGATGATTATATTTTTGCACTTGAGTTGTAAGTTGAAAACTTGAAAGGGTCGTTTACAAACTCTTCCAATTAAGTTGAAAAACTAAAAGGGTGGATTGATGGAGATCGTGATGAAAACACGAGAGGGCATCATTAAGTTGTGCATTTTTACACACAAGTTCATGCTCATTTTCCAGGGGGGGATTTGCAATATCTCTCCACTCTCATCTTATATGGCGAAACATCAAATTTTATATTTTGAGTTCTTTGAGAATGGTACTTGGAGAAACATCAATATTTTACAATATTGTTGCAACATATTTGTTGATATTTGTCATTGATTTCATTGATTGGTCTAGAATTCTTGTCTCTCGTTTATTCTTTGTTCTGGCATCAATGTTACCGACATAAGACCTTTTTTGTCTATGCAGTTTTTGGTCCGGCCCTATGTGGCATAGTGTGGGACAAATTTTTGCATCTACGCCGACATATTGGGTAAAGGGTTCATCCATTTATATCTCCAAAGGTAAGCCGACTAAGTGGATATGTAGATTCGGTATATAAGTGAAGCGACACAAACACAAAAAGAGGACATATGATGTATGGTAGCGAATTGTTGATATATATTGAAAACTAATATATGAGATATAGTTAGATATAGTTGTGTTTTATACAGAATTTTTGCACCTAAGTGAGAATTGTATTCATGCGTATGAAAATTCAATTATAGCAATTCAATTTTGTAATATTATCTCCGGTTGTAAGCCATCTCTTAGCTGTAATAGTTGGTTTTTGTATTCAGGGTAGTGAGCCAACCCGACAGTGAGCCAACCCGACAGTGAGCCAACTTGACAGTGAGCCACCCTTGTATTCAGTAACTGGTTACTTAATACTTGAGAGTTAACCCTCTCCGTGGTTTTTCCCATCTTGGGTTTCCACGATAAAAATCTTGGTGTTATGTGGTGTTGTGTTTTGTTCAGTAATTTTAATCATGTTATGTGGACAACTATTTAAGGGTTTTAATATTTTTAGAGGAATATTGATTCACCCCTCCCCTCTCAGTATTCCAGATGTTCGACAATTGGTATCAAAGCCAAATCCTTTAGAAGAGTCTAACAGCTCAAAGGAGATCTAGAAGGTTGAACATATGGTACCCAGATCTACCATGGATCAGAAAGAACTCATGTCCGCTCTTGAAGAACTTGAAATCATTGAAGATGAAAATAAGGCTCTTTCAAAAAATCTTCAAATGGAAAATGATTGTATTAGTAAATTGAAGGATTAGATCCGAAAATTCAAGCTAAGGCACAAGGAGGTCAGTAATGAACTCAAGCTAGAAAATAGTACTATCCTTGATTTGAAGGCTAAGAGCGAAGAAGACTAAAAGACTAAGGAACATTTGAACAATGTAATCAAAGTTAAATCTGATGAATGAAAGAAGCTAGAACAAGAAGTCACATATCTCAAATAAAATTTAGAAGAATCGAAGAAGCAAGAAGTCAAATACAAAGCAAGTTCAGAAAAGCTTGATGAAATATTAACAACTCAAAGATCTCCAGCAAACAAGGAAGGTTTAGGCTATGAAATTGGTGAATGCTCGCACAATAAAAGGAAATAACATTATCTGATAAAAGAAGCTAAAATTGAATCCGGTAAAGAAGAAAAAGGTAAGTCTCTGACATAACAATAGGTAAGTAGGAAACCCCTCTCTTTTAATGGTCATTGTTTTAATTGCAACAAATTGGGTCATAAAGCATTAAATTGCAAAAGTAATATGAATCAAAAAATTGGTTTTTACTCTGGTAGATGTTACAATTGCAATGGTTATAAAGCTAATATGTAATCAGAGCAGGTACCGGTGGAAGTGCTTGCAATTTATTCTCTTTTCTCAATTTCCCCTGCTACCAGTTCCTTGCTTTCCTCTTGCTCAGTGTTTCCTTCTTGGTTCCTTTCCTTCCTTCTCAATTTTCTCTTCTTTTTCAACTTATTTTTCCTATTCTTCTTCTGCATTCATCGGAGCAATGTTTTTTATCCGGAGAATGAGAGTGCACAATTTTTGGAGGATTCAAATCAAGATTATACACTTTTGCATATGTATATTCCGGTACAAGGTTTACAACATTTTTCAGTATCCAATTTTCATGAGAGCAAGTGGGGGAAACATATGATGTAGTAGAGCCATCATCGATCAACATCCCAAGTTTTCTTGCCATGCTTGTGAGTTTATCAATAACTTCTACTTTCAATTTTTCTACAACTTCTTTATTTTCCATAAAGGTGTGTTCCCTTTTCTTTGTTCTTAACCCGAATTTGCTAAGTTCCTTAAAACTTGCTAAACTTTCTTCCTTTATAAGTTTTGAAACAGTAGAGATAGCTTCATTTACAATATCCCTATCAATCTACCTAGCATTTTCTCGAATTGTGTTTAAACCAACCCAAAGACTATTAGGAATATCCTCTTTAAAATGTTCTACATTCCCATCTAGTCTTGAGCAGTATAAAACAAATTCTTGTGTAATGTTCTCTTTTCCCTTGGACGTGGAAGTGTTGTATAAATCACCAACTTCTTTAAAGTTTCCTTCAACAAGAATTTCAAACAAAGTATCTACATCAAGAGGATCACGATTTACCTCTTCGGATTGCTTCTCCCGGACCTTAATATGGTACTTGTTTGGTTTAGATTTTGTTTCAGACTCTTCAATGACAATATTAACTTTAGATTCTTTTGCTTCTTTCACCTTCTTTCTTGGAGTAGGTGAAGGAAACCTTTTCTTCCTCTTACCAGACGAACTCTCCTTTCCTTCCGGAGGACCAACTGCTTTTATAGGACTACCGGATGAGCTACCGGTTGCACTCTGAGTAATTATTTTGATTGTTGCAAGATCTTCCTCAGTTATACCTCCTTCTTCCTTTATCGTCTTCAAAGTCTTTTGAACTCTCTTTTTTATTTCCTTTGACATTTTTTCTTCCCGGATATCTTTGGATTTTTCTTCTGTAGTGCCAAACCTCTTTTGAGAGGCATCTACCAGACTTTCTAACAAAAATTTTTCAAGGAATTCCACATACTCTTCTGAAACTTCATATCACAATTCGAGTACCCACCGAGTTCTTGGAACAACAACTTCCATTATACATTTGTCGACAGTGACTATGAATGTAATATCGTTCTTGTATTTGGAGACTACAAACTCAAGGATTCTATCCCAGTTGTGCATTTTATACTGTAGTAAAGAGAAAAATGAAGTGAATGTCGTTTCCTGTGTAGTAGGATCACCATACCTCCTCATTCACTCAACAATTTGATGAGAAATTGGTTTATCTGATAACCATACAACTAGACCAAGAGCGGGCATCTCATGCATGAAATAGAAGAGAAAATAGAGTGCAAGGGTTCCATACCAAAACACAAACTTATTCTTGCTTTGCTTGCGCTGATTAAGATTCTCAAGAAATCGCTCTTTGATGAGTTCACAAAGGTCATAGTCCACTCCATTAACTACCATGTCGTATGCAGTGTAAACGACTGTAGCAGAGATGGAATTATCTTTGTTCAAGGTGTAGTATATTTTGTTGCCTATAACATGTGCAACATACCTCATAGCTGCATTTGTGACTGTATGAATCGCCTTAGACCTACCATCAAAAATGGCCAGAGTTATGGTTTTGACCTCCTTGTTTTTTACCACCTTCGGTGTTGGAAGAATGCCAGTGTCATTCAAACCAGTAACAACCTTCATGACATCCTTGTTGATTAGGTGAGCTTCATCTAGCCATAGAAAAGTATCATGGAATCTTCTCATAGCCATTCGCACCCATTTATCATCAAAACAAAAATGTGGGAACTCATTCCAGACATGCAATTTATTTTCCACCAAATCCTTGTGTTCCAGTTTAATATTGAATTCATCACTAGTGATTTTATTTATCCATAAATCAAGCAACTTGGTGTGATTGAACTCCTCGAGCTTCGAATGAATGAAATCCCTAACATCTTCTGAAGGAATGACTCCATGCGAGATTCTCAATAAACAACCAGCCATATTCAGATACTTCTTGAATTTGGGATGAGGTTGAGCTGCCACTTTGACCAGAGAGGGAGTAGCCATGACAGTAAGCACAGAGAAATTCAAGAAAAATACCTTTTACAAATTTGCAAACCCTAGGACGCAACGCGACTTCTTTCTTCTTGGCTCCTTGCAACTTTTTCGCTTGAGTGATAAAAAATAACTTGCAAAATTTCCTTTATGCTAACTCTGCAAAACATGCACCTTTTGCATTAAATGCGCCATAACTCCTTTTGCGCTTCTCAATTCAACGAACAAATGTGACTTTATCGGATGTCCGCACACTACTATGAACTTCCTTCCTCTCTCGGGCAACAACCAGAGAGAGGCTAATTATCGAAACAGATGTCTACACCGAAGCTAGATCCATTTTCTTCTTTCTTTCTCCAGATCATCTTCATTTCGGCCTTGACCTTTTCTTTATCGACCTTCTTTGTTGGTTTGGTTGGCTTGACTACACCGGTTTTGCAAAATCTTGCAATGTGTCCAATTTTATTGCAATTGTAACACCTATTGGATCTCTCCTTTTCTCCTGACCTGCATTGGTTAGCTTTATGTCTATATGTGTAACATGTATAACAATAACCACTGAAATAATTGTTTCTATTTGAATCTAGTTCATTGATTTCCTCTAGTCTCCAAAGAATCTTGACCATCCGTTCATAGCCATCCCTAGCCCACTACTTTGTGGTGCATGAATCCTCCACCGTTGATCTTGGTATATTTCTAGAAGATCGATCTCGTCCATCCACTCAAAATATCTTTTCTATAAAAGGTCTTTTCCTCCGTTTTGGCTTTACAACCACATTCTCCAGCATTCATGCTACCATATCACTATCACTTGCAGGTGTTTGAATACTTCAAAACTAAGGGCAAGATTACAAAAGCACATTTGAGGAGAAGCAAGGGAGATAACAAACCATGATAGGAGAGTTTTCTTTTATGCTTTTGTTCATGTTTGCTCTCTTTGATCATTTGTACTCTCTTGTTTAGATTTGGAATTTCTTGGCTTAGATCTTAGGTGGAGTGGTTGCTACTTGGTCTTAGCTATTTTGCATTTCAAATTTCCCTATTTTACAATGTTAATAAGCTATAGGATAAATTTGGAGGATTTGGGAGGTGTCCTAAAGGGGTGAGGTTGGTTGTACCTATGGGGTAGATGTCCTAAGGGGGCATTGGTGGAATTTAATGTTGAAACTTTCAAATCTTCAAGGAGAATGAGTGGAGAAAATCCAAGGTAGTTGGAAATTTTTTCAAACTAATTGGATTAATAAGAGAAAAACATAAGGGGAATAAGAGAAAAGGGAGGGTCAAATACACATGAAGAGGGCAACACCAAAATTAAATGTTAAATGAGAAGGATAAGCATCACATGGGAAATAGTGAACAAGGCTTATATTAGATTAAAAAATACATGGAAAGGAAAAACACAATACACATAGGGATAAGCATTAGGATGGGTACGGATAAGGACTAAACTAGGATGAACATGGATACAAATAGTGTGAAACAAGACAAAAAAAATACTATAAATACATACAAATATAAACACCTAAAATAAGTAAAAAATATAATAAAATAAGTTGTAGGCTATACAATTCATATCATTACACTAATTTAAAATCACTTCTTATGCTAGTATAGTAATATGTATAACTAAGTGACTTAGTGAATCTCTTCCAATATTGCTAAACTTTTAATAACCCTTGATTCAAGTTATGAAACTCTACCACCCTATAATAATAGAACAACTAGGGTAATGAATTCCTTCTAAATAAGGGAAAAATAAATCCCAAGTGTCATTACACTTTGTAAGAATTAATTATCCCTTCTAATTGTTTCAAAAAGAGAAGGTATGTGTGAACCAATCGTATGAATTTAATATATTAATAATCTTCTATCAAGTGTTGGAATTCTAATTTAGTTATTCTATGTGTATCAAAGATCATTTGTCAAATCTTGATGTTCAACATAGGATTATTCTAAGTTATTTCTATGTTTATGATCCCTCCAATCATGACCTATTATTATCATTATTATAAATCTTGATGCACTATGGTTAGTCCTTTCTTAGGATTCTCTATTAGGATGTTGATTAAAAAAATATAAGAAAGGTAACAATGAATCAAATTATAATTTCCCCAAGATTCACAAAACTAGAGTTTGATTATGACTAAGATATCAAAATATTTTCACCTAGGTTCTCAACTAATATTCACTCTACAAGTAACAAATCTAATTCAATTCTATAATTCCAAGATTCTAGTTATGAAAAATTAATTTAAACCAGGGCACTCATTTAACTTATTTTTTGTTGATATTAGATGGCATAAAACTTTTGTTGACTAGGATATGAAATCATCTAGCTAATCTTTTAACAAGAAGAGTTCTTAGCAATCCAACTTTATAATCTAGGTTTAGTTATCTAAGATCTAGGATGATAATTCTGAGGGTAAATATACTTTAAATATAGATTAAATTTGACTAAAAGGGAATGACCACTATTCGAAATAGAGTTTACTATTAAGTTTATAAAATGGTAATTTTCTTAAAAAATTACATTCATATAATATTCATTCTTGATTTATGAGAGGTAGATACAATTCTAAACTACATCCCTTAGACTTTATTATGTCAGTACTAAAGTATGAAAAAATTTATGTTCTTAACGATCTGGAGTGAAATTATGTGATTTCAAGAGATTTCAAAACCCATTAATGGTAGCTAAGGTTTAATTAGTTTTGAGCTTGGAAAGAAATTCATAATGTGTCAATAATAAGAATAAAATACATTTCAATAACTTAATCAATAGTAGTGGCCCTTCCACTTCATATAAACTTCCCTATACATCAATATGCATAAACCCTAAATTCATTCTATCATATATGTCATAAAATTATTCACAATGAAATACGAGTAAGATAATTTCAAGAAATTTAATAAATGAAGTTTAAATCAATGTGAAATCATTTAATAAAACCATAAATGATAAGTTAAAATCTGGACAAAACTTCTTAATCATTCTATTGCAATATAAATGTCATTGATTCACTTATACATCTTCAAATAAATATTTATTTTTCTTTTATATTCAAACTAAAAGAGTACAATAAACTTAAGCATAAGATTAGAATACACCATTCTAATTTATAAACTTATTGGTAAAAGAGACATATATTACTATTACCATTTGGAAGTTCAAAAAAATACCACCCTCTTAGACAATGATTGTGATCAAAACCCTGTAAAGATGTCATAATAATAAGATGAAAATAGTGTACTTATAATAGCAATAAGTAACATCATTGTAAAGTACAAGAGTGTTAAACTTTGTTCACGTGACTGGTAGCCAGTAGCCGGTAGCGCTGGCGTGACACACCCTCTGGTACCACAGGTTTGGGGGGGAGGCTAGATCTCGTGACCTCTTACCTGCAATAGGATGCTTTAGCCAATCAAACTAGGCCTCCCACCCCATTAAATATTAGTTATGTTATAACTTAACTAAAAGACAACTTTAAATTTAAATGTATGATTACTCATCATGTTATAATCTATTTATTAAAAAGAATAAAAAAAACCAATATCTATGTGATCTAATTATTTCTATTAAAAAAAGTTCAAAAAAAATACTGTATTTTATTGCATGTATTAATCTTTCTCCATAATTTTGCCATATCATGAAAAAAAGTGACTTCAAGAGCTCTGCAACTTCTGTCTAGAACTCAAAGAGATTTCATTGATCTTGTTTCTGTACACCATATATTTTGCAGAGTTTCCTCATTTGCCTCCTTGTCAGGCAACTGCAACAAAGTTTGCTCATTTGGACTATAGATGAGATACATTGAATAAAATATAGTCCTACTAATGATTGTTCTGACCATATCAATGCGAGAGTAACCACTAATAAAGTGATTGCATATTTTGAATCAATGCCAGCTTACTAACCGGTTGTAGAACGCCAAAAGCAGCATCACATGCCAATAGAAACAGATTCTGAGGGTATTCTCTGCAATTGAGGTACAATAATTAAACATTTATTGTATTGATAGGTCCAATACTTCAACAAAAAGTGATATTGTCAGCTCCTTTAGCAGACAAACGACAGGAAACATATAGTTCCAAATTTGATTGCATTCCAGGCACCAAATCTTTCTTCTTTGAAGACAACACAGACTTTGAAAACTCATTACTACTATTTCTAAGAGAAAGTGACTTCACAAGAGACCTTGGTCTGGAGTTTTCTTCAGTCAGATTACATGTAAGACAGTTTTAGGAAAATTCATTGTTAGTAATTTTATGAATTTTCGTTCGATTAAATTACTGACGATGAATTTGCTGAATATCATATAAGACACTACTTCACATGTATTAAACCTCAAATCTCCTATAATTTTAGAAAACACATTTCATTTTAAAGTGAAAAGTGTAGCTCTACCTGACCATATGAAAAATCGTAGGAGTCCAATAGAGAAGCAAGGGCCTTCAACTGCTTGATAAGTATTGTTTCTTGGCATTCGCCAAACTTCCTTGCAGCAGCAGTTTTGTACATTTCCTAGAAAATAAAGTAGTACCATTACTTTAGCAAGTACTTTCATAAAGATTGTTTTGAGGAAATATTTTGGTAGAATAAGTGATGTTTTAAATTGAAGCATGTGGTTCCCCCTTATAGATTTGTCTCTCTCCATATTGAAAGAGACAAGTTGTTTGTATTGGATATCTGAATTAGAAAAGGAAAGGGGAAGGGGTTCCATGGGTTATTGAAAGAGACAAGTTTATATTGGATATCTGGATCAGAAAAGAAAGTGGTCTCATAGAATTTTTATGGGAATTATTTTTTGAAGTAAGAGTCTAATCAGAAGGAAAAATTATGCTAGAGGATTAAATAGAATCTTGTGCGAGAAAATAGGAGCCATGGATTTTAGATTCAAGCAGGTGTCTTTGGAGTGGGGCTGAAAGTTTTCCTCACCCACTTCTTAAAATTTTCTGCTACTTGTTGTTCATCTATAATTTTTTAAATTTCTCCCAATATTTCTTTTAGATCTAATTATATAATTGTAGATTTAGCATTCCTTGTTGCTAAAACATAATCATGAGACCACCAAATTCCTAAAATTTTGGAACTTCAATTTTTAAGCTTACACATTATTAAAAGATCTATGAGATCTCATGCTTATAAAAACTCTTAAAAAAATTCAGCAACACCCACTGAGATATTTTAAGAAGCACCCCTCCATACTTCTTCCAAATAATATGACCTCATTTCATGACATCTTCATTCAAATCTTATGATACATTCTTAGATATTGTGAAGTCTATTATCATTCTTAGATATTGTGAAGTCTATTTTTATTAGTTCTTGTCTATATATGAGTTATGTTTTCAGCTCATCAAATTGCACATTAATCTTCATCAAAAACTGTGCAATCAAAAATATTTTCAGCTCCTTAATGTTTAATCTTTAGTATTTAAAAAAAAACTAAACAGATCTATTGCTTAAAAACTAAGCAGGTCTGTTGTTAAACAGATCTTAGTTTGTAAAAATTTGTCTGAAGAATGATTTGTTTTTTTATCATACTGATATGCACAAGGCATGCAAACTGTTTGACAAAATGCCTAAAACAAAGGTAATAATTTGCTCAAACTATTCTTTGTAGCATGTAACTGGCGAATAAAAAAGTATTTTTTAATTGTAGCTAGTTTGATGTTCTAGTCTATGTTCAGACTAGTTTCTCAAGGTTTTATTTGAAAGTTGATTCCACTTTTGCATTGAACTTCAGGCAGTAAATGAGGACATGGTTAATGCACAGGAGCAAGTAAAATCTTATTTGCATCTCTTTTTTGGTGGTAACTTTCAATACATGGAATAGAATTCACAGTATTTAGATTAAGGGTAAGGTTGGGGTTTCTTTAAAAGTCTTACAGATGCTTTTAGTTTTCTTATAGATGTTTTTAGTTTTTTTTAGGATATTTTAAAGTTCTTGGTCTCATAAATTTAATGTTGTAATTCTGTTTAAAATTTTAAACTCCAAAATTTAAAGAATGAACTGTAGTGTTTTGATTAAAAATTAATAAATAAATGAAAATTCTTTCATTTTTATTTTCTGATAAGAATTTAAAATTTTAGATGATAGATAAGTGGCAGAAAAAATTTCTGAGTTGTACGGGCAATTTCTAGCCCCACCTCAATTTCACCAGCTTAAGGGTAAGGTCCCATGGAGGGGGGCTTCCTTAAAAATCTCAACGTATGCAGCGTTTTTAGGAATATTTTAAAGTTTTTGGTCCCATGGATTTAATCTTGCAATTCTGCTTTAAATTTTAAGCTCCAAAATTTGAGGAATGAACTGTGATAAAAAATAATAAATAAATGAAAACTCTCTCATTTTTATTTTCTACTAAGAATATAAAATTTTAGATGAGAGACAAGTGACATAACAAACTTCTAAACTGTAGGGGTAATTTCTAGCCCCACACCAATTTCACCAACTGAAATATTCATCCCTAAAAGGTAGGTGCTCCTATTTTCCTGGAAAAGATTTCAATTAATCTCGTAGCACAATTTTTTTTTCTCTCGGGTGCTCCATGAAAATAGAAGCCCAAACCCCCCATGGGACCATACAGTAAATCTGCAATCCTAAAGGGTAGGGGCTGCTATTTTTTTCCATTAATCTTGTAGCATAATTATTTTTTTCCTATGGGGCCTCCACCTCCATAAAAATAGATGCCCAAGCCCCCCATGGGACCATACTATAAGATATGACCTTGTGAATATTGTACGTGTCAAACATCATACAATGGGATTAGCTTTGGCATATACGAGATATGTGCAATTTCATTCTTTGAATCATTCTGTAGAATATTAACTTGTGGTTGATTTTCAGGTATTCGTGAGGAAAGTTTTTGAATTGCATGACAAGCACTTGCAATATGCCAATGAAGGTTTTATGAACCATTCCCTTTACACTAGGTATGTGAAAGAATAATTTTCTTATTGTCCTTTTGCTTGTCCAAGTTGGTTGAGTTAAGCCTACAGATTTTTATGCAAATGTTTAAGCACCTTTCTTATGAATTATTAATTCCATTAAAATATTGAAGGAGGCATTTTAGGTGTTTTGTCACAAAGGAATTGTAGGAAGTATAAGTGTTGAATTGCTTGTCACATTTTACGACAACATTCTTTTTTGATGAATAAGTGTCTAGATTATCATTTATAAAATCATATTACACATATTCACAAAAAAAGATGGGTGGAAAAAGTCACACCCCTAGAATCTACACAAGAAAAAAGTCTAAAACATAAAACCATAGAAACAAATACAAGGCTGCTAAGCAACTAAAGTAGTAGCAGAGAGGAGAGGAGGACCTCAATCACCTAATTTGCCCCATACATCAATAGGGTACAAGGTGTCAACAAGAGGGTTACACCCATGAATGTCTTTATCTTTCTTGTTCCTTCTTTTTCTATAGCATGGGTAGGCAAAATACTAAGAACCAACCAAGGGAGCTTGCCAAAATCAAATCATTTAGAAACACCACTAGTAGGCCACCTAAAAGTTCCTCCCACGAGTGGTAGAGAGGTGGAGCACCGAAGAGAAAGTTGCAGCCACCTCACTATCCACAATCCATTCATACGGTTGGGGGAGAAACTTGGGAACGAGTTTCTAAGAACCTCAAATAGAAAGACTATGTCCATGATGACGTGTGTTCTGCCTTTCACACACATCCCATTGAAATGAGACCCTTTTTTTTTCTTTTTCTTTTTTGAAGCTTGATCATGTCAAAATTCAACCTTTTCTAAGATTATGGAGATTTGAGGGTCATTCGAATGGAACCCTATTTTCCACAATTGTTTCTTTCATGGTTAGTTCTAAGGGTTAGTATCTGAGGTTTCATAAATGGCTTATTCGCACCTAGAGGAATAATGTTAGATAACTAGGTCATTGTGGCATTCCTTCGAAGATCGTTGTATTCAAATTTATTGGCTTAGCCGAAGAGGTTCAGCCCTAGAAGGCTCGTGCTCCCGTATCGGGTAGCAAAAAAGAATTTGTGGATGACCTCCATCAAAAATAAAATATATATATTGGGGCATCCCTTGAAGCCTCATTGCAGAAACCCATGGGGTGTTATCCTTGCGCGATTCTTCATGTTGTTTGTCTTTGGTTTTGAATGAGGATAGGTTTCAGCATTCTCCATTTAAAAAATTGATCTCTGAGAAATTGGGGAGGTTCTTAGTGCACAAATTTTGGTATCCTTCATCCAAGGTTGGCCCTTTTCAGTTTTTCCGTAATGCTTTGTAAAGAGGTATCATGGTGCAGAATTTTCTATTGCATGGATTTTGAGGTGGTTTGGATTTATCCCTTACCACATCATTTTTCCACATTGTCCTATTATTTTATTATGGACCTTATCCAAAATTTTGGTTACTGGTTCATTTAGTTCCCAAGATTCACATACCTCGGAATTGAGGGGTTCTCTAGTGCACCATACTGGTTGCCTACGTACCTCAATGATAAAATGGTGTATTTGGAAATGAGAAGGCAATTATTCACTTCAAATAAATTACTCAAGGATATGAATAGGATTGGAGTGCCTTATCCCATGGTAATTGGAAGGGTAAATTGTGTTTGTCCTTCTCACCAGTCAGTAGAAGGATCAAGTGTGGAGCTACAATTCTTCCATCTAAACTTTCACAGTATCAGTAGACATTTTGATCCTTATGGTAAAATGAAGAAATATGTAGGTAGACAATATAGGAATAAGTTAAACATTGAAGTTTTTTGGGCCAATTGTGAAGATGATTTAGAGCATAGGAAGATGACTTATTCTAGGATAATTGTTGAATATATCAAAACACTTCACCTCTTTGTTATTCCTAATCAAATTCAAAATGATGGCAAAATGTTACAGGAGAAGGAATATAATGAAGTAGCAAAAACCAATATCATTGTCAAATTGTGTTGAGGAGGAGGTCACAAACCTCAAGGTAATAACAAGACTAGTCATGTGGTTCACTAAGAGATGTTTAGAAACTCAATATTCAACTCTTATGGACCAAGGAATGGAGTTGAAATTTTACAAAATGGAAGAGGAATAGATTCTTTTGATGAAGAAGAAGAATAAAAAGAAAAATAAGAGGTTGGAGGAGAAAAGAAGCCAACAAAAGGTGGGGCAAGAACTTCCTCTAAAGATAAAGGCAAAGGAAAGAAGACAAAGGAGGAAGAGAGGCAACCTACAACTAAGCCCGAAGTATACAAGAGAAAGGTTGAATCCACTAAAGGGCTAAAGCCTCATATCAAAAGAACTAAGAAGACAAAGCCAACCATAGTTGAGTAACTTGTTGTAGGTCAAGAGGATCCCATTCCATATGCTACACCTTTAGTTTCTATCTCTACACCCTCCCCTATCATTTCCACATCTTCTCTTGCGACCATCATTTCTCCTACCATTTCCACTTCTCCCCCTTCCATTGAAATTTTAATAGATATCTCCATTTATACCATCACTCCTCCCATTGCACCTATAACCATTGATTCTTCTCCTAATCCTTCACCTACTTCCCAAGCATCTTCCCCTTCAATGTCACTTCCTCAACTCACCATGTTTATCATCTCATCCACCATCTCATTTGTTTCTCTCCCTTCCACTTCTTTTGATCTCCCTCAAACATTCATAACCCATGTCTATCCTCACATGCCTAAGGAGGTTGCAACTACAATTTTATCTCAATTTAACGTGACTTTATTAAGTCAAATTATCATAGATTCTCCTACTCCTACTTCTCAGGAGATTCTTGAGCCACCAGCTATGGAGGATGCTAAGAAATTATTTGAAAAATTACAAGCTCAAGAAAAGGATAGCATGACTAATCTGAGCCCAAAGGATGAGATTCTTGTTTCACATGAGATACAATCAGAAAAGGCCCAATATAATTTTGTAATTCCCAAGAAAGATTGCAACAAAATTTAGTTGGAGATAATGTAATAAATATTTAATATGATCCAAATATTAAATGCACATGTAATCTTGACTTTTGGTGTTGATATGATCTCCACATTTGGTTATTCACTAGGTTTCGTTGTCCTTTCTTATAAAAGGTAGTATGATCTCATTGTAAAAGGTTGAAGTTGGAATTGTTGAAACTAAAATCAATACAAGAAAGCATTGGATTTTGGTGTTTTACTTGTGAATTGTTATATTGCATGGTTCCTTTTCTTCAATATTAGATAAAATTTTAGTTATGATAATAATGAAGTGTCAAGATATTTGATAGATCTCTGGTTCATATCATTTGTAGCTTGTTGATTGTAAGTCCATTTGCATGGTTATTCTAAACCTTATTTGATATTAGTTTAATTGTGAAGATTTATTTGAGTTGCGCCAAATTTGGATACTTAGATGAATGTTTATGATCATGAAAATATTTCATTACCATTAAAGATTGGATTTTTCTTATGGCATTGTGAGTTATCTTTGATTAAGAAGGAATTGGTTTATGAGGGATTCATCTATTTGAAGCATTGAATTATTGTTTTCATTGTCCTTGGGGTCTCTTAATGTAGTTTCCTCTTACCCTATCCTTTTGAAGTTTGTTTGAGAATTGAGCTAGTTTTGGAAGAAAGCATCACATAAATTGTTGAATCGGATGTTAAATATTGTTCTCAGATTTTAAATTTGGGAGTGGAGTTAGGGTTTCATATTAATTTAAATTCATTATAAACCCTTATAGCCAAGTTCTAGTGAGGCAACTATAAGGTCCCTTTGTTAAACAACAATAAATTAAGCCATTGAGTCATTCTTTGCAAATTCAAGCCCTAACAAATGAAGCCTTGAAGTAATCCTTCTGAGTCATTAGGGTTAGATTTCATTTCAAGAGAGATAAAATACTTAGTATTTTGTCTATGTTGTGATGTACAAAAGCACTCATCAACAGTGTGCACGAGAAGGCAAGCAACCCTTGGAGGAAGAGGGAGACAAAGGAAATATTGCCATTGCATAAGAGGTATTGCCTCAATGGTAGAGGATCACATGTATATGGTCCACCTAAAGTGAAACTTTGTTATATTGCACATGAATCTATAATAAAACATTAAAACCAAACATATATTTAATATAAAGAAAAACATATTTGATCAAATATAAAATCTAGCAAAAATATCCAAATTTCTATCTTTACATATGTAGAAGAGAATTTCCACCTTAAAATCATGTCAAACATAGTAGAATTTGTGAGGGATGCAATTCCAATCCTCTAAAATAACCATGTGACATGAAAAAGGTTATACTTTGAAGCGCTTGAAGAAATCATGAATCCAAGTCTAAACATTTTGGGCTCTAGGGAAAAACCAAAATAGGTTCTTGAAAGATTCCAATTGCCCACAAAATGGGCAACAAGCTTTTAGAGCTACCTATACAAGAATTTAAGTGTTGGAATTGTATGGAGGCACCATTGATGGTCTCCTTGGTGTGTGGCTTGTGCATGGTGCGGCTGACTATAGTTGGTTATTGCATTATTTCCCCTCTTTGTGCTTGTGTGGTGTGGAGGGGGGAGCTTTGTCTCCTATTATTTGGGCTAGAAATTTTTGTGCCAATGCGGGGGGTGAAGTGTGGGGTTGATTTGGTGTCGATTGGGTTGGGTAGGGTGTGGAGTAGTATGCAGAAGGTGTGATGATTTGTTGTACGGGGTTCATTTTTCTTTTCTTGGTTGTGTGCAGGAGTTTGGTGGATTTTGTTTCCTGTCTTTGTGGGTTTTCTTTGTTTTTTTCTTCTCCAGAGAGATGGATCGTGTAGATCCATCTTCCTCTCTACACATGCAAAGGTTATGGGGCTCCATAGTAGTAATTCAATGTGTTTTGATTCTTCTTCTTCGAGGGGCTTACCTAGGCTTAAAAAAGTGAATGGATGTTTGGAGAGATGCCTTGAGCATCCCATTTTGGTGATCCAACTAGAGTCTATTGTGAAGGATGTCACCTATTGGAGCAATCATGCACTAATTTATAAATTCATGGGGATTCATTTCTCGTTGCCAATTTTGGAATATTGGTCTCGAAAGGTTTGGAACCTTGAGGGTGATATGGAAATAAAGTTGGCTGCTAACAATTATTTCATTGTCGTGTTTACATGCATGGCAGACTGAAATAAGGCATTTGAAGGTAGACCTTATTTTTTATAATTAGGTTAGAATTTTCATGAAACCCTGGCATGTGGGTTTCAATTCAGCAAAAGGATCTTCCTACATGTGTTCCCATTTGGGTTCATCTCCCATGACTCTGGTTGGAGTTTTTGTGTAGCGACATCCTGCATATGATTGCTCTGCTTCTTGGCAAGTTGATTGGCTCAACTCAACAAACTTTGGACCAAAAGGTAACTACTTATGCTCGTGTTTGTGTCGAAATAGATTTAAATAACCCTTTGTTGGATTCTCTAGAATTATGCCTTGGATCATATTCTTGGGTTCAACAACTGAACTATGAAACTCTTCTATTCAGATGTCATTTTTGTCATGAGTATGGGAACTTGCAAAGGAATTTCTCTCTATTCAATTGGACGACTAGGGCAGCTAGCTCGAACCCTAGCTCAGATCCTAAGAATGATAAAGGGAAGGATCCTAAGGTTGATGATGTGACAGACAAGGAGGGTCTCATTCCAATCAAACCTTGCAATAAAGGGAGAGGTCTAAAGAGAACCCTAAAGGATAGGAAATACGATGGGGTCTTTAATTGGTTTGATGCTCTAGAGGACTTGGCTTAAGAGGAGGGAATTATGGTTGAGTTTTCAATTGGTGTTGGATCTTTGGGAGTCAATTTGTCAAGGGATAAAGGGAATGACCTTTTGAACTTTCCTTTGGGGAAAGCGCAGGTTGAACATATGGCTTCGGATGTGCCATATTAGATTTCAGTTGAAATTGAACCAAGTGGGCATTTGTTCTTGTAGGGGGTGGATACCTTGGTAGACTCAGTTCCTTCTAAGGCAAGGGAGGCTCTGGATGCTAATAAAAATAGAGGGACCCTACAGGTTTTGGTTTTGTAGCTGAAATCTCTTAAAAAGGGGCCTCTAAAGAAGGCTTCTAAGTTGGGTTGCAAGAAGGACCTGGAGAAGGTTAAATTAACTGGTGAGAATCTAGTGGAGTCAAGGTTAATGAAGACCATTGACTCCCATTGTTCCCTCTCTCAAAAATTATTTTTATTTCATGGAATGTGAGGGGTATGAATAGTATCCCTCAAACAAGGCTATTTGTGAGATGATTAGTGTTCATTGTCCTGATATTGTCTTTCTTCAGGAAATTAAGTTATATGTGGACCACGTGTTGAATAGAGCCCCTTACATCTAGTCTTAGGGTTCATGTCAGTGTATTGGGGCTCATGGAAATTTTGGTGGTGTGGCTTGCTTTTGGGATCCAAGGAAGATTGTTCCCCTCTGGTGGATTTTGAGTCACTCTTCTATGTGTGTGATTGCTTCTAGTCTAGATTCAAGTGAAAACTACCTCTTTACCAATATTTATGATCCTTCTGATCTTATTGGTAAAGCTTAGTTATGGTCTCATGTCAGATATATTCGATCTCTAGCTCCCTTACTTCTATGGGTCTTAGCTGGGTACTTTAATGTGGTTGTTTGTCTTAAGGAAAAAGGTGGCAGGAATGCCCAGTTAGATTTGTTGGCCGGTCTTCTTAGGGATAATATAGAGCTCCTCAATTTAGTTGATGTGAAGTTGAGTAATCAGATTTTCACTTGGAATAAAAGGAGGTGTGGTGATAATGCTATCTCTGAGAGGCTTGAAAATTTTCTTATCTCTTTCTTTTGGGTTGGAGATAGATGGACCACCAGTTTTGAGATTTTGGATTGGAAAGGATCTAATCACTGGTCGATTAGGTTTTATGTTGTTTCTTTTAGAGCTTCTAGGAACCTGTCCTTTAAATTCTAACTAATGTGGTTGTTGGATCCCTCTCTTCATGATCATATGAGTGGTTGGTGGCTCCAAGGGAAGCTTGATCATGGTAGGGCTATGTACTCCTTTGCCAAGAGACTATAGTATGTGAAGTACAAACTTAGGAGGTGGAACAGGCAATGCTTTGGCAACCTTCACTTCAATAAAATGTTGGCTCAAGCTAGGTTAGACACTATCACTCGCCATATCTAGGATCATGGTCTTACAGATTATTTGCTTAGGAAGGAGGCCGATGCGGTGAAGGAACTCGAGGAATGGGAGTTGTGTGAGGAGATGTTCTAGAAGAAAAAGTCTCAAGTCGATTGGCTTCAGGAAGGGGATCATAATACTTCCTTTTTCCATAATTTTGTTAAGGCTAGAAGGATTGGGAATATTATTCACTATTTGGTGTCATTGGAGGAGGTGTAACATTCTTCTAGGGGTGAGATTTCTAGGGAGGCTTCTCATTTCTTTTTCAAATTTTTTTACCTAGGAAACTATTGTTGCTTATGGTGATGAGAACCTTATTTTGGATTGTATTCCACCCTTAGTTTCTAATGAGATGAATATGAACCTCATGCACCCTATCTCACTATCAAATTTGGAAGAGGTTGTGTTTCAAATGAAAAAAGGTAAATCCCCTGGCCTAGATGGCTTTCTTATTGAATTCTTCTGGTATTTTTGTGGAATTATCAATTTGGACCTCCTAAAGGTGGTTCAAGAGTCCTATGACAATGAGAAAATTTTGTGTGCTTTGAATGCTACTTTTTTGGCTCTTAGTCCCAAGAAGGAAGGAGCCAATTGATTGGATTACTTCAGACCTATTGCTCTTTGTAATGTGGTTTACAAAACTATTACTAAATTGATTGTTGAGAGACTAAAACCTTGACTCCACTCTTTTATTTTGGAAGAAAAAGGTGGTTTTGTTGTTGGAAGGAAAATTCTAGATAGGGTTGTGATTGTTACTGAGGCTATTCATGCTATGGAAACTTCCAAGGATAAATCCATGCTCATCAAACTCGACATAACTAAGGCTTATGACTGGGCCTGATGGACCTTCTTGCAAAAAGTTCTCCAAGCCTTTGGATTGAAAAAATCTTGGATTGATTGGATCATGAGTTGTGTTACTTCTACTTCCTTTTTTGTTCTTATTAATGGTGATCCTTTGGAGTCGTTTAGTGCTTCTAGGGGTCTTCGCCAAGGGGATCCTCTTTCTCCTTATTTATTATTATTATTTAATTAAGAGGGGTAAATGCTTTTGATCTAAAGCTATGAATTAGTGAGGTCACAAATAGGGGACCTCATCCATAATATAAATCCTCAACAATTACACCCCAATGGGGTTTGAACCTTGATGGAAAGAATAACAACACAACAACTTAACCATCAAACCATGTCACTATTGGCTCTACCTTTACCTTTTCATTATTATGGTTGAGGGATTGGGAAGGTATATTAAGTCTAAGGTTAATCAAGTATTGATTCAAGGTTGGAGTTGGGGTGGTAGGGTGCCTCCTCATTCTCACTTGTATTTTGTGGATGATACAACTTTGATGGGTATGGATAGGATTCAGGAAGCTGTGAATTTAAAGAAGACTTTGGATATCTACAAGGTTGCTTCTGGTCAAAATATCAATGAGGGAAATCCTTCAATCTTCTTCTTTAATACTCATCTTATTCAAAATAGGATTGCTCGTATTTTTTGGTTTCAAATTGGCTCTCTCCCACTATCTTATCTTGGGGTTTCCATCTTGTTGGATTCTCTCCCTCGAAATCTTTGGCGGGATGTTTTAGATAAGTTTCAGGGGAGGGTTAGTCATTGGACTTGTCGGTGGCTTTTTTTGGCAACACATGTGACTCTTTTGAAGTCAATTGTCCAAGCCCTTCCTATTTATAGATGCTTTGTGCAGGTTTCTCCCTCATGCTTTGTTAAGGAGTTTGATACCCTTGCCCATCAATTTACTTGGGTAGGTAATTTTTCTTCTTCGAAATGGAGCCTTATGAAGTGGGATTCTATGTGCAAGCCAAGATAGGAGGGTAGTCTTGGTCTCAAGACTACTAGTTTGAGTGTCCAAGTCTTAGCTGCTAAGTTATACTGGTGTTGGTGTACCTACCAAGATCAGGATTGGGCCAAAATTCTCACTCTTAGGTATCTTCTAGGGGTGAACTCTATTGATGTTCCTCAGTACAACCTTTCGAGGAAAGGGTCCATGATTTGGAATACTCTCAAAAAATGGGCAAATCTCATCAAGAAGGGTCTCTTTTGGATTTGTAACAAGGGCTTTGATGCCCTCTTCTGGCATGATTCATGGGATGGGTATCCCCCATCCTAACTATGTTTCCTCATTTATAGTCTCTCTATAATAGTTTGCTTGATATTGGTTGGAGTAAGGTGGAGAATTTTAAAATAGCTCAAGCTTCAGGTTAGAGGGTGGTGATTCGCTGGAAGTTTTCATAGGAATAGTCGTCGAGTGGCATTGAGGAGGCTCATCAAGTGCTTGTTAGGATTTTAGCTAATAGGTTATATAATTCCATTGTTAAGAGGGATATTCAAGCTTGGGGCTCTGATCCGAAAGGAAAATTTTCAGTTGTCTTAGGCTATTTGGAGTTGGATGGACAAGTTTATGGAAGGTTCTATGTGCCTAGGTGGAAGAAGGTTTGGAATAAATTTTCCTGGCTTGAGTCTAATTTCTTCTTATGGCTGGTGGTCCAAAATAGATGCCTTTCTTGGGATAATCTACGGAAGGGATGTTTTCAAGGCCCTTTTATCTGTGTTCTCTATAAGAGTGGTGATGAATATTCCCCTCATTCATTCTTCCAGTGCCCTTTTGCTCAAGAGATTTGGCACTTTTGGTGGGAGGCTTGGAACATGCTTGTGCGCATGCCTCTTCTTTGGTTGAGTTCTAAGATAATATGGGTAGACCTCCCACTCAAACCTCGACCCCACTTTAATTATCTGGAATCTGTGGCAGGAAATGAATCAAAGGATATTTCAAGGTGTGCAAATCGCGGTAGCTCAATTATGAAAAAAAGATCCTCAATAGGGTCTAGGAGACCATTTCAGTGAAATGTAATTTTTTTGAGATATTGAATCCTAGTGATGTGACTATCATAAGGAACTTGAAGCTGGAAGTTGGTGGGATGGGTTCCCCTTTTGGTAGTAGGCCTTGTCATACCAAGAAAAAGGTTCAGCAGGAGGGTAAGTGGACTCCCCCACCTATTGGCTTCCTAAAGGTGAATATTGATGGTTCCTCTAAGGGGAAACATGGGCATGTAGGGATCAGTGGCATTGGCAAAGATAGTTGAGGAGGTACAGTATTTTTATTTTTTGTTTATAAAGGGAAACAAACTAATAATCTTAAGGAGGCCCTTGCAATTCTTCATACAATGAAAAGAGGGTTCTCCCTCAGTTGGAGACAGATTATTTGTGAATCTAATTCACAGATTGTTGTTGATATGCTAAATGATCAAAGGTTGGAGGGAGCTAGCTGAAAAATGGCTCTAGTGGTTAAGTAGGTTTTGAGCTTGTGTAGTTCTTTGGAGTATATCTCCTTTCGCCATATTCTTAGGGAGTGGAATAGAGTGGAAAATTGTCTAGCCAAGTGGACTTTAGAGCATGAGGAGGGGTGGGATGTTAGAGATTGGGGCCTTTTGCCTTCAAATTATGCGGTGGCTTTGGAAAAGGTTATTTTGGAGGACAGGAATATGTAATTAGTTCTATTTTGGGCTCCCTTAGGGAACCCTTGTTGTTTCTTGGATTTCTTTGTATTTCTTCTTGATATTTCAATAAAAAAATACCCCCTTTTCATTAAAAAAAGGTTTTAAAAGCTACTAAATGGGATAACATAGAGCCAACAAAAAGGACTTCAAAAATAACACACTAGATGAAGTGAGTCGATTCGGGCTCCAAGGTAGTTGACCAAATGGTATGAAATTTGTGTTTCCAAACAAAGGCCGGTGATTACAAATGTCACAATTGTTTCAAAGTGGGAACTGTGGGAAAGTGGGGAGAGAGTTAAATATATCTTTTTCATGGTATATAATTTCAAAAGAATTGTTTGAACACCACTTCAAATATTTCCACCAAGGCATGGAATAATTGATACCAATTTTGTGAATCATACAAGTTGAAACGACCCCTGTGACTAAATCAAAAGTTTCACAATCTTGATTAGAAACGTGAAATTCAACTTTAGCTTCATCCCATAAAAGAAAACACATAGAAGCTCTAGAGAAAAAGTCTTATAGATTTACAACTCCTTTCATGTGAAATCTCAAGGTATGAACCTAAGGTAGCCTTGCTAATGGACGACCATGGCCTTGCAAAATGGGAGACTAGAAAATATTCCATTGCTTGATCGAAATCCCATTATGGAATCCAAATCATTCCAAAGAAACCAAGGCTTCATGGCCTCCCAAACTCTCTAAATATTTTTTATCACAAAAGTACCTTGGATTTGCACTAAATTCTTCATGGTGAGGAGGGTTTGACATCCAATCCCCTTCCAAGGAGGTCATCTAGTAGGATGACAAGAGGTAATACAATTATACACAATGATTTTCTAGGATTCATCTCCTTGAAGGGCACAAATGATCCACTTAGTGCAAAGATTCAAACCCTAATTTTGGGTTGATAAAAGCCCCAAACCTCTAGAATCTCAAGGGAGGCAACAAAATTCTCATGCCACCCTATGAAATCCCCTATGATTTTTTGAAGAAGCATAAATAAAATCACAAAGAATCTTGTCCAACATCATATAAGATTCCTTAGAAGGAGCCCAACATGAAGAATAATAAACACGAGTAGCTGCATGAATCGTAGATCAAACCTAAGATTTTCTAGTCAAGGAAAGGGGTTTAGTGACCTAGGAGGCCAACTTCTTTGATATTATGGTGAGAAAAATTACCATTAGGATTCCTAGGAAGCCTATAAGGTGAAGGGGATGCCCAAAAGTCTAAAAATTTATCCATGACCAATCCATTCCTAACCATAGGAGTTGAGTTAGGAAGTGGAGAAAGGAATGATTTTTTGTAACCCTATGTCTTATGTCATTGAATGGCAGACCCAAAATATTTACAAAAAGTATCTAGGAATTTAAGGGCTATATTTTTCTCTTCTTCTACAAGTGTGAGGAAAGAATCATTTACAAAGTGGTCATTTACAATTTGAGTTGAAGAATTAGGTAAATTTACACCTCTAATCATCCCTTTGGACACAAAGTGAGCAAGAAGGTAACCAAATACTTGAACCACAAGTACATATAGAGAGTTGGAGCCAATGGACAACCCTAGCGAATGGACCTAAAAGTCCCAAAGGCATTGGATTGCTAACCATTAATAGTAATAAAAGGTTGTGGAATCTACAAAGAGCATGATAACTATAAATTGAATAAAGCAAGGCCCAAATCCTAGATCCTAAAGCATGTCCCATATAAAAGACATTTAATAAGGTCATAGGCCTTAGATAAATCATTTTTGGGGAACAAATCCTTTTGATGAGACTACCTATCCCATTCTACACCTTCCCAAGCTATAATTATATTATCTAATATATATATATATATGTGGATTTAATGAAACTAGATTTCTCAAGCCTCACAATTCGAGGAAAGAAATGACACACTTTCAAATCCAAATCTTTAAAAATTATCTTATAAGATACATTAAGCAAGGTAATATGCCTCCAATTACAAATATTCTCTAGGTCTTCAAACAAATATTAATTTAATAGTTTTTGTCGATTACTTTTCCTAATGATTTGGAGTGGAAAGCTTCAAGGTAGATTTTGTGTAGGTCCTCACAAACACAATACCAAAGGACCTTATAAAATCCACAAGGGAAGTCATTACAACCAAGTGACTTGTCATTTTCCATGGTATGAACAACCTTTTTCAGGTCAACAGTGGAGAGTAATTGATCACAAAAGGATTGTTTTATGGAGGAAAGTTGACAAGGAACAACCTAGAGGGACTCTTGAAGAGCCTGGTCACATTCAGGAGAGTTTTCTTGAGTAGTAAAAACTTGCTCATAATGTTTGACAAAATCATGGAGAATATCCAAAAGTTCTTTGAGAACATTTCACCCATCTTTGATTTGTTTTATGCTATGTGAAGTGTGGCTAGATCTAAGAGCTTAGAATAATTCCTTAGAAGACCTATCCACAAACTTAACCTAGTTTGGTTTGACTTTGATTTGGGCACCTCAAGCTAAATGGTTATCAACTATTTTTTGTGATGATCAAGCTCAACCACCCTAACTTGCAAAGTAGGGGAAAAGGGGTCAGCTTCAAGACTATAGTGGCCCTATCAGGCTTTGATATTGTAGCATTGTATGCATGACATGACAATATTTCAAGCTTGTGACCATAGATGTGAAGGAAGCATAAAGTACACCTAATGGATCTATTCCACCAAGTAATACAACTAGTTGGGTAAGTGGGTTGAACTTATAAGTTCTAAACTTTCCTAATGTGGGCTAGAAAAGGTTGATGACTTAGTAGAGAAGTAATTTAAAAATTAAATTTTACAACTTTGAGGTATTCTCGCTTGCTATTGAACCTAATGGGAGTGTAGCTTGGAAAAGTGATGTCTAGCAAAGGCTCAACTAGGAATGAGAAACAATTGGAAAAGTAAAAACAAAGGACTTTGCATAAATCATCACACTATCTATTCACTTAAAGACTTCGTCAATATTCTACAGCATCCTGGCAGGCTCATCATTTGGTGTGGCTGGAGAAGGATGACCCCATGGCATATCCTAGGTTGGTGTGGTACCATGGAGCATTGGAATTAGTAAATCTTTTCCCTTTGCATGGTTCAACATTCACCTCAGGCAAGTCGTTGGATGAAGTGTAAGCACCTCCACTAATTTGCATTAAGTGACATTAATGTTGGCATGCTTAATAGGTGGTATAAGGTAGTTGCAAAGGGTAATCAATAGCGTCATTTTGTTTTAGTGCAAATCTTGGAAAATATGGAGACACCCATCCATCTCACCACCCCACGCAAGCAATGGGTGTTCCTAGGAAAAATAATGGACAATAGGCTAAGGTCAGTCTTCATGGAAGATGACATACTGGTGGTGGAAGTGATAAAGCTAGTTTTGGGGTATGAGTTTCTCCTTTCTAAGGAGAGGTACAAGGTGAACATCGATATTGCCTCCTAGTTCATCACCTCACTTCTTGACTTGGAGACTCCAAAGGAAACAATGCTGCTCATGGCACGCAAGTTGGTCTAGCCAGAGTTGTTGGAGGGTGTCGAGGATGTAATTATCATTGTGGAGTTGAAGATTGGCATGCCATGGCTAAAGGACATGGTGATGTTCTTCCTTCCTGACGTGTGGGTGCAATGTTATCCATTTTTTCTCGATGTGAAAGGAATGGCGATGCTATAATCGAGCATGTCATGGTGCAGAGTTTCTTCAAAGTTTCCTGTATCTAGAACTAACACTCAATGGTGATTGGAAGGCCTCTTTCAAAAGTATCTCGTTGGAGAGGGTGTGGAATTCGATTGATAAGTGATTCTCTATTTATTTTTTTGTTGTGACTAGTATGGCTTCATTAAAGGATGGCGTAGGTTGACAAAAAAAAACAGATAGCTTTTGGGCAAGTTTTTGGGTATGGGAAGATTGTACAAGTCATAGTGATGGTTAGCTTTGTAAGGAATTCTATAAATACAATGGATTTTTGGGGTGTTAGAGTTCAGGAAGATTAGAGCAATAAACATTAACAATTATATGTAGATTAAATAACCCAAAAATAATAATGAAGAATAACACAAAAGAGATCAACACAAAAATTTAACGTGGTTCACCCAATATGGGCTACATCCACAAAAACTCAGCCACCTAATGATTTTATTATCAGTGCAAAACATATTACAATCTCACGAATTACACACACTGCAACTTACATCCCAACCACTTATAACAATCTTTTTGGAAGCTTCTAGAATTAGGTTTTTACAAAGCCATTTTTTCATTTGACTTGTCAGGGAGATATGTGACAAGTGTACATTATTTGCATGATTAGTCGCCACATGCCAACAATCTCACTTAGAGACTGATCAGGCTCCACACCAAACAATCTCCCACTTGGATATTGATCCTAGACGACATCGTTGCACTTGTAGCTCCCACTGGATTACAAGTCTGGAAGGTTTCTTAGACCCCCATTATCAGTCGTGAAGACCAATAGAAACTGATGAGGAAATCAGTTTCTCCCGTGTAATCGCCTTTGTGAACATATCTACAGGATTCTCACTTGTGTGAATTTTCTCCAGCTTCAACTTCCCATCCTCCAAAACTGACCAAATGAAGTGGTATATGAGTTGTATGTGAGTAATTTTTGAATGCAGAGCTGAGTTCTTAGCAAGATGAATGGCACTCTAGCTAGCAGTGTACAAAGGGCTATCTTCTTGTTGTTGTCCCAATTCCTCTAGAAAACGTTGTAACCAAATCATCTCCTTGTTGGCTTCTGTAGTAGCAACATACTAAGCTTCATTGGTTGAAAGCGCAACAACCTTTTTTAATCTTGAAATCCAACTTAATGCAGTACCTCCTACAGTAAAAAAATACCCTATATTACTCATCATGCTATCAATATCACCCGCCAGATTAGAGTCAGCATATCCTTTTAGAGCATAATTGGTTCCTCCAAAACATAGTTTCTTTGAAGTAGTACCTCTCAAATATCAAAGAATCCATTTTACTGCATTCTAATGTTCCATTCTCAAATTTCTCATATACCTACAAACAGCTCCCACTACATGTACAATATCTGGCCTTGTGCATACCATTGCATACATCAAGCTACCAATTGTTGATGCATATGGTATTCTAAACATTTTGTCTTCCTCCTTTGGTGTCTTTGGACACAACTCCTTAGTCAACTTAAAATGACTAGGCAAAGGTGCACTAACTGCTTTTGCATCTTTCATGTTAAACCTTTTCAACACCTTCTCTACGTAATCACTTTGAGACAAAAATAATTTTCTATTTGTCATGTCCCGTGTGATCCTCATGCCAAGGATTTATTTTTCTACACCCAAATCCTTCATAGCAAATGAACCTTTTAATTTATGCTTAAGTTCATTGATATGCTACATGTTAGACCCAGCAATAAGCATGTCATCAACATAAAGCAACGGGATAATATAGCTGTCATTATCCAGTTTCTTAAAATAAACACAATAATCAGAATTACATCTTTTGTAACCTTATTCAGCCACAAAACTATCAAATTTCAAATACCATTGTCGAGGTGCTTGCTTCAGGCCATACAAACTCTTCTTTAACCTACACACAAATTCCTCCTTACCCTTGACCTCATATCCCTGTGGTTGTTGCATGTATATTTCCTCTTCCAAATCCCCATGGAGAAATGTTGTTTTCACATCTAGTTGTTCAAGATGCAAGTCTTTTGTAGCCACAAGACTTAGAATAGTTCTAATAGAAGTCTTTACAATCGGAGAAAATATTTCATCAAAATATATGCCTTTTTTCTATGCAAAACCTTTAACCACGAGTCTGGCCTTATATCTTTTCTTGCCTCCATCTTCTTCCTTCAACCTATAAACCCATTTATTTGGCAGTGCTCTTTTACTTGCAGGAAATTGGACTAAGACCCATGTCTGATTTTGTAATAAGGAATCCATTTCCTCTTTCATACCTAGCTCCCATTATTTTTTGGTATCTACCTGCATTGCTTCTTCATAACCTTCAGGTTCACCAAAATCAATTAATAATATAGAATATAATGATGGAGAAAATATGTTTGGAGGTCTAGTTATCCTTGTAGAATGTCTAACACTTGCAAGAGTCTATGGGATAACTTGTTGTTGTTGAGCATCAGATACCATTGGAATTTTATTTTCTGGAATATCATCCAGCACCACATATTCTTTTTTGGCTTGTTCATGCTTCTTTTCTTGCAGTTGATCCTTGTACATGACCTTCTCATTGAATATAACATCTCTACTCCTAATGATTTTATGATTTTCATAATCCCATAACCGATAACCAAATTCATCTACTCCATATCCAATGAAGGTACATTTTTTAGAATTAGCCTCAAGCTTGGTCCTATTTTCAATATCAACATGGACAAAAGCTTCACAACCAGAGGTTTTCATAAATGAATAGTTTACCTTTTTACCCGTCCATGCCTCCTCTGGAATGCCACCATCCAAAGGATTTGAAGGTCCCTTGTTTATTAAATAAAAAGAGGTATGTACAACATCTTCCCAAAAGTGTAAGGGTAGTCCAACATGCAACCTCATGCTCCTTCCACACTCCATAATGGTCCTATTCATCCTTTTAGACACACTACTTTCTTGTGGGGTTCTAGGAACCATTTTTTGCCTACGAATTCCATTGTATGAACGATAATTTTCAAATTCTTTGCTGCAATACTCGCCTCCATTATCAAATTTGAGACACTTCAACTTTTTTCCTATCTCATTCTCAACCAAAGCTTTCCACTTTTTAAAAGTTTCAAATACTTTTGATTTTTGTTTAAGGAAATACACCCTTGTTTTCCTAGTTGCATCATCAATAAAAGTAACATAATAGAAAGAGCCACCAAGAGAAGATATTGTTGAGAAGTAGTGCCTCAAATTACTGGCCTGTATTAGTGATCAGGCATCGGCATGTCAGAGGGAGCTTAGACTTGTTACTTAGTTTGTTGTGGAGTATCAGCGATCGACTATCGAGTGGATCGGCGATCGGGCTTCGGTCGTTGAAAGTTCTTAATGGATGCAAAATATCTAACATCCCCAACCTCCAATAGCTCTGATGGTGCCTTGGTCTGATAGTCGGGTATCAGCATATCGACATTGTCGGGGGTTTTGGTGGTATGTGTGGCAATGTTTTCTCAATGCTCGATCCTCAAATACTCTAATATCTCTGACACTCTGATGGGCCAATAACAATGAAGATTCCAGGTGACTTGGCAGCGATGACATGGCGAACAAATGACATGTGGGCCCATGTGCTCAGTGAGATGGTAATAAATGTCTCTTTGATTGGGTGCCATGGTGTTAGGCGGATAACCCTAAGATCGAAGGTGGATATTTGTTTGATTGCTTATCTAATGGCTAGAAATGTTGAATGATGGTGTGTGGCATGAGTTGTAACCCTAAAGGGGTGCGGTAATTGAAGAGAGATAGAGAATCTCACAATCTCAAAGAGTGACGGTGCCGAAGGGGAACCTTGGTGGTGACTTTTAGGGGGCTGGCCGAGAGTTTGGTGGTAACCTTGGTGGCGGTGCAAGTTGAGAAGCGTGGTGACTTGTGGGGGTGTTGGTTCAGAGGTTGGGAAACCAAAAGAGAGATGGATCTTGTAGAAGGTGAAGCTGAGCGGTTGTGTGATAGTGAGGCCAAGAGGTCGATGGTCGAGTCGTGAGGCTATTTAGTTGAAGCAATGTCCCTTGCTAAGAGAGATGGTTAAAGATGGGTTATGCTACCGAATATTCTCTAGAATGGAATAAGATGTAATCTCCTATAAAGGTCATGATCCTGATATTGTATTGTAGCTCTATTTTGTTGTTGAATAATACAATGGCGAACTAGGCTTTTGGAGTGTGGGGTTTTTTACCCAAAAGGGTTTTTCCCATGTATATATGTGTGTCCATTTATGTTTGTCTTTCATTTTGATTGATTTTGCAAGTTTTAATCTATGCATAGTGTTGAATCTAGTTAGTTATGCATGTGTTATTCTCAAAAGGATTAATGTGGGAAATGAACTATGTTTGTTTCCACTTTATGGCATAAGAGTATGTGTCTTTGAAGAAATAAAAACTACTGAAGGCACTATTGATCTTGGATGTTTCTTTCTGAGATGACCCATTTTCCCTTACAGATACCTGAGCTTTTCCCCATACATCTAAATGCACAAGCTCTAATTTCTCACTCTTCTTCTCTTTCCCAACTTTGAGAAATTAGACTCTTTTTTGTTTTCCATAAACACAATTTTTCATAGAACTCCAAGTCAATCTGTTTCAAACCTGGTAGCAACTTTCTGGAGTGAAGGATATTCATCCCTTTCTCACTCATGTGCCCAAGTCTATGGTGCCACAATTCTATTTTTGTCCTTGTACCAAGTGTTATAACTGTCTCAGGAGCAACTATTTATTTAGCAACTAAGGTAGAATAAGTACTACCATTACACAAATACAATGTGCCTACCTTTTCACCTTTGGTTACTACTAATGCACCTTTAGTGACCTTCTAGAATTTTTCTAAAATGGTAACTATGCAGCCTTCACTACCCAGTTGTCCTGCAGAAATCAAATTTCTTCTCAAATTTGGAACATGCCTTACCTCCTATAGCAACCATTAATTTCCATTCTGCAACTTGAATTTTATCTTTCCTTTTCCAACAATCTGACAGGGTTCATCATCACCCAAATATACCTATCCAAAATCACCTTGAACATAATCTATAAAATATTTTCTATGGGGTGTGGCATGAAATGAAGCCCCTGAATCTGTTACCCAGGAATCATTAACATTATCTAAACATAAAATTAAATCATCTTATAATTTATTGCTTGCAACATTAGCTTCCTTACTATCATCATGTTGTCCATCTCCTTGTTTTCCCTTTCGAGACCAACAATCCTTCTTCAAGTGTCCTGGAATTCCACAATGCCAACAATCCAGTCTTCCTCTAGATTTAGATCTACCTTTCTTCAACTTCCCTTGTGACTTCCCATGATTTTTTGGGATTTTTCCTCTCTCCTTTGTTCTTCCCCTATTCTCTATAGTCAAAGCATTACCTGATGTTGAAGTCTCACCTGTTCTATTCCGTCACATTTTCTCGCTAAGGATAACACAAACAACATCATCAAATTTTAATGTATTTGAACCAGAGATAGAGTTACTTACAACCATTACCAAGCTATTCCAACTTTATGGAAAAGAACATAAAACCAAAAGATCCCTCACCTCTTCATCAAAATTCTCTTTTACAAAAGTAAACTAATTGGTAATCGTATTAAACTCATTTAAAAGTAACCTTACTTTCGACAGCCAACATGATAGGACATACCTGCCTCTCTCGTTGGGCTAGAACATTGAACCTAGGCTAGATGAACCTACCTTAACTATACTTGGAAACCAATAGCCAGTTAGTTATTTGGTTAACTCATCTGAGAATCTACCTAAGCTTCCTTGCCCACACCCCCAATTTTCCAATCATATGAGCCAACCAGACGAAGGATCAATCCCCACCTATGAGATAGGGGCCCAATGAATGGCACAATCTACTACCTAGGATAAGAAATAGGGAAGAAATAATAGCTATGCGGGGCCCATCCACCTTCAATCATTTTCAGATTAAACAAATGCTTCATGAGAAATACCTCATTTGAGGCTAAAGGTTTTTCATATAATTTACCCAGATGTTCCATCAAATCCTCTATTGTCTTTGCTTCTATTATAATGAATGTCACAAATGGTTCCAGGCACAACTGAATGGTTCCCAGTGCCTTTCTATCCAGAATCTCTCACTCTTCATCAGACATAGTAGCCTCTTTCTTTGTGTTTCTTTGCAATTACCACCATAGATCCTTTTGATACAAATAATCTTACATCTGCATCTTCCATAATTGATAATTTTGGCCGTTGAACTTCTCAACCTTGAATTTTCCCTTTTCCATTGATCCCACTCAAATATAGAGGTTTACTGCCAATCAACCAAAATACACACGGCTCTAATACCAGTTGTTAGGGTTCGGGCAGATTAGAGCAATAAACATTAACAATTATATGCAAATTAAATAACCCAGAAATAACAATTAAGAATAACACAAAAGAGATCAACACAGAAATTTAATGTAGTTCACCCAATATGGGCTACATCCATAGAAACTCAGCCACCCAATGATTTTATTATCCAGTGCAAAACAGATTACAATCTCGTGAATTACACACACCGCAACTTACATCCCCGCTGCTTATAACAAGCTTTTTGGAAGCTTCTAGAATTAGGGTTTTACAAAGTCATTTTTTCATTTGACTTGTCAGTGGGAAAACCTTGACAAGTTAATGGGGAAAATCCTTGGTGTGTTAATGAAAAAAAATTGGGGGTTGCGCCCTTGAACCTCCACTCGGGGCTCGGCCCAGCCCTAAACCCCGACGAGGATACATTATGATGTAGGGTATTTGCATGATCAGTCACCACATGCCAACATGGGAGTTAGTCTTTGGCAAGGATCCATAAAAGAATGAAGTGATGCAATCAATCAGAATATTAGTAAAAAAAATTAGGTAGCAAAAAGAAGACTGTCAAAATTATCCCAAAAATGATTCCATGTATACCAATGGGATTGATTGTAGCAATGGCCCAATTTATTGCACATGTAATATCACACCTCTCATTTTGTAGGGTCTCATCTTTATCATATATCGTTTCTACCATATTAAAGTCTCCACGCATAGCCCATGTGGCAGTAGGCAATGAATTAGTAATTCATTGCCACAAAATAGATCTCTCAACAACATCATTTGAAGCATAAATATTTATAATACCAAAAGAATGATTTTCAATATTTAAGAGGATTCAAATCACATGGTTGGTGGGGTTTGAATTATGGTTTAAATCATGCTAAAGCCACCTAGGAGAGAGAAACATGACAACCCCTCCACAATAAGTGTCATGATTGCTACAAATGATAGAGTTGGTAGGCCAAATAACATGGCAAGAAACATAAAGAAAAACCTAGTAATCTTGAATTCTTATAAATAGAGAACATTTAAAGTTGAATGATTCTAATGAACATCCTACACTAGATATTTACTAATGAGTTCAGTAATAATTTTAATATTCTAGGAGATAAAATTCATTGACAATAATTCAGTCATTTCATCACTATATAACTCCTAAAGAGAAGAACAATTATTTTGCAAAAAATATTTTGAAGAGAAACTACCCAATTGGATGTTGGGAATTGGCAGTCTTTGTTTTTTTGTATAATAATCTCTCTTGTCTATTTGCTTAGGTGGACTATGAGAGCATCACATATATTTATAATGGGGATAGTGAGCAAGAACATCCAACTCAGAAGATAAAATTGACATCGATTGGGGCATCCATGAAAAACTTAGCCTAGAGGAAGGCTCACGAATAGGTGTGATAAGCTCTTTCCCCTTCTTGAAATGGTTTGAAACATTTGTGAGCTACACCTTAGTAGCTATTTGATCCATAGTGGCTTGGTATTTAGCCTAGGAGCTTCCAAAATTAGCATTCATGTTTTTGTGGTGTGAAATATTTGTTCATGTTTCCTCAATTTTTTAGGAAGGAACCCTAGAAAACCAAAGAACCTTAGAAAATTGGGGACATGATTTGACCTGGGGGTCTACCAAAGGGAAATCCTTAATCTTGTGCTTAATATATTGGCACTAGAAACAAGTATTGGGAAAATTGAGGTATAAAAAATGTTGGGTGTGACAAAGATGTCCAATCTAAATGTCCAAAAATTATTTCAAATCCTTGGAAAAATCAACCTTGACACATAAATGTTTATATGGATGAACCTAATGAAACCTATATGTCTCAACACAAATGACCTTCCTAAGAGAAGGAACAATGGTGGTTAAATATTTCTAGCAAGCAAGGGGTGAAACCTAGGAACTTTAGCTAAATTGGCACACAAATCATCTTCTCATCCAAGATGGTTAAATCCCGTGTCCACAACTAAAAGACTAATATTGATACACATATATACCATAATCCATGCTTGAGAATGACCATAACATGGCTAACTTCAATAAAGTGGAAAATAAATAACCCTTTAGTGAGGTTCTAGACAACATAAATTTGGATCCCATGCTTGGCCTAATGATTGTTAACCCAGTCCTAGAGCATGCTTTCAAGGAGAGTTCACCCAAAAATATAATCTATCAAAGAAAAATTCTCTAGCCACTTACATGCATTATTGAACTCTGGGATGAGTAAAACCACATCCATTGGGGATTCAAAGTGCATAACTCATGAAAAACTTTCAAAACAAACTTTTGGGGCTGCTTTTTATAGGTGTCATTGTGTAGAGCTACCAAACTATCAACACCAGCATGAACTAGTAGGTTGAATTAGTTTTATCCAAAAAAATTACTAGTTAAAAACCTATAATAAATGTGAAAGTTTAAGGGATTTCCTACACAAAAGGTGCAATTTGTCATAAGGATAGTGAAATACAATAGAAAAGACACAAACCCTTGTAGAGCCAAGTTTCCCCAACCATCTATAACTTTATCATGACAACATTTTGAAAAAAGGTGGCAACGAAAATTTGAGTGATGAAGATATTGAAGATGCACTTGAAAAGGTTTGTGTTGTAATTTAGTCTTATATGATTCAATATTGGCTCTTTTCAAGCGATATTGTATACACTAATTTATTATCTCATAATATTTAAGGTTGTAAAACTCCTCACGTACATCACTAATGTTAGCCCCATATATGAGTACACCCAATTTGAGTTTCAAAGTTTTATTTAAATAAGCTAGCACTTTATCTTGGTTCTTAAAACCTTTGAGAAACCTTGAGTTAGAGTTTCAATGAGGTTAGAAAACCATTGTTGGACCTCAACAAGGTTGTCACAACCTTGTCAAAGCTTGACATACTATTCAAAACTTCACATTTAAAAGGTCTTCAAAGGTTGTTGTCAATTTCCCATGGTTTTGAAAGTGGCTTCAGGGCCCGAAGGAGGGTTTGAAACCCCTCCTTTTTGCTAACAATTGAATAGGAAACTTATGCAAAGGTGTATGAAGTGTTTTGAAATGTCATGATCATGAGGGTATATGCAATAAAAGATAATGGAGGATACTTAGAAACTATTGAATGTGATTTTTGTGAGAAATTTTATGTCATGGACTACAATTTTTAATAGATACACTTGTGATGGAAGCGTAAAAAATGTGCGGAATTTGTTTGACATAATGCCAAAGTGAGATGTGGTTTCCTATGACACAATGATTACAAAATATGTGTAAATGTAAATGGAAAGTGTAAAGTAAAACACCACAATAGTATTTTCCAACATACTCTATGCTGGTGTTATTATCAAGCTTGGGAATGGAGGGTTGATATCCATATCAAATTACCGAAATGAAGGTTTTATCAGATATTACAATTGGGAACACCCTAGTAGGAATTTTTAGGATGACATTTGGCCAAGTCATAGGTTTACTATGTCAAGAAGCGTAAAAGGGTATACATAGTTCAAATCTAGAAAAAAAATGGCTAAGTTATCACAAAATTATGGAGTTTTAGTTATTTCGACAAAGTTTCAAGTTTGTGAACTACTTAGTTTGTCAAAATTGAAGTTTAGTAAAGTCTCCTTCCACTGAACGAAGAAAGAAGTGAAGGAGGAAGTGATTCATGAATTCATGAAGCCTCTAAAATGGTGAAATTTTTCTTTTCAAAAAATTCTTAAGATCACAAACTTTTTGGTTCATTAATGGGTGAGCTCACTGAAGTGCTTGAAAATCAAAGACAAAATATGTGAATTCAAAGAATGTGAGCATGTTATATTGACATTGATTATCATTACTTTATTTTTCAAAAAGTTACAATAGTTTTGTAACCAGTGTCAACACCTGAAAATCATCATAAAACTCTTTAATTCTACATTATGCCAAAATGGTAGCATGGGCACTCAGATAATAAAAAAAATCAATATCCTACCAACATATCTAGGTGATCCCACAGAACTGGTTTACAATTTCATTGAGGAAGGAAAATTGCCAAAATGCTCCCATGAAATTTTTTTAGGTTTTTAGGGGTTTGCTCAAAGGGGGGTGTTAGAGCGAACCCATTTTTTGGGTTCGCTCTAACACCCCCCTTTGAGCAAACCCCTTCTGATGATGTCATCCCTTTTGGCACCATTTTTAAAGGAAAACAAAGAAAAAATCTCAAAAAAAGGGGGGTTCGAGCGAACCCCCCTTTTTAGCCCTTCTCTCCCTCTTCTATCAAATTTCTATAAAAATTTTCCTTTCAAATCCTGGATTGAGGATAAAAATGAAGGAAACTTCAAAGAGCCAATTGAATGATGCTAGTCCTCGAAATGAGCTATCCATCAAATATAATTTTAATATATTTTGGTTTTATTATGTATTTTTAATAGTTTAATTAAACATAGGTTTTTCACTGATAATCAAGCTCTTTGTTCTGCACATGTGGAAAAAATAGTAGATTATCAAAAAAAAATTGAATAATATGTTCGTGCTAGGTATTGATGTCCTTGATCTAGTAAAAAAATATTGAATTTCAATACATACAAAAAAATTTATGTTGTTTACGATTTGCCTATGTCTAAATTGTAATTGGTTTGACTTCAAAACTTGATTAACAAAAAATATTCAATAAAACACTATGAAGCCAAATGAACTTGCTAGATATCATAGTTATAAGGCTAAATTCGAAAAAAATAGAATTTTATCCTTCATAGAATGAAAGTTATGTTGTTTACAATGAGCATCACTCTTTAAAAATGGTGTTTATTGATAGAAACTAGTTTTTGAAGGAGATGGAAAAAGAAATGTAATCTGATTCAAATATTATATATATATAATCTACAAACAAAATGTCATAAATCACTAGTTAACATCATCTTCAAATTCCTCGTGGTTTAGCAGCTATAAGTGCCCGAAAGTGAAAATTTAGTTTTAAAAAAATCAGTTCAATGTCCAGTTTGGCCAAAAATTGTAAACCAGTATTGTGGTATCACCCATCTTCAAGAAATTTTTTATCTAAAAATAGTAGTATCCAATGAATTATAAAATTAAATGAGAAGAAAAACTACATAGTTGAGCAGGATTAGAACATTAGAATTGGAGCAATGTAATGATTTTTAGATTTTAATACTAGAATAGAAACCTCGATAGATGAAGTGGGACAATCTATATTTTTGAGAGAAAATTTAAATGGTGGAATCAACATTGAGGAAGATAGAGATGGTATTGGAAACCATGGCGATTCGCCCATCTCTAAAGAAGGATCTACACTCAATACGAAAGATAATGGAGTGAAAGGGAGTAGTCCCTTGAAAGGGCTAAAATGACATGCACATAAGTAAAATGCAAAATGTATTTCAAGGCAAGAAGGAAACCTTTTTTTTTTGGAACTATAGATGAATATAGGAAAGTATAAATTATCACACAAGGAACTTGAACCATTTGAAAAAAATACTTCAAAGGATATGAAGAGTTGCATACAATGACACGTTGTGTGCTTCTTGAGAGATCCAATTGTAGTATAGTCAACAATTCAAACATGGTTAATGGTGTGGGTTTCGCTTAACAAGGCGGTCACATGATTGCTAGGAGCATCTCCTATGGTGCAGTATTGTTCAGGTGGGTTGTGATTTCACATCATTGGCAAGTGAGAAGACATAATAGAAAAAAAATTGAATGGATAAAGGCTCACATAAATGTATTTATTAAAAAGTCACCTACTATCAAATTAATGTTGGAGAATGAATTGGAGGAAAACAAGAGTGGCATCCAAGAAATAATCAAATTTTATTCTTGGATATAGCTAGTAGGGGTAATAAATTGCTAAGGACTTTTTCTTTATTTTGGCTCATGGATGACATAATTGGTAATCAACTAGTTTATATGGAATTTAGTGATCCGCGATTGTTATTTACATTTTAATATTAATGCAAATGATATTTTTATCAAGGGATAACCAAAATTCCAAGGGTCGCTTTTTAGAATTAATTTGTAAAATAATAAATAGGATTTCAAGAATTAGTTATGAAAACTGAAAGGTCTCTTTGTTCTATTCATTGTAAACTTTAAAAAATGGGAGGGGTTCAATTTTTGGGGTTGGGAGAGCTAGGTATTTCTAAAGGAGAGGATTGAATTTCTCATTTTGTATAAAGGAAAGAGTTTGTGAGCTCTTTTGTTAAAGAAATAAATAAAGAACATATGGTTGGTCTATGAGATAGACATGTTTCTTTGTGTTTTGGGTTCTTCAATAGGCAATTCATAGCCATTTCTTTGATATTTTCTCATGTCTTTAATTGTAGTAGCTTTCTTTCATTTTATATGCGCTTTTTATGCCTTGGAGGGATGAATCTATGTGTTTGTCCTTTTTTCTACATAGTTATCTTTCTTGTCTTTGTTTTAACTTATTTTCCTTTATTGATTTCTAAAACATACCCATTAAAATATTGATTTCATCATACGAGGGAGTTATACCTCTAAAATTCAAAGGAATATCACTAATCCAATAACGATTTCTCCAACTGTTGGTTCATTATTTTTGTTCACTAGGTGATTCAAGTTCATTTCTAAAACAAAACCATAGTGAAAAATTTGTTTACCAACTAATAAATACTTATTGGAATAATCTTCTAGGTAAATTTCCTCAAAATTTCTATAAATTTGTTAAAATTTATTTCATCAATTATGTGTAGAGAAGATAGTGTAATTTGTTTCTTTCTTATCTCTATATACCATGCATTTTATTTTCATCTTAAATATCTTTCTTAAATTGCATGGGAGGAATGGTGGTAGTTGTACTAAAATCATAAATTAAAATAGCAATATCCTCTATGATATTAAGCATGGGGTCCATTGCATTTCATGATGAATAATTCAATGATCATGCCTTATTGAAATAAGTTCTTATTGAATTTAATTTTTCCATGTCCACTAATCTCATTTCCATTTATCAAATAACACATAATGGCACAAGGAAAATAGTTGAGTTCACACCACATTCCATGATCATTAGATATTTTTAGATTAGAGACATCATTTCCATGGGTTATGTTGATCATGCTTCTAGATTGTACTCCTTTTCTTCTTTCAGTTTTTCCAAGTTTGATGATGTTTTGAGTATAGATGACATTGACACCTGAAACATGCATAAGGAGATACAGTTTGGTTATTTCAACCTTGTGTTTCTATCCTCCTCATTGGTTCCTTTGCTTTACACTAATATCTCATCTCCTTCAACTTCTACTTCTTCAATATTGAGTGTTCATACATCATTGGTTTCTCATGATTAAGGGCATTAGGATATTCACAATTGTGTTTCTACTAAATTTGGTTGGGATTATTACTAACAAGGAATATCATACTTGTTTAGTGAATCCCATTTTACAAAGTTGGTAGGCACCTTTAACCTTTGATGATAGCCACATCAATGCTATTATCAACCCATATGCATCTTTAGTTTTTATTTTATATTTGCATTCACATGGAACCTTTGAGCAACTTATAGAGATTTTATCATTGTCTTTGGATCTTGTGCATCATTTAGAGATTTCTATTTTTTTCACATGGGAACATTTTATGCACCTATCTATATTTCACCTTCTTCCAAGAGGAAGAAATGTTTGACATTCATGGATCACATTCTACATTATTTTTTGAGCATCACTCAACACTACAGGTTCTATCATTTTATGGGGGCTCCATAGTAACCCTTTTTCTCTCCTATGGGGGGGAATTTCTTGTACTTCTATGATAGAACTAGTCCTTTGGGGGTCATCATGAGCTCTTCTTTTATCTTCTTCACTTGTAAATTTCATTCCATTGTATTTATCTTTTGGAGAGGATTTTTGTTCCCACTAGGTTTTCTCTTTTTTCTCCACTTTATGAGAAATTTGTACATGAGTACCTAACATGGCCTAGTATATGAGACTCATAATTTGTGCATACATTACTCCCTAAGTTTTACTAAAGGGGGGTGGTAGTGTAAATAATATCTTTACATATTTAGTTAGGATATCACCTTTCTAGGATTGACCTATTCATGCTTAGCTTAAGCTTACTTAGGCAATTTCATACTTTTGTCTCACTTTATATGGTTGATACATGTGTCCTCATCACTTGAGACACCTATTTTATGCATACTTATCCCTTGTTAAATGAGCTCACAAGTGTTGCACCTTTGGAGGGGTAGTCAGGCATTTAGTCCTACCTTCTTACCTCCTCATCCTTGCCTATATAAGAAAGACTCATCATTGTATTTATAGACACTTCATTTTTATATTATATACATACTATCGCTCTTCATTGTTCACTTGTGGAATGTTATCAATTTGTGCTTTCAAATCTTGGTTAATCCCAACATAAAGAACTCAAAAAATCAATATGACACAAATAAATTGTATTCCTATCAAAGAACGAAAATATAATATCATTAATACAAATGGATGAGAAATCCTTGGTTATTTAGGCCAAGGTGAAATATGAGATTGCATAAGTTTATAAAAAAAATTCTTAATCTTAAATGAAATGAGACATAAAGTGAAAATGCACTAAAAGTGACCTAAGTAAACTTAAGTGACAAGGTGTGAAAAACCAATAGTGAAACTACTTGGGTAGATTACCCTATTTTCACTAACAACATTCATATATAAGGCTACACCATATAGTAAAATAAGATATTAATATTATTTAGTACCCAAAATAATTAGTGTGGGCCCCTAATGAATATTGTGCTCTAACACTACCCATTAATATTTATAGCCGATTTGATGCTATCAATTACTTTTTTAAGATGAAGATCCTCAATAATGTAGGATGTCTCTTATTAGCATGTTATGGGATAAAATATTAAGATAAATATCATAATTAAAAAAAAAAAAAATTATGTGCATTTCTAACTTAAGATACCACAATACACCGATGATACTAGAATATGGATATTCCTAAGAAATGATAGGAAGACGCGACTCATTTTTTCAAATGATTGATTTTATTTTATTTTATACCAATGGATTAAAGAGTTAAGACTACTTGTAATGAGTAAATAATCCACATAAAATGTGCAATCATAATACTTTTTTCATCTTCAATTTTAATAAAGAGACTATTGGTAGAATAACAAATGGAAAATCTAAGAGATCAAAATAAGCTATTAATCTTTGGATTCCAAGATTTAGGATCTTGTTTAAGAACATACAAATAATATTTGAGTTTATATACATTTTTTATTTAGTTATTCAAAACCTTTTGGTTTAGATAAATTTTCTCTTGAAGGTCACCATTCAAGAATGCATTTTTAACATCCATCTAACATATCTCCCAAGAATTTTGAGTTACAAGAGTAAGAAGCATCCTAATAGTGCTCATTTTAAAACCAAGGTAAAGGGTTCATTGTAATTTATACAATATCACTAACTAAAGCCTCTAGTGGCTAAAACTATCTTATATTTGTACATTTCATTGATAGGGTTGTATTTGACTTTATAAAACCATCATAAATCAATAATATTTATTTTCAAACATGGAGGAATAATATCCCAAGACTTATTTTTAATTAGATATTACCATGCTCTAATTTCATTACACCTCTCCACTTCATATCTCTATTAGCTTCTAGAAATGTTTGAGGTTCACTTTCATATAAATCCATTGAAACATGATATCAATATTGACTCCTTATCATTTTTATGAAGAAGGATTCTCTAGGTTAGATTTTCATGTTAGGGTTTGATCCTATTTATGTATTTTAGGTTAAGGTTTATAAGACTCTTCCTTATCTTGACTTAGGTTATCTTCATCTAAAATAGAAGATTTTGCATAAGATTCGATTTGATTAGGTCTTATGGATAAAAAAAAATAAGAATTACGTGATCATTTTTTCTTAATATGATCTCCCTCTTGGAAGGATCATATTTTTTTAGTATTTTGTTCTTCCTTCACATACTAGAAGGATACAATTGAAGGAAGGTTCAAATCAAATTTCTTCCTTTTAACTTTGGGAATGAAATATGAAATCAATGCTTCCTTATATCATAAAGAGGAAAACATCAGGTTTCTCTTTCTCCCACATTTTCAAGGTTGTTGAAATATTCCATATTTTAAAATGCACCCTATTAATAATATAACTTATTCATTACTTCAATCCATAAAAATTTGGACTCATTAAAGGAATGCATAATGAAACTAACCATTTCCATGATAGTTTGATTTTTCCTTTCCACTATTCAACTTTATTGAGGGGAATAGTGAATTTTGAGACCCCTTGAATTTATCATGAGGTGTAAAATTCCTCAAATTATTTGTTTATATATTTTTTCTACTATCTACCTTAAAATTCTTTAACTTTTTCCTCCCAAAAAAGCAAGGTGGACTAGGCCTAAAGGATCTTCAAATCCAATGGATTACCTTAGCTTCAAAATGGATTTTCAAGGCTTTGGAGGGTGATGAACCCTAAAAAAATTTGGTAAGGAATAACTTGGCACTTTCGAAACCAAAGAAGGGTAATCAGTGGCAGAATCTACATTTACATGATATCATATTTGGCCAGTTTGAGGTTAGAGTTTTTAGCTCTACTATTTTTACCACTATTTGGAAAGTGTAGACTCGAGTTAGGCACTTTCTATCTGGAGGTGAAGCAATGAATTTCTCTCAGGCTCCCACTACGTACCTAATAGATCTATATGGTGGAATGTTGGCCTGAATGGAAAATTGTTAGCTCTATCTCAAGGTTACTTTGCAAAAAATTGGAACTCTCTGGGGATTAGAGACCTTCAAGACCTACTTATTAATGATAGCCTAGGCTCTTGGGATTAGTTGAGTGCAAATTATGGACTACCTCTTCCTCAGAACAAAAAAATAATACCATGATCTGTAACTGCTTGGGGGATTGGTTTCCCACGTTTGAAGTGTGTGATACAGATGCTTTAGATAGGATAAAGTGGACAGATTGTTCTAATTTTATTTCATTCTATAATGTTAAAATATATATTTGATGCTTGTTGGCTCAAGAGAGGTATTTGAGTGGTTGAATTCTTCTTGGATTTGACCTAACCTGACTCTAAATGGACTAAAATCCTTACCTATATTTGGCATAATAATTTTTAGCCTAAAAAGATTATTTTCATTGGTTTCTTATTTTAAAAAAATTAGTTGTTGGTCAAGTTTTGCATAAGGATGGGCTTCCTACCAGAACTTGTGACTATTTTTCTATGCCTAAACTTTTGAACATTTTTTCTTTGAATGCCAATATGCTATTTCTATATGGTATTTATTTTTCGGTCTTCCTGTGAATTAGAATGATGACATTGGATTTTCTTGGCATGAGATTCTTGCTAGCTATGTTGAAAGGTTTGATGATACTTTAAATAATTTTTCTATTATTTTCTTGAATTAAGTTTTATGGTTTTCATGGAAGAAGAGGAATTAAGAGGTTTCTCAAAGAAAAAGAAGGCATCTTATTGAGTTTAATAGTGAACTCACTTTCTTGAATATTATGTCATATGTATCGGCTGCCATGGAGATTCCAAAAGATCATTTTATGATCCTATTAAAGGAATGTGTTATACTTGTTTACAAATCTCATATTACATCAGCTCATTTCTTTCCTCAAGGGAGGAATAAATTGAACAAGGAGGATTTGGAACTGCTGAACAAATATTTGCAATATAGGAAGATTGAAAAAGTAGATCTAAAAGGGGGAAACCCCAAGAAAAGGGAAGTGGTCGCTTATTGTCATGAATATGGATCCTAATATGATCATGCCTCCTATTGGCACATATGAGTTTAATAAATAAGATTGTAGTAACAATATAACAAGATATTGGGATTATTTTTAGTTTGACTTTACTCCTATAATGTTTTGAAGGAACTGCAAACTTGATATTAGCTTTTGATCTTGATGTCTTGTAATCTTCTCTGAAACTTTTGGGAGCATCATCTCCAAATGATGTAATCTCTTTTTTGTAAACTATATCTAACATAAAGAAAATCTTTAACTTTAGGTTAGATTGTTTTCAACTAGGTATTTAAATTCCCTAAATTTGGAAAGGAATTCATTTTCTAAAGTTTATATTCTCATATCATTGTGGTATAGTCATCAATAAAATTTAATGCATAAATGAATCTACTAAGAGATGGAAATTATAGTGGTCCCATTAAGTCACTATGGGATAGTTCCAATGGGGTAAAGGAATTGGCAATATAGTTCTTGTTAAAAGGTAAAGTGTGTTATTTACCTAATGATAATTCTTCACATGCTTTTAATTTTACTTTGATCCTTGGTAAACCAATAACTAGCTCATGATTAATCATATAATTAATACTTATTATATTTATATGACCAATTATTTGATGCCAAATTCTATTATCATATTTGGGTAGAGTCAAAATACAAGTTATATTTGAGAAACCATTGAAGATATAAAGGTCATTCTTCTTAGCATATTAAGCAACTATATAGTTTTTTATCTTTAATAAAGTTTTTACTTTTTCTTTGTTGAAGTGAGCAACCAAGATCTTCAATCTACAATAGAAAACAACCTCCAAATGCAATAGAGAGAAGCAACAATGGAAGATTTTATTCCACCCAAAAATAATTACAATATGATACAAGATGTTATAAAGATGCAAAATATGTAAGAGATGCCTTGCTTATAAAGGAAAGGTGAGAGATAGAATTAAACAAGATCATAACAAGTATCTTAAACCTATCACATGAGACAACTAACTCATAACTACCTATGATAATTTAAAATATAGATTAGACAACTAAGACTTCTAGAAGAAAGCTTATATCTTAAGAAAACTTAACATGTGAATAACTCCCCTAAGTGCCTAGTAAAGAATTAACTAGGTACAAGACTTTATTCACACCAACACCCCCCATTAAGTTCAACTTAGGGAGGAAAAAACCAATGCAAAAGATGGGTCCCAAAAACTAGATCTAATGAGGTACCCATGTACAAAAAATAAATACCCATGTACAAAAAATAAACTCTCATAAGCACAGAAAAGGAGAAAAAACCTGTGGGAGAAAAATCCTCTCCAAAAGAGAAAAAACAACACAAAAAAAGAGAAGGAAGGAGGACTCATCAAGAACCCCCAAGGACAAATTTCTTCATCCCAAGGAGCAATCGTAACTAAAGATAATGAGGCGATGTCAAAGGTTTAGTGAAGATGTCAGCAACCTACTACTCTATATGCAAGTACTCCAAGTTGAGAACACCATCCTAGATGAGCTACCTAATGAAGTGAATATGGATCTCAATATGGTTAGTACGCTAATGCTCCACTGGGTTGAGAGGGATATGGATGGAACTTTGGTTATCACACCAAAGAGTAGTAGGTTGAGTGGAAGGAAATCCAAACTCAGTCATCAACTGACAAAGCCACAAAACCTCCTAACTAGCCAAGACTGCACCTTGATACTCGGCCTCTGTGGATGATAATGCAATAGCAGTATGCTTCTTGCATGACCATGCAACTGAAATAGAACCAAGGAAAAATACAAATCCATAAGTAGAGTTATGATCATTGACATCACCAACCTAATCTAAGTTAGTGAAGCCCACAATCTGAGAAGCTCCTATTATGTACTGAATTCCAAAATGTGTAGTGCCCTGAATTTATCTCAAGATACATTTGGTGGCCTTTCAATAAATCTCATGAGGCTCTTAAGAGAAGTGAGAGATAAGGCCAACCACAAATGAAATATCAAAATGACTATGTGTCAAGTACAAAAGACTATCAACCAACTATTGATAAAAGGTAGGATCAACTTTAGGAGTAGTGCAACTAGTAGACAGTACAACACCTGACTGAAAAGGTGTGGGGGTAAGCTTGCAATCAGCCATGCCAAATCCTTGAAGAAAATCTAGAGCATAATTTTGCTAGAAAACGAAGATCCCCTCAAAATTTTGATGAACCTGAAGACCAAGGAAGTAATGCAAGAGGCCAAGGATGGTCATATCAAAATGCTCCATCAATGCTTGCTAAGTACTCTAAATCTTGGAAGTGGAACTCCTTGTGAGAATCAAATCATCCACATAGAGCACAAGAATGAGAATATCATCTCCATGTCTTTGAGTGTAAACTGTAGGATCAAAATAGAAATGAGTGTAGATGGAAGAAAGCAATAAGTTATCCATCTTCTCATACCAAGCCCAGGGGGCTTGTTTGATACCATACAATTAATGTTGAAGCCTGCAAACAAGTGAAGAGTCTTGCACAAAACCTAGTGACTAATCCATATAGATATCCTCATGAAGATCCTCATGTAATAAATCACTCTTCACATCCATCTGATACACTGACCATCCCTGAGATGCAGCTATAGCAAGGACAAGGTGAACAGAATCCATCTTGGTAATAGGAGCAAAGGTCTAGGAATAGTCAACTCCCTTAACCTGAGAAAACCCCTTTACAACAAGACGAGCCTTGTACTTACCAATGAAACCATCAACTACATATTTGGTACAATACACCCACTTGCACCAAACCAACTTTCTTCCTGTGTCACCAAAAAGTGTAGTCTTTGGCACTTTTTCACTCATTTTGGCCTTTTCCCTTGGATTTTGGCCTTGTTTTACCTTCATTCAGTCTTGTAAGCTTACAATTCAACAATAACCTAACGGTGTTTTAACAAGGTGTTGTGAAGTATTGTAGTACATTTCCTCACTTTTCTAAGTCCCTTTCAACATAATTCACCTAAACAACACCCTTTTACCCCTTTCCAAGCCTTTTGCCAAGGTGTTGTAAAGTGTTGTAGGAATTTTCACATCTTCCTAGGCTTATCATCACTAATTAACCCTTTTCTTATGCTAATTTGTCCCCTTAATGTACTTTTAATGCTGATTTAAGTGTGTTTTGGGAGGCAAAGCTGATAAACTTCTTTAAACATTATTTAATTTTCAACCACCACTTAAAATTGCCCAAGTGGACTAGGTCACCACTTTGGGCGACCTAGTCCCTTTTGGCATAAATTTCAAATTTAAAACAAAACCTAACGGGAATCTTGCCTCCTAAACCCTAGTGTTAGCCTATCATGTTGCATTTTAGGAAAATTAGGGTTTTACATGTACAAATAAGGGTTTTCACCTTCATTTTACTCTCCCCCAAGCTCATTTTTACATCTCTTCACAAGCACTCTTGCACTCCTATCTTCACAAGCAAGAAATCAAGCACAAGGGTTTCACAAGCAACCTCCATTGGAGTTGTCCTTGCATGTTGCAGACCATCAACAACAAAGGTTTAGTAAGTGTTTCCATTAATTTCATCATTTAATCTTACTCTCCTTTGATTTGTTTCTCATTTGGGTTTAGCTACCATCAAAGGGGTTTGAATTAGGCAAACCCCTATTTCCTAACCCCAAAATTCTCTTGGTCTTTGCATGTGTTTGCAGGTTTGTACTCAGATTTGGTGAAGTGCAAAGTGTTGGAGAAAGTACAAACATTCCACCCAAGTCACATCAAAGCATCAAACCCTAGAAGGAGCAACAAGACAAGTTACAGGTCATTTTTGGGATCAGGAGTTTCAAACATAGATTGCTGGAGAAAAGGGAAACATCAACCAGGACCCATAGAGTCAGAACCTAAATCCTCAGAAAGCATCAAGAGGACTAGGTCACCACTATTGGCAACCTTGTCCTTGTGCTAAGCCTGAGAAAGGGTTTTTGCATTTTTGGGTACCCTTTTCCCTGAAACCTAGTCTGGCATATTTTCTCGATAGGAGGACTAGGTCGCCCAACTTGGTGTAAGTGTCCCTTTTCTAATTTCAGACATTTTCTAGAATATTCTAGGGCCATTCATCTACAACCTTCCATTTCCAAGTACACAAGTTCTGATCTCTCCCGTTTACTTTTTGTTTTGCATACATTTAGGGCATATAGTGTAGTTAGTTTGCATTAGTTTAGATTTACATTATTTACATTTCATACATTAGATTAGTATCATTTTTATTCTGTTTCAGCCACACAACACACACACATATCACAACCTTCATCAATCAGCCCTCCCTTTGAATGCAACCGCCAAAAATCCCATAACCATCGAGCGGAAAGAGTCCCATTCCCACACACCAAGTGCTCCTAGGGTGAAAAACCTTAGGGGTCTAGTAAAGGGAATCCTTTTTCCCTAGGTCCAGTGTTATATTTTTGGTGGTTCACTTCCCTTATGAAGAGTTACAATCTATCCCAAGTATGATTCTTCATCAAATAAGAATACTCCTCAGCCATTGCACTATCCCACTCAGGAATACCTAAAGTATCTAAAAACTTATGAGGATCATAGGAAATGGAATGACTCAAAATACTGATACCTGAAATCTAAGAATGAGTGTGGTGATTGTTTGTGGGTTCACCAACAAGAGGACCAACCTCCTCAAGAGTAGTACGAGCCCATCATGGCCTAGTGGGTGGATTAAGAGGAGTGGATCTTGAGACCATCAATAGAAAATTCCTCAAGAAGCAAAACATCCTCAATTAAAGAATATTGAGTAGGTTGTGATGAAGAAGTCGAAGGAGAATCCATCTATGTGAAAGACTCAGAAAATTGAATATATGAAAAAAATGCACCTCTCATGTGTCTGGATCAAACAAACGGTATGCCTTCACATCCTCACAATAGCCAACAAAAATGAACTGTTGACTCTCCTTCTCCATGGATTTATGCCAACCATCTAGAATGATTTCCCAAGCCTCACTACTAAATACTCTGAAGAAGGATACATTAGGTTTGTGATGGACCAAGCCTCCTCAAGAGTCATATTTCTCATTTCCTTGTGAGGCATATGGTTCTAAATATAATTGGTACAATTGACAGCTTCAGTCCAAAATGTTGGAGCCACAGACCTAGACTGAATCATACAATTGGGCATCTCTTGTAAAGTCTTATTCTTCCTCTCTGTCATGTCATTCTATTGAGGAGTGTAAGGAACCATGTGTTGATGAAGAATACCATGCTCACTGCAAAAATCCTTAAATTCTTGAATGACATACTCCCCCCATTTATCTGTGTGTATCCTTCGAAGAGAAAAAATTGGCTACTTCTCCATAAATGATTTGAAGGTCTTGAAGATGGTGATAATCTCACTCTTGAGCTTCAAAAATTAGACCCATGTGCGTCATGAAAAATTGTCAATGAAAGTGAGCACATACTTAGCCCCTAAAAAGGAAGGAGTTGGGAATGACATGAGATCACTATAGACCAAATCAAGGGGTGTAGTTGCATGTGTAGCTTGACCCAAAGGAAAAGGATCTTGATGTTTTTTTCCAAGAACACAAGCTTGACAAACACCATATGTGCAAAATATCTTTGGAAGACTAACCACTAAGTTATGTGTGCATTTGCTTAAGATATCTATAGTTCAAGTGCCCCAATCTTTCATGCCAAAATTTTCTCATTGAATCAACATGAGCAATAAAACATGAACCCGTTGAAGACTCAAAGTCGTCAAACAAATAGAAATGGTTCTCATGATCAACTATCCCTATTGAAACAACCTTCTCAGGATCCTGTAATTTTCTAATAGTCACATTCTATGGAGTAAACTCAACAGTATTTCCATCTCTAGAATGAAAAATCAGATATATGAAAAGTATATTCGTTGAAATATCAGGAACAAGAAGAATATCCTCAATGCAAACATCTAGCATTTGAATGGAGCCTATCCCCAAAAATAGAATCTATGAAGAGATCCCAACTGCAATATGAGAAGTATAATTATGAGCAATGGAATCAAGAAGATCGCATGAATTGGTCATGTGATGTGAAGCACCTGAATAAAGAATCCAACTATCAATAGATGAATTCAAGGCACATGTTGAAAGAGCTTTCTATTTTCCAATGGGACAAGACTTAGGCACTAAAATACTATGTCTCCTCATAGTTTCCTCCAAGGCCTCTATTCTCTTGAAATAATGAGGCTCATCATGCCTAGTTTTGCCACAAAATGAACAAGGATCTCCTTTCTTTTTCTTGGACTTTGAAGAAGAATCTCCAAAGGTAGAAGAAGAAGGAGGTGGAGTGGATATTTGATTGTTCTTTTGCTTCAGTTTGGAGGGAGACTCATTGCTTAAAAATGATTGTCTTAGGATTCTTCTTATTCTTTCCTTTACCCTTAGAAGATTGAGCCATTAGAGCCTGGTTCTTAATTGGACCAAAATTGGGTGATGAAGGGAGAGGGTCAAACATTGTTAAATGAAATGCCTCAAAGAAAACAAGCTCTCAAATTCTAGGTTTATAGTTATACATAAGATGCATATTGAAGGGGCATTCCCTATAATACAAAATCTAAGTATGTATCTTTTCATTCCATCTCTTGTATATATCTTTGATATTTAGGGCTTTGTTGAACAAATTTGAGTATCCCATATAAGTTTGTATGTTTTTTTATTCACTACATTTTATGAGGCCTTATTTGGCCAAACAAATTTTAAATAAAACATATGCCTTTTTAATTTATTTTGATTCTTATAGCAATAAACCATGGAAAAAAAGAGAAATTATTATTTTTCCATAATAATCTCTATTAAGTTAATTGGGGTACCTACAAATGCCCAATAACTATTTTTTCCTTTTCTAGACAATTACGTTTTTCATTATGTTTCTTGTAGGCAAGATGAGCGCAACCAAAAAAGGATTTAGTACCATGTTATAAAATTAGGAACTTTACGTTTAATTCATGATAATAATTTAACTAGTATTATTCATGGTGCGCTATTGTAACATGCCCATTGTTCTACCTAGTAAATCTACTAAGTTTTACCCAAATGTAATTGTCTATGCATCTAATGTAAAGTAATAAAAAAAATTATTTTCTATTCAACAATAAATGCATCACTTGAAATATTTAACTTTACCCAAAATTTTCCATTGCATAATCAAAGAATTATTCAAACAATATAAGTATGATTTAACTTTACATAAATATATTCAAAATAACTTTTTGCATTACAATCTCCATAAATATGGACACATGATTAGATAGGTTGCTTCAACAAGCTTACAAGAACTAGAAATACAAATGGTCCAAAATTTCCTCCTGAATCTTGGTCGCCAACTGCATGAGGAGAAGCATCACTCAAGCACTTTTCCACCAACCATGGACTAATTATGGTCCCCTGCACATCTACCAAACTTAGTAAGATGGTCCTCCCTTCAACGAAGAGATTGGTTTGGTAACCTCATCCTTCAAATAGCCTTTTTTGAGCATAGTGATTTTCCCTACAAATCTAGAGCTACCATAATGTCTACTACCTCATATATGATTACCCCAGCCTAGAATGTAAATTGGAACAGACAGTGAACTGACAGTGTAGACAGTGGCTACCTACAATACTTTGGCCAAAGATTCATCACCCAGTAACTTCGAGTGAGGTCATCTATTTCACCACATTTAATTGATTGATTTGTATTGACCGTTAGTATTCTATTCTACGTTTATCCCCTTTCTTGTGGATTTATCCTAACCCCGGGAATAACCTTCCCGTTAATTAATATCTAATGACTTGCTATAAGATCCTTAATACAACTCTATCTTATGCTTTGTACCTAGAATATAGTCAAACTATATATAGTTCTGGCATTCTACAAATAGTATAAATAGTATATAATCGTAAAAAAAACCTTTATAGTATAATAACTATATATGTATAAACCCAAAAGAAAGCTTTCCCAATACAAGAAATAAACAAAGAACTTTTAAAAGACTTGCAAGCATCAATCACACAGAAAAGACAGTCTTTCCAACATGACATTATAATAAATAATCTTTTCAACATAATGACAAGGGATTAGAAATCAACATGCCTTTTTAAAGCTCCAACTGAATAATCTTCCCTCTTAGCTTATTGACTCAAGATCGCTTGCAACTTCCACTACAAACAACACAAAATCTTCTACTAGATTTTCTCTAGATCTCTCAACAAAACCAATATAAAATAAAAAGAAACTCTCTCTATCTCACAACTCTCAACTCTCTAAGCACAAAAATTGCAGCAGAATAACACAAGGAAAATCAAAATGATAAGTTTAACAATTGGTAGAATGAGCACCTCTATTTATACTAATTTATGAACAACCGATGGCTACAAACAAATTAATATTTCTGCCACCTTTCTAACCTCATGCAACGACTCACCAAACTAACTCATAGGTTTGCAACACATCACAATCCTCATCATTTAAATGGTTTAGTCGACTTGATATATGGGACAACAAGCAAAAAACAAGTTTCCTAATTCAAATTCCTGTACAAAATGTTGTCAAGTTTTCTCTTGACTGAGTCTAAATACTATTTACAAGCTTATGTGTATTTTGAAGACATCTTAAGCATCCCAAACACTTGCAAATATGGTGCCACCTTCGTATGTTTGGCACCCTCAATTTTAGCGTGGGTTTGACATATTCCAAAGGCTTTTAAAATAGTTTCAACTTCCTTCTCAAATGTTTACACAGCAGCAACTAACTCCTACATTCTCTATTCAATGTTGACTTGGTCTCACATAACTTCATGTGCTGGCTTGTATGTTGGATGCCCCTTTATCTTATGTACCATATGTTATGATATGCATTTTTCTTTACTTAAGTGCTCTACATTTATTAACAATAGTAACAATGCTATGTTATGTGCTTGTAGATTATATCAATAATTTTTATTCATATATATATATATATATATATATATTAATATATATTCAGTTCATATAGTTTATCAAATACATTTAATTAATAAACATATAAATATAAAGAATAGTATTACGTATATATATGATTATATAAATATATATATGTTACTATATCAATTTACACATATATTAATATATATCACATATATACATATACATAATATCATTTCAATATCTTTATAAAAACACTTATACACACAATTCTATTGATTGACATATATATATGGAATTTATATATATATATATATATATATATATATATATGTCACCTTAGTCCAATTGGTATCCCCATGTATATGAGTAATCCATCTATGAGCATATGTAGGTATGTCTACTTGCGTATACTCATGTATGTATTCACTCACATGTATGAGTTTACCATAGACACGCACATATATCTCATCGATATAATAGTAAACACTCAAGGAAGGACTTCAAGACTTCATCTCATCCCTCATTCCAAACAAGATTGCAAAACAACATAAATATTCACAATAAAAATAGAAGATCACTTACCCATTTCCTGAAGTGACTTAACTTAACTAAGACCAACTAGGGTGTGAGAGTGTGAATGTTGAGTAAGGCTGAATTAAAGGTTACTAAACCAAGTTCTTCTCTTGATTGATACTTCCCCTCTCCTTCAGAGGATTGAACATGTTCCTGCATTCAACTTAGTACACCATAACGGTAGTTAGTTGAATCAATGTATTCATATACATCACATACATGTCATATTCACATTATATATTTCATATACTGAATCATAAAGCATTTAATTGAATCAAACATTCATTCAACATATTTCCATCAGAATTCATAAATAATATACACATTCACATTTATTCAAGCAATTTACCAAACTAGGTAATAGTAAATAGATAATAACCCACGGGGTGTAACATATTCCCCCCTTGTGAATCATCATCCCCGATTATTTTTTTAAGTATCAAATATGATCATAACATAAAGAACATCACAAAAATATCATAACACAAAACATCATTTTTTTCAAGAGTTTTCAAAATCTAGCAAGACTTGTGGAAACTTTTGCTTCATTTCACCATAGTCTTCCCATGTGGCAGAATCTTCTGCATACAAATCCCAATAGGCCTTGCATTGTGGAACTTCTCTATTACACAAGTAAAGATTACGTGTTTTGAGCACCTTGAGAGGCTCGATCATTACCACCCCTAGGTCCTACACTTGTAAAGCATTCCAATCAATAACATGGTTATTGCTTGGTATATACTTTTTAAGATACGAGACATGAAAGACATTATGCATCCTGGCAAGAATTGGTGGCAAGGAAATCCTATACACGAGGGGGATTATTTCTTCAAGATCTTTGAAAGGTCCAATGTAGCATGGAGCTAGTTTGGATGACTTTCCAAACTTGATAGAACTCTTGTGAGGTTTAACTCTCAACAAAACCCAATCCCCTACTATGAACCTCCTAGGTACTCACTTAGAATCAACTACTAACCTCTACTTGATAATTCCAACTTGTTCCCCCATTTTTCGGTAGCATCTCTGGACCAAGGCTTATCCTATCTTCCAACTTACCCCAGCTTATAGGATTTTGACACTTCTTTCCATATAATGCTTCAAACAGAGCCATCTTGATTGCAAAATGATAGGAGTTATTATACGCAAACTCTACCAAAGGTAGGTAATCCTCCCACTTGTATTGTTGATCCACATCCTTATTAGGTCTTCTAATACTTGGTTTACCCTTTCAGTTTGTCCATCAATTTTTGGATGATAAGCAAAACTTATGCTCTCTCAATTGTTGGAGGACAATCTCTAGATGCTTGATATGTTCTTCATTATTGGAGTAAATTAAAATATTATCCAAGAAAACCAACACAAACTTATCCAAATAGTCTCTAAATACATTGTTCATTAGGTTCATGAATTTTGCTAGTGCATTTGTCAGTCCAAATGGTAGAACTATGAACTTATAATATCTATATCTAGTCCTGAAAGCAGTCTTGAAAATATCTTCATCCTTGATTCTTAATTGGTGATATCCAAAATGTAGATCAATCTTTGAAAATGTTGTCACTCCTCACATCTTATCAAAGAGATCATCGATACGTTCCAATGGATACTTTTCTTTATCATTGCTTTATTAAGCAACTGATAATCAATACATAAGTGCAGTGTACCATCCTTCTTCTTTACAATTATCACTGGCACTCCCCAGGGTGAAACACTAGGTCTAATCAATCCTCTAGACAACAACTCTTCTATTTGTTCCTTTTACTCCATTAATTCAATTGTGGTCATCCTATAAGGTACTTTCGATATAGGTTCTGACTCTAGTACTATGTCGATAGAGAAATAAAATATCCTCTTAGGTGGTAATCCAAGTAATTTTTATGGAAATACATCCACAAACTTCCGTAAAATAGGATACTTTTCCATATCTATTTTTTGATATTCCAATACTTCACCTTCTCCGACATCTTGGGAGTCTTGAGGTCCATAATATACTATATCATCTTGAGAAATAAATTCCTTGTAATCCTCAAGTTTCTACATTTTTACTGCAAAGAGTTGGCAACCTTTCTTTTTTGCCTTATGAATTTGTATAGTAGATAGATATTGTATCTTAACCTCTCTAGGTGTTCCTTGTATTAACAGCCAGTTACCTAGATCTTCTAAGCATTCAATTGTTTTAGCATGACAATCAATCTTGGCCATGTGTTTCCATAACCAGCCCATCCCTAAGATGACATCATAAGAACCTAAAGGAGCTATGTACAGATTTACTTCCATTGAGAAACTTGGAAGTTCAACTCTTGCCTCAAATAGACATTGACTTACTTCAGCTCTTGTCTAGTTTTCATATTCTACAACCCAAGACTTTTTCATGTAGCCAGATTTTCTAGACATTTGACTTGCTACTCTAGGAGAAATGAATTTTTTTGTTGCACCAATATCTGTTAAAATCGAAATGGGAATTCCAAACAAAGTGAAAGGAAGCCATGATTGTGGAAGCAACTTCCTACACTAATCTAAGCAGGAGTGAATAGAAAAGCTTGCATTTTAACAACTTTAAACAGTTGCATTAATGAGAAACACATAAGAAAGGTAACACAGAACAACTTGATGTAAGCTTAGATCTAAGAGAATTTCAGCAGCATAACGATATGAGAAAATCAAAGAGTAAAAGAAAGATAGACAGAATAGAAGGGACACCGATATACGTGGAGAAACCCTTTCAGGTAAAAAACCCCACCCTCCAAAAGCACAGTACCAATGTATTACTTCAAAAGAGAGTTACAATACACTCCAAGCACAATGCTACTTCAACAAATGCTTCACACCAAACAAAACTATGCATTCTACAATGCAAGGCATCCTATTTATAGGAGATACAAGATTTGAGAAGCTTCTAGAAGAGTTTAGGCATCCAAACCCATGTGGAAAAAATAACTCATGTCATAAGCATGATTTGGACACTTGTACAACATTCTCTAACATTTCTTGCAATTGCCATAACATGCCAAACTTATCTCCAAGCTTGGGCGCCTAAGTCATGCTTCCAGTGTGTTATGACAAATTCCTTACAAATGTCATATAACATGTGCCATAAAATTGTCACTTTCAACACATTCAACAAAAAAGAATAAGTCAAACATGACTTTCACACTTATTCTTTCACACACTTTTGCCATACCCCACTAAGGCACGACACTTTATCCATGCAAAATATACCTTATGACGCGTCATATAATATGTCATAATATGACACCACTTGTCCTAGGTCCATAATTCCAATATGGGACGCCTACCTCCAAATGTGATGAATATGTGTCATACAATCACCTCCAATAGGGATGCCACCCAGCCAATGGGTCCCACTTAATGACATGACATTGTAGGCAATTAATTAAAACAAATAAATGCAATAAGACAATAAATAATTCAATGTTAGGACTCTAAGGCTGAAACACCTTATTCTGAACACAAAGTACCTGAAACTTCTACCGGAGTAATCTAGTACTCTACTTGCCAATTATCCACAACAACATGAATCATTTGCTAGAACGTGGCTCTTTAAGGTGGAAGAGAGTTACCATGTGGTTGTGTCCCAGAAGGTTTTGGATAGTTACTCAAATAGTGATCCCCACCACATAAAACATCCCTTCACCGGTCCCCTCCTTTTCGCGGGTCTTCTAGAATTACTTTCATTTCTAGTAGCATTGCCTTTGTAGTTGTTGTTATAGTTCTTGTTTTTACCCCTTCGATCTCTCCCTTGTTCACTCCAATTATTTCGGGGTACCTTATCCCCTTGATTTTCAAAACTTTTCCCTTCACCAGGCTTCCTTGGATCTTGATTGTTTTGCGTCTAAGCGAGCTTCTTTTTCTTACTCTTCTAGTAGTTTGTGGTAGACTTAAGCCTTTGTTCCTACTTAATTGCTTTCTCATATACCAAATCCATAGTATTTGGACCATGCATGTCTACCTCATCACCTATTTGGACATTTAGACCCATGATAAACTTTCTTATAAGAAATTGCTCATCCTTTTGGTACATAGGTACGTACTTTAGAAGTCAAGTGAAATTCTCCCAATACTCATTCAGTGAGAATCACCCTTCCTCGGGTTTTGAAAGTCAATGAGCTTTTGGTCATAGAAGAGTTGGGGCAACCATCACTTTCAAAAAATCTCCGCAAACTCATTCCATGTGAGACTTAAAGAACTAAGCCCTAGCTCCATTTTCTTACTCATCCACCAATTAGATGCTTCACCAACCAACTAAAATACTCCCCATATAGCTTTAGTGACCTCGAAGTAATTTTTGATTTCAAAATACTTCTCCATATTGTAAGCCACACTTCCACCACATCTCAAGTAGCACTACCTTCAAATTTTGGTGGTGTGATCTTCCTTATGTCACATGATAACTCATTTTCCAAATTCTTCCTTTTGGTTCCCTCAGAATATGATTGTGACCTATCACTCTCTTGATCACTAGATTTAGTATGATTACGGGAATCCTCCCTTTCTTCATCGTTGTTGGGAACTTCATCTTCATCATTTTTAACTTCTTGCTCCACTCTTTCCTTTCCCCTAACTTCTTGTTCGAGGTTTCCTATTCTTGTTCTAGTTTCATCCATGATAGCTAGGATATGATCCAACTTAGCTTTAGCATTCTCAGTGCCTTGACCTAGTTCTTGACTCTCCCCAAAGTTAGTTCTTGTCTTAACCATTTTTCCAAGAATAGTTATACCTAGAGGTTTCATTTTAATTAGATCTATGAAGGTTGCTCAATGCTAACAATATTCCAAAAAGATCTATCATTCAAATAAGAAATTATATTTAAAGAACTCATTCATAAATTTTGCCAATACAAGATTTTTATTATAATAAAAAAGGATTTTTAATTTCCTTAATTTTACATAGAATGACCATTTAGATGGTCTAAGGGAGAATATCCCTCTGATCCACTTTCTGATACATAGCTTCGTGGGGTATAACCCTCAGATTTTTGATCATTTACATCAACGAAAGGATAGTAATCTTTCGATATATCTTCATAAACATAGTTTTGAGGTACATATCCCTCTGATTTTCCACTTGTGGCTATTACAATGACTTCCGCTAAGGGAAGAACTTAAGGATCCCTAAATATCATGATTGGACTTACACTACATTCTGAGAGAATATCCCTAGAAAGTGATAAAGAGTCCAACCTAGCCGATGAGACAGAAGGTAAGAAGTTGAAGTTGGTAGCCTCTTTCATCCTTCTCTTCTCTTGACTGTTTCACGAAAGTGCATGACTAAAAGTCTCGGTATCGCTCAACCAAATGGTGTTGTCATAATTAGTTCCCTTAATGGTTCAAACAAGGGCTTCTCTTTCCTTCTTGACCCATAGGTAGCACTAATTTCCGATTACTAACTTTCTTGTAGTCATCTTGAGATGCACCATCCTGACAAAAGAATTTCCAAACATTAGACTCATATAATGTTGGATTGGAAACATGGCGAGCACATAGGTTCTAGAGTTGAACCTAGTAGCTCAGATACCACATTTAACATGCCCATTTTTCTACCTAGTAAATCTACTAAGTTTTACCCACATGTAATTGTCTATACATTTGATGTAAAGAAATTTAAAAAAATCTTTTCTATTCAATAATAAATGCATCATTTGAAATATAACTTTATCCAAACTTTTCCATTACATAATCAAAGAATCATTCCAACAATATAAGTATGATTTAACTTTACATAAATATATTCAAGATAACGTTTTGCATTAAAATTTCCATAAAGATGGACACATGATTACATACATTGCTTCAGCAAGCTTACAAGAACTAGAAATACAAATGGTCTAGAATTTCATTCTCCCAAATCTTGGCCACCTACTGCATGAGGAGAAGCATCACTCAAGCACTTTTTTGCAAACCATGGACTAATTGTGGTCCCCTACACATCTACCAAGCTTGGTATGATGGCCCTCCCTTCAATGAAGAGATTGGTTTGGTAACCTCATCCTTCAAATAGCCTTTTCTTAGCATAGTGATATGTCCTACAAATATAGAGTTACCATAATGTCTACTACCTCATATATGATTACCCCAGCCTATAATGTAAATTATATCACACAGTGAACTGACGGTGTAGAAAATGGCTACCTACACTACTTTGGCCAAAGATTCATCACCCAATAACTTCTAGTGAGGTCATATATTTCACCACATTTAATTGCTCAATTTTTATTGACCATTAGTATTCTATTCTAATGTTATCAACTTTCTCATAGATTTATCCTAACCCCAAGAATAATCTTCCCATTAATTTATATCCAATGACTTTCTATAAGATCCATAATACAACTCTATATTATGCTTTGTACCTAGAATATAGTCAAACTACGTATAGTTCCAACATTCTACAAATAGTATAAATAGTATATAATCGTATAAAAACCCCTTTATAGTATAATAACTATATATGTATAAACCCAAAAGAAAGGTTTCCCAATACAAGAAATAAACAAAGAACTTTCAAAATACTTTCAAGCATCAATCACACATAAAAGATAATCTTTCCAACATGGCATTATAATAAACAATCTTTTCAACATAATGACAAGGGAGTAGAAATAAACATGCCTTTTTATAGCTCCAACTGAATAATCTTCTCTCCTAGCTTATTGGCTCAAGATCGCTTGCAACTCCCACTACGAACAACCCAATTTCCTCTACTAGCTTCTCTTTAGATCTATCAACAAAACCAATATAAAATAACAAGCAACTCTCTCTATCTCACAACTCTCAACTCTCGAAGCACAGAAATTGAAGAAAAATAACACAAGGAAAATTAGAATGATAAGTGTAAAAATTGGTAGAATGAGCACCTTTATTTATACTAATTTGTGAGAAATTGATGGCTACAAACAAGTTAATATTTTTGCCACCTTTCTAACCTCATGCAACGACTTGCCAAGCTAAGTCATATTTTTGCAACACATCACAATCCTCACCATTTAAATGCCTGAGTCGACTTGATATATGGGACAGAAAGCTCAAAACAAGTTTCCTAATTTGAATTCCTTTACAAAATGCTGCCAATTTTTCTCTTGACTGAGTCTAAATACTATTTATAGGCTTATGTGTATGTTGAAGACCTCTTAAGCATTCCAAACACTTGCAAATATGGTGTCACCTTCATATGTTTGGTGCCCTCAATTATAGCGTGGATTTGACATATTCCAAAGGCTTTTAAAACAGTTTCAACTTCCTTCTCAAGTGTTTACACAACAACAACTAACTCCTAAGTGCTCTATTCAATGTTCACTTGGTCTCACATAACTTCATGTGTTGGCTTGTATGTTGGCTACACCTTTATCTTATGAGCCATATGTTATGATATGCGCTTTGCTTTACTTAAATAAATGCTTTACATATATTAACAATAGTAACAACACTATGTTATGTGCTTGTAGATTATATCAATAACTTTTATTCATATATATATATATATATATATATATATATATTATTATATATTCATTTCATATAGTTTATCAAATACATTTAATAAATAAACATATAAATACAATATATAAATATAAAGATTAACATTACATATATATATATATGATTATATATAAATAAATACATATATATATTAATATATATGTTACTATATAAATTTACACATATATATTAATAAATACCACATATATACATATACGTAATATCATTTCAATATCTTTATAAAAACATGTATACACACAATTCCATCGATCGATATATATATATGTGTGTGTGTGTGTGTGTGTGTGTGTGTGTGTGTGTGTGTGTGTGTGTGTGTGTGTGTGTGTGTGTGTGTGTGTGTTCCAATCGGCATTCCCATGTATATGGGTAATCCATCCATGAGCATGCATAGGTACATCTACCTACATATACTCATGTACGTATTCACTCACATGTATGAGTTTACCATAGACACGTACATATATATATTAAATACATATATCTCATCGATATAATAGTAAACACTCAAGGAAGGACTTCAACACAACATCAAGACTTCATCTCATCCCTCATTCCAAACAATCATAAAACAAGATTTCCAAACAACATAAATATTCACAATCAAAACAGAAGATCATTTACCCATTTCTCGAACTGACTTGACTTAACTAAGACCAACTAGGGTGTGAGTGTGTGAATGCTCGGGAAGGCCAAATTTAAGGTTACCAAACCAAGTTCTTCTCTTGAATGATCTACTTCCCCTCTCTTCTAGAGGATTGAACCTATTCCTGCATTCAACTTATTTCACCATAACAGTAGTTAGTTGAATCAATGTATTCATATACATCACATACATGTCATATTCACATCATATATTTCATATACTAAATCATAAAGCTTTAATTGAATCAAACATTCATTCAAAATATTTTCATCAGAATTCATAAATAATACACATTCACATTTATTGAAGCAATTTACCAAACTAGATAATAGTAAATAGATAATAACACACAAGGTGTAACAAATATAAACATACTCGTAGAAATAATGTCAAAACAATAATTAACATAGTACACAAGCTTTTACTTTGAGAAACCTTATGATAAAAAACTCCCACCAAGTATCATTCAATAGTGAGAAAAATTTCCTCAAGTACATATATAATTACAAACATTAAAATCTTGTCTTATACAATCTCCTTCTTCCAATCATAATGCCTCACAATACTTATTACAATTTTATGCAAATTTATATCACAATATTGATATAATTTATTCCCCACATCAGAGCTCCCTTAATTTATTCACCTAAAATGTAGGTATTTCCATAGAAATGGGGGTCAAAAGTGGGTCATAAGTGGGTCAAAAGTGGCCAATTTTTTATTGAAATAAGCAAAAATTAATCTTGAATGAGAAATTCAAGAAATCCACACTCAAAATATCAAGATGTGACAAGAATAGATTACTAGTGCTCAAATTATAGTTTATAATCTACTACTTTTTTAAATGGTGGAGACTAAGTGGGTCAAACGCAGGGAGCACACAAAGTGGTCTTATTTTTGTTACAAAAAATATAACATTGCAGTAGGTATGTTCCCCTAAAATGTTGACTATTTTTAATTATTTCACAAATCCATTTAGTGAAAAGTTAGCTAACATCACATAGTTTATAATATTTTTTTTTAATATTTCTTAATGAATATATAACTTTTTTACTAATTTTCAAAGTGGACAACTCCTAAAAAATAGAAAATTAAGCATGCTACCCCCTCAATTTTGAGAAAACCAACTAGAAAAATTATAGATGCAAACTAAATGTAAAAATATAATTTTTACTTCAAATTTGGATCAGCGGGTCAAGAATGGTACAAAAAATCTATATACTAGGTTTTTGACAAAAAAATGAAGACACTAGCAAAAGAAATTGAAGATAAAAACCTCGATGTATTTGAATTTGAAAAACAATAGTTAGAAAGATAAAAGAAAGTTTAACATTATTATACCATTTTTCATAATAATGTCTCAAAATGTGCCAACCTAATGGACAATGCACTTGGCATTTGATTGTTTTCATGTTTTATACAAAACACATATTTGGACACCTTGCATGCAAGTCCAACCCTTTAGCTCAGATATCTAAGCCAAATCCAAGATTAGCAATAGGATTCCAAAGAAACTTCTAATGAAACACTCATGCATCATAAAGTCCACACGTTATAAATTCAAAAGTGTGCATCAAGCATTGTATGTGATTTTAGGTAAAAATAATGTGAGAGTGTGTGAGCTTGTTAATGCATTCATGTTATGGTTCAATATTTTCTATCCATAATGCTAGCATGCTATAATGTGCTCATGTTATGTCATATTTTGCTTTAAAATATTTTAGCCACTTTTGATCAACCATCTTGGTGTACATGCTCATAAGTGTGATATTTAATTAAATAAAATAATTAATAATCACTCCCAAATGTATGGCCAAATGTCATATTTATATATAAATAAACTTATATTAAAATAAAGTGTATATTAATGTCAATAAGTGTGGACCCCTAAAGAGCATTATGTTTTAATAATTACCTACAAGTCTCTTGGCCCATAGACCTACCTATAACAATGGTATAAATGAATTGTAGGTAAGCCAGAATAAGTGTGAAGTATTGTGCCTACATGGTAAAAAGTCTCTTAGAGGGTGTTTTTTAACTTCCTACAAGTCTTTTGATGACATTCTTATATCAACATCATTAGTGGAATATTTTTTATTGCTTTCACTAATCTAGTAAACATAAAAATGAATGTGCAATGGTTTCGTGTGATTTTTAGAATTGAATATCTATTTTCTTCACTTATTGCTTAGTGGTTTTGATGTTGACAACATATTGAAGGTTGTGGAGGTGATGTAGGTGGCTTTTGTTTTATGTCTAAATTCTTAAAAGGATTTTTTTATCTTTTCCTAACTTGGCAATGCTAGGGGAAAAAATATTTTATTTGGATAGTCATTCATTTATCTTAATAGTAGTTGTTCTCCTCCTTTGAAACTAGGCAAGTTTTATTTCTATTTCTTTCAAGTAGAAAAGACCCTTCTTGGTCTAAGAAAAAAAAAATCTTGTAGGAAGACAAGCAACTATTTTTTGATGAAAATAAAAGAACAAATAAAAAAGGGGGAATCCTCAAGGTAGAAGGGAACAAAGGATAGAAGTTTGGTCCTCCAAACAAAAATAAAGAGAAATAGGGAAAGTCGTGTTGAGATGTTGATCATGTTAAGAAAAGATATCAGAGAAAAATAGAAGAGAATTTAATTTATTCTAATCACAATCTACAAAGATAATGAAAATTCTTTTGGTTCATTCATGAACTAATATAATTTTGAGTATATTTGTAAATCTGTTACAAGTCATTTTTATAATTTAATGAAAGCTTTTTTTTTTGCTTATGTTTGGTGCATGTATGTGTGAATGATAGGCTAGTAGGTTTAGGTTATCCTCCATCAGACTCCCTTAAAAACTAAACCAATCAAGAACCAAAAAAAAGTAGTAATATGCACATATATTCAAAATGGTAGAGCATAGACATTTCTAAAAAATCTACACCATGATAGTAAATAATAAACACATAAATAATACAAGTGAATACTTTAAGTTGTCTTTTTTGTATTAAAATATGGCTTTATAAATCATTTCCAAGATAATTTCTCAAACTACCGACCTATGAGAAATCAACTAATTATTTTAACCAGAATAATAAAAATATCACTAATGTGACTTCATTATAATGTAAACCTTAATATTCTAACACCCCCTTGTTGTTTTTCCCTCCTCCCTCAAACCTCCAACCCCCATCCCTACCCTTAAGGTTTACATTATACACAACAAAACATTTTGATTAAAGAAAACACAAATACATATTCTTTAGAAGTTTTTCTTTAAAAAATACTTCCCAAACTAGATAGAACTTGTGTGCAGTGAAAATCCTTAATCTAAAAATGCAAAAACTAAGTAAATGCAATGAAAAATAAACACAACAACAACTAGGATTAGGCCTAGTTGAAACTAAACAAAAGCAGCAGTAAACTAACAAGAAATATTATACGTTTGCTTGTTTAGCTTAATGGAGTGGTTGGCCCTTGATGATGTTCTTGATATGTGCTCCTTGATGGAAAACTTGCAATGATAGTGGTAGTTGAATGATTGATGATAGTGGGTGAGTGCAATAATGGCTACACGAATGTAAGTGCAATAATGGCTTCAAAATCTCAATAACACTTGAAAATCATAACAACACTTAACCTCTAACTTGAGGCCAAGGCCCTCCATTTAAAGAGAAATGAACGGTTGAGATTGATCCACTATGGACAAGATGAAGGGTTGTGGTGAGTTGAGGACTCACAAACCCTCACATATTTCCATGTGGAGAGTACAGGGTGACACGGAAAAGGCCATGTATTGAAGAGGATTTCCTCAAAAATGGATTCGTTGTCCCCAAGTGGGGTTGAAAATGACAAGTGAGGGCTTTTAGAAAGTCCACTCTTGTCACCATGGGGATTGGAGAAGGCATTGGAGGAATAAAAATGAATTTAAAATTCACAATCTTGGAAGAAACCCATGGATAAGACAAGGTCCTCCAAAAGGGGGTCCTTGTCCCATGTACTTGATGTGACCTTTGAGAGATCATGGGGAAGAGAAATTCATGGGGGGAATAAGTGTGAATTTTTAATTCACATGGGGAAGAGGTCAAACCAAATAAGGTAAGTACCATGAAAGGTTGACTTAAGGACATGCTAGAAAAGGTAAGTGATTAAGATTAAGGTTGTGCAAACAGGTGATTAGGAAAATTAATGAAGATTAGAGGCAAGTGGCTAGATATGGAGTATGTGACACATCCTAATCATGGATTAGAAATTTACACATCCTTAATGATGGGATTAGGAAATGAATTAGGATTAAGTGTGGATGGGACATAAAGGGAATTAAATAAGTGGGTTATTTATTTAATTCCTTGGAAGGAAGAGATAAAGGGGTAAGGTATTTAATTATTTAACTAAATACTTTAGGGATTTAGAAGACTTTAGGAGTATTAATTAAATAATAGTAACATTATTTAACTAATGCGGATAAAAGGCTATTTAGACGAAAAGGGTAAATTTAGATGTCTACATTTTTCCCCTCTTTGAGATGGTGTTACGAAGTAACATCATTTCAAAGAAAATTAAAACATAGCACCTAAAAGAAGATGGTTAGATTAAGGAAGATGCCTCAGTCATTTGATGAGTGACTAGGAGGAAAGATGACGGGAGTGACAATGAAGATTAGGGATTAAGGATGCCCCCTTGAGAGGACATGCAGGTTTAAGAGAACACGGGTGTTCTCTCAAAATGGATGAGATGATGCAAGGGTAGATGGGGAAGATGATGCAAAATTATGGATGAGAGAGGATGATAAATGATGTGAGATTGGGAAGAGAATATGAGGAGCACAAACGGATTTCAAGGACAAAGGTGATGTTGCCCCAGTCAAGCTACAAGCTAGGATGGACTAATGATGGATGGAATTTTGTTGATGAGGGAACGATATATTCTAAAACAACACAAGGATAGGGAAGGATACATACCGATGAGAGTGTTGTTGATGAGGGAAGGATATATCCCAAACAACACAAAAGATAGGGAAGGATAGTACCTGATGATGATGATGATGATGATTGTGTCCAGGCTCGTAGCAAGGTTGGGAACAAGACCAATGATGTGATTAGATGATTTGTGCTAGATTGAAGGGATTAGGATTGGATAGAGAGGTGAGAGGGTTAAAATGAATGAAGATGATGGAGGTAAATATGCAATGCAAGGGAAGAGAAAATGAAATGCAATCCTAATGCAATTTTCCATTTTCAAAGCACTGATTTTTGCTATAGCATAAGAAACCAAGTACCATGGTATGTGAAACCAAGGTGGATTAGTGTCTAATGCATAAAACAAACGCAATAGACAAGAAGGCTATTCCAACACCCCAAAGTCACAAGGACTTTGGTTTGGCCAGGTATTAGGATAACCACAAGCACAAAGGATGCCCCAATGTAACCCAAGAAAACAAGGATATTGGGGGGTACTACGTGGGACAACCAAGAAGATAGAAATAGATAAAAAGATCAAGATATGCCCCTATGTTCACCAGCTAAAGCACACCATGATATGATGGATTGTGGTGACCCTGACAAGGTATAATAGGAAGCTCAAATGATAAACAAAAGGTCAAAAGCATCAAAAGATCACAATCAAATTTCAAACATCCTTTTCCATGGGATCAAAAAGGTGGATGGGATTGATGAGGTCTATTAGGAAGGATACATCCTGTTGAGATTGAAGATGGATACTAAACTAAAAGATCGACATGATGCAGGATATTTGAAACTGAGTGAACCTCATGATACAAGTGACCTTTGTTTGTGAATACCAACTAGGATAGGGACATACTTGATGACACGAAAAGATGAAAAGAAGACAAGATAGAAAAATGATGACACAAGATCCTAAAGACCTAGGTGACACAAGACCGAAACACCCTAAAGACCTAGGGGCTTGAGGGTTGATCAAAGATAAGCCTTGCCTACGTGAAAGCGCAAATCCCTTGTAGTTCGATAAAAGACTATGGATAAAAATGGAAAGAGGACAATGAAGACCATGAAGGAGGATAAAGATGGATGAACAAATTCCCTGGGGGCGAACCAAATGATCGACCTTTCCTACGTGAAATCACAGGGGCCACGTAGTTCGACACAAGGCCAAAGATAGATGATGGAAGACGACAGGCTAGACAAGAAGCAAAGCCCCGAGGGCGGATCAAATGATCAACCTTGCCTACATGAAAGCGCAAGGGAAAAGTAGTTTGACACAATACCAACGACAGACAATGGACAGGGGATGATGAGATGACCATGATAAATGGATAAAAGGATGGAGCCAATATGATGAGCCAGGATAGGCCGTGTGGATGGGATGGTCAATATGCATAAGAGGTGGCGCATGTGAAGCTTAGGGATGGGATAGTTAGAAGATGAATTGGGAGGATGAGGCAATGGATATATGAGTGATGAAAAGTGATGAGATAGTAGGAAGATGTGAGGAATAGATAGGAATGAGGATAGTGTAATGTATGGCATTGGATTGCATGAGGGTAGCCTATAGCTAGATACCAATGACAAGGGATTATGAGATGGAAGGAAAAATAGAGGTAAATGGATGGATTGATAAAGATGGATGGATAGAGGGATAAGTATTTGGATAGACGAAATGGATTACTGGATGGATAAATGGATGGGGAGATAAGGATGAAAAGATGGAAAAGGACTAGTGGATGGGTGGATAGGGAGATAAGGATGGGGAGGTGGAAGGGATTGCTTGGAGGGATGGAGGGATGGTGTCGCCAAGGACTATGTCACAAAGGAGATGCCCCCACTCTAGATATGTCATGTGTGATGAGGAAAGAGGGATGGAAGATAGAAGGATGGGGAAATAAAGGAGCAAATGGATATGGATCATAGTAGAATGGGTGGACAAGGAAGGTAGATGGATGTGGATAGATGCATGGATAAGGAAGGTGGATGGATGGGGATAGGAATAGGATGGTGTATGGATGAGGTGAATGTATGCCAAGAGGTGTCCAAAGCATATATATATGTTTGCCCCTATCTAGGTCAAGATCACAAGGAAGATGGAGGGACTAGATACAAATGGGATATGATGGGTAGGATGCGGAAGATAGGCAGATGTAGGAGATGGAGGAAAGGAATGTGTAGGTGGAAGTTGCCCCCAATTGTGGAAGTAGACTAGATGGGGGATTTATGCATGATGCCTATTTTCCAGGTTTTCATCATGGTACTTATCCAAGGTGCTTGTTTGCCAAGTTTTCACCATTGAACGAATTATTTTCTCTTTACTATTTTTTTTTTCTCTTTTTATTTTTTGGATTTTTCTAAATTTTTGGACTAGGATATGGGTAAAGATGGATAAAGATAGGGATATGAATATGTGAATTTGGAATACATGTGATAAGGGGATAGACGAAGGACTCAAGCATCAAGTTCCATATGAGGTAAAGAAGATTCCATGTCTAAAGCGACTATTTGGATGTTGGTACAACCTTATGAGAATGGATGGATTATGCAAGCAGATGGATTAAAGGTGTTTGATGGGGTAGATATGTGGGATGATGGTTGGGATGATGGCTGGGATGATGGAAAGTGTATGGATGGAATGATGGAATGGATGTGTGATGGGGGAAGTTGTTCAGGACCAACATTGGCACATGTGGTGGATGTGAAATGATAGGAGAATGAATGGATGGAGAGTGTGGCGATAATGGAGGAGTTGAGATAGTGAATTTTGAGACATAGGGACCCAAAATAGATCTAGGAGAGGGAGGATATGAATGATTTTTTGGTGGACTAGAAACTGTGGATGTCATGATGGATTTTTCAGTTGAAGGCATGGTATCTTTTTTCTTTAGGATCCACATGGTTTCGATTTTTGCTTGGGTGGGCCTTAATGGCCTTTTGGATGGATTTGGATTTCGGATTTGATTTTTTCTTTTCTTCAAAATGTCTTTTTAAGGGGACATGAAGAGCTTTAGATTCATGTGGATACTTGGATTTATGCATTTTTTATTTGGAATCCAAAGTACTTTTAATAGAAATGGGATGGGTATGAGGCAATGGATGATGTGGAGAGGATGTGGATGCAATGATAGAGGTAGGCTTTTGATGATGATGTGTGGACGGAGGATGCGAGATAGCATGCATGGAGGGGTTCTTTTCTTGATCCTGATTAGGAGTTATGAAGTTAGGATTTTTATGTTGTGCACTAATAGGTGATGGATGGATGAAAGGATGAGATGGAGGAGGTGAATTTGGGATATAAGGGCCCAAAATGGATGTTGTAGTAGATGGAGTATGAGCGATGGTGGACGTAGGGACATAAGGACCCAAAATGGACTTAGAGGATGAAGGAGGAATATGTACGGTTGTTTTGAGGTGATATGATGGAGGGGGGATGGCGACAAATGATTTGGTGGAACGATGGGAAGTGCCTTTCATTCCTTTGGAAGAGGTTCGCTTAGGATGTATGGGGGTTGTACCAACATTTTTCGATTGTGATTCTTGGGAGATATATCCAAGGCCTTGTGTGCCTGGATGCTCTTTGACTTGGATGGGCTCTAAATTACCTTGCTCATAAAGGCCTAAACCTTTTCCTTGATAGTTCATGTTCTCGAGCATGTGATCTATGGTGGGATGCTTATACTTTTGGAAGCATGATGTGAGTCCATTAGTAGGTGGAGGAGGAAGAGTGGTGCATATACTTTGTTTTTCTTCTGCAAGAAGACCACCATGGAGGATTGTAATGTTACCGAGGTGATATAAAAGTGGTGTTGGGATGGTAGGGCTAGGCGATGATGAAGGATCATGAGATGGAGATGAGGGGATAGCCACATCCTGATTTGGAGGAGGAGGTGATAAAGGATCCAGAGAGGGAATAGGTGGTATGACAGGATATGGATTTTTTGGCAGTGGGTGATAAGGGCTCATGAGATGGAGCGATTGGATCTTGAGTGCAAAGGGGATCATGGGATGGAGCGTATGAGCTAGTGTGATCTTGAGACGAGGTAGATGGGGTGGCATGATCTTGATTTGGAGGAGGATATGTTGGTATGATTTGGATCAAGCTCTTGGCATGGCGCATCTTGTGTGGGTGGAATGACGAGGGAGGAGTATTGGAGAGACTCCTCGACTAGGAAAGATAGGAGGACAAAGGATTCATGAAGGTCATGGGATTGGATTCTGGTGATACAAGGACTAGGTGGAGTGGACTAGATTTTGGTGTCTTCACTGGTTTCAGTGGTTTGAGGAGTAGGAGATGGGGATTCAGTGGATTCGATGGGTTTGATGGTTTCAACTATTTGGATAGAGTTAGTAATAGTAATGGGATTGATAGGTGTAGAATGGAGGGGGGCCTCATCACTAGTGCCTGAATATGATCGAGTGGAATGGCATGGTTCCACAACATCAAGATATGGATTTGGGGATGTCTCTTTTTTCATGATTCCTTGGACGACATTTGGAAGGAGATCTTTAGGCATTGTAGGTTCAGGTGGGGTGATGGGAACAGAGGGAGGATTATGGATGGGTGGAGGACTAGGATTAGGGATTGGTGGATTAGGATTAGATGAGTGGATGGGATTGGATCTAGAACTAAGAGGAGATGGAGGATGAGGATTAGAGACTAGGGGATTAGGGTTGGATTGAGGACTAAGAGGAGATGGAGGATTAGGATTAGAGACTGGCAGCTTAGGATTGGATGGAGGATTAAGATATAATGGAGGATGAGGATTAGAGACTGGTGGATTAGGATTGGATGGAGGATTATGGTATGGTGAATTGGAGGAAGGATTAAGATATAATTCTATGGAGGGGGAAGTGACATGGGAGGATGTGGATGTTGGATTAGGTTGGGGAGATTGGGATGGTTGATTATAGTAGGAATATTGAGATGGTGGATTGTGATAGGAAGGTGTGGATGTTGGATTAGGATGGGAAGATTGAGGTGGTGGATTAGCATAGGAGTAAATGGACGGTGGATAGGCATAGGAGGACATGGACGGTGGATTGGCATAGGAGGAAATGGATGGTGGATTAGGATAGGAAGGTTGAGATGGTGGATTAGGATGAGAGTACATGGATGATGTATGTGCGTAGGAGGATATGGGTGGAGGATAAGAAGATTGGGATGGTAGATTAGGATAAGAGGAATATTGGGATGGTGGATTATGATATGATGGCGTGGGTGTTGGATTAGGATGGGAAGATTGGGATGTCGGATTAAGGTAGAGGTATTGGGATTGTTGATGATGATAAGGATAGGAGTATGGGGAAGGTGGATTACTACAAGAGGATATGGATGTTGGATAGGAGAACAATGTAGAGGGAGGACATGATGAATATGTGGATGGTGAGGGTACTGGATATCCCTTGTTAGCGTAAGGACTATTATTAGATGCGAATGAAGGCATGGGGGGATAGTTCAAAAGAATGGATGGACTTGGAGAGGGGATCGGAAGAACCTTGCTAGCACCGATAGCATCAAGGGGATCTAGATTACACTCTTCTTGATCAACAATACTTTCATTATCATCATCAACATAGTTAGGATTCCCCTTGAATAATATTATTGGTCACGTGGGAGGAAGATAAGGATTCATGACGTCAGATGAAAGGGATACGAATCGAGAAGATGGGAATAGATGATGATGAAAAGATAAATAGGATGGATTGGAAGAAGATGGAAGAAGATATAGGTGGAATAAAGATCACGTTGGGATTAAGGGTTAAGCTCATATGGGGATTGGATTAAAGCTCATATTCGGATGATGGGATTAAAGCTCGGATTAGGATGATAGGATCCGATAAGATTGATGAGACAAGATCGAAGAATTGATCAGATAAGAGGATGAAACAGATTCTAGACCTAGTTCAGAGATTTGACTTAGATGGTGTAAGGCACTGACGATCGGATTAGATTGTGAAAAAGATGATTACAACACCGAATCTACCTCAAGATAGAATTATATTGATTGGGTTGTAATGATGATTTACTAATTTAGGATGGATAATGATCAGGATCAGACACTTAGGCCAACTTGGATAACAACCTTGGAAATGAAGTCTAGAGGATTCAGATTGATGAAACGATGACGGACACACAATCTAAGGGGGCTCTAAGATACTTCTAGATAATTTGACTAGTGAAATGATGAGCCTTTTAGAAAATCAGATGGATGAGAAGGATGACTATGATGACAAAATCTTTCGTTTACGGTGAACGACTCGGAGAACGAGAAGGCTTTCAGTCACCTGTCTTAGGGTCAGAACGCCTGTCCTGGGGAAGGGACACCTGTCCAAGGGCAAGGATGCCTATCCTAGGGCAAGGTCACCTATCAAGGATTGGGATGCCTGAACAGCCTCTGGACTTGTCTAAACAATCGAACGATGTTTAATAAAGGGGATGAATGAACGAACGGTATATCAGGACAGGCAAACGGATGCATGAAATGGGTGAATGATCACTCAGAAAGGGTGAATGGGTGAATAATAACTTGGAATGGGTGAATGGATGCACGAAATGGGCGGATGCTCGGAATGAGGAAACGATGCCTGAAATAGGGAAACGAACACTCAAAACGGGCGAACGCATACATGAAATGAGGAAACGGATACCCAAAATGGGAGAACGGATGGTCGCAATGAGGGAACGACTCTCGGAATGGGTAAACGGATACTCGGAACGGGTGAACGGATACCCGAAACAGGAGAACGACACTTGGAATGAGAAAACGGTTGGAAAACGAAAGATGAAAATGACTTTCTGGAGGGAAGGGCCACCCCTTTTAGGGAGAGGATTCCCAAGACAAGGGAAAGGCCACCCAAATCAATGAGGATGAAGAACGGGTCCGAAAAATGGTCAAACGGGGTCTCGGATGAAGAAGAAAAAGGTTGTTTCACCCCTGTTTGAGGGTAGGACTGCCCCTTGGAGGGAAGGGCCACCCCTTTCAGGGAAAGGACTCCCAAGACAAGGTAAAGGTCTCCCAAATCAAAGAGGATCAAGAACAAGGCCAAACAGACACCAAAACAGACCTGAACGGGGTCTTGGATGAAGGAGAAAAGGTTGTTTCGCCCCTCTGTTCAGGTCAGGGCCACCCCTTTGAGGACATGGCCACCCCTTTTAAGTTAAAGGATTCCCAAGACAAGTTAAAGGTCTCCCAAATCAAAGAGGATCAAGAACGAGGCCGAATAGACACCAAAACGGACTTGAACGGGGTCTTGGACAGGGAATGGGATTACAAGATGGGTGAAGGGACGGATCCATATGGAGACTTAAAGGGAGGATGGGAACACCAATGGACAAATGGATATGCTTAAAGTGATCAAAATGAGGGCACAAACAAAGAACAAGACGAAAAATGGCCGAACGGACACTAAAACAGACCCGAACAAGGTCCCGAATAAAGCTGAAAAAGGTTTTTTTGCCCCTGTTTGAGGGAAAAGTTGCCCCTTTGAGGGTAGGGTCTCTTGTTTGGGGGCGGGGTCACCTTTTTTGTGAAAATTGATCAGATTTGACTTGGTCTGGATGGAAAACAATTGACACAGAAGGGCAGGGTCGCCTCTTTGGGGGCAGGGTCACCCCTTTGAGGGTAGGGTCACCCTTTTGGGGGCAGGGTTGCCCCTTTGGAGGGTAGGGTCACTTGTTTAGGAAAAAATGATCAAATTTGACTTGGATAAGGTGAAAATCAGTTGAGACAGAAGGGAAAGGTCACCCCTTTGTGGGCAAGGTCGCCTGTTCTAAGGAAATTGGCCAAATTTGACTTGGTCTAGCTTGAAAATAGATGAACAGGAAGGGAAAGGTCATCCCTTTGAGGACAAGGTCACACCTTTGAGGGAAAGGTCACCTATTTATGTTGGTCTAAACTTAACTTAGGCAAAAACAGTTATGCCGAAGGACAAAAATAGCAAGCAAATGGCCAAGACTAACTGATAAACACTCATTGTTCACAAGAAAATAGTTCAAACAACACAAACGTAGTTTTAGTGTTAAGGGTATGGTCAACACGATCATCTATCTAGGCTTGACAAGGTTTCTAAGGGATTCCCCGATATACGCACGATACTTGGGGCACAACCATGAACACCAGCCCGTCACAAGCGTGAGTCGAGAACTTCTTGCGAGAGATTAGGAGCTCAAACCAACTCTTCACATATTGTCTAGGTATCACCCTAGCTTTGACACTCTGCCAGACACGACGTGACTGGATTGAGGTATAGCTTTCGCCTCCCCCCTTTATATACCCCGTTGGTACGCATGGTTGGAATCGTCCCTTGGGGTGATGAAATCCCCAAGCAGGTCCTGCTAAAAAATGGGTAAAAATGACTAAGTGGACTACAATTTCTCTTCACCCAGGATCACCAAATGGCGCAAAGGGATTGGATACGTCAATAGCCCACTTTCAAACATGGCAAACAAGTTTATTGACCCTTTAATTAAACTTGTGTTCCTAGTTTAGAAATGAAAACAAGAGATTAACTAAACAAGCTTTCCCCCCTTGCAACAAATGTTAGTAGTTTTTTTTTTTATGTCTTTGACGAGCGAGCTACACAAACGTTAGTAATGAAACACACTCAACAAGAAATAGATGTTAGCAGGTCAGAAATGGAAAAATAGTCATAAACTGAATTTTGGAATAAAAAGCTTTGAGTGGCTATTCACCTGTTTTACCTTTGTTTTGGGCGTGGTCGCCTCCGTGTTTTGGGCACAGCAGGCTCTTAGGGCAGGGTCACCCCTTTGTGGGTGGGGTCACCTATTTTTCTAGAATCTGCAGAATCAGTTAAAAACACAGAAAAATAGAAACTGAAAAATGTGGATTTTGGGCACAACCACCCCTTTGTGGGCAGGGTCGCCTATTTGTCCAAAATCCATAGAAATAGTTAAAAACACATAAAAATAGAAACTGGAAAATTTTGATTTTGGGCACAGTCGCCCCTTTGTGGGCGGGGTCACCTGTTTGTCCAAAATCTGCAAAAATAGTTTAAAACGCATAAAAATAGAAACTGGAAAATCTGGATTTTGGGTACAACCGCCCCTTTGTGGTCGGAGTCACCTCTGTGTTCCTAAACCTGAAAATTTTGAAAAAATAGAGAACGTGAAAGAAACAGACCCGTGACGTCGGTCCCACAAGGTGTGCCAAAAATGTGTGCAATGAAAATCCTTAATCTAAAAATGCAAAAACTAAGTAAATGCAATGAAAAAGGAACACAACAACACCTCGGATTAGGCCTAGTTGAAACTAAACAAAAACAGCAGTAAAATAACAAGAAATATTATACCTTTGCTTGTCTAGCTTGATGGAGTGATTGGCTCTTGATGATGTTCTTGATGTGTGCTCCTTGATGGAAAACTTGCAATGATAGTGGTAGTTGAATGATTGATGATAGTGGGTGAGTGCAATAATGGCTACAAGAATGCAAATGCAATAATGGCTTCAAAATCTCAATAACACTTGAAAGTCATAACAACACTTAACCTCTAACTTGAGGCCAAGGCCCTCCATTTAAAGAGAAATGGACGTTTGAGATTGATCCACTATGGACAAGATGAAGGGTTGTGGTGAGTTGAGGACTCACAAGCCCTCACATCTTGCCATGTGGAGGGTGAGATGAAGGAAGTACAAGGTGACATGGAAAAGGCCATGTGGTCCCAAGGTACTTGCAAGTACCTTGGGATTGAAGAGGATTTCCTTAAAAAGGGATTCTTTATCCCCAAGTGGGGTTGAAAGTGACAAGTGAGAACTTTTAGAAAGTCCACTCTTGTCACCATGGGGATTGGAGAAAGCATTGGAGGAATAAAAGTGAATTTAAAATTCACAATCTTGGAAGAAACCCATGGATAAGACAAGGTCCTCCAAGAGGGGGTCCTTGTCCCATGTACTTGATGTGACCTTTGAGAGGTCATGGGGAAGAGAAATGCAATGGAGGAATAAATGTGAATTTTTAATTCACATGGGAAAGAGGTCAAACCAAATAAGGTAAGTACCATGAAAGGTTGACTTAAGGACATGCTAGAAAAGGCAAGTGATTAAGATTAAGGTTGTGCAAACAGGTGATTAGGAAAATTAATGAAGATTAGAGGCAAGTGGCTAGATATGGAGGATGTGACATATCCTAATCATGGATTAGGAATGTGCACATCCCTAATGATGGGATTAGGAAATGAATTTGGATTAAGTGTGGATGGGACATAAAGGGAATTAAATAAGTGGGTTATTTATTCAATTCCTTGGAAGAAAGGGATAAAGGGGTAAGGTATTTAATTATTTAACTAAATACTTTATGGATTTAGAATACTTTAGGAGTATTAATTAAATAATAGTAAGATTATTTAACTAATGCGGATAAAAGGCTATTTAGACGAAAAGGGTAAATTTGGCCAAATATAAGTGGTCAAATTTAAATGTCTATAGAACTCTATCAAGTTACTTCATAACCCTCATAAAGGTTCATTTTCCAAGCTAAAATTCTAAGTTAGTTGATTACCACCTCTTTGAACTCACAAATCATAGATCTCCCAAATTATTAGATTATAATCCATGTCTATCTACATCCACATTGCTCCATCAAGTTGTCTCATGACCCTTGTAAGGGTATAATTCCCAAGATCCACAAACTCTTGAACTATCTAGGCAACAATCCATATCGAGTTTACACCAAATCCCTACCTATCTTTAAAAATAAAATTTCACAATATATGCATAATTGAATATACTATTGACATCAAAAAAGAAAACAAAAAACATATGCTTCTCATACAAAGCACCACCTTTGAGCAGAAAATTGGCTAAAGATGATGAGATTCCTCTAACCTCCAACCTCCAATAGTTGAGGCTTTATTAAAATATCTATCCCTACCTTCAAAACAAAACAAAAAATCAATAAAAGCATTTTTAGGTGGTGTTTCATTTCCATTCCCTATTCCCCATTAATTTTTATTCATCACATACATTTTGGTTTCATTTTCATTTTTCAAACATAAAATTGAAACCAAAATATTGTCTAATGGAATCTTAGTATTTACCAAAAGTTTAATCTTTTATAATTTATTAGAAAAGCTGCAAAACCGAAAACCTAAAAAAATTGCAAAGTTTCTCACCATGTTGTGCTCCTGTTAGTTTCTTAAAACATTGGAAAATCTAACTGTTATTGCTAGTGTTTGTTCCATTGCATCTACCAAATCTATGGGTAAGTTCTTTAGAAATTACTCATGATTTCGGATCTCTGGAATTTTGATTCTCTTGGTAGGATCTGTGGCATTCTACAGTGATATGAATCCTGATAGTAATATCATGATATGAACATAATCTGGAATCATCCATTATTTATGCCCTTTGTAGTGCAATAAACTCATATTGAAGGCAGGTATTGGATGGTTGATAAGAGGTGACCTACCATGCTTCAGTTGTGGCCAATGATTTAAGTTATGGACTCGGATATCATAAGAAACGGTTTTCTAAAAAATCTACACCATACTAGTGAATAATAATACAGAATTTATAATCTTTTAACTTCACAAACTACCAATCTACAAGAAAGATACTAATTACTTTGACAGTGGCATTAAAGTAATTTTATTATAATTAGTCGATAGACTATATATGTGAGATTTGAGTCTGAAACAACTCTCATGCCTACAAATCACTATTGAGTCATCAGAAAACAAGTTTCAACTACCATTTAATGGTAAACTAGTTGTCGTTTGATGGTAAAAGCTTCCAAAATATCAGGTAAAAGCCTCCAAAATCACACTTATGCTTCTAGATAAATATTGATTTGACAACTAGATGGAAATATTATATTTCCATTTGGAGTATTTTTTGTCAATTTAATGACAACTTTCTTTTTGCATTTGTATTGCTTTATGTTTTAAATGTGTATGCAAATATTTCATAATCAGATAATACTTATTTTTTTTAAGGAAAAAATCTAGATTTGTCTTTAAGTTTATTTCATTTCATTATTTAGCACATATTATTAATTGTTTAATCCAGTCACATTCAACTAAAATTTACAGTACATCCATGAATAAACACATACTCTCTAACATATTAACATACATATAGTTTTCTATCCGCGTAATCCTTGAACCTCTTTTAGATACAAGTGCTAGTATAAACTTTATTCCAACAACATAATCTTGATTTATGAACATAGTCTTGATTTGAATAATTTCACAGCAAATAAAAAAAAAACATAAATCAAATATGAATGATGCAATACCAAGCACCAATAAGTTGGGTAGTACATGTCTAATTCTGATTTCCTTCTCTAATACAATTAATTTGGAATACTCAAAAATACATTCCTTCCTGGTATTTAATCAAAAAATTCAAAATTTCACATGTGCAAGCTAAAGAGGTTAGAAGGATTTCTGCAATGTGCTTCAAACATCTTAATAAATCAAGATAGATATCAATCTAGTATCTATTCATGGAAATAGGATTGCAGCATTTCACTTACCTTTGTAACTATTGTTGTAAAACCTTTCACTTGGTAACATGACATCTTTGCATTGCATGCATTCTTCCTAAAACTCCAACTCTAAAGCATCCACTTTTTTAGACAATCTTTTCATCTCAACTTTTGTTGCTTTAAATTGAGATTCAATATCTAATTGTGTTGTTCTTCCATATTATAACATATTTGATTGCCATGCATGTCCTTGTGGCACAAAGGCAATGCATAGATACTTCAGTGAAAAAGTCCAATTGGTTTCAATCCTTAACAGAATTTGTACAGGGATCGTGTTCATTCCCCATGCCCCTGAACTTTCTCAGGACAATAGTTGAGTAGATTTAATTTCAAATGCATCATCAATGAACATCAAGAATATTAAAACTTTTAGGATATGTTTTATCTAAAAGCTTGCTATGAAGCTAGGTGAATACTAATTGGGTCCCCCATGGGGTTAAATTGGATGCTATCCAAAAATTAATCAAAAGAATTTTTATCTTTTTTGGGAAGCTAACCATGCAAATGCAGTCCTTCAACAGAGTCTTTACTATATCTAGAAGTCACTTTTACTTTTCTCTCCCTAGACAAGGAATTTTGTTGTGACTAATAATTAGGCTCCTAAGATTCTTATGTAAGTTGGATTTCCTTGTGTATTTGCATTACTTTTCATTTCTAAACCATGTTGCCCTCTTTCTTAGGAGGATGGTCTATGTTAAAATGGACAAGTTTTATTCAATTCAACTACAAGGGTCTATGTAGAAATAGACATCTACCAAGATTTGAAGGAAAATATTGATATATAGATTGACAATATGTGTCTTGTGCAACATGTTCTATATATCAATATTCCTAATACATGTTTTAGGTGTCAATATTTTGAGCATAAACTCAAATATTGTCCTTTAGTTACACAAGTCAAAACTAACCTCAATCTATGAGTGAAACGGTTAAGAATAAAGATGGCTAGAACAATGTTGGTAGCCGCAATGGTGGTCGCAATGGCCCAAATAAAGGATTTGCAAATAAAAATGTGGTGACTTTCTAAGCCTCAACTCCCAAAAATCATCCTTAGCTTAATTCCAATGGAAAAGCTAAGCAAGTGGTGGTGGCTCAACCAAACCCTACCCATTCTTCCAATGAACTTTCCGAAGAGTTTAGTAAACCATGCTAATCTAGAACTTTACTCTCAATGAGTGGTTTATCCATTGCAAACTTGGTGTGTCCAACTTGTTCACCACCAAATGTATTAGGCACTCATGCAACCCTCTACAAGAGGTGTAAGAAGAGGTATTTGTCCTAAACTTTGAAATATGCAATTTGGAGAGTTTTCTCCACATAACTAGACTCAATTTGTGTAAAAAAAATTAACATTACAAGGGTAGAAAGGTAGCACGAGTTAGAGTAATTGGTGAGCTGATGTCATCACTCACAAAGTATATTTTTACAATCTATGGTTTCCTACTAAAAAGGATATGTTGCAAGTCTTATATGGTCAATTGCAAGTTCAAGTGGACAAATTGTGTCGCAAAGTGCAAGTGATCAATGCTTGCATTGCCTAGAGAACTCAAACCAAGGCCAAACTTCATTGGTTGAAGGTTGAAGAAAGAGTCTCTAAAGAATTTTTTAAGCCTTCCAAGCATATAATCTTATTTAAAAAATTAAAACCATTAAAGATGTAAATAAGCACATTTATAAACTTTGGAATGATCTAAATGTGTGTGTTCAACATTACAATAATGTTTTCAAACTACAACACCATTCATCAATGCATGAAGAAGCACTCAAGCACTATTTATATGTTGTTCCTTATAATCTTTCCATATCCCAAGCTATGGCCCATGATAAACTTCTTTCCTAGGATTGCCTCAGTCAATAGTTCATGGCAAGGCTAATGAAAAAGTCTTAGGTGTGATTGTTTCCCTTGTGAAATCTATAAATTATTTGAGAAAATATTGGCCCTAATTTACATAAATTTTATCTGGAAGCATTTCAATCTAGCTCATTAGGTTTTATCATCAAAAAAGGAAAAATTAAACTCATACCTAAAGATAAGGATCCTAAGTTAATTTGTAATTGGAGACCCATCATGTTATTGAATGGCTCCTACAAGATTCTTCATAAGGCTCTTTCTCTCCATATCATGTACTCCTCTCATTGGTTGTCCAACTAGAAAAAATTGGTTTTATAAAAAGGATATATTTTAAGCAATGGGATTGCTATCTCAAAAGTTATGGAATGGGGAAAATAATATAACCAAAAAAAAGAATCTTGAGAAACCTTGTGATAGAATTGAGAGGCCTTTCATCCCAACCATGCTCTTGGCTTTGGCTCCAACAACTGAAATGGTGTTTACAAATGCTTATGCTTTACTTAATGCAACAACATCTAGTTTGAACAATGTGGCTTCTTTAGATCTATTCATCAAGGATGCCCTCTTGCACCCTCACATTATGTGTTGGATATTGAAGGATTTGACTATATTTTTGGCAACATGACCTTGAATTGATGAGTTAAAGGGATCTCCCTTCTTGGAAATAATTCCAATCAAATGGTTAGTGGTCATTTTGTCAAATGACTCATTTTCCATATTATCTGAGGATGAAGATAACATTTTCTTAGCTTCTATTTTTAGCATTCAATGGAGTAAAATTTAGTATTATAGGCAATACTTCTCTCTACCACTAGCTTGGATTAATTCTTTTGGTTGGGAGCATATCGATCATGTGGTGATTTTTTATGTTTTTAGGGATCCCCTTTGTTTTTCAAGCTTGCCAATATAGATTGTGGAAATACAATATTAATCTAGTGGTAAAGAAGTTGGTATATTGGATTACGAAGTCACTTTTACTAGATATTAAACACTAGATATGCTCCAAAGTACTTGTAAGCACACATATTTATTACTCATCGTGTTGGGTGTCTTTTAAGTCTTTATACTAAAAGCTTGAAAATATTCTAGGTATTTGAAAATTAAGACCACAACAAATGCTTTCACAAATTTGCTTGGGGTATTTTTAATCTTTACTTATTGATTTGAATAGACAAGTAATTACACTTTGTGCTAAGTGGATTATTATTGTTTGTGATGGCAATGAATGTTGGAAAATATGCCTCAAATTACTGGATTGATATCCTATTTGCAGTGTTGTGTGTTTATTTCTTCATCGGCCTGACTATTCATTTTCGGTGGGACCTTATTCACAGTCTCCTCAATGGACCGATAACACTTCTTTCTTTGGCATTATGTATTCTGTCGGTAGGATTTGATCACTTCGGCGGGAGTCTTCTTAGTGTCTCCTCGATACTTTGATGAGAGTGTATCGAGTGACATTGTGATGTCGCCTGGACATTGGGTCTTGTCCCCTCGACATGTTGATGGGAGGCTGGAGGACTATTATCGAAGTGACATCCTTATATTGCTGGGAGATGATGTATTGTCTCATTGATATGGCGATATATATTTTGATCAGTGGTTGCGATTAGAGTGATCCAACGGCGCCTGCTAGCTTGTGCCTCTTGTGGTGGGTCTCGAGTGACTTCCGCGGGAGAACGAGGATTGGCTTAGATGTACAATTTGGCGAACAATGTGAATGTCGATATGACTTTGAGGGTTCAAGAGAGTTTGAATGAAGTCTCATCGACAGCTGGACAGGCATTGACAGTTAGACAATTTGTGTACACTTATATATGGAATTCGAATCAAATAGTTCCTTGGTGATTTTGGAATGTAGAATGAATGTTGTATCAACATTGTACTTTTTGTAATGTTGTGTTGGGTTGTTCAAATTGAACTAAAGCAAGGTTGATCAGTGAAATGTAATCTTGCTAAAAAAAGAAACTATGAATTTACATCTGGGAGCATAGTGTGTAATTTTGTATGTAATTGTTATTAACTGTATTACAAAGCGATTTTGTTTGGTATGTGGGTTTTTCTTTCATAAGGGTTTTTCCACATAAATCTGGTGTTCATTTTGTGATTGTTGTTTAAATTTGTCTGCTCTATTATTCTATTAATGTGCATCTTAATGAACTGTAACTTGAAATTGAATGACATATTTGTAAATCTCTTCTAAGAATTGGCATTAGGAAGGCGTTTATGCATTCAGCTTTCCTTACAAGTGGTATTAGAGTTTGGCCAGTTGTGTTATCCTTGTGGATAGGATGGGTTTTTTGTGTTAATTTTGTAGTGGGAGTCTTGCAAAGGAAACTGGTAGTCTAGATTGCAGATTGAGATGGCAAGCACATCAAGAAGAGTAGAAATTAAAAAAATTCAATGGTGGCAATTTTGAGTTTTGGAAACTCAAAATGGAAGACCTGATGGTGGATAGAGATCTTTGGATTTTTGTGTCAGGAACTAAACCATCGAGCATGAAATAATAAGATTGGGACCTCGTAGATAGAAAATCTAGAGGGTAGATAAGACTTTGTTTGGCAAACTCTATTATCTTGAACGTCCATGAGGAGAAAACTGCATCTTCATTATGGAAGAAAATTGGTGATATTTATCAAGGAAAGTCTCCGGTAAATAATTTATTCTTGAGGAATAATTTATACTCCTTGAAGATGGAGGAAGGTGCATCTATAGCAGACCATCTAAATTCATTTAACATGATTGTTGCTCAATTAGTGTCTATAGGTGTAAATATTGATGACGATGATCGATGTATGCTTTTTTTGTGTTCCTTTCCTGACATGTGGGACCATCTAGTGATGGCTATTGGAAGTACAATAACCACTTTCAAAATGGAAGACGTGTTTGCTTCGTTATTGTCAGAAGAAATGCGAAGGAAATCTTCTGAGATGGCCAAGGAGGCCCTTGCTGTTTGAGGTAGACCAAAGGATATAAGCAAGGAGAAAGACAAAAATTCTAAATCCAAGTCTAAAGGGAGATCAAAGTATCTTGGCAGGAATTCCAAGGTGAAATGTTGGAATTGTGGGCAGACTGGACATATCCAAAAAGATTGCAAAGAGGAGAAAAATAAAAAGAGGAAGATCAACTCTTTGGATAACGATTCTTCTCAAAGCGAAATAGATGCCTTCATTGTTGCCTTGGTGACCCAAGCATCAGATGATGTTTGGATGATTGACTCAGGTGCATATTTTCACATGACATCAAATAGAGATTGGTTCTCGAAGTACGAAAAGTATGCTGGTGGAAAGGTGTATCTAGCAAGTGACTCATCTCTTGAAATTGTTGGTTGTAGAAGAGTCAGAATTCAATTTCTTGACAGAAAAATCAAAGGAATTGTTGGTGTAATGCACATACTAGGTGTGGCTTGTAATTTTATTTTTGTTAGTAAGTTGAATGATGTTGGCATGCAACTTTCATTCTCGAGTAGTGGTTGCAAAATGACTAGAGGCTCAATGGTCCTAGCCAAGGGTGCACGCTTTGGCACTCTGTACAAGCTAGATGCACGTGTTTTTCATCAAACAAATTTGTTCGTGTAGGGAATGAGAACGTTGTTCCTCTGGGTGCAAAATTTATAAAGGTGAAACTCCCAACAAAGAAAACTATGTTGTGGCATCATAGACTCGATCACATAGGAGAAAAGGGCTTGAAAGCCTTGGAAAATAAAAGCTTGGTTGAAGGTTTCGATGATTGTAACCTAGAGTTTTATTTTTGCAAACATTGCATTTATGGAAAGAAACACCGTGTTTCTTTTTACTCTAGTCCTCATAAATCTTCTGGCATACTGGATTATGTTCACTTTGATGTATTTGGTCCAGTGAATGTTCTTTCGTTATCGAAATCTAAATATTATGTTTCATTTATAGATGATTATTCGAGAACGACATTTGTGTATTTTCTAAAAAGTAAGTCAGAAGTGTTTAGTCAATTTAAGGAGTTTAAAAACTTGGTAGAAAATCAGACTGGAAGGAAACTTAAATGTTTGAGGACGGATAATGGTGATGAATTTTGTTATGCATATTTTGAAATATATTGCAAAGACCATGGGATCAAAAGGCATAAAACTACACCTTACACTCCACAGCAGAATGGAGTTGTTGAAAGGTTAAATAAGACACTGATGGAAAGGGCGAGAAGTATGCTGAGCAATGTTGGTCTGGAGCAGAATTTTTGGGTTGAGGTAGTGGCTACAGTATGTTACTTGGTAAATCGATCTCCCTCTTCAGCGCTCGTGGAAAAAATTCCTATGGAAGCATGGTCTGGTAAGAATCCCTCTCTGAGACATATTTGAGTCTTTAGTTGTGAGGCATATGCATATGTGCCTAGTGAGAAAAGATCTAAATTGGAGAACAAGGTTGTTAAATGTATCTTCATTGGCTATAGCATTGGTGTGAAAGGATACAAGCTTTGGAATCTTGTTACTGAGAAGGTAGTATATAGCAGAAGTAATCTTTCGTGAGCTGAAACCTTCTACAGTGGATCTGCAATCATATATGAAAGAAAAGGAAAAATATGTAGTTGAAATTCCTCTAACTCCAAAAAAAGAGGAACTATGAACACCAAGTGTACCTGAATCTGAGGAGAGATCAAGCAGTTCTAAGAGTTTTGAATAAGAAGAACCACAACCTCAGTCTCAACCTATAAGGAGATATACACATGAAAGATGGCAACTTGAAAGGTATGGATATTCCATGTTGGATTCGAGTTGTGCCTATGCTTTGATTACTAGCACCGATGAGCCTAGGACTATGAAAGAGGCAATTAAAATGTCAGATTTAGATTCCTGGTTGGAGGCCATGAATGAAGAAATGGCATCATTGAAAAAAATGAAACCTGGGATCTGGTACATTTGCCTAAAGGTTGAAAGCATGTTGGCTGTAAATCGGTATTTAAAAAGAAAATTGGTCCGGACAGCTGTTTGGAGAAGTATAAAGCTAGGTTGGTCGCGAAAGGTTATTCCCAGATACAGGGAATTGATTATGAAGAAATATTTTCTCCTCTAGCTAAGTTGACATCTATCAGATTTCTATTATCACTTGTAGCTGCGTATGACTTAGAGATTGAGTAGATGGATGTGAAGACAATGTTTCTTCATGAAGATTTGGAAGAAGAAATCTATGTCCCAGACGAAGCACTTTGTTGAAAGAGGTAAAGAAAATCCGATTTGCAAGTTAAAGAAATCTTTGTATGGTTTAAAACAATCGCCTAGAATGTGGTACCAGAATTTTGACACGTTTGTGTTGTCATTGGGATTTGTAAGATCAAAATCAGATCATTGTGTGTATTTTAAATCTAAAAATGGTCATTTACTTATTATAGCCATGTACATGGATGATATGTTATTCTTTCGGAATAGTAAGGGTGTGATTTCTGATTTAAAATATCGGTTGTTGGCACAATTTGAAATGAAAGATTTAGGTGCAGTAAGGTATATTCTAGGGATGGAAATCAGAAGGCATAGATATAGTAAAAAACTTTGGCTCAGTCAGAGTAACTATATCAATGTTGTCCTTGAGAGGTTTAACATGAAAGATTGCAAGCAGTTAGTTGTTCTAGTGTTGCAGGGAACCAAACTCTATATTGAAGATTGTCTGAAATCTCCTACTAAGATGGAGGACATGACCAAAGTGCCTTATGCGAGTGCGCTTGGCAGTTTAATATATGCGATGATTTGTACTAGGCTAGACATTGCCCTAGCAATGGGAGTACTTAGTCGGTTTATGGCTAATCCAGGGAGGCCGCATTAAGATGTTGTGAAAAGAGTTTTCAAGTATTTGAAGAGTACCTCCAAGTATGCTTTATGTTATCGTGGTAACTCGGTTGGGTCATAGATATCTATTAGCATTCATGGATATGTGGATTTTGATTAGGCAGGGGACATTGACAGTAGGAAATCCACTAGTGGATATGTATTCAGGTTGTTTGGTGGTGTCATAAGTTGGATGAGCAAGCGACAAGCTGTAGTCGCTTTATCTACTACTGAGGCAGAGTACATGGCAAAAACTCATGCCTACAAGGAAGTTGCTTGGCTTAGACATTTGTGTTCTGATATTGGGTTTAATATAGGGTAGATTACTATTTATTGTGATAGCCAAAGTGTTATTTTTTGGCAAAAAATCCCACTTTCCATGCCAGGACGAAGCATATCGATGTTCAGTATCATTTCATTCATGATATGGTGTAGGAAGGAAAGGTTAATCTGGAAAAGGTGGATACTCTAGAGAATTTTGTTGATGCATTGACAAAGCTTGTGAGCACAGACAAGTTCAAGTGGTGTGCCAATTCGATGGGCCTTGGGGCCTATGATATTCAGTAACTTCAAGTTTTTTTTTGTAAGGAGCCAGTAAGTTCTTCGTCAAGTGGGAGCATGTTGGAAAATGTGTCTCAAATTACTAGCTTGATATCCTCTTTGTAGTGTTGTGTGTTTATTTCTTCATTGGCATGACTATTCATTTTCGGTGGGACCTTATTCATAGTCTCTTCAATGGATCGATAACATTTCTTTCTTTGGCATTATGTATTATGTTGATGGGAATTGATCACTTCAATGGTAGTCTTCTTAGCGTCTCCTCAATACTCCAATGAGAGTGTATCGGGGTGACATTGTGATGTCGTTGGGACATTAAGTCTTGTCCCCTAGACATGCCAAGGGAGGCTAGGGGACTCTTATCGGTGGGACTTTGTAATTTCATCAGGACTTTGAAGTTTGTCTCTTCGATGAGTTGATGATTGTTGTGTGAGTCCCCGCTAACCCACGGTGTCCATGGTAGGATCCAGGTAGTTCCTTGCGAGGAAGTGATAATTGGTGTAAATGGTAGTGACATGGCAGTGGGGATCACATGGAGTGGTATAATCCTCATCGAAGTGACATCCTTATATCTATGGGAGACGATGTATTTTCTCATCGATATGGTGATATATATTTTTTGATCAGCGGTTGTGATTAGAATGATCCAACGGTGCCCGCTAGCTTGTGCCCCTTGTGGTGGGTATCGAGTGACTTTCGCGAGAGAATGGGGATTGGCTAAATGATGTACAATTTGGCGAATAGTGTGGATGTCAATATGACTTTGAGGGTTCAGAGAGAGTTTGAATGAATTCTTATCAACGGCTCAATAGGTATTGACAGTTAGACAGTTTATGTACAGTTGTATATGGAATTTGAATCAAACAGTTCCTTGGTGGTTTTGGAATGTAGAACGAAATTTGTATCAACATTGTACATTCTGCAATGTTGTGTTGGTTTGTTCAAATTGAACTGAAGCAAGGTTAATCAAGGAAATGTAATTTTGTTGAAGTAGAAACTATGAATTTACATCTAGGAGCATAGTTTGTAACTTTCTATGTAATTGTTATTTACTTTAATACAAAGAGATTTGCTTGGTGTGTGGGTTTTTCTCCCCTAAAGGTTTTACCATGTAAATTTGGTGTTCATTCTGTGATTGTTGTTTAAATTTTTGTTGCTCTGTTATTCTGTTAATGTGCATCTTAATGAATTGTAACTTGAAATTGAATGACATATTTGCAAATATATTCTAAGAATTGGCATTAGGAAGGCGTTTCTGCACTCAGCTTTCCTTACAATGAAGCCTAAAAAATTATATAGTGGAATTGAATTGCATCTAGTTCTTCATATGGGAGAGATACTTAGAATGTCCTTGGTTTCCATTCCCTTGTGACCACCTCTTATTCCCAATAAAATTATTAGCACTTTTGTTACAAAAAGTATTTAGTGGAAGAGTCACACAATAGACTCAAGCAACCAAGATCACCTACAAAACCAAAAATAACCTTCCACAAGAGAGTAGCGAGAAATGAATGCTAACTTATATGCAATGCATGCAATATGCAATGATATAAAATAATGTGCAATAGGAACCTTTCTTATATAGGAAAGGTGAAATATAAGATAACATAGAATTATGGGAAGTATCAAAATCATGTCATGAGACACAGAAAGTAAATGGCCAAAATGTGCCCTAAGTAAACTTAACTAATTGTGAATAGGATCGAAGAGGGAAACTAGTTATGGAATAACCCTATTCACACAAAAAAATTGAAGGCCATGGAAGTTGTCAATCCGTGGCTAATGTGGAATGGGGATTGATTTTGTATTAGGCTATCCATCAACGAACAACCCTTATGGTGACCTATCCCGCCATTATTTTTAGAATAAGTCAAATATTGGTTGATATTTCTTGGATGCACTCTAAATATTTTCAAAAGAGGAATGCAACATCTACAAGATTTATATTCCAAGGTTAATTTTACCTGGATCTTTGGCCACAAGCTAGATCTAAGTACAATATAAACCTTGTTCACAAAGAAACCTTCCAATTAATAATTGAGGTTGTGCCTTCACAACACTTGCACAAAATTTATGTGTGTTTTACTAAGTCATGGACTACTAGTGGTATGTGGATACTCCCATAATTATATCCCAATAAAAGAGTATAGACATCTACCTATGGCTCAAAAATAAAATTCCAAGTGGTCTCTTCAATCTCCATCTTTTATTTGGGAAAAGGGCTTCCAAATAGTTTAGAAAGTGATTGTGGATCAAAAGATTGCATATTTGACTAGTGTTTTATTTACCAAGGTATTTCTATTAGAAACTAACTAACACATCTTGGTGTTCATAAATGTCAAATTCCCTTTTTATAGGTAACCTAAAACTCTTTTACATTTATTTTCATTAACACTCATTTGCAAATACCCTAATAATGGATTAATGATTTTTCAACCTCTTCAACCGAATCCCTTTACTTGGCACATGTTTTTTGGGTAATGGGGCCAAATTTCTAACCAAATTCTTGCAACTATGGTATACTTTTATATTTGATATTATTTATGTTTATATAAAGATATGAATACAACTATTTTTCTAATTTTATTGTTGATTCTATTTTTTTCTCTCCAAGTCACTAGTGGTTTCTAAGGTTCTTGTGTAAATTTAATTTTAATCCAATAAAGTGGTCCTTGAGGCTCAACATTTTTAGATCCTTTTGGTTCACTAGAGAATTCCCTCGTTATTGTTACCAAGGTTCTTCCCTCTTCACCTCCCCACAAAGAATCCCCCACCAAGGACAATGCCATGATCACTCAGATTCCTCTTGGCACCACTCAAAGACATCGAAGAGGTTTTTCTTCATTGTTGGGCAAGTAACCTTCTAGTTAATCTCCACTTTCTATTCATCAATGTGGATGGCCACCACTTACTAATCACTATCTTGCATCCTCTTTACAATGTGGGTAGGTCCCCAACAAATACGTCAAGTCTCCTCATCTGGCTCTGACTATTTTTCCACCTAAGAGTTCTCAAATTTCCTTGGTTTAATAATTCATAGCCTCAAGAAGGGCTCAACGAGGGAGAAGGCACCACTCTCACTAGTTGAGAGCTAGCGTGTAATGTTAAAGACCTTTCTAATAGAGGGTGAGTTAAGCATGATGATTGGGATTCTCCTCCCAATATTATTTTATAGTTTTAGTGGCCTAAGTTTATTCAAGTATGTTATAAATTTTAAAATGTTAATGGTTTAGATGGTACTTCCTTTTTGAGACCACTTGATATTTTGTTTCGTAGCTTATCTAGTTTTTTCAATTTTTTGGCATGATTCTATCTACTTGTGATTCTATGAGGATACATTATACCTTTTTACTTTGGTATTAATATATGGTTGTGTTTTATCAAAAAAACTAATTCACTTCTCATTATCCACTATCCAATGGATAATGTATTGTGAGCTACCTACTCTTTGAAACATCTCATAAACATCATATCCCAATGTGATATTTTTCAATGTAATAATTTTCCTTTACATTATTTGTAGTCCCTTTAGAGATGAAAATTTCATATGTGATTTCTCCTCTCATATAAGTGTTACAACATTTCTTATGATTATTTAATGTGCAAGTTGTCTTTATCCTATAGCTCATCTCACATTTAGTCTTTAAGATTTAAATAATTTTGTTTCATTTTAGTCTTTCATCTACTAATAGAAATCCATTGTCTATTGTTTTATCCCCTAGACAAGATCATGCATGGTAGTATACTCAATATTCAAAAGCTAACTTTTTGAATTCTAACCTTATTCTTTTCACTATAGTTGATATCCCTATCACTTTCAAATCCAAATAGTAAAAAGGATCACATAATTTCTTCTTAAAGGGGGAAAAGGTAATTGCACTTAACATACAAGAAATATAAGAGAGAACACAATAATAAATACAAGAAATAATAGGAAAAACAGAATAGCACAATAAATTAGAAGCCAATTACTACACTTGTGCCCATACAAACTACATCAAACACTACACATATCCCAAATATAGCCACTATCAAATATTTTGTGGGGTTAGATCATGATTGAGTAAGTTCTACTATTCAACCAACTAAGGAAAACCCCCAAAAGTCCCTACAATAATAACATTTCCTACATATTACATGTTGAAGGTAAGTTGTAAATTTGCAATGGATGAACATGTTGTTGTATAGGACAACACTTTAACTAAAGAACACTAGCATGTTATAAGGGATGAAAATGCACATGATGTTGCCATGAGAACACATAAGTAGTAGGAGGGAAGACAAAGGAGATATGGATAGTATTGATACCAACTTCTAATCTAGTGTAAGCTAAAACCAAAACTAAAATAAGGAAACACCAACTACTACAAGCGATTGAACTTCGCTAAGCTTATTCTCTTGTTATGCATTTTTTACAAGAAACCTCTTCTCCTTCAATTTATGAAAGTATTAAACATTATATTATACTTTTTGTTTCTAGTAAATTCTAGATTAAATATAATGAATAAAAGAGTAATCAAACATTATCTCTATTTCCCCCTTTACACCCTGTTTTTTCTTCTTAAAATGGATCTATATATTTCATTTCTTTTGTCATGTTAGTGTTTTGTATTTTCCAACATTAAGAATTCTAACTACCATTTTTTATTATGGTTTGATGTTATGTCACTCTTGACATAGTTTTCATTTCAATTGTTATGGCTATTTGTGCCAATGATCTCTATAAATTCTTTTGTCTCTTTAGTTTGATCCAAAAAAATATTTTCTTGTCTTAACTTCACTATTGACTAGACAATTTTAGAGTATGGGAGAGGAAAAGAAAATAAATTCTATAATTATTTTTATTGATACAAATCTTGATATAATAAATAAATTAGGAACAACTAAGGTTACAATAACATCTATATAAGAGCAACAATAGTTGCCAAAAATAGTAGCTATAGCAATTTGTTAACCAAAAGCTACATCAATAGCATTATTCCATTAAATGCCAATAGAGCACACCAAATTAGCAAACCCAATTATTAAATCCTATGAATATGTGATTGGAAACAACACTACAACTTTTTTAGTCACCGCCAATAAATAGGGCCTAACAACTCAGTAGCAACAAGCATAAATAAATGATTTTTCCACTTGAACATTGTCATCTAAAGACACCAGTGACCACTACCATAAACTTTTACATTCAAAGATCTTTTCACACTGTTGATTTGATAATTGATTTGGGCTAGCTAGAAACCTATTCATTATTATTTTTCAACAAATCATGTAATTGAGAACACATTGAGGTAATTTGAAAAGACATAATAGAGTAAATTTTAGCAATTAGAAAACATATTTGTGCATTTGATTCTCCATAGGTGCACAAGAATAGCATGTCTTACAAGATCAGCAATAGCATTATTCATCTTTCAAAAATCATGTAAAGTCTTTCCAATTCAGGTTATGAGCAAATAAAGTAGGTATGTCTCTAAACGTTGCCAAATTTTATTTAGTCAAATACAATCCCAAATTAATTGTATTATTATTTCGTCAACACAACAAGGTCATTTAACAATCATGCTTCAAAAAACCAACCCATACCCAAACCAAACTATCCACCATTTCAAACACCACATAAAGGATTAATTAAAGTATCTATATAAAGAGGCAAATTAGAATAGCTTCCCCTATCGAGAAGAGTAAATTAGTTATTTAAATTATGCATATATACCATTTTTACTACCTAAGGCGGCATGGAAAATTACCCTAGCCTTTCCAAACCCTCAATAGACTACATACATTTATTACATTTGACCTCTTTAAGAGGAGGGATATCAATTACATCCTCTAATCTCTCCTCGTAACAACAATCAAAAAAGGAAGGAATAGAGTTCAATTATAGAGTTACCTTTAAGCCTGTAGCCAAATCCTTAATTGCTCTCATCAATATACCTCATTTTGATGTTGGAGGTCCTCAATATCATTGTGGAGCAAGTGTGCACAAGTTGTGATTGAGAGCATGGATATGTAGCTAAGGGATTCTATCATGTCAAACATGTTCCTAAAAATCCTCTTGAATGATCTATTTCCAACAACATATAGGCATGGTTTCTCGAATTCCAACACCCAATTCCTCATCAACCTCTTTTTCCAACTCTTAAACCTAAGTACCCAAATTTACAATTCTAGATTTTTAATTTTCTTCTCGAAGAAAGAAAGAAAAAAAAAAAACATTTCCTCTCCGTATACCCTCAATTGCCTCTACCTTTCATTACTATTACTCCCTATCTCTCCCAATCTGCTATATCCATTTTCACCATTCTCCTAAATACCACCACCTCACTCTAGCTCACTCTATCATATACCATCTATTAAACTAGATGGTGTTACCTCCTCTACCCACCATTTTGATCCCATTTGTATGTCATCATTAAGTATCCCTTCTCTCTCATGCACCCTCATCATGGGATTAAACCTTGGGCCTTCTCATACCACCCACTCCTTATCCATCTAATTGGATGAATATATAAAGTAAAAAATAATTAAAACCCAAATTGTTATATGCAATAGTGTAATAATTTATGTCTTAAATAGTCAAATTTAACTCAAAGTCAAAAAATATTATCTAATATGAATAACCCTATCAACAATGCAACTCAAAGGAAAGACCCTATTTTTCCATGCAAACCCATTTGAATCGTTAAATTAGCAAACTCAACCCATGAAACAAGCAAACACCAAAAACAAAAGTCAAATCTAAAAGATTTTTATCTAATATGAATAACCCTATCAACAATGCAACTCAAAGGAAAAACCCTATTTTTCCATGCAAACCCATTTGAATTGTTAAAGGAGCAAACTCAACCCTTAAAACAAACAAACACCAAAAACAAAAGTCAAAACTAAAAGTTTTTTTGGGCAATGCAACATTTGCACACATACAAGCATTCTATCAACAATGCAACTCAAAAGAAAAACCCTAAAAACAAGCAACCAAGATCAACAAAGTTTAAGCCAAAACATTTTTGGATGACAAAATTGCACTCAGCATAAGATGTGCTTTTGCATCAAGGTAGTACAGATATTATAAAAACTACAATAAACTAATAGAATCCAAGACAATAAACAAAAAAGATTCTTATAAAGTGAATTCCAAGAGGCTCCAACAGATAAATAAAAAATATAGACCATAGAATAAAAAAAAATTTCAAGTAAACCCAAGAAGATAGATTTTTTCATCCATTAGAGTTCATTAATTGACGAACTAGGAAGACCAACAAATCACTACGGGTGGTGACCAAATTTGTCGGTACATCGATCCTAGAAATTGCACATCTCGGATATGGTTGAGCATCATCGTTTGGATATAAGCATCATCTCTTTTCTCTTCACACTGTAAGAAACGTTACTGTTTATGATGCAAATACTTTGTTTATTGCATGATATTTTTTGAATCCTCCTGGATTTCCATCCATCAAATTTCATACGACAACCAAGATGTTACATCCAACTAACCTTCTAAAACCCTAGAGGGAGTTTTGCCTAGCTTTTACTGAAAATTGATTCTCGAACAAGTTGTATATTGCCAGTCAAGTTGTATAAGGTTCTTGGTATACACCTCTCTAATATTTAGTTAGATATCTAAATTGACGCAAGAATGTTTTAACCAAATCTTGAAGGTGTTATTTCTTTCTATAGATATAAAATAAGGAATCCATGTTGAATATATTAGAAAAAAAACTTAAGTTTAGGAATATTGAGGAAATGGAGAAGCTATTTTTTTCAATATTCCTTGGCTTTCTAATCATCTCAAATTGAAAATGAAAACCATGAGAAAGGTGATGCCAAGTGTGGACCAAAATTCAAGCTTTTCCTAAGATTAAATTAGGGGAATTGTCAATATATACAAATCAGAACCCTGTTCTTCAGAGAGCGTCAGACGAGTTATTATAAGCCAATTGGCTTAAATTACATTAAAAACATCCAAACATTGAAGAATCAGGCAATTTATATTGCATTTATGAAAGCTGATCCAATACAATGGGGTCATTGGCAAGAACCTGTCAGATAAGAATGAATGAATAATAATACATTCACCTGACCTTATGAGAGCATTTCTATCAACAGCAAGTGCTCAGGAGGTGAAATCATTATGAGACAGTATACCCACTAACTCATTTCCATTAAGAGAACAAAAGATGAAAAAGCCGATAATTAGAACAGTGTCGAGGGGTTAGGAATGTGAATTGAAGGAAATGGTATTGGTATGAAAAGTATTGGTTGCAACCATCATTAACCATGCCGTTAATTGGGATGTTTCCGCCGCAGCGTGGGTTTCTTATAGAAAAGTCTGTTTCGTTTCTTCAAACGTTCAAATGGATCCACCCAATTCTTGTCTTCTTTCACAGCTTGATCCCAACGTCGCCGAAAAATTTCCAGTTCAGCTGAAGACTGCCTTCTTATCTGCCAGCCATGCAATTGAATAGAAAAGTTAGTCCACAGTTACGGTGTAACACCTGTTTTCCACTCACAAATGAAGATGAAAACTTGGTACTATAAATAAAACACAAAATATTTGTTATGCCAATTTTCATAACAAATCACTACAGGACAGGACAGATAAGGAAGAATAAGTAAATATCACAATAAAGACTTCAGGTTGAAGAAAATAAGAAATAGAGCATTGGCATAGTAAAATGTACATGTGAAAACCACATAGCTTGGTCAGCACAAAAAACAATTTGATACAGAATATTGATTACAACCTTCTATAACCAGCAACAATAAACCTAACTGATTTGAGCCTGAGCTTTGCAAATATCGTTCCCTATCATTTGATTGGTCTTGCTAATGTACATATTGGGATTTGAGACAAATGGAGATGGCATAGTAAGTGGTTGTACACCCCTAACACTTCGTGTAATTACACATGATGAGATTATCAACTGACCAACTCAGGACATACATAACCCATGCGTAACCTACCTTTTTTAGCAGGTTGCAAAGTTGGAAGTGGCATTCCTTTCTTATTTATGTAATTGAGCAATTCAGTTCATCAATCATTCCAGATATGCTCATTTCTACTCTATTTGCTGTTACCACATGCACTGCTACTGCTTTGTCATTGGAACTGTGTTTCCGGTAGCAGAATGTAAGTAAATACCATTACAACTGGTTTGAGGGCAGCACTTTGTGTGACAATCATGCAGCACCAGGAAAAGAAGCACAGATGGCAGTGGCAGATGTGAGTTTATTTGGGTAAATTTTCATGCAGAAGTTTGTCCTGTCCATTTTGTTTATTCACTAGTTGTCGGGTAACATCTTGTCCTCCTACCTTTTTGGCCTCAGCAGACCCTAGCCAGACATTCTCTCAGACCAGCTGGAATTTGGTGTTTCCGAGTGCACCAAAACATCCACATAACAAAAGAATTTACTCTTATGGTTTTCCAGACTTCTGGACATACTTGTCATTGGATTTGTCTTGTTAAGATAATAGCCACGATGTCTCTTGATCCATTTCAAGGCCTGAAATGATACATATACACAATTTCGCTGGGAAAGGAGTACGCACAAGGATACAGTTCTCACCTTCTGGAACCTTACGGAAGAACACAACACACAAAGTAACAAAAAAGAGGAGTTTGTTGGAACACATTTTCATCTTTATTAAAATCCAATTGTAAACGAATCTGTTGCAATTTCCTCGAGAACAGTTGATTTGCCCTACTTTCACAATTTCTAATTGACATAACAATGTAAAATTAACCACCTTTAGCTTTCACCCAAAGGCACTTTTGTATGGTGGTGGGGTGGACAATGGTTTCTTTTACTTCTACATGCGTAGACATGGATAATGCTTTGTCCTGGCCATACATCGGTTTGGCTATGCAATGAATAGGCTACTTTGGTTTTCATTTGGATGGGACATTATGTAGTTTTTCTTCACGTTCAAAGAAGAAAAAATGATGGCCATCATGTGCTGAGTAGGGGTAACATTTTTCTTGTGCCCCACAATCATTGTCTGTCGGTTGCCTCCTTATGAAACATCGCATATAGAGATTTAAAGAACACAGTGGATCACATCTTTATGACACATGGCAAACAAAGACTTGAGAAGTGTGTGGGACTCCTTGTCCTCATGACCCATGGCAAACAAAGATTTAAGAAGCATGCAGATCTTCTTGCTCTTATGTCTTAGAGTTTTCAGAGAAGCCTTCGGTCTATATCAATAAAGCATCTTTAAGGAACTTTTGGAACCTCAGAGCAGTAGGCCTGTTTTTGACATCAAAAGAATAATGAAAAATAGGTATACAAGATATTACCCACCTCAGATCTGGGGTCAACTTTTCCCCAACTCGTTGCCTGCAGAATAAAATACTAAAATGCTTGAGAATGGCTCAAAGTAATGCATTTGACAATAGCAAGATATTTTACCTAACAAATACACTGAAAAGAACAATAATTGACTGCAGAAAGTGTATATTGGTCATAGCTTCTGACCAGAAACATTAAGATCACATTGAATACATATATATAAATCTGTTCAAATGAGAAAATTAAAAAGAAAGTTTAGTGGTAAAAGTATATTGCAATTCATACCTTTGTGTTAGAGCGTTGTGCAGGTGCAATTGCAAGAGAACTCTGCATGTCATTTGTTCAGAATAGATGTGTTACGAGAGTGAATATGTATACTATATATATATTAATATTGACAAATACATTATGTATCAGTCCAGTGAATAAAACATTGCACAGTACAGCCAAAAGTTCAAAATGCTTCTAAAAGATTCATTTAGGACTAAAAATTAAGGATGGCATTTGTTTAACATAGAAAACAGAAAGAAATTCAGTATTAATATATATATGAAAATTAGATTTGTATATGTACGACTCCATTTGGACCCTGCTGAAAAACACGGTTTGAAGTTTATCACGGTCTAAGAAAATAAAGTCAAGTTTCCTCTTAATTCCCTCTCTGCTCCCCAGTTTATTGATGGCAAATGCTTCTTCCAAAACTTAGTCAAGTTTATTTGACTTTTATGAACTCCCCACCACATCCCTTCTAAGTTAGCAGTTCAAGTTCAGGTACACTGATACGGCATAAACAAGATTAGTTTAGGTTCTTTTGGGGTCACCCATACAAAAAACATATTTCCAGCCTAAAACAAGAATTAAATTCAGAATTTACAAGGGTGATTGTTTAAATTTCCAAATTTTAAAATTCACATTTTGTTGACTAATCAAAAATTGAAGAAAAAGGATATTAAAATAGAAAATAAAGAGTGATATGTTTATCTCAGTTTTTTTTTTTTGCAAGACATGGAGACAGTAAATTAGTATTGAAGAATAACAACTTGCAAAGTGTGAACAAATTTGATGGTCAAGACTCAGCATCACTTCATGGTGGGAATCTAGAGTTAGTCATCTGGAAAAAATCTAAGCAATCAACTTATCATTGGATTTGTATTTTGAAAATTACTGCATAGATATCCTGCTTATGAATAGTGCCCAAAACTGATAAGTGTAATCTAATCTGAATCCAGGGATGAAATTTTTGGGGAAAATTGCGGGAGATGAAGTTGTTAGCAAATCCACATACTGCTAAAAAGTAAAATCTCTGTCACAAGGTTCATATTCGTATTCATGTTTTGTGAAGATCAAATTCAGCAAAGATAATTTTTGCCAAAAAGAAAATGTGATTAAATTCAACTAATATATATAAATTTAATCTAAATATTTCAAACATATTAAAATAAAATTACTTAAATATATAAATAAATATATATATTATAAAATGTTTATAATACCTCCATAAATATATTAAACATATATA
>CM021102.1:167026496-167570710 GCA_007115665.2 Sequoiadendron giganteum | reverse complement strand
AATACAGGGAAACCATGGCAAGGAAACTTATGGATAGAGAGCACATCAACCATTCCGTAATCCAATTGCTCTGTCCACTTCCCCCAACTCCCCAGTACCTCTATATTGGTGGGCAGGTGATTCTCCATTCTCACCCGCACTGCCATATCCAAGAGCCAACAAATCTCTGTGATCCCTAAGACCTGTGTGCGGAAGCTTCTGCAGCCCTAATCAGTTCTGAAAATTGTGAGTAAAGTAATGTTAGAGGAGGGGTCAACTAGAAAGACCAAAAAGGGAAAATAAGGTAAATATAAATATAATTGAGACACTTTTATCATACTAAACTATAGACAAAGGACAGGGTAACTAAATTAAAATTACAGCTCAAGTGAAGTAAAGACACTTTTAGAGTAACCCTTCCCTTCCCTTAGTGCCCTCTACAGTGGAAAAACAGATCTGTGCCTCTAAACCCTACAATTGGAACTTGGATCTCTTGACTTGCTTTGAAATATGCATGATTCTCCTTTGCCACCAGCCGCAGATTCATCTGCGGCTTATCACCATTATTATCACTTACACAACGGATGACAATAACACACACACATTAATTTATCAGGGCTGCACAAACATGAAAAACAATCAGGGAAGCCAAGGCCAGACCTTGGATGAACCCAATGTCATCTTGGCCCTGTATCTGAACCTAAACTGGATAAAATACCCTAAGCCCATTTCCATACAAATTTAGGGCAAAGTAAAACAAAAAATTTAGGTTATATTTACATTTGCCAGATTTCGAACTTCATAAAACAAAAAATTCAGCTAACACTATGACAGGCTGAGGAGGATGGTGAAGAAGTTCTAAAAGATAAAATTTAAGCCCATCTTTACCCCATTAGGTAAAAGGTGGTTTTAGTTGATTATGAATGCTTTCCATCTTTTTCAGGTTCTTGCATATCAAGCTTTAACTATTAATATACATCAGCTCTTTTTGATACAATTTTGTATTGGAAGAAACAATCAAGCTGAATCATGCATATCTGTCCAAAACAAAAACGAAATATTTTATGCAATCACATTCATACTCTCTATTAACACTGTCAAAGAACACTTCTGAAAAGAATATGTCAAGTTGAAGTTACATTATCAACCTTATTAGCAGAAGGCCCTCCTAATGATCTTATTCCCTGGTGAAAAACATATTCACTGTCAATCACCCCGATATTCTTTGTGTGGTCTCCCTGAAACATCCAAGCCATTAGTTTAAAATTTAAGTTAGAAATAAAAAAGAAATTGGAATTTGAAAAGTGCAGAGCAACAATGGCTAAAATCTGATCAACTCCAATGTGACATATGGGAGTTTCTGTAGTAAAATTAAACAAAATAGATTTAAAAGTATCATAGTCTATAAATGAAGTTATTCATTACAAAAAGATTGCATTATTTATTTAAATTTTGATTTTTATAATTATCGATGAAGAAGAAATGGCCTCTTCATAAGCCTTGCTGCTAACTTGGATCTCTTTATATGATCATGCACATTCAACTGTTTTAATTTTTTAAATCAATCCATGGAAACCATTGTGTCAATTATGTAATAGAAAGAACAAAATATAGATATTAAAAAGATATACCTGCAACCTTCAAATACAGAAATGAGAACAAAACTTTAGCTAAAGGCCATAGTGCACCATAACAGTATTCATCACTAATCTAATCAAAGTAGAATCAAGCAATAACAATAATATAGGAAGCAGACCTTTGCACAATATCCAAGCTTCATATCCATCCCCCATCCATGAATGAGATCATTCTGCACAAACAAATCCTCACGTGAATAAACATTTTATTGCCAACAAGCACAATTAATTTTCTTCTCTTGAAAATTCAAAATATATTTGTATTTCCTCTCATATTATGTCCCTTCCTAAATGGGACACCAATCACAATAAAGAAGTGACTAATCAAGCACCCAAGAAATTTGTTAGCAATAATTAACTCCTAACTGTTAGTTCTTCGTCTACTTATGAAGCCATTCTCAATGCAATCAGACAACAAACTCAGATGTGTGTAAAATAATACACATAAGCAATAGATATACAATAATAAAAATAAAAGATTCACAGAAATAAAAAGATAATGATATAAACCTAAACTAAGAATCATGAAAACGATAGGGATTGCAATAGCCATCCAATTATAAATAAGAGGAATTTGCCTCGATAATATAGCAAGATAATGATGTATATATTGAAAATTTCACCACACCAAGTCAGCCTAAAAATGCCACAGGCCATGATAACTGACACCAGGGCTAGCCACAGGGCTAGCCATTAGTTTATGGCCCCAGTTCTCCTCAGAAAATCAGAAATGCAATGAAAAGGTTCTGAGCTATAAGATCTAGAGAGTCTTGAACTCAAGATACATTGAGATACAAAATCAAAATACTCTTTCCTAAAATTAACACAAAGTTCATATACCAGAAGCTGTTTGATGGTAGAGCAAGCTTGACATCAAAAATATCCTCTAGAATATGATAGGAAGTTTCCACAATAAGGACATTGATAAGAAGGTTAGACAAGGTAAACGGCCAGCCCTAAAACTTGGGTGGATTAAGTCAGAATTAAAATGGTTGTAACTTTTCCCATGGGCATTGGTAAGATGGTTGGACAAGGTAAATGGACAGCCCTAAGGTATCAGTTAGAATCACCATATGGTACAGCACATATGGTATCTTGCAATTGTTGGAGTGCATTGTATTAATTTTGTGGGATATAAAGTAGAGCATATACCTGGCAAGGGAAAGCAGCTATGACTCAACTCAGATAAAGGCAGATTCACAAATCCCTGCTAGCTACCTCAAGCAGGATAGTGCCATTCTTCCATAGAATTGAGTATTAAAGAACCTTGTTATAGAGCTGAGGGAGATTGTTGGTGAATTCCGGGAGCATATTAAAGTGGCCATCATTTGGTTGGAAAAGCTTTGGCACTTAGGTTATTACAAAGTTGGATACCATAGGGGACTTTGATGCCAGAATTCTATGCCTGCATAGACTTATAAGTGAATAAATGCAAGACGCCAGGTATTTCTAACTGTTAAAACTTAACATGAATAAGGAGTATCCATGGGGGGTCATAAGCCCAAGATGAATGCAAAGAATGAAAGTTTGGAAGGGGTATGTAAGTTGAAAAGGTTGAAGCCTAGCCACATAGGAGGAGGCTTTCACTCCAATGGATTTAAGACCCATCTCATATTAGAACCTATCTATTGTTAGCTCCAATAACAAAGTACTTCACTCCCCTCAAAGCTGAATTCATTGGATTACACATTCATTATTCCTTCACATGTAGGAGAAAAAGGTGGCTCTGTTGCCTCATCACTCCCACTCATCTTTTCTATGTAATTTCTAATATTTACTCCCTCTAGATGACTTATTCATGTCTAAAGCATGCTAAACTTCATAAAAATATCCTAGTACTACAATTTCTCCTGCACATGGATTCTGTCAGCCACACTGAATTTTGTCAGACAAGGGTTGGCATTACCATAAACAAGATCTCATCCTCCAGCAAACGGCCACAAATTTCTGGGAACCATTTCTTCATACACACTGTCTCACAACCTTCACATGACAGTTCAGATTTCAATCCCAAATAAATGACAATTATCTGCCTACCCCCGATTTCACAATAGCTTTTTCCATCCTATGCAACTCTCCAGTCACCTGTTTTGATACATGTGGAATTGCAGTAGTCAATAAAGAAAAAAGTACAGTGCCATGGAGTGCTCTGAGAAATGTTCTTCCTCTTAACATAACTAACGCCCCATGCACCCACTACAGCAACAAAAAGATAGGCACATTGCCACTAGCCACAGGAATCATGTTTAGCAAAAAGGGTAGACATTGAAAGAGAGATTTAAAAACTAGTCTAATAACACTTGCAAAATGACATGAATACATTTAGAGGAGGTCTGGTGCATCTCTAAACATGACAAATATCTCAGTGTTCAGATTCCTTTGCCATGTTCATTCTGCATGTAACATGCAAAAAATCAAAACTGCCAAGAAGCCAAGTGGGGTGGAAGTGTCTTTCTGAATGACAACGACAAATTGAAAAGGTTAAAAAGATTTAGTTTAGTGCTGTTAAACTTAGCTACGCTTCAGTTGTAATCTACTGATACATAATTTAACTGCAAAACGTCACCAAAAAATTTGAAAGCAACTACCAGTTTGTTCAACACGGCTAAAGTGTGATAATATATCTATGGAATAATTGTATGCAATCTCATTTTTATTACAGTAGACTGAACAAAACCCAGAAATCATTTAAAAGGATTCCAGGATCAAAGATATGGAGATCCATTCATCCAAATATATACATCAATCAAGACACAAAATTGGTTTGTTAATTTCATTGCAATTTACAACAAATGTGATTGAAAGGCTAGCCACAGCCATTAAGAGGAGAAAGAAAAGCACCTGGATAAGGTGCCATGTACACTGCCAGGCAGCTCGAGTAAACACAGGTACCATTCCTTCCACCCACCTGGACATAATGAGACAACATTTTAAAAGCAAACCACCAAGTAGCAATCTGGACAGAAAAATAAAATGCTAATTGATATATTAACTATATGGTATAAGCTTTTCATCTGCCTGTCTATTCAAGCTTGCATATCTTGTAAGTTGTAACTATGTGTGTATGTGTCTGCATGAGCTTGTAAAACTATGTTCACACGAAACACAAACACATAAGACGTACACAAAAACAACTAGCCAATTTTAGTCATGAAAGTGTTAATAAAAGATGTTAAACAATTGAGTGGTCTGGGAAAAAAATGCCTCATCCAACGATAGCTCACAGATTGTGATCTGAAATGTTGATACCAAAATCTCTAGAGTTTTCTACCAGAAATACTCAACTCATTCACATGGACTGTAGAAATATCATGTCTCTGAATGATAAACAATTGTTAAGAAATGATGACATAATACAGTTTAAACTCAACCTGAGTGTCATCCGAAATGTCATGCAAAAAAACTCCAAAAGCATATTAACCTTCTTAATGGACTGTGGAAAAATCACATCTACCATACCCTTTAAACATCACACATTCATTGAGATGAGCTTCCAAAAGTAACTGCAGGCCAACAGTAATCATGAAAGTGCAAGAATAAAATGCTGAAACAATTGTTAGCACAGTGAAGAAGACGCTCCTAATGAAGGCTACAAAAGTTTCATTGAGTAACTCCTAAAAAGTTTTAAAAAAATATAGAATATTTAAAATCCATAAATCACAAAACGCATGTGCCTTGTAATCCTGAATTGCATTATTGGCTTACATCTCAAGGACTGGCTCATTTAGAAAGACATTCAAATACTTGTAACAATAAAGTCGTCACATGCTATCAAAGCTTTAGTAAAACATATAGTACAGAATAAAGACAACAATTGTTAGATTTTCTAGCACAACTAAGAAATAGTTGGCTGTAGCTAGCTTATGCAAGGGCTTCATGCATGTGGTATTGGACTCACAACTGCACCATCACCATAACTAAAACATGTCAAAAGAGCAAAGTTGTATGGACACGGAGGATACAGATACAGTATTGCATACGGATACGGCCATTGTTTAAGACCCCCAATATGGATATGGCTGGATACAACATTCATAAAAAAACACACATATATTTAACAAAAAATTCTAAGTTATTAAAGGAGATTTTCATTACTTTAAAAGCAAATAAGTAAATATAAATTAAAATAATATTAAAATTTAAATATTAATAATTTAGTAAAGAATAAACAATTAAATATATATATGAATATATTTTATTTATATTTAAAGAAAAAAATTTAATTTTTTTAAAATATCTAAAATTTGAACAACATTATATAAATATAAAATTATAAACAATTATCTTTCTTAAATCTATAAGAATTAAGACACCAAAAAAATAGTAGAGTTGTACTACAAGAAGACCCAAAAAACTGATTCACTGAAATAGAAAAACGTTTCATTTGTCTTCCTCATTTGGTGTAGGTTTTGTTTATACAAAACAAAAAAAAAATTGCACGATTGAAGTTTTTGAAGATTAAGTTTAGGAGGATTCACGCCAAATTTTTTGAAAATCATATCACAGTATCCAACACGACTATGGAAAATCGGAGTTTTTTCAGCATGTGTGGGTACAGTATCCAACCTGTATCCATGACGTATCGGATACAGGGATACGTGCACCTAGGGAGGGGCGGGGGTGTGTCTGGCTACTCTGCAAAAGAGATTCCCTGCTTGTCTGGAAATTCCCCACTCCATGTTCCATGTTGCCTAAAAGTTTAAAACCAATAGTGTGCCATGGTATAACCATGAGGTAAGGAAAATAAAGGATGTACTCATGCAAGAGTCGTGTTCTGTGTCAGAAGCAAAAACTAGCACTCAACATGAAAACATTGAACACAACAAAGTCAAAAAAGCAAAAGGGACAAGAACACCTCCCACCACCACTAAAATGAAAGAAGACATCATCCAATACAAGAAACCAGAACATTGTGCTTTTTGCAGCTTAAGGCATCCAATAAACATAAAGCTAATTAAGAAATAGCGAGCAAATAGCTAGCTTATCAGGCTTCAAGCAAGTGGTGTTGGACTCATGACTGCAACATCCCCATCACAGCAGCACCATAGTAAGTTCACTGTAACATGAAATTCACAACACAGAGTCAATAGATTCCCTGCTTATCTGAGAATTCTACCATTCCATGTTCTGTGTTGGCTAAAATCAACCACAGCGTAGCAAGAATTTAAGGAAAATACTATAATGTCCTCATGCAAGAGTTGTGTTCTATGTTCAAGCAAATGTTAGCCTTAAACAAGCAAATGCAAAAAAAAAAAAAAAAATTCAGAGGAGGATGAAACAGAGACCACTAGTAATTCTCATGCTCTATGCCTCTCATAACACCAAATAACATCCCAACACAAATGAAATATGGAAGAAGAAAAAGACATCCAACACCTGAAACCAGAGCATCATGCTTCATGCAGATAGAGACATTTTTATCGAGTATAAAGCCAACTAAGGAAAAATTAGCAACTTAGCAATATTATTGTGTATAGCTTCTGGTTTCAACTAAATTGAAGAGATGAGGAGAGCTATAGAGCTGATTGAGGAAGACGAAAGGTCATCTTCCATGAACACTCTTAAAGCTTCTCTTTCTTCACACAAATTTGTTAGATTGGTAGCCTCCATCATCTTGATAATTTATAGTTCTAGAAATTTAGTATTGTGGTAGTGAATAAAAATTTGAATTTGATTTAATTTATTTGTGAGATTTCATACTTTTGTTGATTTTGGCAGGTGTGGAATTTGTAATCTTTTACTTCATTGTCCTCAAAAATGTGGAATGCCCTCATATTTTTTGGTATTTGTGAAACCATGTGAATCTATTTCCTTGCTTCTTTTTGAATGCTCCTGTAATTAGCTCTTGGGTACAGTTGGTTAGTTGAAGCTGGCCTATTTTATGGCACACAAACAGACAATTATTGCGCAAATTAATGGAGGCGAAGATGAAAAGAATGGAAAGGATATTTCTAGTTTGAATTTTGAAGGGAAATTGATGTTGATAAAGGCTGTGGGTTCAAGAAATCTTTCATACAAACTGTGCAAGCAGAAGGGCCTAGGGCCTACAGTGATACTAGAAACTACATTTTTCTCTGCAAGGAGTTATCATGGAACAAGAAGAAGCAATTAGGGAGCAAGAAAGGACTGAAGGGATGGTACCTCATGTAAGCTCTCAGACTTCAACAATTTATGCAACTCCAAGTCAGCCTAGAAGAGAAACTAAAGAGTTATCTGGGATGTAAAACAAAGGGGCATAAGATGCAAGATTTTCTTGCAGGATGCCACACATTGACAATGGAGTTAATGCGGCCATTGCCTGTTTTTTATGCAAATAGGCTGCCTTTTAATGTTACTCGCTCACTGTACTATGAAGAGATGATCCGTGTTATTAGCAATAGACAGACCAATAGGATATAAACTCCCTTGGTATGATATGCTTTCCACAACTCTAATTGACAAAGACAAAAACACCTAGAGCAACAACCTGCATGATTGAAATGAGTGCAGTCTACAAATGGGTGCCGCTTTATGATGGATGGTTGAACAAATACTAGAAACAGTCCAATTTTCATCATTGTGTTAACATACACTAAAAGCCCATAACTTTTGAAGGCAATAGATTGGACACGGCAAGACAAAAATGCAGATTTCATTCATAACCAATTGTGTGAAACCATTAAAGAGGTGGGGGTATCACATGCAGTTTATATTGTTACATATTCATGCGTAATTAATAAATTATCAATACATTTAAGCCATCTATTGCATTGCCAAGGTGGAACTCCTCAAACCTTCTAATACACAATTTGCTTTGTACTTCATACTTCTTAACCATCTTTATGCAACCAAAGGGGCGTTGTGTTTCATAGAGTAGGTGATGCACAAGAAGCTTGGAGGCAATCCACATCAGACACTGCAATTGAAGTAGAATAAATTGTCCTTGATGGTCATTTCTAGGCTGATATTAATAATTTGGCATCAACCAGCACATTTATGAGGTAATCCAATTTGCAAATTCAAACAAGCCATGTTTATGAGAGATTTATGAAGAAAATGATCCTATGTATGAAAGAAAAAAAAATAACAAACTTGAGGGATTCTTCTCTACATCCTTTGATAGAGGAAAAAATACATGAAAGATGGAACATACTTAACACACATCCTCATTGTGTTGCCTATGCTTTGAACCCGAAGTGGTACAACACACAAATCACCAAATAAAGGGATTTTGGGGTGCAATGAAAAAATGTATGATCGAGGAGAGGGAATTTCTATTATTAGGACTTGATGGAATAAAAAAAAAAAATCACATGAGCAAGATCATTTTTCTACTATGGAAGCCTTGTATGATAAGCACGTAAAGAAAGGCCCAATAAGGTGGTGTTAGAACACCTAAATTGATGTTGATTGCAACTGAGTGAAACAACCTGAATTGCAATCATTTGGAATTCAATTATTCTAAGTTGCTGGTTCTGGTACAGAATACGGGTATGCCGGTACGGCAAAAAAATCCTTCAGTACCATAAGTTTGGGTACGACTATATAATATATATATATTAATATATATGCAAAAAAATAAAAAAATATACAGAATTGTAAATACATTTGATAGTTGATACTTCATACTTCATTAATCATCATTGAATCATATCATATTAAGTTGTGTGATCTATGCACAAAATAGCTTCCCTTTGATATTCATAGGCCTTCATTCCCTCTTGAAGTTTGTTAGTTGAATGTCAACAGTATCTTTCTAAATGCAATATAAATAAAAATTGAGAGTGTCAATAGCTATGATATTCTATGGGTGAAATATAAATAATCAAAAAAACTAAAGAATTACTCATTGATGATGCATTGAACAACCACATAATGGTATAGCTAGCAAATTAAATTACAACCCTGACAAAATTCATTACAAACAAGTTTTAATATACCAAAAAATCATAAATTTGACAATATACCAATTGAATAGATAAACCTATCAAATGGTTTTATCCATTGTTTTAGACTACAAGCTATACAAGGGTGTGCTTCCCAACGATGCATAGCAATAAACCTATCAAATCAATATTTAAAGTGTTGCACAAAAATTGGATGAGAATGGATGAGAATGGACTGACATTGCACCTTTTCAGCACCTGGGGAGCACCCAACCAGCCCCGAGTTCCTTGTGGATCCGCTGGGCCCGAGGCTCCCTGGGCGTTCCTCGCCGCTCTCGGAGCAGGCACGGGAGCCTAAAACGAAGAACCCGGTAACATAGCAATTATTCTCGCAATTAGCCAATTCTTCATCTTGTGGGAAGCTTTGGGGTACTTACGGTTTCATTTGTTCATTGAAGAGGAATTGATAAGAATGAAAGAAGACACAGATTTAGATTTTGGTCTACCTTCATGGCACACTTAGTGTCTTCTCTTATATAGAGCCAAGGTACAAGGGGGAACCCTTCAACAAAAAGAGACCAAATTCCACTAAATTAAGCAACCAAGGTCTTGGAGGATGAGGTGAATGGCCTCAATGATTTTTACCCCCTAGTTTTATTGCTTGCAATAGAGCGAGACCTTAAGAGAGATGAGTATCTGGAAAACATCTTAGTTGAGGACTTAGAGATGAATGAGAAAGCTACTTTAAGATTTGGCTCTAAGTTTATTGATGTTCTATTGGATGAATGATAAGATATATTTCTCATATATGATTCATATTGAAAAATAACAACCGGCAAGTACTACACCATAAAGTGGAATTATCCTACTTATGAAAGTTTACATCTATTGACAAGAAATTTCATTTTGGTGAATGGGAATTGTATAACAATGTATGCCTTAATAATAAGGATAGAGAGAAGATATATTTAAAAGGCTTCTCGTTTGCCACTATGTCGAAATGAAATCATGAATTACAAACACATGACAACTAGTATACATGAAAAGAATGAACCTTTTTTGGGAAGCCAATTTTTCTTTCTCATGAAAATACACCATTCAAAGTGTATAGTCGTAAAATTGCACCCCTTGCAATTCCACATACATTCTTATATCCGCTTTAGTGTCCACTCCCTTAGCATCTTGTGTAGGCTCATTTTAGCCCCCTGTATCAACCTTTTTCCCTCTTAAGATGCTTAGTACCCCTTTTTAGCAACTACATTTGCGTGTCAGCTTTGCGTTAAACTTTGTGCATTTACCGTTCGCGTCATTTTGTAGCGTGACGTGTCCGGACACTAGCGCACTGCGTGAACGTCTGTGCATCGCGCTAGCGTCCTACGACATTTCAACATTCAAACGACCACCTTCGAGCATGTTTACTTGTCAACCTCTTTTGTCAATGGTAACGGCTCCGGTCGCCTTGTAACAGCTCAGGAAGCTTCTTTTCTCTCCTTAAATGTTATCCTTTCAATTCATTTGGCCTTTTGGCTTCACTCTAGCTTCATTCTAACTTCTCTCTAGCTTTGGCTCTAGCTTTCCATTTTCCAGCTCTTGCTTGCACAACTTCATACAGCTTGCTACACCAGCATTCTTACATCTTTTTAAGCTCTCTTTACAACACTCCCAAACTCTTTCTACTCCCTCTTTACAGCTCCTTTGGCTCTTGCAACTTCATTTCCCTTATTTCATGCTTGTGAGCATCTTGGGACTCCATATCCCCTATCAATTGCATTCTTACTTCATGATACGAGTTCTCCTCCTCAAGCGGTGATTGCTTTTATCACCTCTTTTGTGATATGAGTTCTCCTCCTCGAGCAGGGATTGCTTTTATCACTCATACTTGGTGGTGCGAGCTCTACTCCTGAAGCAGGTTTTGCTTTCACCACACGCTTTTTCCATTTCGGTTACACTCTCTTTTTCTATCTGGTTGTCCGTGGAGGTGGGAACAGCAAAACGAGGGTTTAACTAAGGCAAACCCCTATACAGCTCCAACACTTTCTCCAGATCTTTCGCATGCAGGTTTTGAAGACATTCACATGTTGGAGGCTTCATTACTTGGCTGGTTGTAATTCCCACGTTCTGGAAGTTCTTAGCAATTAGAGTAGAAGTAGCCACTTTGTCATTTTTCGTGATATTCTTGCTTTTTGGTCTGTACAAGACGTTAGCGCACCTTGGGGACACCAGCGCGTTGCACTATCGTTTGTATTTTGCGTTGTTGTCCTTTGGCCGAGAACTTGTCAGTTTGTCCAAAGAATCTTCGTGACCTGCTCTTTCAGATTTTAGAACTCTCACCGATGTTCCTTGAGGTAGTTTAGGGCAGTTTGCCCCGTGAGGCTTTCTGAATGAAGAGAACTCGTGAGTAGCGAATCCCCCTTCTCTAGACAAAGTAATAAATAATATACCCCTATATTACCTTAAACAACACAAATGATACACAATTTAAGGTATTAAACCAATCACATGATATTCAAATCTCATACCTTAGTAAACAATTCCCAACTAGATATGATATAAAAATATCCTAGCACATATTCATTTATATTATAAAGATTGAAATTTGGATAAAAGTTCCAAAAGACGTCTAATAAATCAATGCAAAACTTATCATCATATTTAAGAGTATGTCGATCAAAATTAAAAAAAAAATCTAAGAATTGTCTGCCAATTCTCTAGTTCAGCAGCATTCCTTTACTTCAGATTTTTTTATATAAAAAACCTAATGGCACTCAATCTGTCCTATTTTCATTGGTTCATGGATATGCTGTGTTCATTCTTTTCAAGGTACCTTGATTATGTTCAACTTTCCCAACTCACTTTGAAATTGTCAGACACAGATCATTGTTATTATTATGCTATCTTTCCAGTTTTGTCATCTTGGTTGCAAAGGTTGATATATAGCTACGTGGATAAGTCTTGCAAGTAATAGCTTTAAGTAGTGTAACATTTTCTTTTCTGGAATACGTAATAGCATCAGGTTTTGTATTTAAAAATATGTATTCTTAAGCACAGTTCCTCCAACTCCTTTTTACCATCTTCATCCCAATATTTCTGGAATGACTGGTAATTTTGGAAGCCTTTCAGGCTTTCAATGCTACATGCCAAACATTATTTATCCTTATCAGGTTTAGTTTTTCTGTAATCTGATGTGACAGGGTTTATTGGGGAGATAGGGGCAACAATAATACAATGTCAAATATAGTAAGCTCATTTCCACTTTGACTTCATTGAACATCAAGAGGAAACTCAAAGCCTCAAGATAAAAAAGTGAGCCTACCCTAGGCAAACTGTGAGAACAGTACATATATATATAACAATGCAATGCAAGATGCCAATTGCTATATATTATTCCCAACAACAGAAGATAAGAGATTAAAGAACTACCCAGCACATGGAGGCGCGTAACTGGTAGCAGAGCAGCTCACATTCCCTCGATAATTATGTGATCGTCTGTCTAAGCAGACAAACAGTATCTTCTCATTAGTACATTTACAAGACAAACTTCTTACTATGTGCATACAATGAAACAAACATTAGACATTGCAGTTCATCAGAAATGTACTTGCCTGTGCACCCTTCCTGTTTTATTTCGGATTGTAATCCTATGATGTATTTCAGTTGAGTTTGGATCTAAAGCTGGCTGTGAAATCTCCAAGCCCTCTTCTCTCATTATTTTCAAAAATCTGGCAACAAATACTCAACTTATGTGAAAAGTATATCGCGCCCCATGTTCATTGGTATGCAAAGAAACATTCTTAGATTTGAATAGTAACTAAGTAAAATGTGGATAATCCTGTATATAAGAATTAATTACATAATTATTTAGGAGAATAATATTTTCTGTATCTAGTAGAGTTTGCACATACCTTCCGGGATGGAATTTATCAACCCCGATGTCTTCATCCCAAATAAATATATAATCATAAATGGAAGTAACAGCAGGATGTAAAAAACGCTTGGCAAACCACCTGCATAAATAAATTGTATCATTTAGCATTGAAACATCTATGTTAATAGCACTAAAACATACTCAAGTGCTGCTTCCTCATACTATAAGCCAATACTAGTAACAGTGCACACAAGGACTGCAATAACAGATGACTTTTTCAACTACAGAAGTAAACTAAGCTGACTTTTCCTCACATTCAAGTTTCAATGTTTCTCGAAACTACTTTTTTGTCATACTAGGCAAACATAAATGAAAAAATTTAAGGTTTCAATGCTACATAATGGCCATCATCCATATATAACTTACCATTTTGTTTGGTTTTGTGCAACAATGTGCACAGCCTTGCTACTCCATCCAAGATCATTCCATCCATCCAAATTGCCATCATAATGAAAGAGTATAATGGTGAAATTCTCTGAAAGAAACTGACATCAAAGTCCAATTTTAATAATAAATAATTCAATTTACAAAGAATCAATTCTTTGAAAATATGATAATAAAATCAACTTCTCAGGAACAAAATTATGAACCTTCTGAACAATGCAATCAACATTTTCCTTTTGTTTAATTCCAATAGTCATGGCTAGTAAATTCCGATGTTGATTCCCCATATCCTGCCACATGAGATTTGGAACAGAACTTAGCAATTTATGATGTCTATTACAGAATTCTCAAAGCCAGTTCAACTCATTTGTCTTCAAACATTGTACAAGAGTCACAAACAAACATTGTGAATAGTGTTAAGAATCAAATCAGCCATGCCCATGGTATATACTCAACAAATGGATGACCGGTGGATATATGAAATGTTGCCATTATATGCAAAAACAAATGTCATAGATATTCAGGTCATAGTTGTCAGGACATTCCATTTTGGGAGCATGGATAGTTGCCGGGATATTCCATTAGAGGAACATGGACTGCATAGACATTGCCATACAATTCCCGGTGACTACATTTGTACATAATATACTATATAGCCATCTCATTACAAATATACTCGAATACATTAATTGATTGGCACCCCCCAGTCCTTGTACCTTCAGGTATCTATGATTAAGGTTCTAAATAAGCTTCCAACAGTTACCATGGAATTTGGATGATGACAGATCAACAAAGTACACTGCCTATGGTTTCTGGATAGATACCCCATGCCAGACTTCACAATACCTAATATTTTGCTAGTTTTACCTTTCTGAGTTCCTATCCAGGTATTCCTGAAAACAAAGGAGCTCTTACTTTTTTTATACCAACGAATGCAACTAACATTAAAAAATCATGAAGAGCCCCATATTTATATCCCAAAAAATGGTGCAGCGACTAACAGAGTGCCTGAAAATTACTGCAGTGAAATTATGAAGAATGAGGAGATGCAGGGCAAAAGGAGGAGGCAGAAAAGTATGTAAAGACAGAGAGAGAATCCAGCAAATCTGTGGAAGCACCAACTCCAAGAACAGTTAGGATGTTGAGGGCAGTGACTCTTCTCATCCTAGTATGATTTTAACTTTTAGCTTTACAAATAGTTTAGATAATGGATTTAACAAATGGATCTTGGTCTGTAAAAATCTTTTTTGAACTTTGGATACAAAAAAACGCTATTCCTACTTCAGTTTCACAAATAAAACTGAATAATTAATTTACAGTTAGCCCAGAGCCATTGACCTACAATACAAATTTATATTTATTTGGATATCTTAAGTCGATATCTTGTAGAATTTTTAAAGAAAGACAATTTAGCAAAAATAAAATATTTCATGTTTCAACTTCCAGAGAGTGCTCGAGTACAGTTGATGTCACCCTTGCCAAGTACAAATTTGACTTACAACTGGAAGTTTAATGATTTCAGTACTTAAGAATGAACCTTTTCTGGGAAGTTCAAATTTTCATTCTATTGATGAAAGGCATCTCTCATATCATTATTAATGTCAGTGAGAATGAGTAAAGGCATGGAAGCTGGCAGCCATTATAGATGAGGCTAAGTAGCTAGCAAACAGATTAAAATTGATTTTATTTAGCCATGTCAAATGCAATGGTGGCAAGTTATCAGACCTGGCAATAGAAGGAGATACAGCCACACACTATAGCATGGCCACAGGTCCCACTGACAGCCAGGATATCCAAGAAAAACATGCCAATACCCCTCCTCTCTACTGAATTTGCTCTTAATCCAGGGTTGACATGGTCATTGAGCTAAATGATTGAACAAGGCAAAAAAGGGAGTACTAGCCTTAATCAGATAAGAAACAATTTTAGACTTTTGAGGCCACCCAATTAGGGCTGCCTACAAAATCTAAAATTTCTGATGGCACTAACAGGCAATTATAAGGGTGCCTGGGGCATAAAAAATACAAGTTCACTCCCTATTTTCACTTTGACAACATGTTCTATCAATTTGCAGCTTGAGGTAAGGGCTTGGCACCTGGGCTCCCTGCTGGTCTATTTAGATATCTCTTCTTCCTTGGGCAAAGGTGCAAAGGGTTTTGTGAAAGAAAGGTGCATTATTTGTGGATTGATATGAATAATGGATATGTTTGTTGCAGTCCTCCCAACTGCCATCTTTTTAGGCTGCCTCAATGAGTGCTTCTGTGACCAAGAACTGATTGAAGTTACTTGCTGAGGCTCCCCCTCATACCTTCTCTTCATGGTCCAGACAGACTCCTATGGCCTCCATTTCCCCTATATGGTCTCATCTTCAACTAAAGCTCTATTTTTACATGGACCCCTCTGTGATTTCAGTATCCTCTATCAAATGGTGATTTCATGTGGTTTTTGTATGCATAGCTCTTAAAATTGATCAATGACTTCTCTCTGCATTTTCCGAAAAGAGTGGAGGTGATTGTAACAAAATATATTACCAGATAGATCATTACAAAGTGTAAGCTTTATATGTAAGAGGAATCATGTAACTTCACAAAATATTGCAACTTCTAAAATTTCTTTGATCACATGAAAAGGAGCAATTATTCAACAGAAATACTGATACATCTCAAAGTGGATCTTCTAATTCAACATTTAATGCATTGTTTCATCATAGATTCATACTCTGAAATACATCACCAAAATGATCTTAAATACTTGCCTTTCTCCTGGAATGACTCCAAAGAGGTTTTAATTCTAGATCAGAAGTCTCTTGGACAATTCCTCGTGGTAAGGATTCAATGCCAAATCGTTTATGAATGTTATTTTGATCCTGATGAATGTTGCAACAGTTCATTATAAGTAGGACAAACACACTGTAGGAGAGGGAAGAACAAGAAAAAGTACACTGAAAGACACCCACCAGACAACCAGACTGACATTTTCAATGATTTTAAATGTAAGAAAAACACAATGGACACCATTGTATTGAATTTGTCCATGAGTACTTACGTGGGTATGCCACTCTTCCAGCTGTTCTTCTGCTAGGTATTTCCTATGACTGGATACCGAAAAACTTGGGAAGTTAACTGAATCAAAAGGTCTCCATCTTCCATCGATCTGGAGGTTATAAAATATTGCCCGTAAATTTCAAACAGAGATGAGAGTTTTTATCTTTCAACACTTTTAAGAGTAATGTTCTAATAAAAACTAACTGCGTATAATCTATACCTTTGTCTGTTCATACTGTTCTTTCATAGTTACACTTATCAGGAACAACATGAGCACTGTCAAAATTCCCAACGAAGGAATTGTCCTCATTCTGAAGCTCTTTGGTCCGGTCACTTTTGGATCCCCCTGCAGTTAGGTATAATATGCATTACTATGAAACCTTAAGAAAAAAAAAAAAAAGAAACTAAGCATTTCCTCTTGAGAAAAGAAAATGAAACCATTCATGATTTTCATTTACAACTGTTCTTTTTATCTTACACATTCCCGAAAGATTAGGCCACAATGAGACTTAGAACGCCAGGATTTAAAGATCTTCATCGATGTCCCCCAAGAATGTATGCAAAACAGGTTCACTCACTGCTCAAACTAGTAATAATTTTAGTTGATCTTGTCCTCCCATTTCAATTCTACTTATGAAATAATTAGAGCGAAACTCTCAAAATTTTGGAATCTGTCAAAAATCAGATGCATGATCAAATTATCTTACAACACAACCAAGAAACACTGAATTCTTAATAAATGATCAGCACACTGCAAAGTAATAATCATGTCTGAGCATTCCTTTACAACTCGTGTGGGCAGAACACAATGGAAATTTTGAAGGATCAAAAAAATTTTACAGGCAAATCTTTCCATGAATATAAGCAATAAATAATGAGGACTAATAATGAAGGAAAAACATGTAAAACAATAACTTGCCTCTGAATCCCTAAAACATGATTGCTAAGAATGCATTGCGAGAAAATTTCGATTTCAACTACAGTGGAGACAGAAACCCAACCAAGAAATATTTTAATATCTGGAAAATGTTTTGCAAATATAGTATTATTAAGCAAGAGCTCCATTTCAAAAATTTATAGATATATGAATTATCAGCTTTATATTTGAGTAAAATGCATAGATAAATATCTTTAAAAAATTCCAAAACTTATAAACTCTCAAACTCCAAAACTTACGTGCTTGAGACACAAAAGAAATACATTCACAAGTAACATTTTAGGGTTGACATATGACAGGAATTGATAGGGTTTACATGCAAGGTATGCCAAAAATCAAGCTCATGGGCATTGGTAGCGTTTAGAGACTAAATATAATGTCCATGTTTAGACTTTCACTGTTTATTTTTATACTAGCCTTGCTATTTCCGTTGCGATCAAATGTGGCGGTAAGACCTGGAATTTACAGCCGCGAAAGTCATATTCAAACCCGGTGAGGCTGCTCCCGTTACTAAGGGCTGCTCTATTTCTAGTCTGTAAGTTCAGGTGGTGATAACACAAGCCCTCTCTTCAAGCTCTAATCGTCGATCACTGAGTAAAACTTACAAAGCAATTCCAACGTAAAATATTATTTTCCTATCCGCTACTAACGGCAAGTTGTTATCTGAAAAGAGGCTGCCGCCGTTAGTAAGGGCTGCTCTAGTTCTACTCTGTAAGTGCAAATGGTGGTAATAACCCGCTCTTCAAGCTCTAATCGTCGATCATTGTGTAAAAATTGCGAAGCAATTCCAACATAAAATATTTGCAGTCATTTTGAAAATTTTCCTGTCCGAGAATAACGGCAAATTGTTACATGAGAAGATTGTTTCCCTAAAATAGCCACTAAAACAACACGAATCCAACACAAAGAGAAAATTAACTATAAGCATCTCATAAAAACTGTTTTCCAATTAAATTTTCGTTGTTAAATCCTACAAATCCTTAAAGGCTCCACGCCGAGTTCCTTGTTCACATCACAAAACTTACCATGGTTAAAGATCTCTATATTTCGACCACAGCTTGCAAAACAAAAGTTCCCGTGTTCAAACCCCAGAACCATCACGCTTCCACACAAAGAAGCATAAAACTACAGATGCCAAAACCTACCAGTAAAACACACTCAAAAGAATCAAGCATAAAAAAGGTCCCCTCAACACTACATGATCCACAGAACCCAATATTTTACTAAAATTGTTGTCCCTAAACACAAACACCGACAAATATCAATGCCAGTATACAGCACCACAAAAGACAAAGAGCTATATACAAACAAATCAACAAATAAGCACTTACTGAAAAACTAAAGAATCCATCAATTGCAGAGCAAGCTACAAATCCACAGCTCAAGCTTCAACAACAAGACATGCTGTATACACGTCTAGAGGCATACTATACAACGCAAATGTTGCAGTCGAGAAAAAAACATATTCCGGGAGAAACATGCAAGATCTAAACTATAAACTCCAATCCCAAATCGAATTCAATGCAATATGAGGACGGATAGACATTGCGTATATATTGTGGGCGGTGGCATAGTTATTATCACTATGTGAACACATCTATCAGTACCTGCAATATGCAACGTGCGGTAATAACGCCCACCTCATTTACACCGCTCGACTAACAGTGTATATATCCTTCCTCCTCCTGTTCTATGTATATACATCGCCCTCCACTGCAAAGCGCGTTTAAGCACAATTTTTCTAGAGGATAACACCTACTTACAAACCATTTGCTCCATTTATATCTGGGAGAATGTTACTCGCCACAGCAAATAGTTTTGTGACAGATAATTCGTTCCGTCTAACACTTGTCCTTCAGTAGAATCGGCTTCTCCGGAGCTTTAAAATCTTGAAATCCAGAATTTATTATTAAAAGAGGCGTTAACAAAAAAGTAGGTGTGAAGTGGAAGAGGGAGAATCGGTATTTGTTGGACTTGGATTTCTCTGCTTTTTTTCTACAGGTGTGACCGTCGTGTTCTTGTTATCGAGTACTTGTAAGGTGAAGTGGAGGCCACCTGAGTAGATTGAATATGATGTGCTTTTCCCCTCGATAGATCTCTCACGCCATTGACGTTGGGGAAAACAAAATTTACAATTTACAGTCTAAACTTATCGTGGGCTGAGTCATCATTTCTTTGTGATTATAAAATTTGGGGTAAGTGTTAGCTTTTTTTAGTGTTTATCTTCGTACTTAGTCAATTTTGCTGACCTTTAGGTGCCAAATATAATGATGATTGAGCTCCAAAACAAGGTAGAAGCATAAATTTGGGTAAAATATCATTTAAATTGTACTAAATGATATAGTATTAATAGAAAACAATTATGTACATATACATCTAGTGTTTTCTTTGAAATTGGGTAGACTAACCAACCAAGAGTATCCCAACTACTCATTCAATGTTTTAAATAATATAAATTGGATTTTGTGTTTTATTATATTAAAATGGTTAATTGTTTATTCTTCAGATCAATTTAAGATGTGACATATGATTTTATTTTAAAATAGTGAAATAGACACTAAATATAAAACATAATGTGATTAATATCTTTTTTATTTTATATTCATGTTAGTGTTCCACTTCCCTTAATCTCTAATTAGTTTTTATATAACAACTTTAATAATTAAAGGTGGATGTATCTTTCCTTGGGTACTATTCTATTTTTACTATGAAACCATGTAACAATTTTTTACCAAATAAATATTTGTTTTCATATAATCAGATTATTAATTTGCTCATTCCAAGGCATCTAATTTATGCTTTTGTGATAGCCTTTAATTTAGAGTTGCATGTGCCTCATCCTAATATCTTCCTATTAGGGGAACACAAATCTAGGTATAGTGAATATTTTTTTATTTGTTTTAGACTCATTTTGACTACATTGTCTTTTATGCAATCACTAGGGTACAAGTGGTGTGACTCTACCTAAATTTTGCATATTCCTTTAAACTAACTTTGATTCCACCTCCACATATCACCATATACACCAATCTAATTTATTTATAAAGTTTAGAAAATAAACATCATCCTTATTTATTATATTTAGAATTAATTATGTATTTATTGTTTATATCAATTTATGATGTGGTATACGGTTTCGTTTTAAAATAATGAAATAGAAAGTAGTCATACAAACATAATTTAACTATATAATAATCAATAGACAATAGTCATGCAATAAGAAGAGTATGGGTGGTGTGATTCTACACTAACGTTTGCATATTCTCTTAACCTAACATGATTTCGCCTCATCATATGCCCATGTACATCAATCTAATTTATTTATATAAATTGAAAAAAATTATCCTTATTTTTTAATAATCTTTATTCATATATGTCTTCATCAATCAACAACTAAGAGTGTACACAACAACTTCTCAAATATTTTTTATTTTGTAATATAAACTAGAGTTTGTATTATTGTTCATATGCATAAAGATCTTATAGTTTGAAGGTTGAAAGCTTTGAATATTAATAAGGTTTTGAATTTTTGCATGGAATATGGTTCCACCTAAAAATAGTGGAAGAGCACATGCAAAAGAAAAGTCGACAACTACCTTTCAACATTTTTTTAATATTGTAATAATCATAAATAATATAGATTTATACAATAGCAATTTATCCACAAAAGAAACTAACAACCTATCGATTTATACAATAGCAATATAACAACAAAGAAGTAGATAAAAGATCAATTGTACCATCACAACAACACTATTGTCCACAAATATACAATAGGCATAAATATAAACTAATTTTCCTCCTATGAATATAACATAAAAAGAAGTGTGATATAGACACACAAACAACAAACCTATGATAATAAAAAACTATGGTAGATTGGTTACAAGCCAACATAATTAACAACATTAAATGGGGCTATTGTGGGAGAGCATTGAGAGTTGATTAGACTCTATAAATCAAAAAATCAAGACAGAAGTCATTATAGAAATAATGAATTAAAGCAAGCAACCACTAATATTGCAATTCAATGTAATTTCCAAATTATTCAATAAAGAACAAGAAACATGAATTCAAATGAATAAAGCTTTTACCTCACCCATGTTGTCTTGAATTACCTCTATTATACCTTTTTGCTATGCTATGCTCTCATAATTTGATGCACTTATTTTGCCAAAAGCTCAAGTGTGTATGAAGATCGCAAAGTCATAAAAGCTCCAAAGTTCATGGTTCTCTTAGAATGAATGTATCAATATAGAAATTTAGATCTAATCAACAATGTAGATTAAGAGGTGCAATGATTATCAATGGTCAAGATTGATTGATATAATTAGATCAATTAGTTAACTCATTGCATGATAAGTAAGTGAACTAAATTTAGAGTTAACTGAATGCATGGGAGGTTTAATAATTAATTATTATTGAATATACAAGATGAGCTAAATTAAAATAATTGAAATAATTACTGAATTTAGGAGATGGTGCATGAATATTTAAATAATTAAGGTAATTATTTAACTAAAGAGGAAAATATAATGAATAATTAAATAATTATAAAAGAACAATATTTAATTATAGAGGAAAAGTCTTGAGGAATAATTAAATAAATAATGATTTATTTAATTAAATTCAAAGAATAAAGAATAATTAGTGACATAATTAAATAAATAAAATTTATTCAACTAATTAAGGAAGAATAAAGATAAAGTGAATTAATTAAATAATATCAAATTATTTAATTAATAATATAATATGGAATGAGAAAATAATTAAATATTATTTAATTATGTGGAAGATAGCTAGACTAAGTGTGAGTTAACTAGTTGCATAAGAAGTGAAGTAAAAGAAAGTGTATGTTAGAAGATAAATTTAGATTTGCAATGAGAGGATTATCATTAATTAAATAAATAAATTATTTGAGGAATGTGCAAGTGGGAATTAGATAAATAAAAAATATATTTTATTTATTCATGATGAATGGATAATGTTGAGAGAAGAGGGATAATTAAATAATTAAAGTAATCACTTAATTTAGAAAATGTGAATGTGGAGAATTAAATAATTAAGGCAATTATTTAATTTATCAAGAAGAATAAAAATTAAAGATTTATTTTGTTTTAATAAAAAGAGGTAAAAACTTTATTGAAAATCAAAAAAGCACATTACAACAAAAACCAAGGGACCTAGCCCCAGAAACCATCAGAACCAACTCAACAAGCACATAAACAATATCAACTATCCCCATGTATCCTCTTATCCTCCTCAAGGAACCGATCCAAGTCCTGACGTAACTCAGGGGAGACCTGCATCTAGTCCTCGACCTTCTAGCCACCATCATGATCAGAAGCCCATTTGGCCAGGCAGTCAGCAACCCGATTCCACTCCCTCAGGATATGAACAAAGGAAACCACCTCCATCCTAGAACTAACTTTAAGAATTCGCTGAACCACTGAAGCCAACTGCCAGTTAATATCAGACACTTTTTGCTCATTCAAAAGATTAATCAAGACCTGCGAATCAACTTCACAGATAACCTTTTTCCATCTCAAAGCAAGGGCTTGCTCCATAGCATAAAGAATCACCAAACCCTCCATGAGATTAACAGTCTTCACCTCCTCATGAATAGAGAAAAGAAATATCACCAAACCCACAGAGTCTCTGCCAATCCCAGCAGGCCCGGGATTTCCTCCATAAGATCCATTAGTATTGATCTTCAAAACACCATCCGGAGGAGGTAACCACCTACCCACCCGTTGAACTCTCTTTTTCCCATGCCTGTAGCTCTTGGAGCCAACAGAAGATGAATGTATCTCCTAAAGTCCCAATTTGACCACCAATGCGGCATCCCCTTTCCCCAGAGGGAAAACCACTTCACTCTTAGCCACAACCGACTCATGTATCATTCCTAACATATGCATCCACACTTGCTGACCCACCATTTTCACACCGTAGAATATCCTGCCATTCTGCTCCAGCCAGATCTGCCAAAGAAGAAAGGTAGGTCCAACATTCCAAACATCCTACAAAAAGGAAGCCATAGAGGGGGTCTACCCATACTATCCTAGAACTCCACCAAAAAGGAAGAATGAACACTGGGTTGCTTCCAAACCTCCCACCACATATGCCAAAGCTGCACAACAAAGGGGCACCAGAAGAACAAGTGCGAAGAATCCTCCTCCCCATTCTCACACAAAACATAAATAGAAGGCCCCTGGAATCCACATTTACAAATTTTATCTCAGGTCAAGCACCTATTCCACACCAAAGTTTAGACAAAGCAATTGTATTTTGGCCATGAGAGCTTATTCCACACCTTCTTCCACCAATGAACCTCCACCCCAGCCAATTTATGAGCCAATAACACTTGATAACCAGAAGCAACAATGTAAATACCCTTAGGATTATGGGCCCATGCAAGAATATCCTCTTCTAGAAGAGAACTATAGTGCCTACTGCAAAGAATCGTGTGAAGCTCAGCCCTTCCTTCCTCCATTCCCATATCCAGCCACTCTGCGGGATCCTTCCAACAAGCCTTCTCCAACTGACCATACGAAGAGAAATACTTGAAGTCACTCACCCTAGACCAACCAGTTGTAATAAATCTTTGGCATAAAGAAAGCAGGTTAGGGAACTAAGAGATAAGTGGAGGGAAGCCATCCCAAGAGTCTAACCAAAAGAGAGCTTCAAAACCCCGCTGGAAAATCCAAAATAAACCTTCCTTGATGAGCTTTGCACCCTTCTGAAGAGTATTCCAAATCACCGAACCTTTCCTCTCGAGAGGGTATCTAGGGAGATCGTGTTGAAGAATTCTTGGAAAATACTTATGAGATACAATCCTGGTCCATAATTGGTCATGTTCCACACTTGGCAGCCACAACCACGCCGGACAATGTAGATTGTCGAAGACCAAGACCACCATAATGCTTTGGGCTGTATACAACTTCCCACCTGACCAGGCTCCACTTGGAGGACGACAAGCATCCAACCCATAAAAATTGCCTTTCTAGAGAATCCAACTCCTTAAGAAATCTCGTCGGAGCCACCTGAAGCATGCATCTGTAGGTAGGGAGAGCCTGCACAACAGATTTAAGAATTTTAACCTTCCTATCAAAAGACAACCACCTATGGGTCCAATGATTAACTTTTACTCAGAACTTATCAATAATATTCTACCGAGAACCCTTGGGAAGTTGACCAACAAAAATTAGAATTCCCAGATACGTGAAGGGGAGAACCGCTATCTGAAACCTCAAGATATTAGCAATTCTTCTCTAGATGGGGATTGATGTATTGAAGAAGAAGATGGAAGATTTATCCTCATTAATCAATTTCCCCGAAGCAGCAAGGTAAACGTCCAATAGCTGCCTCAAGTTAGTAGCTTCCCTAACCGTAGCCATCCCCATCAAGGCGGTATCATCAACAAACTATAAATGAGATTGTGGAGGCGAATCTCCACCCCATCACCAACCCTGAATGATTCCTAACCCGAAATTTATTTTCAACAAACGACCAAGACCTTCAACAAGAAGCAAAAATAGGTGCGGGGAAAGAGGATCCCCTTGGCGTAAACCCCTAGAAGCCCCAAAAATTTCAGAATGATCTCCATTTATCAGCATTGAAAAAGACATTGACGTCACACAACTCATGACCCATTGGATCCACTCCTCACAAAACCCAAAAGCAATAAGGACCTTTCGCAGGAAAGACCACCTAACCCTATCATAAGCCGTAGCCATATCCAGCTTGATGAACATTGCCTTCTCATTGGAGTTGGCCATGGAGTGGTCTGTCTCCATAGCAATAACAAACCTATCAAGAATTTGTTGACCCACTACAAATCCACTATGTTCCTCCAAAATCGGCACTTTAAGCCACTTCTTCAACCTTTCAGCCATTAACTTCGAAATAATTTTATATGCCAAATTACAAAGGGAGATAGGTTGAAACTAATTTAACCTATCCACCCCTTCACACTTGGGAATGAGGGCAAGGAAGATGGATTTCAGAGCCCGCAACATTTTCTTATTCCTTTGGGACTCCTGAACAACTGCCAGAAGATCCATCTTTATGATATCCCATAATTCTTGAAAAAACTCAACTGGGAAACCATCAGGGCCAGGAGCCTTTCCTTTCTTCATCTGAAACACAATCTCCTCCAACTCCTCAAGAGAGATCTCTCTCATCAGATACTCATTCGCCTCCCTGGAAACCAACTGAGGGATACAAGAAAGAACCTATGCTTCCTCAATAGAGCCCCCCTGTGAATCCTCCCTGAATAGAGCAGCAAAATATTGTGACACCCCATTAGATATTTCCTGAAACGAGGCAAGACATTCCCCTATCATTCACCAAAATAGAGATGGAATTACCATGCCTCCTGTCCTTCACAGAATTGAAGAAAAAGGCAGTGTTTTTGTCTCCTTCCTATAGCCATTCAACCTGAGCCTTTTGCTTCCAATAGAACTCTTCCCGCAATTCACATTCCTCAACCACTTTCAAAGTCTTGGCCTCCTCCCTCAAAAGATCCTCAAAAACCCCATTCTCACGAATCAATCGCGTAATATTATTCAACTCATCCTGAGCAGCAGCCTTATCATGAAAGATATTACCAAAACATCGTCGATTCCACCTTTTGAGTTGATACTTGACAAACTGAAGAAGCTTGTCAAAAGTGTACATTTCTATACCAAAAGTAGGTCTACCAATCCTCCACCACACAGCCACATGGTCAAAAAGAATAGAATCCCATAACCACATAAGTTGGAACTTGAAGGAAGGAGAATGAGGCACCCAAGCAGAAGTAATACTAAGCTTGATAGGCCAATGGTCAGAACCCCTCCAATCCATAATTTCAAAGGAAGTAGACCACAAGTTTTCCAACCCAATAACAAGAGACCAAGAATCAATCAAGCCTCTTAGCAAAACAGTTCTCACCAATCCTCCTATTATTCCAAGTAAAGCAACCATTACTGGGTTGAACATCAATAAGATTTAAATCAGAAATGCTATCCCTGAGAAGTAGTGCAGAAGGCTCCAACCTAACAATTCCACCCCTTTTCTCCGACAACTCCACAATAGTGTTGAAATCACCAGCCAAAACCCACGAATGGAAAGGAGCCAAGTTGTGAACAAAATGAAGATGGGACCATAAAAATTGCTTACCTTGAAACTCAATAGGAGCATACACATTAGAGAGGAGAATACACTCTCCAGTCACAAAGCAAGAGGCAACCAAGGAAATAGAAGATCTAGAAGACATCCACCAAAGAGGGCAGATCTTTCGAGGGTTCCATAAGCAAGCCACCCCCCAGAAGCACCAAGAGCCCCAATACACTGACACTCACCATATTTCCACAACTTAGGTACCATATTCAACATATTGTCCATAGATAATTTAATCTCTTGAAGAAAAAGAATATCTGGAGAATGACTCATAACCAATACATAAACAACTTTTTATCGAGGGTCATTGTTCAAGCCCCTTACATTCCATGACAGAATGAATCCAGGGTCTTGACCGCCCCTAATTCCATCCAAGTCTCCCCAATTGATTTAATCTTCTCCATATCCTTTTTCCTACCCAGCTTGGGATTCTTCTCACCAACCCCTTTCTTTGGTTCCTTTTGTTGAATACCCATGCGAGAAGAGGACAAAGATCTCTTTCCAACTTCCACACCATCTTTTAGGGGCAAAGGAGATCCACCTCCCCCCTTCTTCATAACTCCAATAATAGGATCCGGCTCAGCCTAGACAATCAAATGTTGATCCACATCTGTCTTCCCAACACCAGCATCCTGCTCAACCTACATAGCCTCCAAAGGTAGTCCTTCCTATCCTGTACCCAAAGCTCCCTGATCCAAATTCATCAATCTTGGATTCACTTCCTGTTGGCTGAGATCATTCAACATCTTGAACCTATTAAAAGTGTCATCATCCTGTCTCTCCCTCAAGGTTTTCTTCTGCCCCCGGTTCCTATTGCAATCCTTGACAGGGATAAATCCATCCTCACCAACACCTTCACCCGAAATAGGCTCCTTCCTCTTATCAACCCTAGGTGGATTGTGAGGAGGCTAGGAAGGATGGGGTGCCATAGGCTTAGCCCTAGGGAACCAATGCTACAAGTGTCCATATTCATAACAAAGTCGACACCTAAATGGTAGGGTTTCGTAGTCTAATTGTTGCACCCAAGTATAAGGTCCTGCACTCACTTCCACAAAATCTAGCAATGGTTTGCTTAGATCAATTTCCACACAGATACAAGCAAAATTCATTACCTTTTTAAACCGCATCTGTTGTGAAGACCCAACAGGTTTACCAAGCATTGAAGCCACCAAATGCAACACATCATCACGCTAGCACTCCACCAAAAACCAAGGCAGCCTAACCCAAACCAGAACCTAACTCCGAAGCTCCTCAGTCGGATTGAAGCTTGCATGCCACGGCTTAATAAATAATCCCACCTGATTATAGAAATAAGGACCAACTTCAAAGACCCTATTCTGATCTGCCATGAAATCAAAGGAAACCATAAAATAATTGTTCACCAAGAGCCTAATCTCCATCTCCTCGATAGGCATACAAGTCCTTTGAGCCCAGGATTCCAAAAATTACAATGAGACACGTAATCCAATGAACTTGTAGTAGAAGGAATGTTTCAAATAATAGAATATCATTTGCAAGCATCTCCATCAGGATCACCAATTTTGGCCTCTCTTTACATCTTTCCAAACACCCATTAATTTTCATAATCTGAGCCCCCCAGACGACCCCAAATCATTCTTTTCTTGATATGGTGAGAATAAATTATTATCAATCATTTTTGCATTCAATATTGAAGGCCTCGAGCCAATTGTAGAGTGGAAATCCAACTTAGGGCTTGCCTCGGATGATTCCCCACAAGGCATTATTACACAGATACCCAAGTCGAACATGCAGCCCCCAGGTCAAGTGAACAAAGAAAAGATTCAGCACGAGGATATGCTAGAAATCCCTGATCACCACCTTCGGTAGCAGTAAATGTATTCTTCTCAACAAGGGATCCATCAACCCTCCCAATCCCAAACATGAAAGAGGCAAGGCTTCGACAAAGGAAGGAGCCAAACCCACACAAGGGTGGGTTCCCCTTAACCGCAAGGTGCAAATGTCTTTAAGAGCACGTAGACCATGAAGAGCACAAGTCATGATATGCACACCCAGCCCTTCACAACCTACAATAGAGAATTCAGCATAGAGAGAAGCGGTCAACAACCGTCGCAGGGAACAATGCCCACAACCAGCGGAAATCCACTGGTCTGTGGTGACACACCACCACCACGACAATCTCACAAGGTCAAAACTGCATAAAAATCGATGCCCACTACTGTAGAAACCAAGCAAACAAAAAAAACACAGAGCTTCACCCCCTGAACGCGTCCAATAACCCCTCCCCCCAAACGCAACAACGAATAGAAACAAGAAGCAAGCTAGGGTATGTTTGCCCTAGCTCGGCACACAGAGCTCATGCACGCCATCAACCCAAACTTATTTTCATATTCAAAAATTAAAGATAATTAAATAACTAAAATAAATAAGATATATTTAATTCATCAAGAAGAATAAAGAATTAAAGATATAATTAAATAAATAAGATTTATTCAATTCATCAAGAAGAATAAATAATTTAAAATATAATTAAATAAATAGGATTTATTTAACTAATCAAGAAGAATAAAAAATAAAAGATATAATTAAATAAATAAATAATCCAAGAAGATAAACACAAATGAATTAATTAAATAGCACAAAGTCATTTAATTAATAGTGGAAATATAATTTTAGACAATAATTAAATAATTGAACTTATTTAATCATTAGGGAAAGATGAATATTAGTGTTAAAATGCTAGTTCGTAGGGTAGGACAATTTTAGGTATCTACATACTCATTGGCAAGATGAGTAATCTTCAAATTCATATCTTCTTGTTTGTCTTCCAAGACCTACAACTAAAATTATAAGTGAGTGACTTGAAGTTTGAGGTATTTTTTGACCTTCAACTTTTCCTTAAAAGAGTTATGGAAAGGTTAACCATATAGACTTACAAGTTAGCATAAAGCAATTTGACCTCAACTTTGGAAGGAAATATAGAGAACAAAAAAACACAATAGTAAATTTTTTAAATGAAATTAATAACATTTTGCAAGTATCAAAGATATTATTAGAGATTGATATGCCTAAAAGGGCATATTTCCATAGTTATTTAATGCAAAAAGGGTAGGTAATGAGGACATAAGAAGGAACTATAATTTACAATTATGGAAGCATAATCATCAAACATGCTTGATATATTTGATATGGAGCAGAATTGGTAGGTTAGAGGGGGATAACTTGAGGTGAGCACTAATATGTTGGAATATTAAAAGGTTTACCCTAGTAAATTCACCTTAGTGACTTGTTTATTTTTGTTTTGAAATAATTAATTATATTCCCATAAATTGGTAGTTCAAGAAGTTATGTTTAAAATGCTTTATAAAAGGAATATTGTAACACATTCAATTGAAACTCTCAATAATATGATTATCAATTTCTCTTTAATAGTGTGCAAATATAAGAAATATGTTGTTCAAGATCTTCCCATTTACAAATGCTTGGTCTAGGTGGCTCCTAAAAGTTTTATTAACCTGAGTCAGATGCATTAGCAAGACAATTCTTATGGGTTGGTAACTTGGCTAAGTCAAAGTGGAGTTTGGTAAATGGGAGACCATCTATAGGCCGCAGTAGGAAGGTAGTCTTGGGCTATGATAGGCTAGCCTCACTAGCCAGGCCTTAGATGCTAAACTTTGTTGGAGGTGGTCCATTAACCAAGATCAAGCTTTGGCTAAGATTCTCATGTCTAACTATTTGAGGGGGGTGGCGGTTGATGAGGTGCTCCGGATAGGTCTTTTGGGTAAGGGTTCTATGATTTGGGACACTCTTAAAAGGGGTGTCAATTTAATTAAGAAAGGATTATTTTGGATTTTCAACAGGGGATCTGAAGCTCTATTTTGGTATGATTCATGGGATAGATTTCCACCAATCGTGACCATGTATCCACATTTGTAGGCCCTTTGCATAGCTTTCTTGAGGTTGGGTGGTCTTGTGTAGAGGACTTCAAAGTTGCCCAACACTTGGGGCATGTCAAGGTGTTTAGATGGAAGGAGCCCGAGGAGTGGTCATTGGGGGGATCTAATAAGTATCCTATAAAGTTAAAAATAATCTTGGCAGATAAAGTGTGTAACTTTCTATGAGAGGGAGAGATTCTTTGACTTGGAGTCCTAACCCTAAGGGGGTTTATTCGATGGTGTATGGTTATCAAGAGTTTGATCACAAAAAATATGGTGGGTGTGAAAATGTGTGGTGGAAGGATGTGTGGAACAAGTTTTCTTGGCCTAAATACAACTTCTTCATGTGGTTAGCGGCTTGGAATAGGTGTCTCACTTGGGATAACCTCAAGAAGAGAGGCTTTCAACAATCGTCTATCTATGTCCTATGTGGTAATAGTGAGGAGTGATCATCTCACTTATTTTTACAATTCCCCTTTTTAGAGACATTTGGCATATTTGGTGGGGTGTCTAGAATCAAACTTGTGTGTATGCTTCATCTCTGGTTGAGTTTTGGAGGAGTTTGGGGCGACCTCTGGCTAAGGATTTTTGTCTTCAAGTGGCTTGGAGTATTGGTCCCTCGTTCATCATTTGACAACTGTGGTTGGAAAGGAATCGTATAATATTTTGAGGAAGAAGTATGGTGGTACAACAACTTCAACAAAGGATTATTGGCATGATTCGAGAATTTGTGAATGCTAAATGTGATGTATCTTCTCCTTTGGAGCCTAGAGAGGAAGTGTTGATGAAGGGGTTGAGTTTAGGAGGTAATGGTCTTGGGTCTTCATTTACAAGGAGAAGTTGGCTTTCTAAAAAGAAAACTCAGAGAGATGGTAGATGAACTTCGCCTCACTTAGGTATTTTAAAATTTAACACTGATGGTTCCTCCAAAGGAAATCTTGGGCATGTTTGTGTTGGACACATTAGGAGGGACAGTACTAGTGTTATTTTACTCTTCTCCATCTATGAGGAGCAACACACTAATAATCTAATAAAAGGTTGATCTATCCTCATAACACTGAAAAGGGCTTGTGCTTTTGGTTGGCACAAGATTATTTGTGAGTGATTCATAGAATTGGTTAATATGTTGAAAAATAAGAATCTGGATGGTGTTAATTGACAATTGGCTTCGATGACTCGACATATTCTTGTACTTGAGTACCTTGCTAGATTTTGCCTCCTTTGTTCATATCCCTCGACAGTGGAATAGAATGGTTGATTGTTTGGATGAATCATGGGCTTCTGAGAAAATGTGGGAGTGGAGGGTAGATGATTGGGAGAAATTATCCTAGGATCATTCCAATTGTTTAGATAGACTGATTCTTGAGGATATGTCTAGTTAATAGTTTGTCTTGGTTGGTTTCTTGTGGGGTTGGTTCACCCTTCGGGTGTGGATTTTTTGGTTATTTGGTCCCTGGTTTGGATTCAGAAAGGGGCCTTGGTTTGTTTGTATGCTAGTTTCCTTATTATTTAATAAATTTTTACCCCTTTTTTAAAATATTGTGCAAATATAAATGATTTTTTTTTTCTAGTATGGTATCAGAGCATTAGAGAAGAGATCTTGGAGGTGTTCAAAATGGGGTGATGAAAACTTAGTGGAGACCTTTGCTTATACAACATTAAAACAAAGGATAATAAAAGTATGTTGTAGTAGAATAGTGTTTTAAAGTGCATTGTCAATGGTGTTTGGGAAACAAGCCCAACAATTGAAAATATAAATATTTCAAAAGCATAACATGGTGAAGGGAGCATTACACAAAATCTATTTCTTTTTGTGAATAAAAATGTTCAATATTTATATTGTCATACCCCACACATGTTCTATTGAAAGCTTGTTGCAAATCATGAGTCATAGGTAAAGAAAGAAGGGAAACATGCTTGTAAAAAAGGGATCAATACATAGTGGTGATGTTTAGTAATCTACAAGCAAAAATATTTAAAAATTGTCTAGAATTTGTTGTTCAATCTTTCCCTATGAAGTTAAATATTTTTTTCTAAATCCATGCCTACCCATTATTCCTAGTTGTTATTGAGCAACTAGGTACAAATTTATTATTTACAGTGGTCACTTGATTAATTTTGGTGATTAATTTACATAAAGCATGAGATTGTGAGAAGTTTGAATATTTAGAGCATCTATAGAAAAAGCTTACATTGATATTTTAAAGGGTTTATCAAACATTTTATGGAAGAAAATAATGTAAGACAAAATATGGTAAATATATAAAGTTAGTTTTTCTAAAAAGGGGAAACTCTTCAAAGTTACTCTAAAAAATTGTAGATATAAGATTAAAAATTATAATGTGAAAAATAAAAATTTATTTTTAGTTAAGAAGTATTAAGATTAATAATGTTATTGGAGGGTGTGTAGCATGGTTGGAGAGAAGGGAAGTTAATTTATTTTATAATTGAATTTATAAGAAAGTTTTAAGTATGGATGCATTTTCGGTTGAAATTAATTTTTCATCATCTTAAGTCAGTTTCTCACTTAGAGATGATGCTTGGTATGAGAAGCATATGTTATTTTTTTCTTTCTTTTTTTAATGACAATAGAATTGAAGAATGCATATATTGTGAAGTTTGTTTTTTGAAGATAGGTAAGGGATTTGGTGAACTCAATATGTAATGTTTCCCAAATATTTTTGGAGTTGTAATCTAGGGAATTATACCCTTCAGAGGGTCATGAGACAACTTGATGGAGCAATGGATTGTTGTCCAGTAATTCAAGGGATCTATGATTTGGGAGTTTAGGCAGGTGGTATTCCAAGAACTCAAGAATTTAGCTCAGGAGCTACACCTTTTTGAGGGTTACAAGGTAACTTTATGGAGTTACACTTGGTTCAAGATTTTTTTTCAAAGTAAAATCTTCTAAAGAAAATGTATTTGTTTGTTTCAATCAACATGTTTTTTTGTGTGGAATGTAAACCTTAAGGGGGGTGTTGGAATATTAAGGTTTACCTTAATAAAGTCACCTTAGTGATTTGGTTATTTTTGTTTTAAAATAATTAATTATATTTTTCTAAGTTGGTAGTTTGGGAAGTTATGTTTGAAATGCTTTATAAAAGAAATATTGTAAGAAATTCAATTGGAACGCTCAATAATTTTATTATCATTTTCTCTTTAATACTATGCAGCTATAAATCATATTTGATTTTTCCAATACAATAGGAAATTTGACATACATAATTATTTAAGAGGTGAGTCGAGGCTATGCATGTGTTTTAAACTACCAAATATACATGATAAATTTATACCATGTTTTTATTGAACTCACAATTCCATTTGGTGTTGAGGCATCGAGAAAGGGGAATAGAAGGAAGAATCTACCTATAGGTGTCTTTTAGGGGGGAAATGTTAAGTTATGGCCATTAGACCACCTCTAGCCCTTTAAAAAAATGTTATGCAAAAATGAGGAAAGCATGATGGTAAGGGACTATGGGACAAGTTGTTGAATATCCAACACTAGTTATATGTCATTGGAAGTAAGGTGAAACTCACCTTTTTATTTTCTTCTAGGATTTAGAATTGAAGGTGGTGAGATCCCAAAGGTATCTGAACACGGATATTTTTTGTAAACAAATAGTTGCCTTTGAAATTATAGATGATCTCAAGGGGTTTTTTACATTGTTATATTAGTCTATTCCACCAAATAGAAGAGGTGGTCAAGTTGACCTCATGACTAGGAGATTGGTCAAACCAAGTTAACTATTAAAGTGGATTGAGCCTTACATCCTAAAATATGGGGCAAGTATATTTTTCTCATTTCAATTCATTAAATTTTAAAGACGATTAGTAGTAGTAGCTTGTATGTGGTAGAGAACCAAGTGTTTCTAGCGAGCATATCCATCCAAGGCCTCACAATCTACTTGATAGTGAGGAACACCCCTTAGTAGTGGGGATTTATGATGGTGAGCCACCTTTCTCCCTCAATTAAATGTATTACAACCATGATGTAGTGGGAAAACCCTTCTCATTGGCCCATTTTTCAGGGATTATCTCCATCTAGGGCCCTCATAATCCACTTAGTTGTAAGGCACATTCCATTATAGTAGGGATCTATGGTACCAAGCCCCCTTGATCCATAGTTAAATATGATGCAACCATGATGTAGTGGGAAAACCCTTCTTATTGCTTCATTTTTTACCACAAGAAGTTCCCTATAAGTTGTATAAACTAATTATAGAAAATATTTGATCTAAGACAACATGAATAAATGTAAACATGGTTCATCATAAAACTTTTGTTGGTCACTTGAATATGCCTAGTCATGGTCAAGAACTAGTTGGTCTAGTTTATGAGTTACTTTTTTAATTTGGAAGAAACGGCAACCACATACCTTTTAATGCGACACCAATTCTAAAATAGATTTTGAGGTATCTAATTATAAATTCATACTTCACCTCTTTTCATTCACTATGGATTCATGATAGATGATGGTTAGGTTAAGTTGTGACGAACCATAGCTAATGAATGATTGGTAGGGAACGTGGTATTATACAAAAGAGATCTAAGATAGCAAGGCTTTGAGTCACTTCATTAGAAATTTTTTGGATAAATAATGTGGCATTAGCAAAATGTGAGTTAAGAGCTTTAGCATTGCCAAGGAATTGGTGGTGGGATTGTGGCTATTGAGGAGGTATATCCAAGATTAACAATCATAAAAATTAAAAGATAAGGAGTAAGGGGGGAAGTTTGGTAGATGGATTTTTGGAGGGATAATTAAAGTAAGAGGGAGCTATTGATGGAAAGTCTTGCATTGGTCTATGTGAAGAGCATACAAATATGGTAAAAAATCGTGGGATTAAAATCTAACCACTATAGCATATTATTATGTATGAATGACCATCTAATGTGGTCATGTAAGTTATATCAAAGTCTAGTTTGATGATGAGTAGGTATTGGGTAGTTTTTTTTGCCACCCAATCATTTCCCATGCCAAAACCAAGTTATCCAATATAAATATTCCACCTTAGAATTTGATCTACTTTAGTCTCACGATTTCTTAGATAATATACTTGATTTTATGGGCCAACATTTTAACAACGATCTTGTATGATATATTCAATGAGATAATGGGCTACCACCCATTAGAAGTATCTACTCATCTCCCGTTGGATAGAATTTTAATCAACCCATGATTGATTGTAGCCTCTAAGGATCCAATTTCAAATCCTTTTAAGTAGACACAATAAAAATATTCCTAAATGTGGGCTAGAGGACCTAATATAATTTAATTGGTAGGTCATCCATTATGATATTTTTTTCTTCAACCATGTAGTATATGGCTTCATAAATATGTTTAATTGTAAGAAGGTGGTCTAGAAATATATTTTAATCCAAATTAATTTTGTGGGGGATGAACTTGTAATGCTTTCTTTAAGGATGGGGATCAAATATGCATTCATAAAATTATTGGTGAATAAATGTTTATAATTCTCATAAAATATTTTCACAATGGTTTTTGGGTTGGAAAATGAGTACCCATTTGCGTCTTTGATTACACGGATCTACTCTCTTTTTTGTTGTAAAAATAAAATATAAAATTGGATCCCTTGTTCCCAACATCGATGCATTAAAGTTGGAAACAAATTTGGGCACCTTTTTAAATGTAGATAATAATTTTCCCAAGAATTTTTGTGTGCGTGAGAATCTAATTATTAAAGAGAGAATCCCACCTAGAAGAGTTCAACCCCGCATAGTTTCCTTTCAAGGGATCTTTTCTGTTACACCCCATTATGTTACTACTCATTTACTTTTACCTAGTCGAGTGAAAATGCTTTAAATGAGTGTATTTATGCTTTATGTGTTTTGGAAATATGATGAATAAATGTTTAATTCTATTTGATGATATATGATGTAAATGAATGTATTGTTTTCAAATAACTACTGTTGCAATGTACTAAGTTGGATGGAGGAATAGAATCAGGCCTCCTGAAGAGAGGGGAAGTATCACTTAGGAGAAGAACTTGGTCTGGTAACCCTTAATAATACCTAAATTGATCTTTCACACACACACACACACTTCTAGTATGGTCAAGTTGGGATAATATCTTGGGAAATAGTAAGTTACCTTTAGTCTTGCTTGTGGTTTTATTTGTGAACATTCTTGTTTAGTGACTAAAAGTGTTGATTCTCTTTGTGATGTGTGAGTTATTCTTTATGTGTTTATATTTAATCGATGGGATATATACATAATATATATATGTATATATGTATATGTATATGTATATATGTATGTGTGAACAATAAAATAATACACATGAGTAAATATGTGCATGAGTATACATAGATAACATATCTATGCATGCTCATGGACGGATTACCCATATGCATGGGAATATTGATCAGACAAGGTGACATAAATATATATACATAGTTCGTGTGTATATATATATGTGTATATATATATGTGTGTATATATATATGTGTATATATATATGTGTATATATATATATCGATCAATATGACTGTGAATATGTGTGTGTAAATATCAAGGCATGTTATACATAGTTGTAGAGGAGGGGGACCGATTGCTCGAGACTCCATGTCATGGGAGAGTCTAGAAAAATAGGTTGCCCTGATCTACCTCGAAGATAAAGGAACGTTTTGAAAGAGTTCAAAGTTTAAAGGCTAAAAAGGAAGAGCAACCTAGTTGCTATTGTCCTTCTACAAGCCCAGATGTCTCAAGAAGTCAGGTGAGCAGGTTTTCAAAGTCTAGACTACGACTCAGGTAGCTTACTGCCAAAGGACTATAGCGTGGGACACAAACTCTAGCATGACATGCTGGCATATCAATGGTGCGTTGGCATCTGTACAGATAGAAAGTGCAAGGTACAATCTGAAGTCACAAAAAAAATGACTAATGACCTAACTGATGAGGTTTATTGCAATAATAGAAATAAAAAATAGCAGAATAATAGAATAGAAAGAAGAATACTTTAACTTAATCTATTCTACAAATTGACAAAGAAGGGTGAGGAAAGTGCACCTTCCTACCCATGAGTTGATATCTTCAAGAACTTCACCTCAAGGAGAACCTGCACATAGAAGTCGAGAAAATGTTGGGGCTGTGTTTAGAGGACTACCTCAGTGAGTCCCACGCTTTGGTGTTTCCACCTCTATGAACAACCAGATAGCAACGATTATAGAAAGATGATAAAGAAAGTTATTAAAATGAAAATACCAAGCGATGCATAAACAACAATATGCTACAATATCAAATATGATAATGCAAAGTGAATAGGAAATGAAAGGATATCACCTTGTCAACCAAGTTCTCTCAAGGAAAATGGACAAAGGAGCGAGTGTGCAAGCCTTCAAAAACCAATGTTGTTGCAACAATGAAGAGAGTGAACCAACAAAATACTAACTTGCAACTTCAATGGAGGTGGTGGAGCTTGAAGGAGCTGAAAGTGAGCTAGAAGAGTGAAGAGAGTTGTCCAAAGTGTGAAGATGATCAAGAAGCATGAAAGAATGGATGATATAGCCATGTGAAAGGTGAAAATGGAGGCAAAAAATTCATTCGAAGTCAATCTAAAGGGGAGGAAATATTACACTTCGCATCCAATGGAGGAAGTGTAACGCCTTTACGGATTCCAGAGACGGGAATCCTATCAGGACAACAGTGTGTCACGTAGACATCCACATGTCGCGCTAGTGTCCCAAACAAAATATCCCCCACCGACACATAAAACAGTTGCCAAGTGGATAGGGAAAGGTGGTAGAAATAGGGATTGCATTATTGAACTCAATTTTCTAAGGTAGGAGGTAGCGTAAATGTGGAATTTTCCTAGGGGTGCAAATTCATGCCAAATTATAATATTAAATGAATATATATATATATATATATACCAGCATACGTGCATGTATTGACAAAAAGGATACTTCCATACTAGTATATACATATATACATGTGTATATATGATATATATGCATGCATCAATATGTGAAATATGAGAATATGAATATGCATATTCGTATATCGAATAATGCATTCTATAACCTTATAAGTTGAGATATATATATATATATATATATATACATATACATATTTACACATTATGTTATGTATATTTATATATATTACATATTTATATGTCAATGATATCAAATAGCACATAAATATTATAAAGAGCATAACTTATATTGAACAACATATACTATATGTATAATGTGCAACATATACTATATCTATAAAGCACAACATATACACATAATATATGACGTTGATATTAAAGAGAATTGCACACCAATATGGGCAACACATAAGCATTAAACATTATGGAAAGTATTTAAATGCTAAGTGATATGAAACATTGGCAGTGCATGGTATCCAATACAAAACCAACGTGTAACTTAATTTGCCAAAGACTAAGTAAAATATGCAAAGGCAAAGTGAATACTCATGCACAAGAAACTTTGACCTAGGCATTAGCAAACAACAACCAAAGGAATAGGGCACATAAGGTATAATGTGGCACCAACTTGTGAATAGTATGAACCAGTTTGAAGTCTAAATTGTAATATGAATTCCAGGTTATAAAGAAAAATTGAAATATGGGAAATGGTTAAGTGAGAAGCAGGCCAAATTGAGTCGACCTGTAGAGGACTTTAATCTTGCATTTTTTATTGTTATTCTTGATGTTCATTTGAATAAGCGACTCATTCTTCATAGAGAAATCTGGCTATGCATGTGTTTACTATGCAATGATTTTAGTTGCCACCTTTTCTTTTGCTTGTCGAGTCAAACCTTTTGGATTGAGAAGTGTCATCTTTGATAGCTTGTTTCTAGCTTCCAATTGCTCACCTTTGTGTATAAATAGAGGTGCTTTCTACCTCAATAGGGATGCATATCTGTATTCTTGCTAGTAATTTTTGAGTTGTTATTTTGTGATTTCTTGAGTTGAGAGAGAGTTTGTGAGAAATTTTTGTGAGAGGTCTTGAGAGAAAGTTTTGAAGGGAAGAAGTGATAGTTGCTAAGTTGCAAGATGATTTTGGGAGAAGGCTGAGCTAGAAATCCAGTTTGATCAATTAGAGCATTACATAAATAGGCATGTTGATTTCTACTCTTTTATACTTTTCATGTATTTGAAAGATTGTGTGACATTATTTACCTTGTTTGGGAAATTTGTTTGATTTCTTATTAGGGAAAGGCTATTTTCTTCTTTATGTGAAAGTGAAAGATTCATGTTGTACCTAGTCTAAGAATATCTATTGTTTGAGTGTTTGTATATACTCTGTATTAAGGAGGGGGTATTTATTTTAGTATTAAATACTTTATAAAGATATAACTTATGTAGTTGAAGCCTAATTTGGGAAGGGTTATAGAATTACTTTGAATTACTTAGTAGAGTGTCTTAGTGAACTAAAAAGGGTTATGGGTTATTCCTGGGGTTAAGGTTACTCCATGGTGAAAGGGGATAGCCTATGCATAGGATATGAATGGTCAATACAAATCGAGCTAGGAAGGTGTGTGAATTATATGATGTCCACTTGAAGTACTGGGTGATGAATACTTTGGCCAAAGTAGTGTAAGTTGCTATTGTTTACACTGTTAGTCACTATGATCCAAATTTACATACTAGAAAGGGAATGTCATATGTGTAGGTTGTAGCCAATGTGTGACAAATCTAGATATGTAGGAAACAACACCAAGCTCAAGGAAGGTCATTATTATTACGAGGTTACCAAACCAATCTCTTCGTTGAAGGGTAGGGCCATCTACCAAGTTTGATGGATGTGCAAGGGACCATAGTTAGTCCAAGTTTGGTGGAAACATGCTTGAGTGATGCTTCATCAGTAGGTGGCCAATATTTGGAGGGCACCTGGACCATTCGTACATATATTGCAATGGGAAAGTTTGGAATGATGTTTATTTCAAATGTGCATGCTATTTTAATACTTGAAAAGGAAAATTTTATTGCTCATTAAGGTTAGATGTTTAAACTATTTACTTGAGGTTAAAACATAGGAAAGTTACTATGTAGAAAAATGGGCATATTACATGTGGTATTAGAGCTACCAAGTTTAGCTCTGGAACCCATGTGCTCGTTATGTTTTCCCCTCTAACATTATATGAGTCTAATTTTTGGAAATTATTGTGCCAAGATGGTGCATCTCAAGTTAACTGCAAGAAAGTCAGTGATCGAAAATGAGCCTTACCTACAGGCCAAGAAGGAAATAGAAGCCCTTGTTCATACCATTGAGGGAACCAATCATGACAACACCATTTGGCTAAGTGATACTGAGACTACCAGTCACCCCTTTCATGAATTAGTCAAGAAAAGAGAAGGATGAGAGATGATGCCAATTTTAACTACTTACCATCTGTTTCTCCAACCAAGTCAGACTCATTACCATTTTCCAGGGACAGAATGTAGTGTTGGTCCAACAATGATATTTAGGAACCCTCGGTAGTACCTATGGATGAAGTTATTGTTATAGCCTCTAGTAGTGAATCAGAGGGATATGTTCCCCAAAAATATGTATCAGAAAATAAATTTGAGGGTTACTATCCTTTTTGGGATAGAGATGAGCAAAAATCATAGGGTTACATCCCTCGTATTTATGTGTCTAAGAGTGAATCCAATGGGTACTCTCCTCTTGACTATTTAAATAGTTATTCTATGTAAAAGAAAGGATATTGAAATTCTTATGTGATTATTTTCTCTTCTGAAATGTTTTCTATGCATTTAGCAAACCATGATAGGATCTAATTAAAGATGAACCTCTGGGTATAATTTTTAATTGAGATAATGGTTAGGACAAGAACTCATCTTGGAGGAAGTCAAGAAGTTGGACAAGGTCCAGATAATGCCAAAGCCAAGTTGGACCATCTTCTGGCAATCATAGATTAAACTAATGCAATGATAGGAAACCTTGAACAAGAAGTGAGGGGAAAAGAAAGAGAGGAAGAAGAAATCCCACACAATGAGGAGGAAGAAATTCCCAACAATGAGGAAGAAGGGGAGAATTCTTGAAATCATACTAAATCTAGTGATCAAGAAAATGTTATGACACAATCATATTCTAAGGGAACCAAAAGAAAGTTTTTGGCAACTAAATTATCTAGCGATATGAGCAAGATTACCCCTCCTAAATTCAAAGGAATCACCAAAAAAGAAGAAGTTGAGGCTTGGTTAATTCAAATGGATAAATACTTTGAAATAAGGAACTATTCAAAGGTCACTAAAGTTGTGTGGGGAGATTTCCAGTTCGCAGGAGAAGCCTCTAATTGGTGGATGAACAAGAAGATGGAACTTGGAATTAGTTCATTAAAGTTGACCTGGAATGAGTTTGTTGAGATTTTTCGTAAGAGGTGGCTACCCTAACTCTTCTTTGATCAAAAGCTCACTGATTTACAAAATCTGAGATAAGGAGAGATGTCGGTAAATGAATACTAGGAGAAGTCCACTCATCTCTTGAGGTACATACCAATGTACTAGAAAGATGAGCGATTTTAAATCAGGAAATTCATTATGGGACTGAATGGCCAAATAGGTGGTGAGGTGGATGTACACAGACCAAACACTATGGACCTAGTGTATGAGAAGGCAATAAATCAAGAGCAAAAATCAAAGCCATCTCGATCTATCAAGAAAATAAGAATCAAAAGAAGTTCGATGGGCCTTAATTTAATCAAGCTCCAAAGAAGTTTAATGAGGGGTAGTAATTTCAAAAGCAAGGGAACAAGGGACCCCACAATAATTAGAAAGAGTTGAGGGATCATCGAGGAAACAACTTCAATAATTTCAACAGTGGTAACTATAACAAAGCTAGAGGGAATGGTGGTAATTCTGAAAGGCTAGCAAAAAAAATTTTCACCTAGAGTAGCTAATAAAATTTCTAGGAAGGTTGGTTTAATGGAAAAATTATGGGTTGTAGAATATACAAACCAGGCAAGAGAAATGGTGAACCAATGTTTATTTGAGGCAATATTTGAACTTCCAAGTTTTTCGATGGAAGTAAACTTGTACATAGCTCCCTTAGGTTCTTATGATGTCATCTTAGGAATGAATTGGATATGGAAGAATAGAGCTAAAGTGGATTGCCATGCTAAAACCATAGAATGCTTAGATGATCTTGGTAACCAAGTGTTTTACAAGGAACCCCTAGAGAAGTGAAGTTGTGACAGATCTCAGATGTGCAAATGCATAGGGTGAAAAAGAAAGGTTGCCAACTCTTTGCAGTTAAAATAGATAAACTAGAAGAATTCAAGGAAGTCACTCTTTAGATGATGTCATGTATTGTGAACCTCAAGTTTCTCAAGAAGTTGAAGAAGGAGAAGTGATAGAATCGGGAGAAATGGATATGGAGAAATATCCCATCTTACAAAAATTTATGGATGTATTTCTAGAAGAACTAATTGGAATGCCTCCCAAAAGAGTTTTTGATTTCTCCATTAACCTAGTACTAGGGTCATAACTTGTATCCAAAGTACCCTATAGGATGACTAAAACAAAATTAATGGAGATTAAGGCACAATTGGAAGGAGTTGATGTCCAAGGGATTAATAAGACCCAGTGTTTCACCTTGGGGAGTGCCATTGATCTTCATGAAGAATGATGGTACACTGTGCTTACGTGTAGATTATCAGATGCTTAACAAAGCTACAATAACGAATAAGTACCCATTAACACGTATTGATGATATTTTTTATTAGATGCAAGGAGTGACAGTGTTTTCAAATATTGATCTACAATCTGGTTATCACCAACTAAGGATCAAAGACAAAGAAAATTTCAAAACTACTTTTAGGACTAGATACAAACATTATGAGTTCATGGTCCTACCTTTTGGACTTATGAATGCACCTGAAACATTCATGAAGCTAATGAAAAATGTATTTAGAGATTGCTTGGATAGGTTTGTATTAGTTTTCTTGGATGACATCTTAATCTATTTCAAGAAAGAAGAGGAGCATTGTAAACATTTAGAGATAGTTATTCAGCCATTAAGGGGGCACAAGCTATATGGAAAACTCTTTAAGTGCACCTTCTTTCAAAAGGAAGTAAAATACCTAGGTCATGTAATTTTAGCTAAAGGGATTGTGGTTGATCCATCTAAAATAAAGGTGATGCTTGAGTGGCGAGTGCCGAAGAGTGTACCAGAGGTTAGAATTTTTATGGGTTTGGCTGGTTACTATAGGAAGTTTGTTGCAAACTTTTCTAGGATAATTTTTCCTATTACTTCATTACAGAGGAAAGGAAAGAAGTTTGAGTGGTCAAAAAAGTGTTAAGAAACATTTGACCTACTCAAGGAGAAGTTGACTACCACACCAATATTGAAGTTACTTTATCCAAAGGGCAACTTTACTGTCATCACAGATGCATCAGGAGAAGGTACAGGAGGAGTTTTGATTCAAGAAGGGAAAGTCATAGCTTATGAATCTAGGAAGTTGAAGCCTTATGAACAAAATTATGCCTCTCATGATTTAGAGTTAGTGGTAGTTGTCCATGCATTGCATATATGGAGATACTATCTGATGGGAAAGCCTTTTGAACTAAAGATCGGTCATCATGGTTTGAAGTATTTATTTACCCAACCCAATATAAATACATGACAAAGGAGGTGGATGGAACTAATATCTAACTATGAATTCAACATTAAATACATTAAGGGAAAAGAGAATCGGGTTGCAGATGCCCTAAGTCGTAGAAGGCATATCACCTCAATGGTAACAATTCAAACCGACTTTAAGGGATGGGTGTTGCAAGAATCCATGGGTGATGAATTTTACAAGAAAGTTAAGCAAGCACTCACAGATAATCCACAAGATTCAAGGTACAAAGGTTTTCACTTTGAACCTAATGGATTACTAAGGTTTAAAGGAAGAGTTTATGTGCCTAATTTAGAAGAGTTAAGAAAACCTGGTGTGGAAAGAAGTTCACAATTCACCATACGATGGACATTCTGGTGTGACAAAGATGTTGGCAGATGTGAAGCCGTTATATTTCTGGAAGGGTATGAAAGGGGATTCTACAAGATCTGTTGCTAGATGCTTAGAGTGTAAAAGGGTAAAAGTAGAACATCATCACCCTGTAGGTCTTTTGTATCCACATGATGTTCCTAAAAGTAAGTGGAAAGTCATTAGCATGGAATTTGTACAAGGTTTACCTATGTCAAGGAATAAACACAATACCATTCTAGTGGTGGTGGATAAACTAACTAAGGTGGCACATTTTATTCCAGGGAATTTAACTAAGAGAGCTCTTGTCATAACTACATAGGTCCTTTCGAGGTTCTTGAGGAAGTAAACTTTATTTCCTACCAAATTGTGTTGCCACAAACTCTTGCCAGGATGCACAATGTGTTTCATGTCTCATACCTTAAAAAGTATATACCAAGGGATAATCATATTGATTATAATGTGTTATAGGTACAAGACCCAAGAGTAGTAACAATTGAGCCTCTCAAGATGCTTGGAACACATAAGCTTCACTTATGTAACATAGAGGTTCTATAATGCAAAGTCCAGTGGGACCAGTATGTAAAAGATTATGCCACTTGGGAAGACTATGCTGAGTTTAAGTAGAAGTTTCCTCATGTCTTACATGCTTTTTAGAGTTCTTGAAAAACAATTTTGATGTGTTTAGGTTTATAGTTTATGTCTATGTTTGCTACTTAAAATCATCGAGGACGATGATTCAAAAGGGGGGGGGGGGATATGTTACACCTCGTTGTGTTACTACTTATTTATTTTTACCTAGTTGGGTGAAAATGCTTTAAATGAGTGTATTTATGCTTTATTTGTTTTGGAAATATGAAGAATGAATGTTTTATTCAATTTTAGGGTATATGATGTTTCTGATTGTGAAATATATGATGTAAATGAATGTATTTTTTTTGGCTAACTACTGTTGCAATGTACTAAGTTGGATGGAGGAATAGAATCAAGCCTCTTGAAGAGAGGGGAAGTATCACTTAGGAGAAGAACTTGGTTTGGTAACCCTTAATAAGACCTAAACTAAGCTTTCACACACATACACACACACACTTCTAGTATGGTCAAGTCGGGATAATAGCTTGGGAAATAGTAAGTTACCTTTAGTCTTGATTGTGGTTTTATTTATGAACATTCTTGTTTAGGGATTAAAAGTGGTTAGTCTCTTTGTGATGTGTGATTTCTTCTTTAACATGTTTATATTTAATCGATGAGATATATACATAAAATATATATATGTATATATGTATGTGTCAAAAATGAACTCATGCACACGAGTAAATACGTGCATGAGTATACGTAGAAAAATGTATCTATGCATGCTCATGGATGGATTACCCATATGCATGGGAATATTGATCGAATAAGGTGACATACACACACACACACACACACACACACACTTCGTGTATATATGTTGATCGATATGATTGTGAATATATGTGTTTAAATATCAAGACATGATATATATTATATGAATATATATATTAACACATGTGTATGTATTGACGAAAAGGATACGTCCATACTAGTATATTTATATATACATATATATATACACATATACACACATATGTATATATATGTATATATACACATATACATACACATATACACACATGTATATATACACATATGTATATATATGTATATATACACATATGTATATATATGTATATATACACATGCATCAATATGTGAAATATGAGAATATGAATATGCATATTCATATATTGAATAATGCATTCTATAAACTTATAAGTTGAGATATATATACATTTTTACATATTACGCTATGTATATATATATTAAATATATATATGTTAATGATATCAAATAGCACAAAAATATTATAAAGCACATAACTTATATTGAACAACATATACTATATGTATAATGTGCAACATATACTATATGTATAAAGCATAGTATATACATATAGTATATGGCACCAATATTAAAAGGAATTGTCCAATATGGGCAATGCATAAACATTAAACGTTGTGGCAAGTATCTAAATGCTAAGTGATATGAAACATTGGCAACACATGGTATCCAATGCAAAATTAATGTGTAAGTTAATTTGCCAAAGACTAAGTCAAAAATGCAAAGGTAAAGTGAATACTCATGCACATGAAACTTTGGCCTAGTCATTAGCAAACAACAACCAAAGGAATAGTGCGCACAAGGTATAATGTGGTGCCAACTTGTGAATAGTATGAACAGCTAGAAGTCTAAACTGTAATGTGAATTCCAACTTATAAAGCAAAATTAAAAAATGGGAAATGGCCAAATGAGAAGCTGGCCAAATTGATTCGACCTCTAGAAGACATTAACTTTGCATTTTTTATTGTTATTCTTGATGTCCATTTGAATAAGCGACTCATTCTTCATAGAGAAATCTGGTTGTGCATGTGTTTACTTTGCAATGAATTTAGTTGCCACCTTTTCTTTTGCTTGCTAAGTTGAACCTTTTGGATTGAGAAGTGTCATCTTTGATAACTTGTTTCTAGCCTGAAGTTGCTCACCTTTGTGTATAAATAGAGGTGCTTTCTACCTCAATAGGGATGCATATCTGCATTCTTGCTGGTAATTTTTGAGTTGTTATTTTCTAATTTCGTGAGTTGAGAGAGAGTTTGTGAGAGGTCTTGAGAGAAAGTTTTGAAGGGAAGAAGTGATAGTTGCTAAGTTGCAAGTTGATTTTGGGAGAAGGTTGAGCTAGGAATCTAGTTTGATCAATTGGAGCATTGCATAAATAGGCATGTTGATTTCTACTCTTTTATACTTTTCATGTATTTGAAAGATCGTGTGACATTGTTTGCCTTGTTTGGGAAATTTGTTCAATTGCTTATTAGGGAAAGGTTATTTTCTTATTTATGTGAAAGTGAAAGATTCTTGTTGTACATAGTCTAGAAATCTCTATTATTTGAGTGTTTGTATATACTCTGTATTAAGAAGGGGGTGTTCATTTTAGTATTAAATACTTTATAAAGATAGAGCTTATGTAGTTGAAGCTTAATTTGGGAAGTTGAGTTATAGAATTACTTTGAATTACTTAGTAGAGTGTCTTAGTGAACTAAAAAGGGTTATGGGTTATTCCTAGGGTTAAGGTTACTCCATGGCATAAGGGGATAGCCTATGCATAGGTTATAAATGGTCAATACAAATCAAGCTAGGAAGGTGGGTGAATTGTATGAAGTCCACTCAAAGTACTGGGTGATGAATACTTTGGCTAAAGTAGTGTAAGTTGCCACTATTTACACTTTCAGTCACTACGATCTAGATTTACATACTAGGCAGGGAATGTCATGTGTGTAGGTTGTAGCCACTGTGTGATAAATCTAGATATGTAGGACACAACACCAAGCTCAGGGAAGGTCATTCTTATTATGAGGTTACCAAACCAATCTCTGCATCGAAGGGTAGGGCCATCTACCAAATTTGGTGGATGTGCGGGGGACCGTAGTTAGTCCAAGGTTGGCGAGAAAGCACTTGAGTGATGCTTCTCCTCATCAGTAGGTGACCAAGATTTGATGGAGGGCACCTGGACCATTTGCACATCTATTTCCAATAAGCTCAATGGAGCCTTGTATGTATTTTTGTATCCATTTCTATGGAAAGTGTAAAAGAAAAATGTTATCATGTTATTATGTATTATGAAATCAATACTTTGGAAAGTTGTAATACTTTGATATAATGCAATGAGAAAGTTTGGAATGATGTTTATTTCAAATGTGTGTGCTATCTTTATATTTGAAAATAAATTTTTATTGCTCATTAAGGTTAGATGCTTAAACCATTTACTTGAGGTTAAAACATAGGAAATTTACTATGTAGAACAATGGACATGTTACACTTTCCAACCCATGGCATTTAGCTATAAATTTTCAACTATATTCCTAATGGAAGAGGATGCATCAAGAAATAGATATTTACCACCTAATCCATCTATCTTGTTGGGGTTTGGGTTTATCATTCCATATGGAAATGAGGCAATCTATGTAATCTATTGGATCGTAAAACCACTTCTCCATAATCTTAGAACATGATCTTACCTTCAAGGTCAAGGGTGTCATTAAGAAGGTAAATCAAGGGTTCATAAAAAAATTGAGGAGTTAAAGGCCAAAATTGATGAGAGTGGGTAATTTTTCCTACACTTTGAGCTTGGCTTAAAATTAGGAGGGTATTTATTGAGGTGTCCTTAAGGTGAATCGAAACATAACATGATTATAATAAGAACAACTATACCTAATATACGATTGACCCTTATATTTATCACCAGGTCAAATATTATCTAGCTACATAAAACCTCTTATAAAATTGATATGACACCTTACACATGCACTTATAAAAAACAACAACCTTATACTCCATATGGGTAATTTTATTTTCTATCTCATACATAGTGGCAAGGTGTAGACATACATGTCATGATTGTCTAATGATTTGGCTATTTGGTGTTACTTGAAATTGTTCATTGGTTTGTATCTAAGAATCATGAATAAAATGTATAATCTAAAATTATTCCAATAAATTAGTTCTTTTTTATTCCTTTTTAAGAGTATATTTGATCAAATAGTTTCCCAAACTGGTCCCTATTTAATGGGTACAAAGTCATGCAGTTTACCTCGATGAACAACAACTTAAAAAAAGGGATGATAAGTTGTGCATTCACATACAACAACTTGATATAAACATCAAATATAGATAATACTTAATAATCCATCCACACACTACAAAAATCCATATGAAATGCATAAGAGACCATTACAAATCTTGTAATGGATTAAAATGTTATCACATTTATAAAATATACATTATATTTATACCATTAAGCATGGAAAGAGAAACCCAAACAAAATCAAGAGTTCCTTGAAAGTCTACAAGAATCCATGGAGACACTCATGTACTAATAACATGCAAAATTTTATAAATTAGATTAGAGAAACTCAAAATAGATTGGACCAACAAAATTTGTGACCCTAGATGGCTTTGAAACCTGTTATGTCTACAAAAATAGGAGCATCCAATGTTTTTTATGAAGAAATAACCTTGCATATATAACACATAAAAAAAATAGAGTCAATAGAAGAAGATAAATCTCACTCGAAATAAGTGGCTCATAATCTTGCAAGGGTAATTTGGTAGCTAAGAAGCTACCCACTACAATCATGGCATTCAAAGGAAGTAGGTGAAATGTACCATAATGGTTATGGAATTTGAATATGATTTTGGTTCTTCCTATTGTGTTTAAAATTATTTAATTGAACCCTTACTTAACTTATCGTAGATATGAGGATTGCACGAACTGCATCAACATTTTTGACTTTTACAAAACTTTGTCACCAAATTGGAAAGTTCAAGAACTTCTGAACTCAATGATGTTGTTTTTCTTTATCTTTATTATCTTCACCATCCACACTTTTGTCATCTTTGAACTATGTCAACAAGTTTAAGATCTTTTGAACTCATTAACAACCTTCTCTTCTTTCTTTCCTTCTATGAAATCTTAGTTCTATTTGAACCATGCTAGCGAGTTCAAGATATTTTGAACTCACTGACACTTTGAGACCTATAGTAGCTAAACCATAAAGAATTCGAAGATGATGTGAACTAGTGATTTGTGACAATTTGTGTGTAGATTCTAAATATATATATATATATATATATATATATGAAATAAATCATGAATCTTTCAACATATCCTTTAATAACTAGTTTTAAACAGTAAACAACATTTTCAGAAAGTAATGTTTATGTTGTCAAATATAATTTTTTTCTAGAAAGGATAAAATCTAATTTTTAAAATACAGATTCTTAACATCGATATCTAGAGCAAGGATGTTTTTTCATATTTTTTGTTACATATTTTTTTCAGTTAATTTTTGAAGTCACTGTAACTATAATTTGGACATAGGTGTTGTCGTCAAACATAACTTGTTGTGCATATATCAAAATCCTATTTTTTTGGTGAAACAAGGACATCAATGCCTGGCAAAGGTATTTTTTGAATTTTTTTTATAATGGTTTACTATTTTTCCACCTCTATAGAACAAAGAACTTGATGTTCTGTGAAAAACCTATGTTTAGTAAAAATTCAAAATTGAATACATGATAAAATGAAACATATCAAAAGTATACTTGTTGGAAAGATCATTTTGAAGGCTACGATCTTGCAAAATATAATTTCTAGATGACTTTATTCAATCCCTCAAAAGGTAAAGAAAAAGTGTTTTTTTGCCAACATTTTGATAGGTGCGAAGGAGACTCCATTGTGGGTATGATTTAATACGAGAGGGGTTCTATCCAAGGGGGTTTAATCTAAGGGGGTCTTATCTAACCCTCTTTAATTAAAACCCTTTATATGGAACCTCTCAAAGCTTAAATCATTAGTTTTTTTTCTAAACATAAGTGATTTCAAGCAAAAAAAAGGATGTCCCAAAAGTGAGACACACTATTGTGGCAACACCCAAGCTCTAACATCTAACTTACTTATTTTCACGTTTCTCAAACTAATGACATTAGAAAGTGAGAAAATATGAGGAAATTCATTTAGATAGGATGTGAGAGAAGGGAGGATATCTGGATGAGAAGATGTAGAGAAGTATCTAGATATAAGGTATTTTCTTGTAAAGTAGATACGTGTGGGAAAATGGGTTGGGGGTGGATATGAAAAAACGAGGGGAATTTGGATATGGAAACACCCAATAGTAGAAGGAATTCTCACAAACTATTTTTCAAGAAAAGGAAGGAGGATAGTGTTAGTTTCCCAACTTGTATTTAAGTGATTTCTAAGGATTCTACTAATCTTATGATAAAAACCACTAAAGTATTAGCCAAAAAACAAGAGAAAAACTCTACAATGTTCTCCCATGAACTTTAGGCTTTGTAAGACCAAGGTGGGTTCACCTTATGACACTAAATTAAATAACTAAAAAAATTATACAATAGTGTCTAGCATATACAAATATTCAACATATTGACAAGGATTTATGAATTATTAAATTATTTGCATGACTAGACCACTCCTTGTAAACTTTAAAAATCCTGGTACAAAGAACACAAATATTAAGAATAAATTATAAATTATTTGATATTTGACATTATCAAATTATTTGTGGGGTTGGGAAGATGTGTAAAGGTGGATCAATGCCTACCAAGGATTATAAAGTCACAATTTTATGTAGCATTTATCCTAACCCTAAGCATTTTTTATGGTCATTTCATAATTATTGTCTTGCAATAACATGACCAACTAATGCTTAAGTTTATATAATTCTACTTAGTTATCCATCCACAATGCAAACATTCTAATTATTCTCCATGAAGGATATTACATTATTCCTTGAATAAACACTAACATAGAAAACAATTCAATACTGCAAATGAGTAACAAAGAACACTACTTGAACGTTGATTGTATTATTCAAAGAAATTGCTTACATTGCAAAATGGATATATTTATACAACTCAACTTGTATTCATGTAACTTCACTCAAAAATAACATTGCAAATTACAAAGTATCTACACATACTATGCTCCTCCTAAGACAAAATTTAAATGAATCTTTACATCCCACATTTTACAACCTCTAACCCTCCTTTACAAATGAAATTACATCCATATTTATAGCCTTTCTTGTAACTGAGTTGGATAGTGAAATCAAATATTCCCTTAAATTTTGGGAACTCAAAGCACTATTGAAATTAGTGATTTGAGAGGTTCTCAAAACCTTGTTGGGGGTCAATAGGATTGTGACAACCTTGTTGGAAGAAAATGAGTTTCATAACCAAGTTGAACTTTCAATATTCTTGATCTTCCTTGTAAAATAATTTCTCAAAATCCTCTTGCATTTTCTTTGAGTTCTTTGCAAATCTTTTCCTTTTCTCCACATGACAGTTAAAAATAGCTTATCAGAGACCTAAGGGGTTTTCAAAATTGTGTCGACTTCCAATAGGGGTTTTGTAACTAGGTAAGGAAGCTAATTCTTTATCTCCATGAACTTCAAATTTTCCTTCACCATCTTCGTTGTGCATATGTGATACATTCATTGTTGAGAAAGGCAGGTCCCACTAGAATGTCAAGCTATCAGATTCAACCAATGGTGTAACATTTGAAGTGTGATAGATCTCTTTCGCTTGATATGCTATACCAAGGTGACACGTGGAAGATCCTTGAGGCTCCCCTAAAATTGACAGGTTGTGCTAATATTTTTTGTTGATGATGTGATAGGTTTTGAGAACCTTTTTAGGCTCTAACAAGGTTGTGACAACCTCATCAGGAGCCAACAAAGGTTTTGAAAGCTCTTAAAATTTCTGAAACATAAAAATTTCACTTGGTACTTAACTACTTTTCACCATTCATCTATTTCTTCATGCTTGTTTGCCTTTGGAGCGGTTTCAACAACCTCATTAAATTTTGATAGAGGTTTTGAAACTTATGAAACTTGTTGACATAACCCATGCTTGCCTCTTTTATCTTCCTTCTTTGGCTATCAACAAAACCTGTTGACGCTCGAACCAATTTTAGGAACCTGGGAGGTTCTCAAATTATATTAAATTATCAAAAAATAAAATACTTGCTTTTAGAAGGAGTTATAAAACATATGTTGGGTTTTGACAAGACTGTGAAAACCTTGCCAAGAGTTGTCATAGGTTTAAAGACCTGCCCAAAACTCTGACAACTTCCATAACTAGCCAAATTTTGGGATTTTACTACTTTGCAATTTATTGAAACATGAAAAAGGGAAGAAACACAAAAACCAAAGTAACATCTTGAGCATGACAAGCCCATTTAAATTTTTCCATATTGGTTATAATTAATGGGAAATGAAAGAGGGAGTGAAATGATAATAGTTGTTAAAAAATTAGAACTTTAACTCATAAGAATGAAATGGAGGCCAAGTGTTTTAGGATACTTGATAAACCCTACATGATGTGCAAGTCCTAATAGATGGGATGTGGGGAAATGGGAAGGAACCATAGACAAATATCCAGTAGGAAGGGATGTTGAAAAGGAAAAAGGGTGCAAAAGACTTAAGGAAAAGGTATGTGGGAAAGGGAAGGGGAACCATATGTGGATAAAATCTAGTCAAGAAGAAAAGTTTTGTATCTAGTAACATGGGGAAAACCCATAAACATTGAAAACACATAGAAAGTTAAATGACAAGTTCTAAACTTTGGATTTTTATGGGGTTTTGGCATCTTCAACACATGGGGGGGTGCAAGAATGAAATCTCATGGCAAAATTTGGGCAAATTTTACAAAATGGGAAAGGACATAGATGGATTTTATAAATTTTTAGATTGGGTCCCAACAATGGCTGTAATTGGGGACATGTGTCACTTGCAGGCATAATGAGAATCGTGAAGAATTTTTTGAGAGTAGACCAAAATGACAAAAAGTATGAGGAGGGAGGGGAAAGACAAAAATAAAGAATGTATGTACAAGGAAAACAAAAAGGAATTATGTACAAGATAGAAACCTACAACCAATCACATGAAAGCACAAGGAATTTGAAAGTGTGGCCACAAATAGACTTTAAAAACATTTGTAGGTCAAACCCTACAAAGACGATCCATAGAGCAAGGCCATGGACAAGTTTTTAAAGATCACTTGTTTCTACCAAAGACAAAAATATTAAAAGAGTTTATCTCCCTCTAACCAACATTACATCTATCTCTAAGCTACAACAAATGTTGTTTCTTCCATGCATGCACATGTAAACTACTACTATTTTGGTCATCATGTTGGAATTGGAAACAAATATCATCTGAATATGGAAATCGCAAGTAGTAGGAACCATTCTCATTCTCATCCATATGATAACATACATCTACAAGCTGCATAGTGGAATGAAGTACATTCAAACCTACACATATATTAACATGAAGAAAAATATCCTCTTGAACACTGAGATGAAATGTGTCATGTTTAGGTGCAACCTCAAGCTAGCTATATCATGTGAGTGATTTAATTCATCCAACACTTGTAACCCAAATGCACCACAAATGTTGATGTATTCCTCCATGATTGAGTCATAAACCTAATTCAAATCTAATTTTGTATTCTCAACATATAATACAAAAAAATGAGGCACTTCATGTGAAGACTCACAATTTTCAAATTGACCCTCTGCTTTTTGTCCTTCAATAAAATATGTATAAAACTTGTTGTAAGAGAATAACCAATGATTTGTTCTACTTCTTAACATCAACAAGCCCAACCAATGAGCTCAAAAATATGTTCTCAATGCAATCCTTATCAACAATAGATAGTTGCTTCAAACCAAGTTTTAAAAATTTGTCCATGTCAAAATATTCAAGGCTAGAAGTAATCAAATCATGCACACATTCAGTTTCACACTCATTTTTCTCACTTGCAACAAGGGATGTGTGGCCTCATCACCTTTGGTACCAATAAAGAAAGTAAGGCCAAAATAACAAAGTTGTTGCTCTTCAACTTCCTTACATGCATACTTACTAATAGCATTGTTATCCTCCAAGATTGACCCATCAAATTGACCATAAGAAACATCTACGCCCCCACTAGTATTGGGGGATAAAATATCAATGACAAATGTTGATTGAACAACATTGGCCCACCCAAAAGCCATGTTCAAATTCTTAAGTTTATACTTAGAGAGAATCAAGTGTGCAAAATAGAAAGCCTCATAATACATGTCTACACATGAACCTTCATCAAGCATGTACTCATGTAAGAGACCATTACTAATAGTAGCAAACCTACTATGAAAATCTAAAACTCATTCTCCATCCTACCTTTTAAGGTATACTAAATCTTGATACAAAGGGGGACGGTTATAGACATGTGCATCTAGCTCATTGAAAATAGCAATAAATTCATTTTATTCATCATTAAATATTGTTGTTGTGACATGTTGGACACTTGTAGATGCAAACTAATTATGGGACTATTGAATATCAAGGTCAAGCATTCATATATTACTTACTAAATCAACAAGCTATTGGCTAGATGGACTAGAGTGATGTGCAATAAACATGACCTTTTGATGTTTAGGTGCATAATTAATCATGCACCAATATGAAGTATCACTATGGTAATCAAGATCATACTTATCAACATTGCATACTAGGCCATTAATCCAATATGAGTCAAATGAATACCTAGACTTAGAGTTTTCTTTAAACCAACGATCCATGATTACAAAACATAAATCATATTGAAATAGGATTGTATTCTTTTCATGAAGATATGTTTTTGCATACAAAATCATGCTTAAGGAGAGGAAGAAAGAAAAACACTCTCATGTACCTTGACCAATTATTGCACTAATGTGGAAAAAGATTTATAGCATCACCAACAGGTATATGTCAGCAACAAAAACTTTGAGATCATGACAACAAAGTTGCCACCTCACAAATTAGGAAATACTTGAAGCACACTTGACCTCCAAGGAAATAAAATAATACAGAATGGTCTATTCATTTGATTAATAATTTTTTTTATTTAAATGCCTCATGTGATGTGATTGAAAACATTTCAAGGACCCCAAGAAAATTCACAAAATCTTAAAAAATCTATTATTTAGAATTATAAATTATGGACATCTTATGTGAGAGAGCATATTTAGAAGCTTTAATATTCAAACTCCCCACATACATAGCAGACAAGAACAATCATTTCCATACTACCACACTTCACGTGATCCCCGAGATTTTATTGGAGACCCAAATTCTGCATTGTGTGGAGAACATATAATACCTTTTTCTTTCAAAAACCATTAAATAAATTAAAAATTAATAACACTTTTTCCACTGGAGGGAGCGTGTAATAGCCGTATAATTATGGGCATTGTACAATTTATCATTTTAATAATTTCCTAGCTGACACTTATTAAAAGATTGTACCGAATTTCATAATATGTCAGTGGTCATCAAAAAGCTCCTACAATATTGATTTTCTTGGTCAGTACGATCTTTAAATTGACGTCTATTTACCCGTCTGGACCTTTTCTAGGATGTAAAAACGCGGGCCATTATCAACTGGCCGCCCCATAACTTTCCCGTCAGGGTTTCAAGGAAATTGACGGCCTTTAACATGTTTCTGTCAAAACCAGAAATTATAATGTTTCTGTCTGTAAAACGTGTTTTACAGTTTACAGCAGGACATAAATACCGTCGCAGCTTCTGAATTCCCGTCAGGGTTTCAAGGAAATTGACGGTCTTTAACATGTTTCTGTCAAAACCAGAAATTTCAAACTATAATGTTTCTGTCTGTAAAACGTGTTTTACAGTTTACAGCAAGACATAAGTAACGTCGCTGCTTCTGAAAGAATTCCGTGAATTTAGTTCAAACTGTAAATTTTGTGAGTACTTTTACTGTATTCCAATTGAATTATGTTTATTTTTACAATAAATTTACACTCAGTAATTATTAGAATCTAAAGGTTTGCGTACAAAATAGGCAGTGCAGTTTACAATTAAAGATATGCATAACCGTCAATAAATGTTGATTGACAGAAAGTACAATTGAAATTGAAAGCCTTTTGCTGACATACCTATGCAGATTGCGAAGTTAGAATTTTGAGATCTGTCGCCGTTTAAAGTCATTCAATATTGGGGTATATTTTTTCCGTCTTCGATTTATTGTAAGTTGTTGCAGCAGTGCTGTGCCGGACTTAGAAAAAAGAAAAAGTTATTGAGTGGCCGTCAAATTTAACTACGGAAAATGGCTTACGATTTAGACTGGTGACGTTGACAGTTCGGTAATAACTTCTGAAAATTACGTAGAGTACTAGGTAGAACTAGGTTTCTCTTTTTATATTCTTATGCGTTGGCGTTATTTAAGTGGAAGTTTGTAATGATGACCGACACGATTTTTAATGTGCTTTAGACTAGATTGGATGGTAAATTATATTTTAAGTGTACCATTCCAATAAATATTTTGTTTTAGTTTTAGTTTTGGTTGGTAATCTGTATCACAATTATTATTTTATTGATAATATCTTTTTCTTTTTAAAAATTGTGTATTTGTTTTTGCAATTATGTTTTAGTGTGTAATGGGTAATGTTAAAGAGATTTCAAAATTGAATTGTCGGGTCTTTATAAAAATGGAGTATTGCGTTCAATGTAATTCTCCATGGTCATCTGTTATCTTTGGATTGTTAGCATGAAACGATTAATTGTAAGTCAGTTAGTTTGAGTCTAGGTGCTAAGCATTGATAATTAGATACATTGTCATAATGTGTGGACCATTTGATTGCACTTTAAGTAGTGCTTGGTTCATTGTATAATGCTTCATGACTTCTTGCATGGAAATTGATGGACATAGTCCTTTGTCATTGATGTTTGAAGTTTGCAAGCATATAAGTCTAAACATGTGGTCATATATTGAGAAATTTATAGTTGGCACATTGATAGGACATCAATGTAGGTGGTCATTTAGGTATGGTGGCTATATCTTTGATAAGTCCTAGACCAATGATACATATTTTTATTGGAATATTGAACTACTTGTAATCAACATGCATATCCTCTTCTTATTTTTTTAGAGACACATATGCACTATCCTTTAGTGCCTTTATTCTTCTCAAGAGACCATACATATGAGGGATCAAAACAATAATCAGGAGCTCAAGTCTCTTTTGAGTGTTCTCCTGTTGCAGTTCAATATGTTTGAGGAAAAAACTTTTGGTCTTGGATGCAGTTCTGGGGCCCTTGTTAGAGCTGGAGGTTAACGCTTTTCTTGTAAGGGTTGGTGGCTTTGGCTTCTGTGGTGAGTGGTGCTGGCGTAGGTGCTGCCCTCAACCTTGTTTGCCACAGCGTTTGCTATGTTTGAAATTGGATTATTGGATGTTGCGTTTTGCTGTCCACAGATTGTTAACAGTTGCACATGTTAGCAATATTTGGTTTCGTTTACATGAAGACTGTCACAGTTGCTATTTATAAGAGAGATGCTAAGTACACAGGTTATTCTCTATGGCGGGGTCCTAATCCTTTATCTCATTGCTGCACAAATCTGGGTTGTTGAAATTGAATGCTGCTGTCTACCTTGTTTTCTGGTGACGAAATTGGTGATTGTCAATAGGAGTCTGTGTTTGCTAGAGGTTCCTGCCCAACAATCTCCTATTCCTCTGATCTGTGATTTTTCTTTGTTAATAAAGCTTTTATTCCAATAATAAAAAAAAAAAAACATAAAACAAAGGGATAATTAATGTGGATCTACACTTTCACATTTATCTTAATTCTTCTACACACCAAGAAAAATTTATGTAACCACTTGAAAAGATAGGAATGATGATGACACTATTCTCCAATAATCTCGCTTTATTTTTTATTTATTTTTGTTTAGTATAATTTCCTTTTAGTGTGAAGTAGATTGATAGGATTTAGCGAAACTCATTTTGAAATTATTTTTATTGTTTATATAGATTAGAAGTAACAATTATGACACCAGAAAATCAAAATTAAGAATAATTGATGCTTTCTCATTGTGGTTTCTTAGTATTTCTATGTTTCTTTTGTTCAAAAATTTGTTACAATGATAATATTGTACCTAGCCTTGTGTTTACTTGTAGTAATTTTAAAATTTCACTAAGCATCTATAAACTTAAGAGGTTATCTGTGCATTACCTTTGGATTTGTATGTTTTGGAGTAGATTCTTGGACCCATGTTTGTCAAAGACTGAAAGTTGTTGTCAAAACTTTAATTTTATAATGAAAAGATTACTTTTGTGTGAGTAGTGTCATTCTAAATAATGGCAGGTAGGTGGAGACAACAGGGCATTCTATGGTTGTCCATCCTTGATTTCCAATGTACTCATATCTACTTGCTTCTATTGTTTTGAGATTTTTTAAAATTAAATCGATAGCCTCTAAGTAATTTTAACATGTAGGAAAAATATTTCTAAAAAAATCTTTTTTCTAAATGATAAGATAAATCCAATTAGTGGGAAAAATAAGTAGACATTGGTGGATGAATAAGATTCAATATGAAGAAAGAGAGAAATGTCAATCTTTACTGAATATTGCAAGGCAATGGGGAGACTTGATTTTCCTATTGCATATTTAGTGTTAAGCTATGTTGCATCACACACTTAAACATGGATTTATCTATGATTTTTGTGATGGTAGAAATGAGCTCTTATTTTGTAATAAAAAATATCAATTTTTGGTACACTAAATTCCAATCCATTGGTGTCTTAATAGATATGTATTAGAAAAAGTATTATTTGTTCAAGATATACATGGTATGTGTACACACCTTTGTCCATGCTTAATCACATTTGACTTTATCCTATCCTAGCCAATTAAATAAATAATGATAATTTGTTTAATTAATTAAATCAATCATTTACCTTCATCCCTCATCCTTAATTAAATAAATTTATATATTTATTTATTAATTTTTTAACCTTTCACCTTTATTCCTCACCCTTAATTAAATAAATTAAGTCTAACCTTATCCTCCAATTCCTCCAGCTAAATCAATTAGTTTTGATTATATTGGAAAAATAGGTTTTGAAGGGACCTGAACCCTTTACATCACATTAAATCAAAATGCTGCTATGAAAGAGAAAACTCATTAAAGCATAAGCATCATCCATTAGTCAAAAAACAACCAAAAAACAACAACCTAACAACAGGAAAGCAAAAACAAAAAAAATAACACAAAGACACAACAATCACTTCATATTCATCAAGGTAACTAAATCAATTAGTTAACACCTACTTAATTGATTGATTTAGACTAATTAATCTCCATTAACATTTCCTCCAATATTGAAATCCACATATTCCTCAATCCTTGTCCATTTTATCATAGTCATTAAATATTTCTACATGGATTAAAATCTAAAGTTGTCATCACTTGACAAGTGTCCCTACCCTCCCTCATGTGTGAGCATGTAAAGGTCACTTCATAGCCACCCTACCTCTCTCACTTGTCTCTTTCAAAAGACACTTTATACCTTACACATGGTGTACTCACACATGTGCAAGCACACCTATCTCTTACACATCTATTCGTATTGTGATACTTGTGTTGAACACCCAAAATACTAAGAGGGGTGGGGGTGAATCAATATTCTCTTAAACCATTCAAACATTAAACATCCAATTACCAAAGCATACTCAACTGCAATAGGGAAATAAAGCATGAAACATTCACAACATCACATAACACATGAACACTAGGATTTTTATGTGAAAAATCCAAAATGGGAAAAACCACAGTGAGGGTTAGCTCACAATATATTATAACTGGTTATAGTATATTTACGTAAATGCTCACTGCAGGTGGACTCACTGTCCATAGAAAAAAGATAGAAGAGAGACGGTGGCTCACAACCTATCTTTGAATTGTTATAATTGCATCTAATATATACATGAATACAGTCCCATTGAAGCTTAATAACAATCTTTATCTAATTTTGATTCAACACTCTGCCATGCTCTTCAATCGCACAACTCTCATCTCCAACTCAATATTCGCAACTTAACGTTGCATTGATTTGATCAAATTTGCATCACATCACATCACATATTATATTACCTCAAGACACTGAAAACAATCCAAATTTATTTCCGCATCAAATATAACACCAATTAGGTCAGCCTAATTAGATGTAACACCCAAAATATCCTAAGGCATGCATCTAAAATCATCACCCAACTCATATGGGACCCACCAACAACATGCGATATACTCCACTACTCAATTATCATGTACAATTGAAAAATTTAGTAAAAAAAGCTTTATAAACACCACTCCTAACTCCACCTCTTTCATGAATCCATATCACAACTAAGATTCCCAAGGAATATTAATTATAAATTATTTTCCAATTACACTATAGGTGTTCAAGGACACTTTCAAAGAGATCTTGAGATACATAAAATATACATATACATAGTATTGAAAGGCAAATGACACCTTAATCATAAAAAAAAATAGGAGGGATAAGAGTTATGATGGAATATGAGTGGATAATTATTTTTTTATACTATTTATAGAGAAATACGTGAAAATAACTATTTATTTATTTTGGAATACACAAATAAGCATTAGCCAAATTAAATAAATAATATAAATAATTTAATTAATTCTAGTGGTGGTAAATGAAAAGGGGAATTAACATGATAATGAGGAAGTGTTGATATGTTGGTGAGAATTAAGTGTCTACATTTTCCCCCTATTTGACATGAAATTGTGAAGTAACAACAATTTAAAGAAAGTAGATACAAACACTTGATGTGATAAGATAACATACCCCAAGTGTTAAGATTTTGAATCCAGATTAAGAGGGCATGAATAAATGGGTTTATTTCAACATTCAACCAAGTTTGATTCATAGTTTTTGATCCCATGATTTGATTTGAACTTATTTTTGGGTGTTGGTTTAAATTTTCACATGTTTCTCCCAAAAATGGGAATACAAAAAAGCATGACAAAAGCCCAACTAGTCATGTGGGAGTTTTTAAACTCATGTGCCCACATAGACTTTGATCTAGGAGTGGAGAGTAGGGCCCATGTAGAGATGCTAACCAATTTTAATCCTTAATATCACTCTAAGGCATGAGAGAAGAGAATACATAGACTACTATCTCATTTCTAGAGATACCTTGTGAGTAACTTTCTAGGGCTAATTTTTTATTGGTTCATCACAAATATGAGCAATTGAAGGTTCACTATTATAGGTTTACACAAGAAATCTTGCATACTCGGGTCATGGTTAATATAAAGGTGATATCTACCCATAAGATGGTTAGGTATGAATATGGTTATCTAAATCTTTTTCAAGGCCTTAATAATTGAAAATTGATTTATATCCCATTTAACTAAATAATACATTTTGAGGTAGACAAGATTAGTGGGTCTTATCAAACTACCTAATCTTGCAACCTTTACATATCATCCAATCCACATCAACACATATATTACAACAAAGTCTGAAATATATTTTTATTAAAAGTTTCATATGCATATTCATACAAAAAGTCTTCAAGAAAAGATACATATTGTGAGGATTCCAACAATAAACAAAATTTAGAAATTTTATAAAGTTTTCTAGACACCTCTTGCCTATAAGTCTTCAAATCTTCATGCCTTCACACCCTCTTGGATTCACTCATATTTTGAAATATGATTTTTCCCATCATTATATAGCTCTCATGGCTTCCTTGAACATATACAAAATCCTTAAAAAATCACTTTCCTCTTCTTCTATTCCTCTCCTCTTGGCAAGTTGATTTCCTACACTTTTCATAGGCAATCCTCTATAGCTACCTGCAAGTTCTTTCTCCAAACCTGCTTATTTTCATTGCTACCTCTTGAAACCATTAAATAATTTATTTATAGAGGGTTTAAACTATGTGAAACACCAAAAAGTGGTTTCCAAAACTACTCTTTCATTGAATCTTAAAATTCCCGTAAAAAATGAAATAAAACATAATTTTTTGCTTCTAAAAGTATCATTAATGTCTTGCTGTTGTACCATATCCAATGTCTTGCTGTTGTGTATGATTTTGAAAAATTACAATAAATAATCAGTTTGTGTGCATTCACCCCAAATTAGAAATTGAAGTCATTAATTTGTTTTCCAAAAATCACTAGTTCTTTTCCTCCATTCTAGGAACCAAAATTAAAAGAATAATACAAGAATGGAATGCCAAGAGTCACTTGTCTTATGCCCACTTCCCTAGGTGTCCAAATTGACAAAATTGATTAATTTTAATTATTTTTTCTTCAAGATCCTCTTCCACCATGGTAAATGGACCATTTCAACCCCTAGAACCTTGAAATTGTGCAATTTAATAATTTTGCAAATCACATTAAACACTAGGTGCTTACCCTTGATATATGAAATGGAAATAAAGTCCTCACAAATAAATAGTTATATCCTTACAACACTTTAAAATATGATCTTGAAGCTCAAACCTACACTGGAAAAATACAAAAAAAAACTAAACATGATTTTTTATTTTTTTTGGTGATGTAGGATTGCTTGTGAGTCCAAATGCTCCTGCATCACCTTTCCAACGATTAAATTTATTGATTGATGGGGTAAGTGATCTAATATCTTTATTGAAGTATCAAGTCCAATTTTCATTGATAATCTTATTTTAAAATATGAAAAGATGCACCATGATATGGAAAACCATTTAAAGGGAAAAAGTCCTAAGAAAAATGGCTTAGTCAATAGATTCAGCCCAACTCACAGGTCACTATCAAGAGTCTCTAGAGGAAAATAAATAATTAATCACACCATAAATGGATGGATCTAGGAAAACTCAAGATCTTAGTTCCAAATATATTTTAAATCAAGGGGCTTTGTAGACTAGGATCCTTTCTTTAAGGGATATTCAAAGCCATGGGTGAGCAAGGAGAAGCTTTTGTCTCAAAACTGGAGATGCTTAAGACAAATTTTGGAAGAAGGACCCATACCAATCCAAGTCCTTTAGTTGATATTTTTACTCTTCCTATCCCTGTAAAGGTGGAGGATATCAAAGAAAAAGTGATCACTACCAAGGTCTAGAAAGATAGGCTTTCAAGAGTCTTCCTACAAAAACAAAATTTTGGAAGGACCCATACCAATCCAAGTCCTTTAGTTGATATTTTTACTCTTCCTATCCCTGTAAAGGTGGAGGATATAAAAGAAAAAGTGATCACTACAAAGGTCTAGAAAGATAGGCTATCAAGAGTCTTCTTACAAAAATGGATTAAGGAAAAACAAAATGATGTTTTGGAAACTAGATTTCTCTCAAATGGGTTTTTTGTCATTGTGTTTTAAAATATCATTTCTAGGAATAAAATCTTAGAATATGGTCCATGGTTTTTTTATGATGTTGGCTTATCAATTCAATCTTGGAGGCCTAATTTTTACCCAAAATCTTCCAACATAAACTTTTATCCTCTTTGGGTAAGACATCCAAACCTCCCTATGGAATATTGGGATTTGGATATTTTAAAGAAAATGGGGAATTCCCTATGTACCTTCCAAAAAATAGATGCCAATATGTGGTTTTATAGTTTAGGCCTTTATGCTAGACCATACATTATGCCAAATACATTAGAGAGAACCCTTGAATTTGTAAATGTTATTTCTGAAAGTGGAGTATGGCATCGAGAAACCCTAGTCAAAAGGCCAAAAATGTCTTCATATAATTATTATAGGAAAGGGAACATCAAAATATCTTATCCCTTGGATAGAAGAAAAGGAAAAACTAGAAGAAAACCTTGACAAAAAAGAGGGCATGTTTCTCTCCTTGGGAACAATGGAGGTCCTCTAATGAAATGTTAGGGGTCTAAACACCCCTAAAAATGATACATAAAAACTCAATTGGATAAATCCAATCATGATATAATTTTATTACAAGAAATAAAACTTTTTGAAGATAAAGGAAAAGGCATATTTTTAAAAATGGTCAAAATGAAAATTTTCAATAGTAGCTGCTAATGGGGCTTCTCGGGGTCTAGCTATTCTATGAAACCAAAAATTTATTAATGTTGAGATCATTAAATTTGGCACTTAGTAGATGCTCTGTTCTTTTTAAAATTCCTACTCTTCAAAAATCTTTTGGATATTTAATATCAATGATCCAATTAGCATCATCCAAAATAAATAGTTATGGAACTATTTGGGTTTAACTCTTCAACCCTTAAAAGAAGATTTTAAAAAAAAATTTAGTAGGGGATTTTAGTACAATTGTAGATGCCAATAAAAATATGGGGGAATCATTCCACCTCAAAAGATTATGGAAGATTTCATGGATTTCATAAATAGTAACAATTTATAGGATTGCATTTCAAAAAAGGGAAAATATATTTGGTCCAAAGAAGGACTTTCACCAAATTGTAGAGAGACTGGATATATTCTTACTATTAGATAACTGGCTCATGAAAACTCAAGATTTTTCATCAAGTATCCTTCTTGGTTTAGGTTAATACCAATTTCTGTGAGGAAACTCAGGTGCGGAAACAGCTTCCTACACTAATCTCTTAAGGAAAGTATGGTGCAAATTCGTTTTAAACCCTTACAATTTCAGATTCGTTAATCTACTTAACAAAGATATTGCAGCAATATACCATACATACAGAAAATGAAGAATGACACAATGATTTACCCTGGGGAAAACCTTTCGGTAAAAAACCCCAGCACTCCAAAACCTGCACAATGTATTATCTTCAACACAACGGTTACAACACACTTGCAATGCAAGTTCTTTCAGGAGATTTCCAACTCTTGAAGACAAAATGCGGCAGCATGAAAAAACGTTCCAACAATACACTCACATCACAAATCTTCGCAACCCTAAAAAACGCTTATATCATGCGCTTCCCTTTTAGGGCAACTTCCGAAGATAACTGTATTAGGGTTTTACCATTCTCCGAGAAAATAGGAACTCGAAAATTTTTTTCGGGGCGATGCCCCGAACCCCACTATCGTGGAAGAGTGTACAGTACTCAACTTTATCAATTGCCACATGTCTTCACCTGTCATTGAATCTTCCAGACATAGCTCTTACGTGTCATAGGAATCCGTCATAACCATTTCAGCCATGATCTCCTTACACACAATTCAAGATGCCGACACATTAAGTGGAGTGACACATCAACATGCAAACTAGACATGTACACTCACACTTAATTACATTATTTGCAAGAAATACATTTTACAAAACAAATAATAAGAATAGGAATTATCCAAGGTTGAGACACCTTATTCCTAACATTCTCCCACTTGTCGAACACCTTGTAAGAGCAATAGGAACATAACAGGAATTAACCGCTATAGGCCAAAAGGCCCATAGACTCCAAACACCATCTGAACTTCATAGTGCCCACTGGTTTCGTTAATGCATCTGCAACATTCTTCACAGTATCTACCTTCTCCAAATTTATCTTTCCATCTTCCACCATATCTCTCACAAAGTGAAACTGCACATCAATGTGCTTCGTTCTGGCATGGAAAGTTGGATTCTTCGCAAGGCAAATAGCACTCTGACTGTCACACCAAATAGTAATCTGTTCTGCATCAACACCAACATCAGAACACAATCTCCTAAGCCAAATGGCTTCCTTACAAGCATGAGTAGCAGCCATGTACTCAGCTTCTGTAGTGGACAAAGCAACCACAGGTTGTCGCTTACTCATCCAACTGATGGCACCACCAAACATAGTGAAAACATAAGCACTGGTGGATCTCCTGCTGTTAATATCACCTGCCCAATCTGAATCCACAAATCCACGAATACAAACTGAATGTGGAGATCCAGAAGAGTTACCATGGTAACATATGGAGTAATCTGATGTACCCCTCAAATATCTGAATACTCGCTTAACTGCATCCCAATGTACCCGTCCAGGGTTAGCCATAAACCGGCTTAGGACTCCCACTGCTTGGGCAATGTCTGGTCTAGTACAGACCATAGCATACATAAGACTGCCAACTGCACTAGCATAAGGTACTCTACTCATGTCCTCCACCTCACTAGGAGATTTTGGACAATCATCTACAGATAACTTTGTTCCCATTGAAACAGGAACACATAGTGGTCTACAATCTGCCATGCTGAACCTGTCCAACACAGACTTCACATACTTACTCTGACTCAACCAGAGTTTTCTGTTAGACCTGTCTCTACTGATTTCCATACCCAAGATGTACCTTGCTGCCCCAAGATCTTTCATCTCAAACTGTGCTGACAACTGAGATTTAAAATCAGAAATCATACCCTTACCCTTCCCAAACAGCAACATATCATCAACATATAATGCAACAATAAGAAGGCGATCATTTTCAACTCTGAAATAAACACAATGATCTGATTTCGATCTTACAAATCCAATTGACAACACAAAGGCATCAAACTTAAGGTACCACATCCTAGGAGATTGCTTCAAACCATATAGAGATTTCTTTAATCTGCAAACTAAGGATTCATTACCTTTAACAATGTAGTGCTCAGGCTGTGACATATAAATCTCTTCCTCCAAATCACCATGAAGGAAAGCTGTCTTCACATCCATCTGTTCTATCTCTAAATCATATGATGCAGCAAGAGATAACAGAAATCTAATGGATGTCAACTTTGCAACAGGAGAGAATATTTCACCATAATCTATTCCCTCTACCTGTGAATACCCCTTTGCAACCAATCTAGCTTTGTACCTTTCAACACTGCCATCTGCACAGAATTTCTTCTTGAACACCCATTTACAGCCAACAGATTTTCTCCCTTTAGGCAAAGGTACAAGGTCCCAAGTTTTGTTTTTCTCCAATGAAGCCATCTCATCATCCATAGCCTCAATCCAGGAACCTGCATCTTCCATGCCCAAAGCCTCTTTCACAGATCTAGGCTCATCAGTGTTAGTAATCAAAGCAAAAGCACAACTGGAATCTAACATAGAATAACCAAACCTTTCTGGTTGCTTTCTTTCTCTCATGGATCTCCTCAAGGGCTGAGGTTGAGGTTGTTCTTCCTCTTCTTCCGAACTATCAGAGCTGCTAGAGCTCTCCTCATCATTAGACCCAACATGGTCTCTCTGTTCAGTCTTCTCAGGGGTAGGAGGAAACTGAACAACATCTTTTTCCTTTTCTTTTTCATCTGGTTGTAGCACAATAGGAGAAGATGTTAGCTCTCTGAAAATAACATTTCTACTATACAGCACCTTACTAGTCATAGGATTCCAAAGCTTGTATCCTTTCACACCAACACTGTATCCGATGAAAATACATTTGACAGCTTTGTTTTCCAACTTAGATCTTTTCTCCTTTGGAACATGTGCATAAGCTTCACAACCAAAAACACGAAGATGTCTAATTGAAGGCTTCTTACCAGACCACACCTCCATGGGTGTCTTACCAACAAGAGCTGATGTAGGAGATCTGTTAACCAGATAGCAAGCAGTGGCAACAGCTTCGGCCCAAAATTTTTGTTCTAGGCCAGCTCCACTAAGCATACTCCTAGCCTTCTCCATCAGTGTCCTGTTCATTCTCTCTGCAACTCCATTTTGCTGCGGGGTGTAAGGAGTTGTCTTATGTCTCTCGATTCCTCGTTCTTTACAGAACTGTTCAAACTCTGTGGAACAAAACTCACCACCATTATCAGTTCTCACACACTTGATTCTTTTACCAGTCTGATTCTCCACGAGAGCCTTAAATTCCTTGAACCGACTGAAAACCTGTGTCTTACTTTTTAGGAAATATATCCAAGTCCTTCTACTGTAATCATCTATAAAAGATACAAAATATACAGAACTGGAGATAGAAGGAACTTTTACAGGACCAAAAACATCAGAATGAATAAGATCCAAAAGTCCAGAAGACTTGTGAGAACTAGAGTAGAACTGAACACGATTTTGCTTACCATAAACACAGTGTTCACAGAAATCGAATTCGAGATTACAATCATTTAGCCCCTCAACGAGATTTTTAGTTTTCACGGTCCTAAGACCCTTCTCACCAATGTGGCCAAATCTCATATGCCACAACATTGTCTTTTCTGCAGGAAGCTTGCCTTCCAAAGTGTTTACACCCTTAGGCACACTTACTGCACTGCCATCGGAACCCATTGCCACAATCTTCTTTACTGCTCGTTCAGATGGTGGGGATGAAGTGATAGCCGCTCTCTTCTTTGAAACAGAAGAACTATTGCATTGAGCAATGCATGCATCAAGCTGAAACAAAGTACCTCTCCTAGTACCTTTAGCGAGCACCATAGATCCTCTTATCATCTTGCATCCATCTTTCGAAAAAACAACTTGCACACCTACATCATTCAACATACTTACAGATAATAGGTTTCGTGCCAAACCCGGAATGTGCATAACTCCATTGATTCCCTTTACTCGTCCATCAGGAAATCTGATAGTGACCCTTCCGCGTCCAACTATCTTTAGGTGAGAATCATCACCCAAGTACACCTTTCCACCATCAAACTCTTCATATTTTGAGAACCAGTTTCGATGAGAGGTCATGTGAAAAGAAGCACCCGAGTCTACTAACCACACATCATCAGATGCATGGGCTGCCAAAGCTGCAATAAAAGCATCTCCATCTTCTTGAGATTTTTCAGAAGCTGAATCTGAGCCTTTCTTCTTCTTCTTCGGTTCTTTGCAGTCCCTCCGGAAGTGCCCAGATTTATCACAGTTCCAACATTTCGCCTTGGACTTTCCAGGAGTCTTAGAACTCCCACGGGATTTGGATCTTCCCTTCTTTGACTTATTGTCATTCTGCTTTCCTTTGTCGTTGGATCTCCCGCGAACAGCAAGGGCTTCCTTAGACGAATCCGAAGTCTTTCTTCGCATCTCCTCAGACAGCAGTGAAGACACCACATCATCCATACGGAATGTGACTATAGTACTTCCGAGAGCCATCACAAGATGGTCCCACGAATCCGGCAAGGAACAAAGCAGGGTCATACATCGATCCTCCTCCTCAATCTTGGCACCAGATGATGCCAACTGTGCAATCAATAAATTGAATGCATTGAGATGATCAGTTACGGATCCACCTTCCTCCATTCTTAAAGAATACAACTTCTTTCTCAGGAACAACTTATTCACCAGAGATTTGGCCTGATACACAGACCCAAGCCGTTTCCACAAAGAATTTGCAGTAGTCTCATCAAGAACATTCAGAAGAACGGCATCTGCTAGACAGAGTCTGATGAGACCCTTAGCCTTCCGATCCTTGATATCCCAATCCGCTTGAGGTATCGCTACAGGTTTCACATCAAGTGAAGTAGCCTCCCATAGATCGCGGTCTTCAAGCATGTCTTCCATCTTGAGTTTCCACAACTCGAAATTAGTGCCATTAAATTTCTCCACCTCCATTCTACTGTATGAGGAACTTGCCATCTCAATCTGCAAATAAGATTCAGAATGCTCTGCACAAAAAAACTCCCACTCAACTTGAGATTAGCTCAAAAAACCCTACCCAACAACTAGGATCAAAAGTTGATCAGGCTCTGATACCACTTGTAAGGAAACTCAGGTGCGGAAACAGCTTCCTACACTAATCTCTTAAGGAAAGTATGGTGCAAATTCGTTTTAAACCCTTACAATTTCAGATTCGTTAATCTACTTAACAAAGATATTGCAGCAATATACCATACATACAGAAAATGAAGAATGACACAATGATTTACCCTGGGGAAAACCTTTCGGTAAAAAACCCCAGCACTCCAAAACCTGCACAATGTATTATCTTCAACACAACGGTTACAACACACTTGCAATGCAAGTTCTTTCAGGAGATTTCCAACTCTTGAAGACAAAATGCGGCAGCATGAAAAACGTTCCAACAATACACTCACATCACAAATCTTCGCAACCCTAAAAAACGCTTATATCATGCGCTTCCCTTTTAGGGCAACTTCCGAAGATAACTGTATTAGGGTTTTACCATTCTCCGAGAAAATAGGAACTCGAAAATTTTTTTCGGGGCGATGCCCCGAACCCCACTATCGTGGAAGAGTGTACAGTACTCAACTTTATCAATTTGCCACATGTCTTCACCTATCATTGAATCTTCCAGACATAGTCTTACGTGTCATAGAATCCGTCATAACCGTTTCAGCCATGATCTCCTTACACACAATTCAAGATGCCGACACATTAAGTGGAGTGACACATCAACATGCAAACTAGACATGTACACTCACACTTAATTACATTATTTGCAAGAAATACATTTTACAAAACAAATAATAAGAATAGGAATTATCCAAGGTTGAGACACCTTATTCCTAACAATTTCTAGTCTCCAAGTGAAGATAAAGTCTTTTTTAAATCATCCTTCAAATTTGAATAAAATGGTTTACAAACCCAAATTTCCTCCTTGTACTCAAATGTTGGTGGTTGAACTCTCCTTTCATTAAGGGTTCCAGGATGTTACAAATCGGTCATAAGTTGAAGCATGTGAAAATGAAGATAAGGAAATGAAATAAGTCACATTTTAAAAACATCTATGGAAAAGGCTCATTTAGAATAACTTCTATTAGATCTAAATGAAAAGATAATCAAGTTTGGCATGGATAGAGATTATTTTGAAGAAAATAAATATTTGAATAATTAGTTACTGGAAATTTTGTTTAGGGAAGATATTTATTGGAATTTTGGTTAATAGAAGGGGATTAAAATATAAAATTATTTAATGCATCTACTAAAATCAAAAGATAGGTAAATAACATCATCAATATTTCCTCCTTTGAGGGTCTAATTCTTTTAGAATAGAAAAAAAAATGAAAAAGAAGCAATTCATTTCTTCTAAAATCTACTTTCAAAGTCAAATGAGGAGAATTATTTTTTATTAAACTATATCCTTGCATTCATCCCTAAAATAATTACAAAATATTAAAACAAGCTACTAATTGATAGGGAGTCCTATCTTCCAAGAGCACCCTTGCTCTTCCCAAGACCTATTCTTTGGTCTTCCTAGGGTATTCCTCTCTACCCTACTCAGGGATCATTCCTAAACCCCTCTCACCACTTAGGACTCTCCACCAATTTCAAATTCTTCACCATCACTCCCATTCCACCACTAGCCTTCCTTGGGCTCCTCACTGACTCAATGTGTCCTAACCACTCCAGGGCTAGGGAAGGGTATTATAGCTATCCATTAATTTTTTTGTCTCCTCACTGATCCATCTAGGTGGTTTATTTCACCCTTTGTTCATTGCTTTCTTGAAAAACTCAATTTTAGGCCTTGTAGCCTCCTACCCCAATTAGGCCTCCTAGAACCCGTTTTCTTGTCTTTTCTCACAAACGGTCCAAACAAACCCCAAATGTTTTTGCACATTATTTCTATTGGCCATCAAGGCTCCAAGATTAATCAGGTTTCAAGTCCTATAAGTGTCCGTACATAGGATTGCCCTTAAACTCCCTATTTTCAAGGGTTTCTAGGGTTTTGGGCTCTATTTCTTTCTTTGAGGGCTTCAATGACCTCCTCAACTCTCCTCCTTGCACACACATGTCTGGAATACATGTTCCCACACTTCCATGCTCCTGATTGGCACAAACCAATCCATTCAACAACTTTCTTTACTGCTGTCCTCTCTAAGCCACTAGCTAGAATGCACTTGCACTCGCCTAGTGCTTGATGAATTCATCATATCCCTTGCAAACCAAGACACCACACACCCTATGTAAATTGTAAAAACATTCCCCTACTTGATTCCAATTGGGCATGGTAGCCTTGCCACGGGAATTCAAGTGGGGATCGTTATTTACAAAAACTGGCCTGAACCGATAGTGAGACCAAGAACACCAAAAACTTGCAAAAAGACAACCAGTTGAATTAAATGACTAATATAATGCTTCAAACAGTAAGTAAATGACTCAAATGAAATAATCAAAGCATTAGACACCTTTCAATCCATTCTTGACTGGATGAAGGCTCAAAAACAGAAAATTAATGAAATTTGCACTCTTCCAACTCATAAAATCTCCTTCCAAAACTCCAAATTATACAATAGCTTTCCCATATGCTCAATTAGGGTTTTTCTGACCTTATATACCTTTCTCCCATGTGCTAGGACCCTTGGGTCGGGCTTAGAGCATTATTTAAGCCATTTTCCAACTTCTAGGCCAAATTTTCAAGACAACATTTTCTAGTTTTGCCTAATTTCATCTTTAAGGCTTCTCCAAACTTCAAAGCTCTAGACTACCCTAAGTTTTCCATAACACACACATCAAAAACACTCTTGGGACTTTACAATTAGTCCTTATTACCTTGGTGGTTGGCTAGAACCACCTACAAGCCAAAATTGCCAAGATCTCACCAAAAGACCTTGAGGTGCTCCTGCACCACTAATGATAGAATTCACATTAGGGGAATTAAAAGTGGTAGTGTTCTCAACGTCTTAAAAAAATCTCAAGATCCTAATGGTTTGAAATCCAGTGATTTTTTTAGTGGCTAATATTCGCCAATTGGCTAATAGTTGAAGTATGGGAATCCAAAATTGGCTAATAGTTTGAGCTACAATGTGACTTGAATCGCCACATTTTTACAAAATTTTATTATAGTTTTATTTAAATCGCGAAATAATTTATTTTATTAAAAAATTTAACTCAAAAATTCGCCACAATATTTGATACATGATTAGATCAAATTCGCCTAAATTTTATAAATTATAGTAGAAATCTACATTAATTCGCCAACAGTATATCATAATTATTAGTTTCTTTAGGACCATATTTCTAATCTTTATTTTCCACCATTGATTTATAATATAATCTAACGGACCTTATATTCTACGAGGTAAAATGTACCCATGATCCATAATGCTCATGGGCCCCATAATTTTAGGCCTCATGAGTATTATAGATTGTGGGTAACTTTTACCTTACAGAGTACAAAGAGGGTCGTTAGATCGATGATCTAAAAGCAATTTTGAGCCCCATGAGAATTACATATCATTGGTATATTTTAACTTGTAAAATACAATGAGAGCCATTATATTATATTTTAAAACAATAGTGGAAAGTAAATATTATAGTCTGCCCCTTCAACCCATTGATAATTTCCACCCTTAGGCCCCTACTTTTCCATGAGAATTATTTTTAGATTGGATAGATTCACCATCATAAGTAATACATTTTCATATTATATTTCAAGATTCGCCAAAATTTTCTATAAAATTTTAGTGAAGTAAAAAAAATTGCCAATAAAATTAATTTTTTTTCGAAAAAAGGAAAGATTCGCCATAAAAATTAATATTTTTTCCTAAAAAATGAAAGATTTGCCAGGATTTTATATCTTTTTATGAGGGAGGTTTCTTAAAGTTATCACTGTTGAAATCCCTCTTCTTTTAGAAATGTTGAGATTTCATTGGTTGGAATTTACTTTGAGCATTAGAAAAGGGATGAAAACATAACAATATTTTAAAGGAGATGAATTCTACCCTCTTGGCTTGAGTTTCAAAGAAGTCGAACCCTTATTTTCCTAGCTTCACACCAATCTCCCTTTGCAACACAATCTATAGTATTTTCTCAAAAGAAATTACTTCTAGGTTTGCCCCTCTCATTTCCCTTATAATTTTAGAAGAAAAAGGTGGTTTTGTTTCAAGTCTAGAGAATTCAGGAGGAGTTCTTGTCACTCATGAGGTCCTTCATTGTATACAGGAAGAAAATATCCCCTCTATGATTTTTAAGTTATACCCGATGAAAGCTTATGATAGATTGAATTAAAAATTTCTCCTTGTGATGCTTGAAATATTTAGTTTTAGTAAATAATGGAACAAATGGATATGTTCTTGTATTTATGGTCCTAGATTTTCAATTATGCTAAACAACTACCCTATAGCTTCTTCTCTTCCTCACAAGGGATTAGATAAGGTAATACCATTTCCCCTTCCCTCTTCATAATTATGCCCAAATGCATGTACATCACTATAGAAAATAAGAAAAATAATTTGAGAGGCATAAGATTAAATCACTTTTTTGATCCAATCACTCATGCTTTATTTGTAGATGATACACCAATTTTTGCTAAAGCCAAATTAGATGAATCAAATATACTTAAAAGAGTAATTTCATATTACTACATAATTGTATGTCACATTGTTAATGTTGCCAAATAAAAGATTTTCTTCCTAAATGTGTCCCCTAGGGTAAGGACCATAATTATATATTTTTTGGGATTCACAAGTGACAGTTTTCCTTCTAGATACCTAAGTATCTCCTGTTCATTGGAAATATAAAATAATAAATGTATATACCTATATCAAAAGATATATTTTCTAGGAAATAAAAATGACTACCTTTGTCTAGAAAAGTTACTATGGTAAAACTTATGTTGAATGTAATACCTATTTCCATGATGTCGGTACTAAAGATTCCCAAAGGTATTACTCTTGACATTGAAAAGAAAATTAGAAACTTCTAGTCAAGCAATTTGGATAATAAGAGAGAAATTGTTTTAATATCTTGGGAAAATGTATGTAGCTCAAAACAAAATGGTGTAGGTATACACAACTTGGAGGCTCAAAGTACAGCCTTGGAGGAAAATTTAACTTGGCTTATATACTTTAGGCCCAAATAAAAATGGTGTAGAATAATAAGAAACAAATACTTAGACTCAATGGAGAAAGGGATAATTTTCACAGTATCAAACCTTTCTTTTGGTTCTAAAATGTAAAAGTTCTTGATTACGTGTTGTGAAGTCTTACTTTCTTAGGTTTCTTGGATTATCCATAATGGTGAAAATGCCCTCTTTTGCGAAGATTCTTGGAATAGGTTTAAACCTCTTTTTTAGAATGAAAGTCACACTAAAGTTAAAACTTATCTACAACAACATTGGAGTTCAATGATGAAGGACTATTTTACAATTGATAATTCAATGTTTACTTTGAAAGAAAATTTAAAATCAATTGATTCTTGCCCCTTTTTCAATAAGTAGAAAGCTTGGTTCATAAAAGAGATTGAAAGGAAAAAATATGCTACTTAAAAAAAGAGGATGAAATCTTATGGATGGATTCAAAATAATCTAAGTATTATATGAAAGATGGATACAAGCCCTAACTCACAACAATTTCCTACACAATTCCAAACTAGGCTGGACAGGTTCCCTACACAATTGTAAGTATTCTATGAAAGATAGATTCAAGCCCTAACTCAAAACATTTTCCTACACAATTTCAAGCCAAACTAGGTTGGATTGATTCCCAACACAATTCCTTGTTCCAACATTTCTAGATTTGGCTAATCCTTTACAAAAATTCAATATATTCATGTATTTGGGAAATCAACTTGTCCTTAATCATTTGACATATTTGGTTAGAGAGAAATAATAGAATTTTCAAAAAATCAATCACAAGGCTTGAACACGTGATTTTAAAAATGGGCAGGGTTTATGAAATAGTAATAGCTAACGTCTCTAATCATCCACACTTTGAAAGGAAATTTAGTAGCTAGGATGACTTTATTCTTAAATACTGACAATTTATCGATCCTCCTTTGTCCAATGGAGGTTACATTTTGAACATGGTCAAAATTGATAGAAAAATAGTTAAATGGAAAGCTCCTCCTTTCTTTTGGTAAAGTTAAATTTTGATGGAGCTTCTCATGAGACCCTTGGGAAATCTAAAATGAGGGCCGTGTTAAGAGATCATATAGACTAGGTTGCAACTTCAACACAAATTACCTTTTAGAACAAGTAATGTTTTTGAAAATGAAGCTCTTCTTTTAAATCTAAAACTAACTATCAAGATAAATTGTTCTGAAAGAAATTCAAAGATAAATTGTTCTGAAAGAAATTCAATGCTAATTATCAATACCATTAAAGAAAAAAATTACAAATTGAAAGCTAGACTATGCACTAGATTGAGTCAGATTAATCCTTCCAAATTAAACTATTTGGAATGTGTTCACTGCCACAAAGAAGCCAATATCCTTGCAGACTCTCTAGCCAATCAAGCCATTAATATTGAAGAACAGTATAAAGAATAAGAAGGAAGAGAATTTCAAAAAACAATTCAATAATTTAAAGAGTGGAACTTTGGTTTTTGTTGGTAACGTTTGTTGCAAGTGCAGGCTTACAGGGACTTTGCAGATTTCCTCAGAAATTCTATTACTTGTCACACATGTGGATTAATTATTTGCTTCATTCAGATCATGTTTCATGATTAGAAGGAATATATGCCAACCTTTATTTCTGTGAGAGGTTGGGCTATTTTCAGGGTCTTCACTCATTTCTCTCCTCTTTTCTTACCTTCCGCAATGGTGAAATATCATATTGACATTCTACAGAAATAGTGGAGGTAGTTGTCATGGTAGCTTATGTTTAAACTAGGCCATGTATTCATCTTCTTTTGTTTTCTGGGCTGCTCTTCTATTCTCCTGTATTACAGAATGCATTTTGTTATGCAATCTTTTTATCTAATATAATTATACATGCGGTTTCACCTTAAAAAACAAATTTGATGATTATATATATATATATATAACAAATACTATATGTTGGCTTAGATAAGCTTAAAAAAGAACAGTGGTGAGTACTTGATGAGTAGTATTCAATTTGTTATGAATGATGTTGATGAGAAAATCATTAAAGCTTTTCATGATTAGGGCTCAACGTGTGACTAGTAAGATGTATGATTAGGATTTAGAATCAAGCTTAATGAAATGATGAGGAAATTGAAGGAGTTGAACTCTTCATTAATGTATGAAGACTTTATGACATAAAAGGTGATGGTTAAAAGTGGAAAATATTGTAGAGACAATTCAAAATAAGTATAATTTATGAGATGAATGAAAATAATACATAAAATAATGGCTTTGTCATGAAGGAAAAATGAGATTAAAAGAATAGTGTCTCTAGATTTTAGATTTGAAGAGTAATTTGTATTCTATTAAGAATCATTATTATTTGATATTGGCTTGAATGTATGAAGATTTTTTTTTCATTAAATACTATTTGTATGTGATCTTTAAGGAAATATTCACAACTCTCATTAAAGAATTTAGAATTTAGAATATAAATTTTGATGATAATTCAACTAGAAAATACTCTATAGCAACATAGAAATAAAATTATGTTTTAAACATTTATTTTTACAAGCAATAGTCACATCCCTAATTATATTCAACATTAAAGAATAATATAAATATAAACTATAATAATCGTTTAAATATAATATAAAATTTTATGCTTCAAATTTGATAAAAAGGATGTATGTAATAGATTATGTTGATATATAACACATGAAATATTGATGAAAATTTATATATATGAATTTTATTATAATTTTAAAATATAATGAAGTATGAAATCTCAAATCTTGTATGGATAAAAGCATGCCCTACAATATATGTAAATATGTATAATCTATAAGTAATTTTAACCTTGCATAATTATGGGGGCTAAGTTTGTAACACTTGATTGGAGTAAATTAACTAAGAAGTTATAATGAATGCATTTTGAAAATGTAAATGAGAGGGATTAGGGTTATATACCTTGAACTTAGATCTATTGTTGACTTTGAATAATGCCAAGTTATTAGAGAGAGATGATTTGGAATTTGATACTGTGTTTGAGATTAGAGATAATATTATTGAAATCTAATAAGCTAGGAATCAAGGATGTGATTGTAGTAGTGATCCTATCTAAGTGATGCAATTCTATCTTGAGAATAATCAGAAATTCAATACCTACAAAAGCTATTTCCTTAATGTATATTTGAAGTAAGGAAAAATGAGTGGTTCAAAGGCACCATGACACTTGTTATGGAAGGATTAAAGTTCAATACTTCCACATTCCTTTGTTAGGTCATGAAATTGGGCTAACACTAATAAAAAGATTAAGAATGTCAATAGATGTTAGTATGTCATGGCAATGGATGTTATCAAGTAGATCACTAAATATTACTAAATCCCAATAAAAATTGATGAGTGTCTACATAAAGATGTACTTAGAGTGTACATTGATGATGAATGTTGACTGGTTTCTATTAAAGGTAAAAGGAGGATTTTGAAGACTCTCCACCCTTTTACAAGCTAAATAGATTTAAATAATAAAATATTAGAAAACAACCAAATTATAGCTTGAGATAATAATAAAATATAACAACCAAGAGAAATCCCTAATAACAATAAGGAGGCCAAAAAATATAATCAACAAAATGACCAATAAACATGATTAGTGCAAGATACGCATAAATATTAGAGTTGATTAAGACCCATTATCACTTTGTAACGCCCTGTCGCGGAACCTAGGAAACGTTATGCCAATTACTCAAACAGTCGATTTTTTTTTTATAAAACATCTAACAACAACATGAGAACAACATAACATAAACATTTTAGGGTTCCACAACTACGCTACTAAAGTAATAAACATCATAACATCACAATTACTATAAATAAATCAACTCATGAGAATAGTCATGTCCAAATACATTACATCAAGAGTTACATAACAATAAGTGAGATTGTGAAAAATCTCAAAACAAAACAAGTATCATTACAAAGAAACCTCATGCAACATCATGAGTGTGTACAATGAAGAATAAGATCAAGAATAGAAGACAACCATGTCCACGAACTCACCCGATGAACAACTCCGTGAATGATGTGCGATTAGGATCCTGCCAAGAACAAACATGTCACAAACAAAATCACCTGCAGGGGATCCAATGGAAGATGTGGCACGTTTCTCCCAACCGTGTGGAACTCGAAAGCCCACCCCCCGTGCTAGGAGATAGAACAGGTCCTCAAGTCATAATGGACAACAAGAAAAACATCACACAACACATGGTCGACACACATGACATCACAATAACAAGATAACTGACATACTCCCAGAGGTGACTCACAATCACAAGTGAACAATCAAGTTTAATAGGACAAGAGTGTCATCACATAAACGTAATAGGTTACCCTGGATAGCCTTCTTAGGTTACCGACCCTCTACCAAAGTTACCCTGGCAACCTCTAACAACTTCCGACCCCTATACAAACTTATGTGGCTTCAAATCAGTTCTCGAGAAGATAAAGTGTTCGAGTCGCCATTCCAGGCCTTCTCAACCTGCTTTAACCTAAACAAGCATTAAAGTCCAAGGCAAGGCAAAGCATTATTTGTATTAGTTATGAAGACCACCCAACTTCCAATACATTAATTAATGTTTTCACTTATTTACCAACTTCCGATAGGTTACCCCCGCAACCACTTCTGGGTCCGACCCCTAACAGAAGCCACTCCTCCTAAGGTACAAATTCTCAAAATGACAAACAATAAGGCTAACATGCATGCAACAGAAAAATTGTTACACAAAGACTCAGAGTCATCGAAGCCATTCAAAAACATTTAAACATCATTAAGATCCACAAGACATGCATGGCCAAGTTTGTAAACTAACAAACACAACTTCACTCCATGGAATTCAAAAATGTCAGAAAGTAAGTTCACAAGAATCACTAAATGAGCATGACTAAGTCAAGCCAACTTGCATAAATACCCAAAATAACATATATCCCTTATAAAACAAAAAGATAATTAGTGCCTCTAGATGCTAAAAGAAATAATTCATAATCCCAAAAGGAAAAACCCTTAACTTTCAATGATGCATGGCATATTTTTCCATTAAACAACTATCCTACCCATTTAATATGGTACTTGAGAAGAAATAAATCTTAAAGTAAGTTTAACTAAATTTCATTCAAGATTTTGAATCATACATGACTCATTTAAGCACATTATAACCTTTATACTCAAAAGACAATAATTTCTACAATACTAGTTGATAATCAATTCACAATCCTACAATGGATATTTAAGCATTGTAAACCTTATAAACTAGCCACCTATATTCATTACAATCATTAAGATATTTCATATAAATTTAACATTGTATGTGAAACACATAACATAAATCATTTTGTAAAGTAAAAGGGATTTAAGATAATACACTTAAACATCTATGCCATTATGTTATAATTACGAGAATGAATCTTAATAAAACAATGACTTATTTATTCATTCCTAATAATAACTAATACTAACATCTTTTATATTAATGATGAAATAAACTTTAGTTACCAAAGCATTGGACTTCACACAAAGGTCTTATTTTCATCCACTATAATACAGATTCTACACCATATCACTAATATATTCGAAAAAAAACCAACATTACATTAACAAAGTATAAAAGTAAACTAACAAGAGATAAATTCCAACCGACACTCAAAGTTTTGAACTTTAAAGATGGTTGACTCTATTTAAGCAGCGAACCAAATGACTACTTCACTTTGCAACAACCCAAGAGGGTATAGTTGACCACTAAGATTACATGCATATTGTCGGACGAAACAGGGAGATTACAACAAGTTCCTATACGCAAGAAGAGGCATGCCACTATCATAAATTATGAAAGGAATTAACCGCATGCAAACAATTACAGAAGACTCACAAACTTCCACATCACCAAATTCAGTTGACTGTGTAAGCATTAATACAAAACTTCGACAGTAACATGGAATAATCCCGGCACTCAAGTGTGCGGATCCAAAGGAACTAAAACCTCAACTCTTCGCATTCCCAGGACTAAGCAAACTTTAATCAGACACAAGGCCGATGACAACAAAATATTTAAGTCTAACTTAAATGTGCGGGTAGTGGAAAGTAGATGGGTGTACACATACTAACCCAAACCGCGACGCATATACTATAAGCAAGCATGTTTTTCATGTGAAACAACACAAGAAGAATAGAATAGAGAACTTCATGCACATGCAAATAGAGGCGTGAGACACAAGAAAATAAAAAATATTGCAGAGAACAAAAAGTCACATCCTATAGTGTCGTTCCCTCCACATCACAAAGGAAATTAATCACTCAACATAATCAGTGAACAACGAAGGAGGAAAGCACAAAATTTCATGGATATGATCTAAGTCGACGCCACTAAAGGAATGAACACAGAAAATATTGTTGAGAAATTATGTCTCAACTTCTAGCTTGAAGTCCTCGTTTTCATGCCTTGGTGATTTTGTGTTGTGTGCAAATTTCTGGCGAAGGAGGAACCGGGATGGAACTTGGCATTGTTCTGTTTGCCTAAGTTCTGGGTTTCGGTTCTCGTTCCTACTCCGACTCCGCTTCCTACCGTCTGTTTCTTCTCGCTTCATTTCGCAGGTTCTGGCGGAGGCGGAACCAGTTTTGGAAGTTGGCAATGTCCATTTTCCAAGTTCCTGTTTCAGTTTCTGTTCCAACTCCGAGCCCGACTCCTGCTTTTACGATCTAGTTCCTCTGGATGTTTGGATTCTCCTCAGGGTGTTTTCCTCCGCCTTGTCCTAGTTCTGGATTGTTGTTTCTTGCAGTTGGCGGAGGCGGAACCAGAACCAGATTGGTTCCTGATCTTGGACTTTTGGTAAAGTCCTGTTTCTGTTCCTGTTCCGTCCCTAGGTCCGACTCCAACTCCGATCTTTTGTGTTCCTGTCTTGGTTTGACCTCGGGTTGACTTTACCCAGTCAGAATTGTTTCCGATGAGTTCCCCTTTGCCGTGGGCGGACGCGGAACCGAAATGGTTCCTAGACCTGAAATTTCAGTAGGGTCATGTTTCGACTCCAGTTTCGTCTCCGACTCTGACTCCGGCAGTCTCTAATTCCGAATCGTGCCGGCCGTAAAAACTTCCGACAGTGGAAATGACTTGAAGTCTTAGTTGCGCCCGATGTCTGTTTGACCGTTTTGGTTGCTCTGTCAGCTGCGATTGCTGATGGGTCTTGGATGCGTGGCACTTGGTTGAATAGTGATTGGACGGATACCAAGATAGTTATTGTGGCAGTTGCATTCGTCAACGAAGGGTGGCGAGCTCAACCGTTTTGAGTAATGGCTTTGAATACAAAGTCGGCTTGTTGCAGGAAATTTGTCAGATCCGACTAGTTGCGTGATTTGAGGATGGACTTCATTGCTCTTCTGAGTCGGTTACATATGGATGAGAGATGTGTTATTTCTCATAAGTTAGAGAAGTCAAGAGTTGAGTCGTAAGTTTCAGAGCAAGTTTGAAGTTGCGAGCTAAAGAACAGAAGGATGTGAGTTCTTGAGGAGGGTTTTGAACTGTATGTTGTAAAAACATTGTAACAGTGAATCTGAAACTCTCTGGGTGATTGTGAGCTGAACAAAGAAGTCTGGTTATTGTATGTAATCGATTCATTACTGTAATACAATAGATTTGACTTTGTGTGGTGGGTTTTTTACCTGAAAGGGTTTTCCCACGTAAATACTGTGTCATCTTTGTTTGCTTATCTTTCTGGTTTCTCATTGCCATGGTTGTATGCATCTCTATAAGTTTTTGAAATTGTTAGTTTTTCGTTTTTGCTTCTCTCCCCTAAAGTAAAGGTGTTAAGGGAATGTATTCCGCATTGTTGGGTCAGTAGATCCGCATTCTTTTCCCTTCAAATATCACCACTGTGGGTGATCAAAAGAATGATATAAAAGTACCCATCACAATGCCTATTGAACCCAAGAAGAGTCTCAATCCATTCTACTACACCTATGATATTTGACATAACATAGAGGGTCACAGTGAAAACGAGGATGAACTTTGTAACCAAGTAAATACAAATGTATGGATTAATTGAAAGAAAATCTATAGACGTGGCTGAAACAATTTCATCATTACAAGATACAATTTCACGTATATTTTAGTTGGCGGTAATACTCATACAAGAATAAGCATGGAAAAGGAAGGACATTGGATAAGAATTCATTACATAATAGATCGAACTTAACAAGGCCACAACTATGATCGGTTCCACAAAAGACAAATTACGGTGGAAAGGACATGCATGTAGAGTATATAACAATTTTTCTACAAAAAAATAACGATAGTGATAGATCTATCTAGACCACATAAATTTAACATAGATGATACATCATTACACCAAACAAACGTTCGAGTTCAAACTTAACCAATATACATATTTTCTGACATTAAAACCAATATGTTGTTAGGCTTTTCCCTAAATTTTATTTTCTCTTTTTAAAAAAAAAAATTCATTTCCAATAAGATTTTTCTTTGATTTGTTAAATCTCAACTCTCACAATCTCGTTTTCTATTTTATGTAGGTTTCTTGATACAAGATTTCATAGCATGCAAAATTGAAATTCAGCAAAACTCCTCTATAAGTTCAAATTCATACAAACAAGAATGAAAACAAAGGAGAAAACCTGAAACGCCTTCCGGATATGAGAAAAGACGAGTATAATTCTCAAAAAATCAATCCACAAATCCTTCACAATGCGAACACTATCTCCAAAAAATAGTTTTCAGCTTTTCAATAAAAAATCCCAGGAAAATACAGAGACTATTTTTCCCGTGAAAGAAATATTTTTCTTTTTCGAAAATCAACTCCCTTCAAAAATGAATGATCTTTCCTATGATATACTCTTTTTCTCAAATTACAAAGCGAACAAAAATTTAACTCATGGTTAAGCATGCATTTGAACCATCAGTTAGTTTTTCGAAAATAATCATCAAGAAAGATATTTTGCAACTAAATCACAAATAATTGACTAATTTTCGAAAACATCAACTTGCTCAATTAAACCAATTTACAAATAATCAACCTCTTTTTGAAAATAAGATATTTTAATAATTCACTTTAACTCCACAATAAACTAAAACTAACTTTTCCCAAATTTTAACATTCCAATTAAACAACAAATCAACATTACTATTTTCATTAAAACATTAAATAATCTAAATTAACATTATGAAAACATAGTAAATACAACATGACGCAAAAAAAAAAATTAACGAAAAATGATTGACAAGACATAAAGGTGACAACATATACTCATTATTTTTTAGAGTGATGGTTCATGACATAGGACAAGTCTATCTCCCTTCAACGATTCCATTGGGCCATGACACACTTAGACCCGACAAGCAGGTGGAGTTGATGCCTGTACCTGAAAGCTACATCACACTACATGGACAAACAAATAACATGTATAAATATGAAGACACACCATGAAGAAGAATCATGATGTAGCAGGGCACTCACGAATGAGTTTTGCTAAACTGTCTCCTTCACAGACTGATGTAAAACATAGCATCTAACATAAATCACATCATAGTATCATCATGTATAACATAGCATCATAGATCATCATAATAATGTCATCTCATGAAAATAAACATCACATCATAAGGTAAAGTGTATCATCAATTGAGTTTCACAACTGGTCATGAAAACCATGACATAATGCATCAAAGTAACATAGTCTCAACATCTAGCTACTAACTACAAACAGTAACTCAAAACAGCAGAATAGAAACATCATCAGGAGGGTCACTACACACTTGACATACCTCCTAGAGGAAATCAAATTTTTTACATGAACTTTGCATTTTATTGCTCCATAATTTTAGTGTTATCATCCTTAAGGATCCTAATTTTGGAGCTAGGGCCATCTTTCCCCTAAGTAGAGATGGATCTTATTATTTCTTATAATATTTTGATATTATTGGCATTATTTTGAATGGTGGTTTTTCTAACATTGACTACCCTCCTTAAGTTGGCCTTCACTTCCTAGATGTCCTATTCTAATATAAATATATTTTTATCTTGTATGATATTATTAGTTTTTAGTTTGTTGATTTCCTTTAAGGAATTTTAGTGCTTGAAATTAAGTTTCTCCATCTCTATTAAAATGAGCACCTCACCATCAACTTTATTAGCCAATAGGGAGGTTTCAAGATTCACTCTATTAATTTTAGAATGGAACCATTGTAATATTTTAATGTAGCACATATTCTTTATGCAAACCAATATAATACTTAGCTAGAATACTCACAAAAAAAGCCAAATATTCTTTGAAGCCATGCACAACTACGATGAGAAATTGACCTCCAAATTTACCAATTCTTGGAATGGTGGCCATGTGTCCATAGGAGCTCTAAAGTTCAAAGTGATGACCCAACTTATTGCTGAGGCAACTAGCTTGGGAAATGAAGGCTGGAGGGTGGTAAAAAAAGCAGTGGGGAATATAAAGGCTTTGTTGAGAAATTCTTACATGAAGGGGAGGTGTTGACGATATTCTAGAACAGTTATGCTCAGCTTGAACTCCCTCCATCTTTCACCATGGTTAGTATGTTTGTCATGCGCTATTTTAATTTAGAAGGAAGGTATATGACTGTGCATGCCTACCATTTCCCCATCTTGAACCACATTAGGCACAATGACAAAATAAATTTTCCTTTTTAAATTTTCTTTCTTCTCTGCAACAGAATATTAAGAAGGGTGCTTCACCTCCCATACACCAAGGGCTTATAATGGCCCTTTACAAGTTTGTCTTGGTTAATAACCAACATGGGAACCGCTTAATCATTAGGTAGGAAGACCCTCCCAAAAATGATGAAGAGAATAATGGTATTCCTATCGAAAATGTTCAGCCTATTCTTGAGATTAACCCTAGGCTCCTTGCTCCTATGATTGAGCCAGTAGAAGGTAGCCCCTCAACCGCTGCTAAAAACCCTACTCCCCATACCAAAATATCTACCTCTAAGCCTACACTTATTCTTGAAGAGAACTCTCTTGATCTGGAGCTGGTAAAAGCCACACCAAAAAAAATTAAGTACTCTCCCCTTTTATTGGAATCCCCTAAATCTAAAAATTTGAACAAGAATCAAAAGCATGGATAAATCATTACTATTTTTGAAGATTTTGAAGGTCTTTAGAAGGAGGAGAATGAAGAGGGACTTGGCAGACCTTTAAGAGGTGGCAGAAGATCGACTAGACTGGCGAAGGTGGCCTCCATAAATAAAAAGGACAAAGGCAAAGGGAAATCTATAGTGGAAGAGGAGCCACTAACTATTGAGGAATTTGAAGGTCTAAGTTGGAAGAGGACTGTGAGGGAATGGAAAGTGATGATATTGAAAATGAGGTGGAGTAAGAGGAGGATATGGGAGGGGAAGAGGCTATCGAGGCTGTTGAGATGGACACCTGAGAGAATGAAGATAATTCCCCTGTTGTTACTTCTACAAAAGATACTAACATTGATATTTTGAAAAGAAAAATTGCGTTTTTGCAAGTGCAGGTGGAGGATATGGAGAAAGCCATTACCACTCTCATGAAGGTTACTGATGGGCTTATGCATAGAGAAATGGTTGGTGTAGTTTCTGGCTAAACCAAAATTAGGAAACAACTCAAGAAGGCGGGCAAGCAGGAAGAGACTAAGGACATGTCTATTGAAGGTGTTCCTAATTGGAGAGATTTTGTCTCCCAGATTGGGGAAAATTGGGAGCTAATTTCCAATGCCAAATAATGGCTCCCTGTCTTGTGGTTCTAGTTTTTTGCTATTATGGCTTTTGGGTACTTCGATTCTATGTATGTCTTTAAACTTTGGTGTTTTTTGATGTTCATCTCAGACTACTATTTTTTGATCGATATGAATGGTTATGTGGCCTGTGAGCCTATGCTTAATTTTAATTCTGGCCCGCACCCCCTAGATGAGATATTTTTAAGTTTACCTCCTATGTTTTTTATTATACTATGTATGGTTATGTGGCCTGCTAGACTTGGGTTTCTGTTATTCTGGCCTGTGTGCCCTCATGTGGATGCTAAAAAATAATTAGTTTGGGTTTTCTATTTTTATTGGTTTGGCTAGTGCTATTTCCCATCCTTATTCTCTATTGTTGCTTCAACGCTTTTTGTAACTGGTGGGATCAAGACCTTTTTCCCTGCTACTATAATAAAAAACAAAAGCCAAATATTATCTTAATTTCTTGATTGTTGTTTATCCATATTGCTAGAAAATGTGGAATGATGCTTGATTATTGCAAGAAGAGGAAGGATTTGTGTTATTTTAATTTTGTGAATGCTATATAATCTCTCTTGTGAAATTATCCTGATAATGAATTTATATAAAAAACCCTAGACACAATTCAAATGTTCTAACACCCATATTAATGGTTAATAGTCATATCTCAATATTTATATCCATGAAATGTAGGAATTTGACAATTTGAAACTAGGACGGCATCAAATTTATTGGCTTGCATCTAAGTCAACACTAGTTCTAGTGCTCCTACTTATTATACTATCATTGTGTTTTCCGAGATGCTTGTTATAGGTCCTATTTTTCTATGTTCATAGTAAGTTATGTAATTATTGTATCTCTTGTTATATTATTGTCTATTATTTTCGTTGGTATCCTACCTCTTCCCTTTGTCTTGTATTGCCTTATTTTTTGTTTAGATGCTTCACAATCCCTTCTTGAAAAAATTATTTCTTGGCCAAATTGTAAGTTATTCTCACATAAAATTGTACCTTGATTGTAGTCTTGTTTCTCCCTCTATAATGATTGTTCGTTGAGAAATGATTATATTTGGTTTACAAAATACACTTGTATTTTAGACCTATTTTCTATATTAGCAAAAAAAATAGTCTCTCTTAACCATTGCGCCATTTTGTAGTTGTTGAAGTTTCCCTACTTTATTTTTGGCTGTTTTTTTAATTTTCTTGTGATGCCATTCTTATCTACATTGTTCCATTTTCAGTTAGTGGTAGTGTTATTAGAGGTTGATGGTTAATATGGATTATAGTTATTCCTATCCATGACACATTATTTGTCATGGTGTTTTGTTTATTTGTGAAAGAGATGTAACTTTCTTGTGGTAGTGTGGTGATGGTGGCTTTAATATTCCTTATCATTTTATTCTTTTCATGTTGTTTCTCATTATTGTAGAGTACTTGATATATTTTCCATAAATTTCTACCATTTGACATTCCTTTCTTCCACACAAATGACCAATATTTAAAGGGGGTTTGAAATGTTTACCAACCTTACTATCTACTATCCATCCTCACCTATCATGGTTTGTGCTTCAAGCTCATGGGTATCTCAAAATATTTAATATCAACAAATAGCTTAATCGATGGTTTTCTCTTCACCATTAATGGCTTGTCCCTAATATTCCCCACGAGTTGAAATTTTATTGTAAGGTATGGAGTTGGTGTTCATATTGAGCCCTACACATGCAATGGAAGGCCTATTTATTTCAAAACCTTCTTCCTTTCATGCAAGAATGTGTTTAATTTTGATCCAATTTTCTACTAATCAAATGGTGGTTTCTTATATTACCTTGTGGTTTCTATTTTTCCATTGGATGTCCTCATGGTTTGCATTCATGATGCCTATTCCCAAGGTCATTTCTAGGATGATCTCACATGATCATGTATATTATGTAGTGCCCCTCCATTCTCACCATGGATGTGCAGGTAGTTTGGCTTTGGAACTTGGAGATGAAGGTAAAATAATAGAGATATTTAAAGATGGAACATGAGCTTCTATTAGTATTTTTGTGAGTATGACATATTGTTATGTTATTATTATTATGCAAAGATGTATTTGGATAGTTAAGTGATGCAATAGTATGTTGTTAGAATAGGTGGAAAGGGCAGAATCGTACCATTGGACGTATGGGGGACATACGAGAATGAGATACAATTGCTAAAGTTCCTTTCCTAGTACTTCAACTATTATGCACATGTGCTCTAACTTGTATGTTTGAGTGAACAGGTACCAAGCTACATCTCCACCTGAATTAGCAAGTTTCAGCGTACCTCTAATCCCAATGGTGGTTGAGGAGATAAAATCTAGGCCCTAGTTATACCCTAACCCTAGCCATTATCCCCAATTAGGGACAATTGATTCAGTGTGTGACCACCTTTTTGGGTTGTCATGGGATAATGCCCGATCTGCTATACCCTATGGTTGGAGTTTTGCACTTGTGTGAATGTTATGTTGGGTTATGTGATTATGTGACTCCAATGTCAAGCTTTGAGTATGGATTCAGTTCAAATGGTGCTAAGTCCTTTGGTAGTTCAGGTCAGTCACTATTGTGATCATTCTTATTATTTATACTTTGATGGGAATGCCTCCTTCATGTAAGAAGTTATTTTGTGGTTTATGCTTAGTCTTTGATTATGACCTATTTAAGTGAAGTTAGCTTCTAGGTCGGTTATGTTACTTGTAACTATAGTTGTCATGTGGGTGTTAAAGTATGATTTAATGTTATTATATATATGTATATATATTGCTATGGTTTTTCTTTGGTGTGAGTGAATATTGGTTATTAATATTATTATGATTATATGTGAATTATGTTTTATGAAAATAAGGTTATAAATATTAACATATTCTCATGTTATTTATTAAATATTAATATATATATTAGTAAATATTTAAATATTAATATGTAAGCATATGTTATATTTGTGTTTGATTTACTATTTTGGTGGAATGGCTATTTTATGGCTGGCATATTTGACTGCGATGTGCATTAACTGTAAGATTTGATTTGGCGGTTGAAATAATCCAAATCTAGGTAATTCTCTGTAATAGAATTAAATGCTTGGGCGACCTGATGCGTGTTTGCAGGGCGATCTGATCAGAGATCTAGTTGCTTGTTGGTGAAGTATGGAATTAAATTGGCTCCACCTTTGGTTGTTGTAGAGTGATAGGCATAGAGACTAAGGTGATGGTGAGAGATGTTATTCATTGTATGCAGTAATAGCATTGGAACAGTGAGGGGGTTTGAACTGAAATCTGATGCTTGTGAGCTAACTATCAGAGAGTGAAGTCTGTAACTTTGTATGTAATCTATTTACTGAAATACAAAGATAATTTGCTTGGTGTGGTGGGTTTTTCTCCCATAAGGGTTTTCCCACATATATCTAGTGTTATCTCTTTGTATGTTTTATTTCTATTGCTCTAGTCTTACTGTGTATGTGCATCTCAAACGTAAGAAAGTTTTAAATAAAGGTTTTTTGCACTTATCCTCTGTGGTTTTAGCGTTAGGAAAGTGTATTCCACACGTCTTCTTTTCCTTTCATTTATGGTGCAGATGATATTTATAAGAAAATGGTGTCTAGTATGTATCTTATATATATGTACCTCTCATATGAATGAATCTTGTTCATCGTAGCATTCTTGTAAAGGAAAAGTAAATGAATTGATGGAATCTTTAATATATATATTTATTATTGTTTATTATGTAATGGAAAGGTTAACATAGGAATGTTGTATTTATGATGCTTATGAGCTTAATTTAGCAGTAGATGAGATATATATTTATGTATCTATTTCATGGCATTGACTAGGATTAGGTTCATATTCACAGTGTTAGATGAGGTTTAATTATAATATCATATGTAATTTGTTGTATGAGATTTAATTTACATTCAAAGAATTGAATGGATGTGTTCTTAGAGTATCATATGTCTTTTTGTAGGTCTATCTAGTGTAGATTTGTTGTAGTAGTGACGTTAGGGGACCATGGTGGATAGGTGTGTAAGTGGGCTACAATTAATGTTACTTTTAGGTCATAATGTGATTATGATATATGATGTTAATGTAATGTTGTTATCCATGTTAAATTGTTGAGTTGCATTAGTTGTGTCACTTTAGTTTCTTTAAAAAAAATTATTGGCTTGATGTTTGAGGTCTTTTGTGTTAATCCAACGGGTCTCTTAGCGGGGTGTTAAATATTATTTAGGGATAAATATTGTTTGTATCCCATTTATAGTGAAATGATATGAAATGAAATTTTTCCTTCAATATTTGAATCCAAATGATATACCTTGGTGAGTTGGAGAAGGAAAAAGGGTTGGTCATCATGAGGGTTTTAATTGGCATGTATTATTGTAAAAAAATAAAAAATAAAAAGTTTACCTTTCCTTGCATCATTATAATTTTGATTTTGTAATTTCTTTAGAGGAATGAGTATAGCATGTGGTCTTTAATTATTTGAATATCTTCATGAATGTTTGTATGATTTTGATAGTTTATCAAGTTTTATTAATCATATTTTATGATTCAAGTATTATATTTGATTGGTTTATCTTCACAAAGAATTCAAAATTCCTTTGTAAAATTTTCTAGAAGGTAACCTTTCAAAGAAATATAGGAACTATATAGATTTGTTAATGGATGTGTGAGATATATTATTATGATCAAGATGTGCAACCATCTATTTTTTATTTTTACATGTAAATATTTATATTGTGTATATTTGTCAAGAATTTTCCTTCATGACATCTTCTTTAAGGTACCATACAACAATGCTACCCTAATAATATTTGTTTTCGGGTGAAAATTTCACTTTTTTGCCCTTAATATAAAAGACACCCATCTACAATTAGTTTAAAAAATTCATAATTACATTGCACCTAAGATAAAACATAAAGTATCATTTTTAGTAGTTATTTTAGAGTTGGTTGACCCACCACACTTCTTTGATTTTATGTATGTTCTATTATAGACCATATGAAAACTTTAGGGAGGTTTTTTTATTATTATTGCATTCAAGTGTGAAGAGAGATAATGTACTCCAAATTTTCAGGGATTAAGAATCATATATTCTAGTCTCCACATGTTTGCAACATCTACTCATAAAGATGTTATATTATAGGTCTAAGGGAAACTATCATAGTGGTACTTAGTAAAATATTTATAGGAGTTTGATGTGTGTTGGGATGTGGTTAACCTGAAGGTTTATTCTATCATTGTGTTTTCAATAAACAAACCTCAAGGAATACCCCTTTTAGTATCACAAAGCCTAAAAAAGAAGGAGATATCCATTAGCATCTATTGATCCTTTCATTCCATAATTTGATAATAAGTCTTGCTTTCACTTTTGATGACACACATCTAACCTTAGATGTTAGGAAAAATCTTTAGGATTTGTGGATCCATGTACTTGAGAACCAAAAACATGGTGACATTACTAGGGATCAAAGTAATTTAAAGTTTTTGTTGAAGGCATGTATAAATTTTTTGATCAAGAATCCCTTTACAGTTGTGCCATTTTGCTTGCGTTTAATATTGGAATTCTATTAATTTACATGAAAAAATAGCAATAGGGAAGGTAGAAATTTCATTCATCTATTAAATTTTTTGGTTGATAAAGGGAAATATTTCTCTTCCAATTGAAGAGTGTTGACTCTATTGAAACAAATATAGTTTGAAAATTAATATAAAATAGTTGAAAATGAAAAAAGGAGGATACATTAAGGAGACCTAAAATAACGAGAATATATTGCATCCCATGCAAGGAAGTAGAAAGCTATCGAGAGAAAAACTAAAAGTTTACTTAGTCTTCTCCATAGGAACATGGGCTGGGTAATTTTTGTAGAAATAATACATTTACTAATTTAAGGGATAAATAACATCACACCTCTGATGATTCCATTGACAACATACCCAAGACTCAAGGGAGTACCTATAAACACAATTATAATATGAAAAGGAATGATATGCCCATTGGCATAAGTGATAGGGAAATGCCTAATGATTCACATATCTAAAGATTAGGAATGTCCGATCTTAGTTCAAGAGAGTGGCAAGTTGGGTCACCCTTTTTGTTCCCTACCTTTCCATATAGGATTAATGCATCTAAGAATGATATAATATTTCATCATGCCAATGAACCTAATAAATCTAAAGGTGTTCATGCAATGAGAGATTGTTCGGGAGTTTGATCATGGTGATCAAGGTGAAGTATTGTATTATGTGTCTTATTTGGTTGGTTTAATGTTTTTCTTTCTTTCTTGTAGGATTTATTTTATGGTCTTCTCCCAAAGATCTATCTACAGTTCTCATCATATCCATCCTAGATACAAGCTTCCAATTAGAGCTAATGTTGGATCACCTCCAAGTCAATGACCTTGGTGAAAAATGTTTTTATTAGATAGGATTAAAAAGGTTTTGAAGGGACCCTCAAACCATTTAAAACTATAAGTTATATAGTAACACAATTATTTTCAAGTAGTCATGAAAGAGAAACAACCACATAGAAAATCACACACCCCAAGGGTCAACATCCTACATGATGTCATACCACAACCTTACTATCCGTATAACCTAAATTCAATTATGGAACTTAGATACATTTTTAGGAAGATCTCCCTTCTTAAAATGAATTTCCAAGACACATCATTATCCAAATTCTTAGATCAACGAGAAAGGATAGGACAATCATCTACCATCACCTCAACCCAATTCATCTCATGCAAAGAGTGAGAAAGTATAACTAAAGAATTTGGAAGCTACATGAAATCCATAGGTAGAGAAGGAGTAGGGAATCCACCATCACATTTCATGATGATTTTGGGCACAAATAAGTAGCACCCAAAATTGAACTAAAAGAAGAATTCCCAATTAGATTTGATAAAATTAATAGAGATACATTAGCCATATAGGGAACTGTTGTGCCTATCACACACACGCCCCATTCGAAATGGGGATACTCTCTTACCTATTTTTCTTGCCAGGTCATTTTTGCTTTGCCTTGTTTTGCATGCCCCTTTTGCACCCTAGAAGGTCAACATATTCTCAAAAGTCACATTCTAAGTTTGACCAAACTTGGCCCCCCTTGAAAAATGTTAAATCTTAAGCCTTTTTTGGTTTCCCTTATCTGTCAGCTTTTCTGACATTCATGGCCCCTCTTGAGGCCGGACCCTCGGGTTTGCTCTTCGGGTTTCCGCTTTAGCTTTGCCATTGTTGATGGCCGGCGTCCTCCGTCCTTTTGGACTCTGGACCCCCGATCTCGAAATTGCGTCTCCGGAATTTCATTTGAATATCGCTGTTCAACCGACCACTGGTCAATGTCCTCCTAGACCTCAGGCCCTGGGATCTTGTCCGCCATTTGACTTAATATTTCGTAGATTCCAAAACAGTCATGGCTAGACATCTTTCCGACCACCGGACTCTGGACCACCCGTCGCCACTCTAAAAATTTGAATTCACCAACTCCACTTGCTGTTGTATAGGGAATTTAATCACAACATTAATTACATTTGGGGCTATATAAAAATGTTTTCACCTATCATTTTCTTATGACAGAGTGAATTTTTGAAAGATCTGCGCTGCCCTAGCATTTTCCACCTCCGTGCTCGAACCCCCGCTTTGCTATTCTTCGTGAATTCGACATTGTCCTTCTCCGGGGGTTGAAGGTAGGTTTTCCACCGCCCCTAATTTCCGTGCTTTCAAAGAATTTAAACTTAAAGTCAAGTAAAGGGTAAAATGAATTCAAAAACCTGGTAGTGTAGTGTCCCTTGCTCAAAACCCACCAGTTAAAATTAATGAACACTGCATAAAATCATCAGAATTTACCTTTGAAACTTGACCTTTCCGTCGCTGTTCTTCAGAATAGGCGACCACACCCCTCGGGCCTGGACTTGTTCATAGTCATTACCTAAAATTCAAACTTGTGAAATTGATAGCGACCAAACTTGCCTCGGGTCCCGACCCCCGGACTTCCCCGTTCGAGTTTCTGTTGTGCCTCCGCCATTCCAAACTACCTGTCTTGAGTGTCCTTCCAAACCTCAGATCCCGGGCGAGTGAAGTCCGTTCAAACTTGCAGAGAAAAATCAATCGTCCAACCTCATCTCAGACTTCGACATTTGGATTTGCGTCTCCGGATTTCCGTGTCCGTTTCGTCGTTATAAGCAGCGGACTTCGTCCGTCTTTTTGGGACCCGGACCTCGACTCCGCAAATTCCATCACAAATCTTCAAAAAGAAACCAAATGTCCAAAGTGTTGCCGGATCTCGACCTCCGAAATTCCGTATCGCATTCACCGTTTCAAATAGCTGTCCCGGGACGTCTTTTCGACTCCCGAACTTCGGTCCCCCTTTTGCTGAGCATAAAGTCCAAATGCTGTCCGAACTCCAAATATCTGCCTCCGGGATTCCATTCCGGTTTCATCGTCTTGAACGATCAAACCTAACCGTCTTTCCGGCCTCCGGTTCATTGCTAGGCTTTTCTAATGGACAAATCTGCCTCCGGGGATTACCCTTCGGACTTCCATCCTTGGATTGCCGCCTACCTTTCGCTGCTTTACACATCTGTCCCCTAACAACTTCCCGACACCGACAACCTAAACTCTAGATCCCGACACTCGGAGTGCCGTCTTCCCTGCGCTGTTTCAAATGACCTTCCTACAGCTGAAACCCAAATGCCTAAATGAGGGAGCAAATGACCTCCAAATCGAAAACGGACTTCGACCCAATTGCTAAAATTGAACCATTGCTCATCCCAAACCTTTGTTTAATGAAATCCAAGATCAAAAAATTCATTGGGAGTGTCTCGCCTCATTTTCCCTTTAAAACGATATTCTACCAAGGGAATTCCGACCTTGGGAACCCAAATTGCCTGTTTTGCTTCCTTATGGTGTTTTATCAAGTGTTAGGAGTTTGACTATTATGGATCTAACCTTGATGTGTAGGTATTTCTCTGAGGCTACTTTTCCATGTTTGATGTTATTGATTCACATCTCTTTGTGTAGGATTTATGAAATCCGGTGTAGAAACCTCTGGTGTCGCCAAGGAAAAGGGAAAGGGAACTGCCAAGGCACCTCGAGGCAAGGAGGATAAGGATCAAATGAAGTTTAAATTCTAGGGGGTGCCACTACACTCCAGAATCACCACTCTTTTGAGAGACATCACAGATACCAATATCGGGCATGTCGATATTGATGAATTTACACGGAGGGTCAGGGTGGATCCGAATATAGAAAACACAAGATTAATTAGAAGCAACAGACTTGCATAGGCTGTAGGCTTCCCACCAGCTTTGGTGGCTCTTGAGATGGTAATGGCGTGCCGGGAAGCATATCAACCCCAGACCAGAACCGTAGTGGACAAAGATGGAAACGTCCTTGCAGACATGTCCCCTCTTGGGATAACTACAACCTTCCACATACCCGACTTTGAAAGTATGGAGACCCTGACTATGGAAGAATGCAAGGTGTTATGGGATCAAGATCCTATAAGATATAAGAAACTGATTAATCAATATTGGTTGAAGGATAAGCGGGCCAGTGCCGACAAAGTCCCGTAGGAGCTCTTTCGCAGTGATTTATTCGAGGATTACGATGACCTCGTTACCTTACTAAGTAGAGTAATGGGCCTTCCTACTGTGGCCTTCTTCCAGGAGTGGATGTTATACTTTGTGGAGAAAATTGTCCATGGTGACGCTACTTTTGATTGGGGAGAAACAATCATCAATTTATTTCACGAGCAATTTATCAATGTGAAAAGGACATCAAAGTTCTACATGATGTCCAACCTGGTTTATTCGCTTGTTGATCAATGACATTATCATGGATTGAAAAAAATTCCCAATGCAGCGCCAGGTAAGGAGCTCAAGCCTTATGACAGATACCCTCAGCTGTAATATAGGAACTTCAAGCGGGACTACTGCAGGGTGAATGATGCCTTCATCGCCTACATCATTCAACTGCTTGGAGGAGATTTTTAGAGAAGAGTATCCCACAGTGCCAGATCCCTCCTTAGGAATTACGCCTTCTTATACATACAGTTCCCCAAATTCAATTACATTCACACCCAAGGATTCACGGAAAGACCGAACAAGCTGCCCCGGTACCCCAATGACCAAATCATACTATTAGAGTTGACTTGGTAGTTCCGACACATTCATAATATCCTGAGAACCAAACATCTGGCATGGAAACCTTACCCTATTGGCCTCGATCAGGGAATGTACAAGATCCATACCTCCCAATGTGCAAGAAATTTAGAGAAGGAGCTAATCGAGTACCACTTCCGACAGTATATAGCTCGGCCGCGAATGGACCCATATGGTCATATCAGGAAGGCATTGGGACCAAAGTATGCCCACCTCCACAATGTTGAAGATTTTTGGGCCAACTGCAAGGATGATCTTGAGGTGCAGTTACAACACTACATGCGCATGGCTGCCCTCTATGTGCGAAGGATCAACTTGTGTCTGGTTTCGGATCAGCTTGAAGAGGATGAGAGCATGGTGATCGATCCGGAATATAGTGTCGTCACCAATATGTCGTTGCCCATGATGGATTGGGATGAGCAAGAGGTTGATGACCTCGACATAATCACTAAGCCCATGGATATTCAGACAAAGGCGTGGATCGACCAACAAGTGGCCTAACTGTAACAACAAGGAGTTGCCTTAACATTCAAGGGACTCGAGAGTGAGCCAAGCGGCTCTGATGGTGGGGTGACTACTACTACAACTGGGGAAACTTCCAAATCCCCACTATCTGTCAAAAGCAAAAAGAGAAAGGAAGCTAGTGAGCAGGTGCCAAACCCAAAGGTTTATGCTCGAAAGGCTTCGGAGGGCGAGCCTTCCAAAAGGCAAAGATAAACAACCGAGGTTGTAGAGATACCGGTCATACAAGAAGATCCGCTCCTCAAGGGCAGAGAGGAAGGGTTTGACCCACTAAGGTCTCCATCTTCTATAATTTTTTCTGCCATTACCACTATCCCACCTATGTCACTTGTAGTATCTACTTCCTATCCACCTACGGTGGACATCTCTATCCATCTTGCCTCCACTTCTTCGATCGTGCATGCCATATCGGTGGAGTTTTCCTTTGCCATGACCTCACCAATCTCTTCATCTTCTATGTCCCCTTCCCTTCCATTCGCTTCTACTGCTACAATGCATGTCCTCAATCTCCTGGAGTCCTTCATAGAGTACATGCAAAACATGCTCTCTGAGCTTTTAGGGATGCTTACAAGTTTGATAGTGGAAGCTGCAATAGCCCAGGCTATGGCCAACGCCCAACACTCCCTCCCCCTACCGAACCACCAAGAATGGAGGCAACAATGTAGATATCCGATGAGCTCGAGTGACAATAATTAGAGGCTGCAAAGAGACCCGAAGATGAGGAATTTGAATACCATGAGCACTCGATGTTCAAGCATAGGGAGATCGATGAGGTGGCCTACGAATCCTCTAGTGATAGCAGCAAGGAGTTGGACACAAAATTCATCCGAGAAATAAATGATCCAGAGCTTGACACATAATGGAGCAAGCAGCTCAAGGAGATCGAGGACCAAGAGGCTAGAGGGCAGCCTATGATTGAAGGATCTACTGCTTCGAAGACTGAGATTGGCAGGTCTCCAGTTGAAAGATGTGATCAAACCCTGAAGCATGACAAGGAAGCACCCCTCCATGAAGATAAAAAAGAAGATAAGCGCAAGGAACATGAGTATGATCGGGATGAAGAGGAAAAAGATGCTGAAAGGGAGGATCCCTCCAAAAAGCAATTGCTCACCAAGTCTCCCACTAAACGTATAACGCTCAAACAAGACTCCAACGAGGAGAAGGAAGATGTAGGGGTTGAGAAAGAGGCCCTTGTTGTTAAAACCATTGAACTTGAGATGGAGAGCAACAAGGATCAACATGAATCACCCAAGGAGGGGCCCTAGATGCTTGATTGGCTAGGGAATTATCTTAGGCAAAAGAATCCCATCCTAAAAGATCTTAAGGAGAGGCTAGAAGCCATATTGGCCAGAGCACAGATAAGTGCCAAGAAAGAGAAAAGGCTAAAAATTAGATCAAAAGTAACCATGGATGCCTTCGGATCTAGGGCAGTACAAATAGCAATGTTGGTGGTTGGAGAACAAGGAATAACTTATAATGTCTCCACCATCGACTTGGGAGTGGCCACAAGGGAAAAGAAGGTCGACCACCTCCAAGAATCAGTCGCCATGGTGGTGCACCTTATCCAGCAGGATAAGGTTTCAAATCAGGAACATAAAGCATAGGTGGCTGATCTGATGACCTATATTCAGCAATGGTCATCTCTCGATGAGAAGCCCACCACGTCATCAACCCTGCTTTAGCTGTTGTCTCAAGAGAAAATCAATAAGTTGGAAAAGAGAAGGATTTTGGATAAGACTATGGAAAATTGGTTCCGACAAGTCTTAGACATGGGAAACACGGGCATTAACTTGGTTGTCCAAACAACAAATAAGTTCTTGGAAGTGCAGAGAACACTTGAGGGCATGAGGCAATTTTGTGAGGAGTTCCTGAAAAAGTGCAGAGTTGCCTACCCAAAGATAGAGGCCATACTCGCGTTGCCAAGTGAGGTTTGGGAGAAAGACCTTGCCCTCAAGGATGATGACCACTGGTTAGTGGATGTATGGAAATGAGATTTTGACCATCGAAAGGGAAAGTTGGAGAAAATTGTGGAACGAGTAATTCCGAATATCGAATGGGCCAAGGAGGCCAGAGGATATTGCACTCGGTACCTCAAGTTGATGATGGGGTACGAGCTGCCTGCCATTGAAATTAATCTGGAGAGCATAAAGCCTCACTTCTTGAAGAACATGGAAGATGGGATGTCGGCTGTAGTTACCATAGATTTCATGAGTTTTGCTGCTCGAGCCTTCGCCTAGTCTGAGCATTTTAGAAGCAGTGCGGCCAAGTATGACGATGACTAGAAGAAGCTCGTTAACAACTCCCAAGAATGGAGTTACCAGGTGCTATGATCAGACATCATGGAGGTGGACAAGCTTCAGCCAATGATCTTAAGCTTCATAGAGTATGCGGCTTTGAGGAAGCAAGAGGGAAACCCTATCATCAATGAAGAAGTTCTAAAAGAGTAGCTGCAGCAAAAGGGTAAACATCAAAAGGACAAAATTGCTATAGTCCTACCACTAGATAACGAAATAGGGAAAAGATGAAAGATGTTTTAAAAATGTAATATATTTGAGGGTAGGTGAAACCCTAGTGTAAGGTGAATCTTGGCCACACAATAGAATTGAATCTTGGCCACTTATTTTTCTTTTTGAATACTATAAATGGGGCTCTCCTCTTCTCATTTTAAGAGAGTTGAGTTGTTGTAAAGGCATGCTGCAAAAATTGCAATAGAAAATACAGTCATTTCTTGGTGTATTTTGGATTTTTCCACATGTTTCATGATTCTTCTCCCATTAGTTAAAACTTTTATTTAAGTTATTTTGGCTCTCCTATGACTTTGGTAGATTTAGTATGTTGTCTTTGGTTATGAAGTTTTCTGCTGTGTGTATGCTTTCCTTGTCCATACTTTTGGTCATTTGCTGCTAGTAGGTGACTATGTAAAGTTAGTTTAGACTATAATTCCATAATTGCACCCTAAAATTTTTCTTTGTTCACATTTACATGGCGAATGAATGATGAATATCGACAGTCCTTAGAAGATATCATAGATTTCATGATACTGTGAGAATTCTGGTTAAGTGAAATCATATTTTAGGAAGATATCCACAACAGGAACCTCCATGATCACTGTTCATCAATAGTTGCAGATCCAAGAACCTTCCTTCTTCCCCACCTCTTTTCTCCTTCTTTTAAGAAACAATATGTGCTAATGTTCGTTGCACATTGTAAAGCCAAATTCAACAAAACAATGGAGTTCAAGACTGCTGTTTGAATCTGCAGCAAAGTGCTGTAATTTCCTATCTGAAGAACTTTGGTCATAGACCCGATTTTCTTATAGCTTTAACTTCTTTAAGGACACCTTGTGATTCCAACAAATCACATCAAACAACTGAAATATTCCAAGCATCGTCATGACCTGACATCCAAGAGACCTTGGGATAGTGTTTTGCAATCTGATTGTGGAAGATTGTATTTCAAGAGAGGTAATGTACCTACACATTACCTGTGTTGTGAAGTGCATGAAAAAACCATAAAAAAAACTGGCGCTAGAAGGAGGGCCTTTCAACGATAAACCTAGATCGAATTGGATCATTCTCTCCTGAGATATTTCACTGAGTCTTGAGATCTACACCGAACAAGGGATAATTTCAAGAATTATAGCCCCCTGTTCAAGCTAAAAGAGCTAAATGAAGGGAACCATCCATCACTGATTCACCAGACCAGGTCACTTCTCATTCACTTCTATCTTTTGCATCATAATTGGCAGTACCATCTTCCATCCGTCCACTCCAAACAGCCTCCCAGGTTGCCACTCCATCTGGGCTGAACACTGCCTTTTAGCCAAATACAGTCACTGACCTTGTTGCTATCCTGACGGTCGCTGCTGCTCATTTACAATTACAAGCCAATCTGGTGCAACCACCTCCACCACCCCCTCCAATGGCGTGGCTAGGAAATAACCCATCTCCTTTGGCCTACAACCTCTACCATGATATGCCAAAGAATCCTGAGAATTTTTGCACGTAGTTCAACTCCCGGGATCCATAGAGGACAACCGAGGAGCATGTCAAGATTTTTGAGATTGCCCTGAAGACTATGTAGATCATATACGAAGATGTGGCCTGCAGGCTCTTTCCCTATTCCCTAGGGGAAGAGGCCTTCTACTGGTATGCCAATTTTCTGATTGAAACTATCAGCACATGGGACCTTTTGAAGAATGCTTTTCTGTAGAAATTTAAGACTCCAGTCAGTGCCGCAGACTCATATCAGCATTTCATATCAGTTCAAAGGGAGATTAATGAACCGATTAGTTCGTTCAATGACCGTTTCCATAGAGCGTACACCTGGTTGCAAGCCCCGTACATTTTCAATGATGCTGTCGTCTTACCCATTTACTATGCAACATTGGATAACCTCACTTCAACTCTCGTAAAGAGAATGCGACCACCGCCCGCTAGGTTGGTCAATGCGTACGTTGAGGCCATTATTTCCAGCACGGATCTGGGGCAGAATATTTCTAGTTTGCTATCTTCTCTTGGGAAAACCATGCATCCAACGTAGATTCAAGGGCTCACTCAAGCATTGCATCATCATACGCCCTTTTTGAATCTAGTACCACTACTACCTATGGTTCCGCACCCTAGGCAACCAATGAATCAGGCATATCCGGTACCTCAGTACTTGCTTCCCCAACAACAACATTCCCATCCATAGCTGTTCTAGGTGCTGGCGTACCTCCAGGCAGTTGAATTCCCACCCGCTCATCAGGATCAGCCAATTGCACAACCGATGTTCCTTTAGAACGTTGCGCCGCAACCAAACAACACCGAAAAGGACAGGGTTGATGAGCTTACAAAAATGATTAAGAAGATGTCCATAGAGATGACGCACTTAAGAAATCAGAATAACTAGCTGCAAGCATCACAAAAGAACATCCAAGCTAACCTTAATCACGATAACCGAGATCATCATGAAAATCGAGATGCTAGTACGTCACCCAGACAAAATTATGACAAAAATCAGAATTCAAACCAAAACTTTGACAAAAGGCCCTTCCAAAGGTGAAACCAAATGTGGAACACAAGACCCAACAATGGCGGCATTCCCACGCCCCTTGATCAACCCACCAACAATGAGAACCCTGCAAGTGGAGTTTACTTGGTGGAGGCTGCTCTATCTGGCTGGTGTCATATGTACAAAACGAGTTGCCACTCCGAGCTGAATTATTCAGAATTCCAAACTACGGCTGAGATTTTCCAAGTTAAAGTTCAAAATGCAGTGGACAGTTCAAGGTGCAGAGACATTGTCCCACTCGACCCATACAACTCCTTGGTGTTGGTGCTAAACCAGGCTCCTTTCCCAAGGGTGGAATGCAACACACTAGAGCAAGAGGGTACCGATTCAAACAACTGTGATAAGGCGAAGGAGGTAAGTTTCGAGGGTCCTTTAGCTCAGATTTTCAATTCAATAGATAATGGTCCTAAGGATGACGAAGAAGAGCCTAGGGAAGACGAAGTCCAGATGTTTCACCAATGGACTACCCCATATAAGCTCAGAAATAGGCAGGCCGATGGTCATGCTGGAGGACCTTTTACGACCTCCACTCCACCGAATAATTTTAGTACTCCTCCTGATCCAAATACAAGTAATAATCCGGGTTTTCCCCATACACCCACATGATACCTCAGCAAAAATAAACAACAAAACAATAGCCATAGTCAAGCCACCAGCTCTTCCCAAAATGTTTCTTGTGATCAAGAAGTTGAGTAGATGGGGGAGTATATTACTGACGAATTCAAAAGGGTAAAGCTAAGCGTGTTCGCATTTGAACTTCTAAAGGTGTCTGTCATCTAGAATGGATTTTTTAGAATGATAAATGGGACTCCGTCATAGGGGTCGGCTTAAGAAACCCCATCAAAGAGGGTCTCCTTTGACGATCAGCAACGTGAGTCAGTCATTAGACAAATCTTCAACAGTAAAGCTAGCCCGCCAGTTGGTCAGCAAGCAAATAGGTAGCCTAATAGAGTAACTAATCAGGTACCAACCCAAAGCAAGGGCAACAAGAAAGACAAGGGACAAGTCACCCAAGTGGACGTGTCCGGAGGGCCGTTTCAGGGGAAATTCAAAACTCCTCCCTTTTTGACCACCATCCGCATGTTCAGGAAGAACCTCCATAACTGTATGCTAGATTCAGGCGCATCGACCAATGTTATGCCCTTGAGCGTGTTCAAGACACTTGGAATAACATCGACTCCTTCCCGATGAAAAGTGACACAACTTGACAAAACGAAGATCAACATAGTGAGGGAAATTAACAGAATACCTATGCACATTGCTGCTGATCCCCGGATCCAACAAACCATTGACATTTAGGTGGCTGATATCGCGGATACATACGGTATAATCTTAGGAAGGGATTTCATGAGGGCATTGAATGAATACGCCACAACTAATTACTGACACATGTGGCTGCCATGGAAAGGAATGCCAAATTAGATTCGGATTGATCGGGAACTAGAGATGAGATTTATGATCACTAAGTACAACAACACGAACAAGGTGTTGTGTGCTGAAACAGGTTTGGGGAATTATTCCCCAGTATCATATCAGAATGAACAGGAATGTGTAGAAGATAAAGGAACAAGTGAGGTTTTCCTCGTACTATGTAGCCCGCCTACTAGTTTGACCAATGTCTCTTAGAGCACTGAAGTGTTGGTAGAATCCGATGATGAGGAGCTAGGAGAGGATGACACTCGGGGATTTCTGGATGACTTCCAAGCTTTCATGGAAAAATGTGTTCAGGACCAGCTTAGTTTGGGGGTTCGAATGAACTTCCAGGAACTCTTGCTCCCTAATTGGTGCAAATTACATAATGTTGCTCACTCAGAGTTTGACTGCTGTTTGTGCCAGGTAGCAATTAAACAAATTAAAAGACAAACTACTCCAAAGGAGAAAATAGGGTCTACGCCACCCAAATAGACACGTTCTGTCCTTATGCCTTTTGAGACGGGTATTGAAATAAGATCCCCACTGAAGGCAAGAATCAGATCTATGGGTTCTGCGTTCAAGGATTCTCCTGGATTCTAGACGTTGCGTTTTCACAGGTCTAAATCCAAGCACGAAGTTGGGGTAGGTTTTGAACTAATCATTCCTAAGGGTAAGTCGTACTTTGCTGCTCATCAACTTCAGTTTTATTGTACCAATAACGTAGCAGAGTATGAGGCTTTAGTCTTGGGCCTCTTAATGGTATTAAGAAAGGCTGTCAAAATGCTCCAAGTGTATGGAGATTGAGAGTTCATCGTAAAGTAAGTGAGGAAGTTTTATTCCTGGTACAACAGAAGACTCACCAACTATAGACACCGCATATGGGATCTACTGGAAGGGTTGGATGCATTCAATATTCAATTGATCCCACACGCTCAGAATCACACTGCCAACGCCTTGGCATGCTACAACCACTATCCCTGTCTAGCCTTAGAAGATTCATGGTGGAGCTCACATCTGTCCCATCAGTGCTAGATAACGTAGCCAATTTCTAAGTATTCAATGATGACAAACACATTCTAGATTTTATCACCAGTTCAGACGTGTTCGCTATGCAAATAATTGACGAGATCAAGACTCAAGAGGTGAACTTGGACATAGAAGGGATTATCAACCTAAAGACCAACACCATCCCTAGGGGAATGGTCCAATTGGAGTGAATCTTTGACCTAGATCAGATCAAAGATCAGGATCAACAGGGTAAAAAGGATACCATCAACGACCAATGCGACACTTATAATCTAGGAACGACTGGGAATGCCAAGAATGTGTTTGTTGGTAAGGTGTACGCTGTTGAGGAAAGAAAAGGTATACTCGAGGCTCTATGGAAGTATCACGATGTCATCGCCTTGAGCTACGAGGATCTCAAGACATACGATATGCCCATCATTACCCACAACATCCCACTCAAATTAGATGCAAATCCATTTCGGCAATGGCAACGCCCTGTCAATGCTCTGCTGGAACCAATAATATACAAAGAAGTACAAAAGTTATTGTCAGCCAGGATCATTTTCCTGGTTAGACACTCCACATGGGTGGAAAATTTGGTTCCTGTTAGGAAGAAAAATGAAGAAATAAGATTGTGCGTAGACTTCCGCAATATGAACTGAGCTTCAGAAAAGGATAACTATCCTGTACCCTCATTGGATGAGGTGTTATAGATAGTAAACGACTCCCAGATGATGTCCTTCCTGGATGGATATTCAGGATACAATCGGGTTATGGTATAGTATGAGGATCGACACAAAATGACATTCACCACCAAATGCAGGACATTCACTTATAGACAAATGCCGTTTGGACTAATCAATGCCGATGCCACTTTCCAGCGTGCCATGGCTATTGCATTCAAATATCTAATCGAAAAATGCATAATCATCTACATGGATGATTTGATAGTATTCTCAAATAAGTGAGGTAATCACGTCGTTGACCTATGCTAGGTTTTTGAAAGGTGCCGCGAATTCGGGGTTTCCCTTAATTTGAAGAAGTGCATCTTTGGCATCACTGAGGGGAAGCTCCTTGGACACATCCTGTTAGAACGAGGGATTTCCATCGACCCCGAACGTGTCCAGTCAATCGTGAAGATCCAGCTGCCAGGCAACAAAAAGGAATTGAAATCCTTTTTCTAGAAGATCAACTTTGTTCGCAAGTTCATCACAATTTTTGTGAAGATCATCAAACCATTCAATGCTATGTTAAAATAGGATGCTAAGGTCGAGTGGACCCTAGGAGCAAAGCAGGATTTTGGGGAAATCAAGAAGGAAATTGCTAACGCCGCTATGCTGGTCAGCCCCAACTACTTGAAGCCTTTCTACATCTACTCCTTTGCTTTAGATCATTCTTGTGCCAACATCTTGACACAAAAGGATGACAAGGGGAGTGAACATTCAATCACATTCATGAGCACCCCTCTGAAGGATGCTGAACTACACTATCATAACGTCAAAAAACAAGCCAATGCCCTTGTTAAAGGAGTCAAAAATTTCAAACATTGCATCTTGCACAACAAGGTGTTCGCTATTGTTCTTGAACCCACAGTGAAGACGCTGCTCATGCAGAATGAGTTAGGAGAGTGAAGGGAAAAGTGGATTACATTGCTACAAGAGTATGATATGGAGATCCAACCGATGAAGTTGGTGAGAGGGTGGGCGCTTGCCAAAACAATGGCGGAGGTGGTTATTGATGCTGGACCCAAACTCACCGTGCAACAGTACTAGCTGGAGGATGTCTCTCCAGGGGAATGGTACAACGACATACTGTACTACCTACTAAATCACAAATGTGCGCCTCATCTGCAAGGAGTCCAAAGGCAAGCGCTTTGGTTGAAAAGCGACAGCTATATGCTACAAGGAGCCATATTGTACAAGAGGAATCATGAAGGTATCTACTTGAGATGCCTTAGTAGAGAAGAGGTTGACCGTGTTCTCAAGGAATTCTATGATAAGTTCGGGACTGGTCACTATTCTAGTTTATCAACTGCACATAAGATATTAAGAGTTGGGTATTATTGGCCCACCATTTTTAAGGATTCTCATGGTGATGTCTGAACCTGCCACGTGTGCCAGACTGCTCCCACCAGAGAAAGGAATGCCCTTGTCTTGTTGCAACCTGTTTTGGAGGTAAGGCCATTCACGCAATGGGATCTCGACTTCATTGGTCTGGTAAGCCCTCCATCATCTGTTCGACATAGGTACATTTTGACTGCTACTGACTATTGTACAAGATGGACATAAGCAATAGCTTATCGACAGTGTACAACTGAAGTAGTAATTAACTATTTGGAAAGTTTTATTTTAAATTGTTTTGGTTGTCCTTATGCTCTAGTATGCGATAACGACCCTACATTTGCTTCATTAAAATTCATGGGTTGGGATTTTGATTATGGTATAGCCCTTAAATCTTCATCCAATTATTACCCTCAAGGAAATGGCCTTGTTGAATCGACCAACAAGAACTTGATCACTGTGATCAAGAAGCTGCTAGATAGGAATCCCAAGGATTGGCATACCTAACTTCGTTTCGCCCTTCAGGCGGATCACACCCGAAATAAGGCTGCCCTTGGAGATATCCTGTATCATCTCATTTATGGCTTGGAGCTAGTCTTCCCCATACACTTGAAAATCCCTACCCTCCAGTTCATCAATGATTTTTATGGAGGAGACTGTAGAGAAGCTCACTTGGCTGAGCTACTGCACCTTGAAGAAGTACAAGACTGTGCCATAGAAAATTTTGCCAAACATCAGGGCGTAGTCAAAATATGGTTCGACCACCGAGCCAAAATTAAGGCCTTCTGAATTTCTGATCTAGTCCTTTACTGGAACAAGGCCCACAAAAAGAAAGGGGGAAACAAAAAATTCGACAAGCTTTGGCTTGGCCCCTTTCAAATTGCTGAAATCCTTGGAGAAAATGATTTTTGTTTAAAGACTTTGCCTGGTGAAGATGTCCCATTGCCTGTCAACGGGTAGCACCTCAAGCATTACTTCTAGGCCTGAGCTCTTCCAGAGCTATTTGTGTAAATACCTATACATAGGTTAGAATAAGTTTCTTACTTTGTCCTTCAGCTTTGCTCATTTTCTCGGCTGTTTTGTTTTGTTTTGACCTTGGAAGAGTCTTCCTGTTCTGCTATGGTGGCCGTGCTCGGCTTGATCAATGGTTTGCCCTACTGCCCACTCTTGCACTATTCTCCAGATAAACCTTCATTCCCTATTACTAACCTCTGAAAGCCTCTTAGCATTGATTTTCAACTTTCGAACTCTGAACTAAACTAGGAAGGTTATCTGCTTGAATTCCTTGCGTTCATCATGGAACACATAGAAACATATTTTAAAATTCCCAAAGAATGGTATGGTGATTCCTGAGAGGGTTGGATAAGTGAAAAATCTAAAGTGTGCTCCAGTGACCACTATGATTCCCAAGCCCATAGTGAGCTTCATTGCTTACATGGTTGAACCAAAAGAAAAGAGAAAAATGCTGAAAAGAGGTATCAAATGAAAAAGAATGGATAAAGTGAAAATAACAACCATATGGGTGTGCGAATATCTCTACTGGTGCTATGGACGCCCGGTTGGTAGTAGAGCTATGTTTGTGGGGTCACAATGACAACTTTGTCGGGGCTATGGACGCCTGACTGGCAACAGAGCAATGTCCAGGTTACTTTTGGGCTTAGGCGAACTGCATAGTTTATCTTTCCCAATTAGTGGTTGCTCGTGCTATCTCCAAGGGAAGTAAATGAAATCACCATGCACACACTTCCATGATAATGTCGTGACATGATTCAATCCCGCTTTCTTTAACCTGCTCTTAGTTCAACATTGAAAATCAACTTTGGCATACAAATCCAGAGATCATGGGTTCAAAATGAATATTTATCTTTCAAAAGCCAGGAGTGTTCTCCCAGCGGAGTTGCAATTTGTTGTGCTTATCACACACACGCCCCATTTGGAACAGGGACCCTCTCTTCCCTCTTTTTCTTGCCGAGTCCTTTTTTCTTTGCAATATGTTTTGCATGCCCCTTTTGTGCCCTAGAAGGTCAACATATTCTCAAAAGTCACATTCTAAGTTTGACCAAACCTAGCCCCCCTTGAAAAATGTTAAATCTTAAACCTTTTCTAGTTTCCCTTATTTGTCAACCTTTTTGACGTCCGTGGCCCCTCTTGGGTCCAGAACCTCAGGTTTCCTCTTCAGGTTTCTGCTCCGACTTTGCTGTTGTTGATGGCCGACGTCCTCCATCCTTCCGGACTCCGGACCCCGGATCCCAGACTTTTGTCTTCAGAATTCCGTTTGAATATCGCTGTTCAACCGACCGCTAGTCAACATCCTACTGAACCTTGGGCCTTGGGTTCTTGTCTGCCATTCGAATTAACATTTTGTAGATTCCTAAACGGCCGTGGCTAAACGTCTTTCTGGCCACCGGACTTCAAATCACCCGCTACCGCTCTGAAAATTTGAATTCACAAAATCCACCTACCGCTTTATGGGGCATTTAATCACAACATTAATTACATTTGGGGCTATATAAAAATGTTTTCACCTGTCATTTTCACATGACAGAGTGAAGTTTTGAAAGATCAGCACCGCCTCAGCATTTTCCAGCTCTGCGCCCGAACCCCCGCTTTGCTGTTCTTCGCGAATGCAACACCGTCCTTCTCTAGGGATTGAAGGTAGGTTTGCCACCGCCCTTGCTTTCCGTGTCTTCAAAGAATTTAAACGTAAAGTCAAGTAAAGGGTAAAATGAATTCAAAAACCTAGTAGTGTAGTGTCCCTAGCTCAAAACCCACCAGTTAAAATCAATGAACACCGCATAAAATCATCAAAATTTACCTCCAGAACTTGACCTTTCTGTCGCTGATCTTCGGAACAGGCGACCATACCCCTCAATTCGGAACAGGCGACCATACCCCTCAAGCCTGGACTTGTCTGCGGTCGTTACCTAAAATTCAAACTTGAGAAATTGATAGAGACCAAACTTGCCCTGGGTCCCGGTCGTCGAACTTTCCCATTCGGGTTTTTGTTGTGCCTCCGTCGTTCAAAACGACTTGTCTTGAGCATCCTTTTAGACCTTGGATAACGGGCACATGAAGTCCATTCAAACTTGCAGAGAAAAATCAACCGTCCAACCTCACCTTCGACTCCGATGTCCAGATTTCCATGTCTATTTTTCCGTTATCAGCAACAGACTCTATCTGTCTTTTCGGGACTCGGACCCCAACTCCAAAAATTCCATCGCAGATCTGCAAAATGAAACGAAATGTCCAAAGTGTTGCTGGACCTCGACCTCTGGAATTCCTTGTTCAAAATTCCGTATCGCATTCACCGTTCCTAACGGCCGTCCCGGAACGTTTTTCCGATTCCCGGACCTCGGTCCCCCTTTTGCCGAGCATAAAGTCCAAACGCTGACCGGACTCCGAACTCCGAAATTTTGTCTCTGGGATTCGGTTTCGGTTTCGCCATCCTGAATGACCAAACCTGACCGTCTTTGCAGCCTCTGGGTCCCAACCTTTGGTTCGTCACCAGACTTTTCTAATAGACAAATCTACCTCCAGAGATCACCCTTCGGACTTCCGTCCCCGAATTGCCGCTTACCTTTCGTCTCTTTACACGTTTGTCCCCTAACAGCTGCCCAACTCTGGCAACCCAGACTTTGGAGCTCGATGCCTGGAGTGCAGTCTTCCCTGCGCCGTGTCAAATGACCTTCCTACAACTGAAACCCAAACGCCTAAATGAGGGATCAAATGACCTCCAAATCAAAAATGGACTTCGACCCACTTGCTAAAATTGAGCCTTTCCTCATGCCAAAACTTTGTTTAATCAAATCAAAGATCAGAAAAGTCATCGGGAGTGTCTCGCCTTGTTTGCCCTTTCAAACGACATTCTATCAAGGGAATTCCAGCCCTGGGAACCCGAATTGCCTGTTTTGCTTCCTTCTAGTGTTTTATCAAGTGTTAGGAGTTTATCAAATATGAATGAAAGTTATGGATCTAACCTTGATGTGCAGGGATTTTTCCAAGGCTGCTTTTCCATGTTTGATGTTACTGATTCACGTCTCTTTGTGCAAGATTTATGGAATTTGGTGCAGAAACCTTCAGTGCCACCAAGGGAAAGGGAACTGCCAAGGCACCTCGAGGCAAGGAGGATAAGGATCAGATGAAGTTTAAATTCCAGGGGGTGCCACTACACTCCAGAGTCACCACTCTTTGGAGAGACATCACAGATACCAATATCGGGCATGTCAATATTGATGAATTTACATGGAGGGTCAGGGTGGATCCAAATATAGAAAACACAAGATTAATTAGAAGCAACAAACTTGCATAGGCTACAGGCTTCCCACCAGCTTTGGTGGCTCTTGAGATGGTAATGGCGTGTCAGGAAGCATATCAACCCCAGACTAGAACCGTAGTGGACAAAGATGGAAACGTCCTTGCAGACATGTCCCCTCTTGGGATAACTACAACCTTCCACATACCCGACTTTGAAAGTATGGAGACCCCAACTATGGAAGAATGCAAGGTGTTATGGGATCAAGATCCTATAAGATATAAGAAACTGATTAATCAATACTGGTTGAAGGATAAGCGGGCCAGTGCCGATAAAGTCCCACAGGAGCTCTTTCGCAGCAATTTCTTCAAGGATTACCATGACCTCGTTACCTTACTAAGTAGAGTAATGGGCCTTCCTACTGTGGCCTTCTTCCAGGAGTGGATGTTATACTTTGTGGAGAAAATTCTCCATGGTGACACTGCTTTTGATTGGGGAGAAACAATCATCAATTTATTTCACGAGCAATTTATCAATGTGAAAAGGACATCAAAGTTCTACATGACGTCCAACCTAGTTTATTCGCTTGTTGATCAATGAAATTATCATGGATTGAACAAAATTCCCAATGCAACGCCAAATAAGGAGCTCAAGCCTTATGACAAATACCCTCAGCTGTAATATAGGAACTTCAAGCGGGACTACTGCAGGGTGAATGATGCCTTCATCGCCTACATCATCTGGCTAGTCGGAGGAGATTTTTAGAGAAGAGTATCCCACAGTGATAGATCCTTCCTCAGGAATTATGCCTTCTTATACATACAACTCCCCAAATTCAATTACATTCATGCCCAAGGATTAACGGAAAGACCGAACAAGCTGCCTCGGTACCCCAATGACCGGATCATACTATTAGAGTTGACCTGGCAGTTGCAACACATTCATAATATCCTGAGCACGAAACATCTAGTAGGGACACCTTACCCTATTGGCCTTGGTCAAGGAATGTACAAGATCAATACCTCCTAATGTGTGGGAAATTCAGCAAAGGAGCTGGCCGAGTAGGACTTCCGACAGTATACAGCTCAGCCGCGAATGGATCCATACGGTCATATCAAGAAGGCACTGGGACCAGAGTATTCCCACCTCCACAATGTTGAAATTTTTTGGGCCAACTGCAAGGATGATCTTGAGGTGCGGTTATGACACTACATGCGCATGACTACCCTCTTCGTGTGAATGGTCAACTTGTGTCTAGTTCTAGATCAGCTTGAAGAGGATGAGAGCACGATGATCGATTTGGGATATAGTGCCATCACCAATATGCTGCTACCCATGATTGATTGGGATGAGCAAGAGGTTTATGACCTCGACGTACTCACCAAGCACATGGAGATTCAAACAAAGGCATGGATCGACCAACAAGTGGGCCGACTGAAACAACAAGGAGTCGCCTTAACATTCAAGGGACTCGAGAGTGAGCCAAGCGGCTCTGATGGTGGGGTGACTACTACTACAACTGGGGAACTTCCAAATCCCCACCATCTGTCAAAAGCAAAAAGAGAAAGGAAGCTAGTGAGTAGGTGCCGAACCCAAAGGTTTACGCTCGAAAGGCTTCAGAGGGCGAGCCTTCTAAAAAGAGAAGAAAAATAGTCGGGGTTGTAGAGATGCCGGTCATACCTTAAGATCCGCTCCTTGAGGGCCGAGAGGAAGGGTCTGACCCGCCAAGGTCTCCATCTGCTGCAATTGCTGTTGCCATTACCATTATCCCACCTACGTCGCTTGTAGTATCTACTTCCTCTTCGCCTGCGTTGGACATCTCTGTCCATCTTGCCTCCACTTCTCCGATCGTGTAGGCCATATCTGTGGATTCATCCTCTACCACCACCTCGTTGGTCTCTTCATCTTATTTGTCCCCTTCCCTTTCGTCCACTTCTACTGCTACAATGCCTATCCTCAGTCTCCCGGAGTCCTTCGTAAAGTACACGCAGAACATGCCCTTCGAGCTTTCAGGGATGCTTACAAGTTCAATAGTGCAAGATGCAATAGCCCAGGCTATGGCCAACACTCTAGCTCTCCCTCCCCCTACCGAACCATCAAGAATGGAGGCAACAATGCAGATCTCTGATGAGCTCGAGCAACAAAAGCTAGAGGCTACAAAGAGACCCGGACATGAGGAATTTGAATACCATGAGCACCCGATGTTCGAGCACAGGGATATCGATGAGGTAGCCTACAAATCCTCTAGTGAGAGTAGTGAGGAGTTGGACACATAATTCATCTGAGAAACAAATGATGTGGAGCTCGATGCAGAATGGAGCAAGCAACTCAGGGAGATCGAGGACCAAGAGGCTATAGGGTAGCCTATGATTAAAGGATCTGCTGCTCTGGAGACTGAGATTGGCAGGTCTCCAGCTGAAAGATGTGATCAAACCTTAGAGCATGATGAAGAAGCACCCCTCCATGAAGATAAACATGAAGATAAGCCCAAGGAACATGAATATGATCAGGATGAAGAGGAAAAAGATGTTGAAAGGGAGGATCCATCTGAAAAGAAATTGCTCACCAAGTCTCTCACTAAATGTATAACACTCAAACAGGACTCCGACAAGAAGGAAGATGTAGGGGTTGAGAAAGAGGCCCTTGTTGTTAAAACCATTGAACTTGAGATGGGGAGTAGAAAGGATCAACATGAATCACCCAAGGAGGGGCCCCAAATACCCAATTGGTTGGGGAATCAACTTAGGCAAAAGACTCCCGCCCTAAAAGATCCTAAGGTGAGGCTAGAAGCCATACTGGCCAGAGCATAGATAAGCACCAAGAAAGAGAAAAGGGAAAAAATCAGATCAAAAGTAACCATGGATGCCTTCGGATCTAGGGCAGTAGAAATAGCAACACTGGTGGTTGGAGAACAAGGAATAACTTATAACGTCTCCACCATCGAGTTGGGAGTGTCCATAAGGGAGCAGAAGGTCGACCACCTCCAAGAATTGGTCACGACAGTGGTGCACCTTATCCAGTAGGTAAAAAAGGAACTTAAAGCATAGGTGGCCGATCTGACGACCTATATTCATCAATGGTCATGTCTTGATGAGCAACCTGCCATGTCATCGGCCTCGTCTCAGCTGTTGTCTCAAGAGAAAATCAATAAGTTGGAAAAGAGAAGGAACTTGGATAAGACTACGGAAAATTCATTCCGACAGGTCTTAGACATGGGAAACATAGGCATCAACTTGGTTGTTCGAACAACAAATAAGTTCTTGGAAGTGCAGAGAACACTTGAGGGCACGAGACAATTTTGTGAGGATTTCTCAAAAAAGTATAGAGCTGCCTACCCAGAGATAGAGGCCACACTCACGTTGCCAAGTGAGGTTTGGGAGAAAGACCTTGCCCTCAAGGATGATGACCACTGGTTAGTGGATGTATGGAAAGGGGATTTTGACCATCGAAAGGGAAAGCTGGAGCAGATTCTGGAATGAGTAATTCCAGATATTGAATGGGCCAAGGAGGCCAGAGGAGATTACACTTGGTACCTCAAGCTGATGACGGGGTACGATCTGCCTATCGTTGAAATTAATCCAGAGAGCATAAAGCCTCACTTCTTGAAGAACATGGAAGATGGGATGGCGACTGAAGTTACCATGGATTTCATGAGTTTTGCTATTCGAGCCTTTGACCAGTCTAAGATTTTTAGAAGCAATGCGGCCAAGTATGATGATGACTGGAAGAAGCTCGTTAACAACTCCCAAGAATGGAGTTACCAGGTGCTACGATCAGACATCATGGAGGTGGACAAGATTCAACCAATAATCTTAAGCTTCGTAGAGTATGCAGCTTTGAGGAAGCAAGAGGGCAACCCTGTCATCGATGAAGAAGTTCTAAAAGAGTAGCTGCAACAAAAGGGTAAACAACAAAAGGACAAAACGGCTACAGTGCTGCCACTAGATAACGAAATAGGGAAAAGATGAAAGATGTTTTAAAAATGTAATATATTTGGGGGTAGCAGAAACCCTAGTGTAAAGTGAATCTTGGCCACACAATAGAATTGAATCTTGGCCACTTATTTTTCTTTTTGAATACTATAAATGGGGCTCTCCTCCTCTCATTTTAAGAGAGTTGAGTTGTTGTAAAGGCATGCTGCAGAAATTGCAATAGAAAATACAGTCATTTCTTGGTGTATTTTGGATTTCTCCACATGTTTCATGATTCTTCTCCCATTAGTTAAAAATTTACTTTAAGTTATTTTGCTGTCCTATGACTTTGGTAGATTTAGTATGTTGTCTTTGGTTATGAAGTTTTTTGCTGTGTGTATGCTTTCCTTGTCTATACTTTTTGTCATTTTCTGCTGGTAGGTGACTGTGTAAAGTTAGTTTGGACTATAATTCCATAGCTGCACCCTAAAATTTTTCTTTGTTCACATTTACATGGTGAATGAATGATGAATATCGATAGTCTTTAGAAGATAGCATAGATTTCATGATACTGTGAGAATTCTGGTTAAGTGAAATCATATTTTAGGAAACTATCCACAACAGGAACCTCCATGATCACTGTTCATCGGTAGTTGCAGATCCAGGAACCTTCCTTCTTCCCCGCCTCTTTTCTCCTTTTAAGAAACAATCTGTGCTAAGGTTCATTGCACATTGTAAAGCCAAATCCAACAAAACAATGGAGTTCAAGACTGCTGTTTGAAACTACAACAAAGTGTTGTAATTTCCTATCTGAAGAACTCTATTCATAGACCTGATTTTCTTATAGCTTTAGCTTCCGTAAGGCCGCCTTGTGGTTCCAGAAAATCACATCAAACAACTGAAATATTCCAAGCATCGTCGTGACCTGACATCCAAGAGACCTTGGGATAGTGTTTTGCAATCTGATTGTGGAAGATTGTCTTTCAAGAGAGGTAATGCACCTATGCATTACCTGTGTTGTGAAGTGCATGAAAACACCATCAACAAGAACCATCTTAGATCAAGGATTACTAGAATCTCATTAGAATCCATCATAAAGGGGACTAGAAGAACTACCATCCTCAGAGTAAAAAAATACCAAAAAATAAGTGTTTGGTAATGACATTTTACCACCAATTAGTTGAGCCCACCAATAAGAAATAAGATTAGGAACACTTAGAAGAAAGGTGTCTAATAGTGAAACACCATCTAAAATGGAAGGGAATCCCCTCATAATCAATTTATTGAGTCCAAGCCCTATCTTCCACCATCAAGACAATATTTGCAAAAAGAGCCTTAGATATGTTCATATCAACCAAAATTTGGGCATATGTAGTGTGTCTAAAACTTGACTTAAAAAAATGATCAATAGCATTACATACAACTTCAAAATAGGGGTCACTCTGTAAATGAAAAGGGAGTTAAGGTAATCTAACCTAGAGAAGAAAAAAATTGATGGATTCAATAAGAATCTTGACCCCACGGCTTGAGTGATATGGAATGTTGACCCCACATCCACAACCTAGCATGCAACATCACCTACTTGTCCATAGTAGATTGAAATGAAATAGTAAAGAACCTTAGAAAAAGGCTACAACTTGATTCTATTCTTTATGAAAGGAATATAGGTCTCCAAAAACCATTGATATAAGCTAGTAAGTGAAGGAAAAAAGATATTAAATTTATATGTCAACACATGAGTAGAATAATATTTTTCATTTTCATTCACATTGTATCCAAAAATAAAGATAGGAGAAGATTGGACACAATACAAGGGATTTTTTTGTGCAAAGGAATGTGAGAAAAACTTAGCATAAACTAGCCTTTAGGAGAGCTATACGTGACCCCTAACCTAGCCATGGTAACATAGGTGAAATGGAAATATTGAATAGATGCCTTCATGCTACCAAGAGATGTAGTACCAAAAAAATTTAGAAAGCCCATTTTAAAGCCAAAAAACTTGTCATGACTCATAGAATAAGAATACACACCTAAGTCATTAAAATAATTATTGGAATTTTAATTTTACTTTGAATACTAACATTAGTGAATTTAGATATGTATAAGGGGCATTAGGTATAAATGATGTAGAGTCTTAGAAGATAGCCATGAATGAAGAAATCGTGACACAAAAAACAATGATACATGGGGCCTAGTACCATTTATTGAAGTATGTAAACATGTTGGTTACAAATAGGTTTTCATGAAAAATATTGGTGAGTTGACAATATTGAGAAATACAAGTGTGGTTGGTTGCATAAGGTTAGTCCCAAGTTGAAGGGGTTGATTATGGTGAGATAGTTTCTTTTATTGTAAAGATGATATCCATCAGATTATTATTATTTATCGGTGAATCTTATGAATTAGACATTGATAAAATAGATGCAAAAATGATATTACTTCATGGTGATTTGTAAGAGGATATTTATATGACACAACTAGATCACTAAATGGTTAAAGGTAAAATTAATTTGGTTTGTAAATTGATGAACTCCTTATATAATCTAAAATAAAGTCCTTGTATGTGGTACCAAAAGTTTGATGTTGAGTTTGGGATTTGAGTGTTCTAAATTTGATCATTGTGTTTACCTTAAATTTGATGGTGATCATTTCTTGGTTATTAATTTATACGTTGATGATATTTTGTTAAATTTGGCAAAGGGAAAGGTTTTTTTTTTAAATTAAAACATTAGCTCTTAACAAAATTTGAAATGAAATATCTTGGTGTAGATAAACACATTATTAGGATGGATATTAGAAGGGATATAGAGAATAATAAGCTATGGCTTGCGTAGAGTAAGTATGCTAATTTTATTTTATAGAAGTTTAATAGACATGACTATAGACCATTGTGTATTCCTCTAACGATGAGATAATTTATCTATTAAATATTTTTCTACATCCCATTTATATATGGAACACATGACCAAAGTGCCTTACCAAAGTGTATTAGGAAGCTTAATATATGTTATGGTTTATACTAGACTAGACATTTCCCAAGTAGTAGGGGTTCTTGGTAGATATATGTCTAACTTGTTAAGAGTTCATTGGGATGCAATCAAAAGAGACTTTGGATATTTATAGGCCAACTTAGAGTATTCATTTAATTTTATTGGTATAGGAGATAGACATTCCTTGTATATTCATGGTTATGTGGATTTAGATTGGGAAGGTGATGCCGATAGTATACGATTCATTCATGTATATGGTTTTACTCTATTTGGTGGTGCTATAAGTTAGATGAGTAGGTGATATGCTATGGTCACTTTTTCCACTATATAGTAGAGTATATGATAACAACTCATGCCTATAAATAATTAATTTGGATTAAGATATTTAATTTAGATATCGAATTAAAATAAGGAGAAATTTTAATTTATTTTGATAGTTAGAGGTTGATTTTTCTAGAAAAGAACTTGAATTTTCATTCTAGGACCAAGAATATAGATGTTTAGTATCATTTTATGAGAGATATGATCAAGGATGGTAGGGTGAAGATGAAAAAAAAAGGATTTAATTAATGTTGCAACTGCATTGACCAAACCAATGAATATAGAGAAGTTTAGATGGTATTCAAAGCCTATGTGCCTCTTGATCCCTAATAATTGATTCCATGATGGTATGATACCCCCTATCTCTTTCAAGTTATTTAAAAAGTGAGAAAATAATGGGAATTAAGGTGTCTCAACCTTTGTAGGTTCCCAATTTTATTGATCTATTATATGATATTGTTCCATAATTACTTGACATATTTTATAATGTATTTAATTAAAATTTGTGCTCCATCAAAAAATAGGGTATTATAAGTTGTGTAAGGTATTTGATGTCATGTATCAATATTTTTTCGTATTAGTTATATGATTTAATAAGATGGATATATTTAACATATTTAGATGACCCCTCTTTTGTAGGATTCTATTACATGTTATGACTAAATCTTATGACATGCAAAAGCTAAGAATAAGGGAAGTTACTTTAGAATATTAACCAAATTTTGATAGGATTTATTATTTTTCATAGACTATTTTGAGATAGGGAATACTTACACGTTGGATTCCCATGTTGAGTGGGTTAAATTGGAGGTTATTGGAGTAATAATTATTTACTATTTTTAGTACATTGTAAAGAATTCTCAAAGGCAACATTGAAAATTGTGCCCAAGTTTGGTGTCATCCTTTTGGGGGTTTTGACACATGGTTTGGAATTTTTCAACTAATTGGTACTTAAGAAAGTGGATTTGATATGATAGTTATTAGGTACACAAGTGTTGTTGGGATGCTACTAAAATTCTTCCAAGTTTAATTGTTGATGAAATATTCTTGTAAAAACTTGCATTAAATTTATGTTTTAATCTCTTTTAGATTTAATAATATATTGTGTAGGTTTTTAGAGTGTGGTATTTTTATCTTGAAAGGGTTTTCCTTGCATATTACTTATTTATTTATGAATGTTTCTATATACTTTCTATAACTTTTTGGGATCATATTTTAAATTATTTGTACATCACTCCATTCAAGATTAGTGTAGGAAGTTATTTTTGCACACCTTGATTCCTTACAATAGTCAGACAAAAAATTATCATCAAAGTATTTTGGAATATATCTAGATAGATATCAAATATCTTGATAGGAGATAATATTATAATTTGTCTATGGAAATTTGAAAATTCCTTTGGTTTTAGTTGGATAAGTTTATCACAAGGAGTAGTGACGTTAACATAATGTGTAGTCTCATGTTGGATAGTGGGATATGTATATGATATAGAATGATAATATGTTTACTATGGTCATCAATAGATGATGCCTAATGCTTCATAGGAGATTCATTATGGTAATATAAATATAAAGTATCATTAGTAAGTATGAATAAATGCATAAAATTTCCTAATAATAGGCACCCCAAACCCCATTTAGAGGCCTATTTATAGGCTCTCCAAGCCTCATTTAGAGTCTCAAGCCTTCAATTTTTCATAAATTTCAACTTTTCTTTTGTAATTCATCCATTTTTCCTCCTTTTCCTCCTACTCTTCCTTCATTAACCTTCTTTTTCTATCTTCTATCCATCTATAACCTCCATGTTAGGATAGGTGACATTATAATTTCTATCATAAGTTAATTTATGTGTCTCCACGTTCTTTGGAAAGTGTTCTAGAGGACATGAGGGACAAAATATTTATTATTTATTTTCCCATGACAAATTGTAATTGTATTCAAAGAGGTGGACCCTTTGCAGTGGCAAATACACGAAATCTGATGAGAATATTCTTCCTAGGCGTCCAACTTTCTGGGTTGGGACCACTTGAGTGTGCATGTCCTTGCATGTTATTTGCATATTTTGCACACTCTTGAATGGTTGGGCACCCAAGTTTTCATGGTGGTGCATGAGCTTGCATGTAGCTGTCAAAGCCATCATAGACTTATGGAGCACTCGGGTTTGACTCATTTTGATTGGCTATGGGTTAGATAGCCATGTGAAGGCCATGTGATTATCAAATATTTTATTCCATGTTTATGGGTTGTCCACAAAGGGGGACATGAGGTTTTCCAAGTGGTTTTTCTTGTTGTTTTGGGATACCATTTGTGGTATTATCTCCCACAAACTTCTATATATTGGAGCCTTTGTATGGTGGTTTAGTATGAGTTCTTTGCATGTTTTTAGGACGACGAAGTGCTACTAGATCACAAAGAGGATTTTTGTATTGATGCACTTCCTTGAATATTAATACAAACATTGGATCTCTTTGGGTGTAGAGTTTTTTCTTACAAGGGTTTCTCCACGTATATCTTGTGTCACTTGTGTTGATGATTTGTGGTATTGCAGATTTTTATTTCATTGTTGCATTTGTCAATTACTTAATCATTTTATGGTAATCTTGTAAACATAATTTCAGATTTATAACCACATATTTAAGTTCATATTGCTGCAAGTTATACCTTGATTTCCAACACTCCATTCCTTCTTTTCAAGAGATCACCTAGTCACCTTGTTTTGGGTGACCTCTTGAGGAGGCATCATTCCTCCCTCTACCTTCTTCCATTATTTCTTATAGCTAGCCAAGGTATGATTTTATTTTTCTTTGACATGACACAACTTCTGTTAGTTGTGAGATCTATCAAAGAGGAGAAATATATATATATATCTCAAAATCAATCACATACTATATAATTAATTAAATATTTCTCATAATTCATCACTTTTCCAATTTCTCATAATTAATTAAATAATTTATTATTTCTCATCCTCATAATTAATTAAATTATATTTAATTAACTATGCTTCCCATTTCTTCTAAGGTTGATTAATTTATTTAACTCAACCATATCCCCCACTAAATAATTCTTCTAATCCCAATTAATTAATCCATGATTAATTAATTAATTAATCCCCTCTAATCTTCATTAGTATTTGCTCAATTTAATATCACAAACTTGCCATCATGTGACAAGTGTCCACCCCCTCTTCAATGCTCAAACATGCATGGGTCACCATCATCCTCTACCTCATCTTTGACCAACCTCCTCATTGATTTCTCACACATGTGTAGTCACCTTATACTTTCCCCTTTTTACCACATGTCACTCTCCTAGATTTCCTCTCCTCTTACACTTGTCAAAGTATCTCCACTTGTCAACCTTTGGTGCTTCTCTATTTGTGCTCACACATGTGTGAGCACACCTAACCCTCTTACCCACACCACATGTCACTTTCTTGAGTCTCTACCTTGTGAAACTTATCACAAGGCTAAGCCTCCATCCTCTCACTCAATCCTTTCCCTTTATCTAATGTTGCATCTCAACCCTACATTTTTTCCACGAAAAAATTATAAATTAAAACCTTGTAACTAAGTTTATGATGCTAATTTTTCATCCAAACCCTTCAATTATACCAAGTTATGCTAGTTTGATGAATAATCCACATTCATTGAACAACCATCATTTACATTTGAAGTAAAACAAGTGGAAGAGGGTGCATTTCACTTTGGCTCAATCATAGCAGCAAAAAACCTTGTAACTAAGTTTATGATGCTAATTTTTCATCCAAACCCTTCAATTATACCAAGTTATGCTAGTTTGATGAATAATCCACATTCTTTGAAGAGCCATCATTTACATTTGAAGTAAAACAAGTGGAAGAGGGTGCATTTCACTTTGGCTCAATCATAGGAGCAAGGTGATTTAAGGTAAAAACTATTGTTTATTGCTCCATCTTTATATTTTTTTACCTTAATTCATTTATTATCTTCACACATCCTACACAATATCTAAAGTTGTATAAATTATATAATTTAAATCTTAGATGAATTAAGGGAGTTGAATGTGTAACACAATTGAAGTAAATTAACTGAGATTGTAATGAGCATGTGTTTGAATTACAAATGAGGTAGATTAGGGTGGCTTTCCTGAACTTGGATTATTGTTGACTTTAGATAATATCATGGTGTGATAGAGAGTCTAGAATCTAATACTAGATTCAAGGTCAAATAAATTAGACTAAAATATAAGAAGCTAGGAATCTAGGATGCAATTATGCTAAGAATCATGTCTAGGTGGTGTGATTTTGTCTAGATGGTATAATTTTTTCTTAAGAAGAATTAGATCTTCAATGCTTGCATAACATGTTCACATAATGTATATCTAAAGGAAGGAATTATAGTTGGCACTGAGCATTATATGAATTGCTAATATGCAAGAATTGAAGTTTGAGGCTCCTTAGTGCCTTAGGAATTGAGATTGAGTTAACAATAGTAAAATAGATAAAGAGTAGCAATGGACGTTATTGAGTTAATCATTGAATATTGTTGAGGCTTGATGTGAATTGATGAGTGATTATGCTCAAGATGTTCTTAGAGTGTGCTTTGATAAATATGCTGATTTGTTAATGGTTTTTTATGCTTGGTTCTAGCAAACGAAGACTAATTTCTACAAGAAGAAGAAAGCTTCTAAGCTCTTTTATACTATGTGAATACCATTTGGCCTTTATTATGAAAGTGTCATAGGATGCTCTCTTTCTATACACAACACTAGATGCATAATTCAATTCTTTTGGTACCCATGCTAATGAATAACAATCATATCTTGAGATTATCACTCTTGAAAAGTTAGAACTCGAATTTTTGAATCTAAAGATACAATCATGATTACAATTTAATCTATGAAACAAAATTACAAATATATTATAATCCAAAACAAACAAATAGAAAAACCTAAATAAAAAAATTCAAAACTTCATATTAAAATATTAAATTCATATTTATAAATCATTAAACAAAAAAATCAAATTACAAACTAAAATCATATATAAAAAACTATTAATTATAAAAATAACACAAAATACAAATTTTTTAAATACACTTTTCTTCTGAACAAAATTATATCATTATGAATGATGTCTAGAATCAATACACAGAACTACCTTGATTAGTTATTGTAAGGCATTACTTTTCCATTTAAAAGGGGTAAAATGCTTTTTGAATTAGCCGTACTTTACATTTAAGAGTAGAACCATCACTATAGTAGATAAGACATAAGTGGCACATTTTAAATGTATCTCATGAATGAATGTAAAAATAAGTGTTAGTTATGGAGGTAGGAATGTCTTCCACCGCCCTCCCTCTAACCTTCACATGTTTTTATTAAACAACTATTTAAATTGACCGTTGGTGGGGTAAAATGGACCGTTTGCCTTTACATGGACGGCGTTGTTAACTTTCCCTACAAGACAACTTTAGAATACGCTCCCAACAACTCTCATAAATTTGATAGTCATGTATAGCCATAAATTTAATATCTAAAAAAATTAGATAGTGATATTGTTATCATGATTCAATCATGTAGTTTTACAAGTCAAATTCATTGATCCATGTTTCATGAGTAGCAATATCACAATTTGACATGTCATAGAAAATACTTCCTACTTATAAATTAGATAGTGTTTTTATATAGTTTAGAAGCACTCATGTCTTTTATTTAAAAATGAAAGATAGTTAAATTATTTTGATTTTTGAAAGTTAAGAATATATAAAAATATTTTGAGTTATATTGTTTAAGACAAAAAATTTCTCAATAGAAAAATGTTAAAAAAGATTGGTGTTTACATTTAATTTCATTAGTGGTACATATTTTATAAATATAATGTTTAAGATGTTAATTGAATTATGTTTTTTACTTAAATGTTCGAACATTAATTCTTATTTTAGTAATAATCATGTTTAAGTGTCTATATTTGGTTTTATTATTGAGGTTTTGCAATTTATTAAAAAAAAATTTCAACCTTACTTTGCTTGCAAACCATGCCTATGAGATCACTAGTGTTTTGCAAAAAATTACCCACCCTTTCTTTTTCTAGATTGGTTAGTTCTTGTTGAAACTTTGATGTGCTACTCACCTACATAGGGCTCATAGTAAGGTTTTTGATGAAGGAAGTTGATGGACTTGTTATGAGTTCATGCTAATAGTTGTTTGATAGATTGGTAAATAGTTGCTATGAGTTGTAGAAGGTTACAATGAGTTTCAAGTGTTATTGTTTAGCATGGAGACTTCTATGAGTGTGGAGTTACTATGTTCCCAACTACAAGTTATTTTGAAGGAGAACTCACAATCACATAATTATAGGCATACCACTATAAGTGTGTATGATAATACAACTATACTTGTAACATTATTATGGCACATGCAATGATGAATAAGAGTGTGGTGACATTCTCAGAGATGCCTAGAGGTTTTGTGAGCAACTATTATCAATCAAGAGCTCATCTTTATTATTTCAAGCCATGGGAAATGTTTGGAAAAAGGGAATTTGAATAAATGAATGTAGTTCAGAAGAAGTGGATAAATGTTGGATGATAATTTGTATAGATAAGTCATATTACTTGTAATGTGTGATATTACTAGTGTCATGATACAATTATGGTATGGTTATTTGATTGTTGGTATTCCATGTGAGTAGTTATATATTTAGACATTCAAAGTTCCATGCAAATAATTCTATAGTTATATCTATCTCTTTATATGGATGAGACAAGGTTGGATTAGTTAGATCGTATCCAAACAATGTGAATTTTAGTCAACAAATGGTTCAACTATGTGTGAAAGAGACATATTGTATTGGATGTAACTTGCCTAAATACTATAATTGTAAAATTATTTTTGCCAGTAGATTTTCCTATAAAGGTTTCCCACATAAATTCATGTCTCATATGTATTTTTGAATTATGTATTGCTTCATATGCTTCCTTTAATAATTTCTTAATCGAATTGTATAATAATTATAACTATTTTTTATCACATAATCATAAGGTGAACTCTAATATCCAAATATATCATTCATCTATATCAAGGATTAATTACTAATTTTTAGTATTAGAGAATGTTTTTTATGCAAGGGCCATATTGTCTGAAGCCATATACTTACACGTGTTTTAATCCTCAACTATTTGTGAAACCCTAGTATGCATGATTGGTGTAGTATGTGTATGACTAGTTTCAATAGGAACCTTTGTAGATTCATGTGAAAAAGAAGAAGCAAGTGTTTCATTATATTTTTGGTTAACACATCAACATATGATAAGAATTTCAATGGTCAAAATTTTGAGTTATGGATGTTGAAGCTCAAGGACCTCCTAGTTGAGAGTGATCAATGAGCTAGATTTTTTTTTTGTTAAATCCATTGGTATATCTAATGAGGACTATAGTAAATTGGATAAAACATACAAGTACTATGTTTATGTCCTTTAGATTCTACATTAATGAATACTTTATGAAACAACAAAAAATAAGGTGTTTTGATGTGGGTTAGAGTGTGTTATAAGGGGGTTCAACAAATATGGACCTATTTTCCTTTATTTCATCAAGAAATGAGATCCGCATAAAGAATTGACTTACAACCCTTAGGTGAGTCAAATCAATGAGAGAATCTATTGATTTCCTTATGATTGAGGATGAGGGTATCAACCTGAACAACACTTTTGGGAGAAAAACTAAAAAAATAGTAAATCAACTCAATCATGCCCATTCAAACTTGAAACATCAATTTAAATTTCAATACTAACAAAAACAAAAAAAATATGTAGATCTGAGAAGGGTTAGACACTCTGTACTAGTCACCAAAAGACAGTTTCTGAAGATAAACTAGGCCTCATTCGCCCATGGGCGAATGGGACTTTGCTTAAGGTTTTCAAACAAATTTTAGGAGTATTTGATCTCAATCTGTAGCTTCTGTTTGATCCGAGTTTCAGTGTCAGAAAGTCAAAAAATAGATCTGTAGGTGAGATTCCATGGCTTGACGACAACTTTGACAACTTTTGTAATTTTGACAACTTTTCCAATCTTTCTCTTCAAGAGATCTTCAATCCTTCTTCAACCTAAGACCTGCAACACAAACACAAGAGGGAAAAATTGTTTGTTTTTGGTGAATGGGGGTTTTCCTTGTTCAAACCCCGCTTGGGTAATTAAACCTTGAATTGAAATAATGAAATAGGAAAGGAATGATGAATGAATAATGCTATGTTGCAACTCACCAAACCCTTGAATAAACCTTTGGAAGTTTGTAATACTAATCTTAATCTTGCATGAAAATGGCTTCAATGGATGTGAATCTTGCTTGAGATATGACTTAAATGCTTGATTTGATCTTTGAACCCTACATCACAATGTTAGCTCCAAAAAAATGCGATGTAAAAGACTTTGATACAATGCTTGAGATCTTGATTGCTGCAATAAATCACTCATAAATATGCTCTTGAATGCCCTTGATCATAATACTTGTTCTTGTGAAAATTGAATTATGCTCTCATGAATTTTCTAGGTGTTGAAATGTTAAAAAAGACCTTGTATTTATAGGTATGTATCCTTAATTTCCCAAAAATTAAACATTACAAGCCAACATTGAAATATGAATTTAGGGACAATAAAATACTACCAAAAGCATAGTTTAAATTTAGGTTAAAGGCCTAGGGAGGACCCATTCACCCATGAGCGAATGGGTCCCAAACACCTATTCCTAGAACACACATTGCTCAAGGTAAAGTGTTATGTGTTGGCATTAATTATTATTAGGTTTCCTCGTTAGAAAATGTAATTTATTAGGCTTGTAGATGTGAAATAGGGCTTATTAAGGCATAATTAAGTCTATTTTAATTGAGGGGACCCAAACAAAGTGAAAATGTAAAGGAGTGCATTTTTCTACACTACAATTTATAAGAAGCTTCTAATTTTTCATTGTTGGAGAAGATAAGAACCTTGTATAAGTCCAAGAGTCTAGTTAACAAACTCCTCCTGAAAAATAAATTATATTCCTTAAAGATAAAAGATGAAGAGTCAATTGATGATAATTTTAACACCTTTAATTTGAGTTTGAGTCAATTATGTCAATAGGGTTCAATATGGAAGAGGAGGATAAATGAATTTTGTTGTTATGTTCCTTACTTGATTCATGAGAGAATTTGATTATGGCATCAAATAGTAATTCTTCTTCAACTAAAATAGAAGAGGTAATTGGGGTCTTGTTAAGTCAAGGGATTAGGAAAAAATCCATGGATGGTTCCTCTAGTGATGCCTTGGTTGGAAGGGGAAAGTCTAGCAATAAATGAGTTAAGAAGAAAATTGGTAGAGATAAGAAGTCCAAAAATAAGGACAAGTCTAAGTTTCCTGCCAAGCCTAAGGTAAAATATTTGAATTATGGAAAGAGGGGTCACATAATGAAGGATTTCAAGTCCAAGAAGAATAAGAATTGTTTTAATAGATCCTTTCACACTAATGAGTATGAAAATGATGATTTTGTATTTGATGATGTCATTAGTGATGATTCTTGGCTGATTAACTTAGGTGCATGATGCCACATGACTCCTCATAAGGAGTATCAATTTGATTAGTAGGAGTGTGATGAAGGAAATATTTTCCTTGACATAAAAACTCTTTAAGATTTTTTATCATATAAAGGAGAAACTACCTATCATGGATGAGAAAATAAGGAAACTCTAAATTTTTCCATATACCAGGTTTGGCAAGAAATCTATTTTTTGTCTCTAAGATAATTGACTCAATTGTACATGCCATTTTTGATGAAAAAGGAATCAAGTTGGTCAAAGGAAATTTGGTACTAGCTAACATGTGAGGCATGGTACTCTTAAGGATATAAGCATCAATATTGTGTAGTTTTTCCAATGTTACTAAACTTGAATTAGGTTTTTTATGGCATCACCAATTGGGAGATATTAGAGAAAAAGGCCTATATTTTTTGGTGAAAGAATATGGTGAAATTTTTGCCAAATTATTTTATTAGTTTTAAATTTTTCATTATTGTGTGTTTAGAAAAAAATAGTTTGTCTTTCTTTAGGGAGTTCTAGAGTAGGGCATGTGTTTGAAGTGATACATAGTGATGTCCTTAGTCTTACCAATATACACTCAATTGGTAAGTTATAGTACTATGTCTCTTTCATCGATGATTATTATAGACATGCTTGGGTGTATTTCCTTAGGAAAAAGCTTGAATTTTTTTATCAAGATAAAATAATAGTGGTATTGCTAGGAAAATTATAATACACTATAAACTACAACATAATGAAGTAGTTGAATAAATTTCTATTGGATTGAGCTAAAATATTTTTGAGTGGTATTAGTCTAGGATATAAGTTTTGGGCTAAGATAGTTAAATTTTCTTCTTACTTAAAAAATATCTCCCACATTTTTTTGAGAAGAGACCATATGAAATGTGGATAGGTACAAATATTCTTGTAACATATTTGAGAGTAATTTATTGTGATCCTTTTATATATTTTATTAAGGATAAATAATCCAAGTTGGACTTTAAAGCTAAAAAGTGTATTACATAGCATATGTTGAGAATAAAAATGATAAAATATTTAGAATCTAGTAAACAATTTTTTTTTTTACTCAAGGGATGTCATATTGAGGGAACTCAAAGTTTTTTAGGGAGGAGTATTAAAAGTAGAGAAATGAAAAAGAAGGTGCTAATATTTATTTTGAACACAAATTAGAATATTTGGATGCATTAATAAATGAGCAATCAAGTAGACATAGAAATTTGGGTGGACTAAAGGCATGCATATATGCACAAACCTTGAAGAAGAATATGTTGTAGATGTGGTAGGAGAATCTCCACTCATGAAAAATATGAGAAGGTTTATAAAGCTATAAAAGTTACCTAAAAGGTATAGTCCACTAGATATCTAATGTACTTTTTCTTTAACTTTTACTAATGATGAACCAAATCCTATAAGAGAAGATCTCTCTTCTAAAGATATAATGTATTTGAAAGTTACCATGAAATAAGAGACAAAGGAATTACAACAAAACAAGGCTTGGCACTTAATTGATTTCTTGAAGGTAGGAAACTCATTAGCTCAACAAAGTAATGGCGGTGGGAGACTCTTCTGGTGGGTCGACATTTTTTCAAAATTCTGTGAAGGCAATAAATGTTGGTTCTCCCCCTGGTGGTAATGGTAGTAGGTCTGAGGCCGCTATCATTGATGGTGCAGAATTGTCAGCTTGTAGTGGTGCTATTAGCATTTATGGTGGATCCTCCTTTCTGTCTTTTGTTCTAGACTCTTTGGGTTTAAGTGACGGTTCTCTTTCCAAACATTGTGTGGGGGCCATCCCTCCTCATAATGTGAGCTTGTCCTCTTCCCCGTGGCCGGAGATTCCTAGAAAAGGTGCTGCTGGTGAAGGACATAAGCATGTAGAGGTATTTTCAAATGGACCAACCTGGTCTAGCCTATTGGGTGCTAAACCTAAAGGGAAGAGCTCCTTAGTACCGAACAACTTTCAGGCGAATTTGATTATAGGTGAATACTTAGTGTCTTTTCTTGATTGCATTATTGAGAATCGGTTGGTGTCCATGGACCTTAATTTGGTTGGAAAGTTTATGGGGCCCCACCCTAATGTTGAGCTAGTTTGAAATATTGCTTCGAAATGTTGGAGGATGAAAGGCCAGGTGGAGGTTGCAACAATGGATTTTTTTTTTTTCGCTTTCTCCTTCACTTGGAATGAGGACATGGTTGGTAATTTGACAAGTGGGTCGTAGATGATTGGTAAGTCCTCTTTAGTCCTTAAGAAATGGGAAGTTGATTTTAATCCTAGTTCTTGCTCTTTTTTTGTCTGCTCTGGTGTGGGTAAGGCTCCCTGCTCCGCCTTTGGAATTTTGGGACGAACAAGTGTTTGCTGACATAGCTAATATGTTTGGAAAGCTTCTTTGCATTGATAAAATGACTGCTTCTCAGAAGCAGTTAGTTTATGTGTGTTTTTGTGTGATTGTGGACCAATCTGTGGACTTGCTTGAGAAGGTGATGATTAAATCTAAGCTAAGGGGCTGGAATCAAGCGATTGAATATGAATCGATTCCTTTTGCTTGCTTTCATAGAAAAAAGGTCAGCCATCGGGCCAAGGAATGCCCCTCGAAGGTCAAACAAGTCCAGGTTTTGCCTCTGATAGAATGGAAGGAGAAATAAAAAGTGTCAGAGGTCCATGATGTGGATGGGGATGATGCTACTAAGCATTGTTTAACTTCAGGTGAGCAAGTCTTGGGTAACTCTCATAAGGAGGAGGGTATCCTAGAAAAGGAAAATGCTATTGAGGGATCTCCTTAGGGATTACAGATCCCGATAGGGAATGAAAAACCGATGGAAGAAGGAGAATTTTGTGTTGGTGTGGTGGCTCCTCCCTCAAATGAAATGGAGGTTCCTAAAGATGTAGAGGATGCAGATAAGGAGTTGGCTTCTTCAGTTGTTAAGGAGGCTGAGACAGTTGTGACATCTTGCTTGGGGTTAGGTGCTAAGGAAGCGGGTGCATAGGCTCCCGACCCTAGGGATATGTCTAACTTGGTGCTCACATTTGTTTTCAATGCGTGCAAGTTGGAGGGCTTGTTACAGGTTAAGGAACCTCCCTTTTCTCTGGTGAAGAATAGAAATAGAAAGAAGAATCCTTCCCCTCAGGGAGTTGCTACTAGGAATTGATCTAAGGTAGACCATGGCTCAAAGCCAAGGGGTAGAGGTAGACCTACTCTGCTTCAAAGCAGGGAGAAAGAAAGAAAAGTTGACATTTTTGATGGCTCCCAAAAAACTTTATTCGAGATGTGTCCCAAGGGAGCATCTCAAAATCTCCTATGAAGATTCTTTCATGGAATATTCAAGGGTTGAACAACCCTCATAAGTAGGATCTCCTTGCTAACTTAGTGAGGGATCATAAACCAGATGTGATCTTAATTCAAGAAATGGAAATGCATGTTGAAATGTTGGAATGTATTAAGAAAATATTGTTTAAGGATTGTGGCCTTCATGGTTTTGATGCGGATGGTGCTTCTGGGGGTGTGGCCAATTTCTGGAATATGAGAGTGGTTGTGGGTAAGCCTATCTTTGGGGTCCCAAATCACGTTTCTACTTCCTTCTATCATTGTAGGAGTGATTTTTCATGGGTCACTTTGATTATCTATGCCCCTAATGTCAAAAGTGCTCGGAAGCAGTTTTAGGAGAATTTGAATTCTTTTAAAGTGAAATATCCTTCTGAACATTGGTTGGTGATGGGAGATTTTAATACTCCTTTAAGTTTTGTTGATAAGATGGTTGGATCTCAGGTTGCGACGAGAGAATATTTGACTTGATGTCTTTTGTCAATGAAAATGCTTTGTTTCATATTGGATTGCATGGTGCTTCATATACTTGGTCAAATCGTAGGTGTGGGGATGCTCTGATCTAGGTGAAGATGAATTGGGCCCTCCTCTCTCATGAGTGGGTGGCTCATTTTGCTTGCTCCCTTTCTGCTCTCACAAGACTAGGTTCTGACCATTTTCCTATCTCTTTGTTGGTTGATGTGGTTGGTCGTAGGTGCTCCTTCCCCTTCAAGTTTGAAAAAATGTGGACGTATCACCCAGACTTCAAAGTCAAGCTTGTGTCCTAGTGGGAAATTCAAGTGGATGGCTCTGCTATGTACAAAGTGGCCAAGAAGTTGGTTGTTGTAAAATCCAATGTGAGGAATTGGAATAAGGCTTCTTTCGACAACATATTTCATGAGAAAACCCGTATTAAGGTGGACCTTGATATTGTGCAATATAATATTCAAGCTTTAGGCTATAATGTTAATCTGGTAAATGAAGAGGGGGTGCTCTTGTCCCGTCTCCATAATATTATGGCCAGGGAAGAGGAATTCTGGAAGCAATGGTCACGTGAGGTGTGGCTCAACTGTGGTGATAGGAATACAAAATTATTTCATCTAACCACGTTGAAGCATCGTGCTTCCAACCGTATCAAGAATATTCATCAGGTTGATGGGATGATTGAAGATGAGGAAAAGATTAGATGGGTGACAATCTCCTTCTTTTATAATCTTTTGATTGATGATTTTGTCCCCTCCTTGCAAGCCTAGAATCAGTAGTTGGAGGTTATTCCTCGAATTGTGATAGATGCCCTTAATCACATTCTTTGTAGTATTCCTTTAGCGGAGGAAATTAGAAATGCGGTTTTCTCCTTTGTTGGAAACAAGGCCCCAGGCTCTGATGGATTTCCCATGTTCTTCCAAGATTTTTGGACTACTATTTCTAAGGATGTGGTGGATGTGACCAAAGAGTTTTTTGACAGCCGTAATTTTCTCAAGGAACTAATTGCCACTTTCTTGGTGCTGATTCTAAAAACTCTTGGGGCCTCGACCTTCAATGAGTTTAGACCTATCAGACTATGCAACTCAATTTACAAGATTTTCTCTAAGGTTCAGGCAGTTAGATTACAGTGGGTTCTTCCTATGATCATTTCTCCTCAACATAGTGGCTTCATCATGGGTAGGAAAATTATTGACCCTATTATCATTGTGCATGAAAACATTCATTCACTGATGGTTAAAAAAAGGTAGGTTTTTTTATTAAAATTGGATTTGGTTAAAGCTTATGATCGGGTTAATTGGCCTTTTCTATTTAGAATTCTTTCTACTTTTGGTTTGTCTGGTAATTTTGTTAAGTTGATTCAGAGCCTCATTTCGATAGTTTGATTTTTTGTGTTGGTTATTGGCTCTCTGTCGGATTTCTTTAAGAATACTAGGGGGTTTAGACAGGGTGACCCAATCTCAACCTTCCTCTTCATCATCCTGGCTGAATCTTTGGGGAGATCGCTACAGCTAAAGCTCTCTTCAGGATCTCTTAAGGGGTTGAGACCTTCTTCTTCTTCACCCCCTGTTCTCATCAACAATTTGTTGATGATACTTTAATTATGTGTGAGGTGTCCATTGCAGAAGCTAGGTCCATTAAGTTGATTCTCCAAAATTATGAGGCAGCTTCGGGGTAGCTTGTGAGTCTTCCTAAGAGCACAATTTTCTTCCTCAACACCCCATAAAGAAGGATGCAAAGAATTGCTGGTATTCTTCAATGTTCGGTGGGTTCTCTTCCTTCTACCTATCTCGGCCTATCTCTTGGTGCTAACCTGGCACCTAGCTCCTTTTGGAATGGTTTGATCGATAAGTGCAATGCTAAGTTGGCAGGTTGGAAAAGAGCTTGGTGCTAATCTGGCACCTAAATCCTTTCAGAATGGTTTGATCAATAAGTGCAATGCTAAGTTGGTAGGTTGGAAAAGAGCTTTACTCAACCAAGCCAAAAAATTGATGTTGATTAAATCAACGTTGTAGAATATTTTGGTTTATGCTCTTAGCCTCTTTCAGATGCCTAGGAAGTTTTGGAAAAGATTGAAAGTATTCAAAAAATATTTCTTTGGTTGGGTGTTGAGGAGAAGAAGAGATTGAGTTTGGTTTCCTAGAAGGAGGTGTGTCGTTCAAAAGGCCAAGGTGGTTTGGGGTACACAAGATTAAACCCTTCAATTTGGCTCTTGTGGCTAAGTAGCTTTGGAACTTCCTCCATGGTGAGAATTACTGGTCAGAGATTTTGGTCTCCAAATATCTTGCTCAGGTGGATAAATTTTGGGAGCTCCTAAGGGGTGATTTCTCCCCTCCCTTGGGGTCTTTTTTTTGGAATTCGCTGGTTAGAGCTAGAGGTGTGGTTTCTGCTGGCATCCATTGGTCAGTTAGGAATGGTAGGGATATCCTCTTTTGGGATGATTGGTAGTTTGGACATGGTCCTTTGCATGATGCTGATTGGGTGGCTCCCTAGAGGGACTTGTGTAGTAGGGAATTTGGAAGTTGTGTTGCAAATTATATTGTGAATGGGGAATGGAGAAGGATCCATGAGGCATTTCCTGAGCTGGGGGACCTGTATTGTGAGTTGTCTAGAATTTATATCCTATTTTCCCCTCAAAGAGACAAGGTGATTTGGAGATGGATTTTGCAAGGGAGGTATTCAGTGGATTCTATGTTTAAATATCTTAATGATATTGTGGGGCCTAGATCGTTGTGGGGTTTAGTTTGGTCTTCGAAGCTGATCCCTAAAATCAACATATTTCTTTGGTTGGTGGTGCAAGATAAGATCTTAGCCATTAATAATCTTTGGAAAGGAGGATTTTCTATGCCCAACAGATGCTACCTTTGTAGATGGATGCCGAGGATAGTTCTCATTTGTTTATTGGGTGTAGTTTTGCTTGAGAAGTTTGGTCTATTTTTCTCAATCTTTGGCGAGTGGATTGGATTTTTTCGTCTTCAGTTTGGGAGATTTGGTGCGAATGGCATGCGCCTTCTTCTAATCCTTCCCTGATACTGCTTTGGTCTCTCATGCTTCCTCATATTGTCTGGGGTTTTTGGAAGGAGAGGAACAACATAATTTTCAGGGAGGCTTCCCTTCCCCCTCTTTCTCTTTTCTTCAAAACTGTGTCTTCTATAAGGGAGAATTTTATGATGGTGGTTGAGAAAGTTGAGGTTCTGGGGCATGTGAGGGTCTTTGATTTTGATGTTGTAGTGTCTTCCTAGTGGAAATTTTCCTTTGATATTGCTAAGCCCTTGAGGAAGGCTAATCTGGATAGGGATGGGGTTGTTTGGTTTCATCCTCCTCCTGGTTAGCATAAAATCAACTTTGATGGTTCAACTAAAGGAAATCTGGGTCCTACTAGTTATGGGGGGGATGTTAAGAGATCATAATGGTAGGTTAGTTTCAATTGTGGCACTCCCTTTGGGAATCTAGACAAACCACTTTGTTGAAGCTGCTGCAACCTATGATATTATTAAACTGGCTAGAGATAAGGGAATATAAAAGCTATGGATCAAAGGAGATTACCTTAATATTGTGCATTGTCTAAGGAACACTTCCCCCCCATCTTGGACTATTGAAAAATTAAATTTAGATTCCGTTGCCTTGATTCAGGAGTTCGATGAAATTTATATCTCGCATGCTTTAGGGAGGAAAATTATGTTGCTGATTGGGTTGCTAATTTTGGGGTGATGTCGGCTAGGTCATGGGAGGCGAATGACATCTTGCCATTTTAGCTAATTAATCTACTTCATAATGACATATCTTAGCTCGTTGGTGTTCACCATCCTTTTGGCTCTTGGTTTGTGTGGGTTTGATGATCCTAGCTGGCTGATTAGACAATTCATGTAGATGACATTTATTGGAAGTTGTGGGCATTCGAATCTAGGCTGCTTAAGTATCCTTGCTATTATTGTGCATGGTACCACTCTCGACAATCTCCCATGCTTTCTGGGTGTTCATTTCTCTCTGGCTTCTTTGTTTTTCTACTATTGTGATTTTCTCTCTATGTTGGCAAAGCTTTCGATGATGGGTGGGGATAGATGTAAAATGAAGCCACTTTCCTGTGGTGACCTAAAGTCTAATACTGAAGTTTGTGGTATCCTGTAGAAGGGTGAGTTGACTCCATTTATGGAATGGTTACATGGTTTTAAATCTAGTGTTTCTAAAGACTCGTGGATGCTTGGCATGGGCGTGTTCTCAGTCTGTTTGGGAGGGATATCACAATTAATGAAGACTTCATTGCGGAGGTGACCAGGATGTCCTCGAAAGAAGGGAGTTTTATAGAGATAAGAATCTCTCGCAATCTTCCAAGAAGAATTTTCTCTGGGATAGAGAGCACGCTAAAATGGTTAGACTGGATTGTGGTGGGTATAATAGGATCAAAATCAAACCTATCTAGCAGGAGGTGGCAATGGCGTTGATGCGATACTTCACCTTAGATGACAAATACACTATTGTATGGTCACCATTTTGTTATGTTGAATCATTTTTGGCATGATAAGCTTATCTCCTTCCCGTTTTACTCGTTATCATCTTTGGAGGAAGGAATTTTGAATTTCAGGAAGAACCCCAAAAACCCTTTTCTGCATGAGGGTTTGATGATGCTCATTGTTGACTTTATTAAAGCTAACTGTATTGTTAATGCTCCCCGTTCCCCTGTTTCAAACAAAAAGAGGAAAGGGAGTGGGAATTGTCGGATTGAAGAGGTTTCTAAAAGTGAAGGGACAAAAAATGAAGAGAATTCAGAGGGGTGGTCTGATGTGTACAATAATGACCTTGATTATACACCCTCCTCTGGTGGGAAGAAACCCTCTTCTTCTAAGGCTAAACCTTCCCTCTCGCATGTGAAGTACAAATTGAAAGAGGTCTATGAGGAGGTTGCTGAGGATGGGCATCATAGTGGTAATAAGGTTAAGGGCTAGGGTTTGGGTTCTAAGGATGTGAGGGAGAAGCTTCCAAAAATAGCCGTGGAGGAGGATGTGGTGGCAGATTTGGAGAATTTGAATCAGGCCCCTGATGATGTTGGTGGGACCCCTCATGCTAGTAAAGTAAATAGTGTTGTTAATGAGGATGAGTTCGATCATGTTTCTGATTTCTTCGATAGGGGTAAGTCAAAGTTTAGTTCTAATGTGTGTTAGGATGATGAGCAACCCACTGGTTCTGACAAGGGTAGGGATTTATTTTGGGGAGCCATGGAATTTTCCCAGGCGTCAGACATGGTGAAAGAGGGGGAAAATATTTATTTTAATTTAATGATGTGGTTGGTTAATGAGTTGCAAGACCTCCACAACAAGCATGACACTATAGCAAGGTGCAATATTTCCATGCTTCGTAGTATGAAGGAGAAGGATTCCATATTTTCTTTGACAAAATCGATGAATTCTAGTATCGACTGTGTGGTGGAGGAGTTGGCTAAGCTAATAAGTGGCTATGGGATGAGGGTGGCATTGTTGGAGAAGAATTACAGGCAGCTGTGTAAGTAAGTGGATACACTCATTAATCTGAGCAAGGAAAAGTCGGAGGCCTCGGTTGAAGGCCTGGTTTTTCTCAACGAGAAGGCCAAAGAATGGACGTGTAGAGGTATTTTTGATGACCAAATGACCAAGGAGAGGAAGGAGAGCAGTGACATGGACATGCAGAATGTGGATATGGGTGTTGGGCCAAGCATGCCTACTTAGAGTCGAGCCAAGAAATGCATTACAAGTCGTACACATGATGTGGAGGATATCATGGAGATGCATGATAAGCTGGCGTCGAAGGATCTAGAAGCGACAAAGATGCTCAAGGAACTTATCTAATAGTCGTTTTAATTTATATTTTGTCTTTGTTTTCTTTCACTATTTTTTGCTGATGGGTTGTTGATGTCTGAGTAATCAGCTTGTTTTTTGTTTTTTGGGGTGGGCAACCTTTTGTTCTATCTTTGTTGCCACTATCTATTTTTGTGTAGGGTTTCAGGTACCCTTCAAAACCTTTTTATCGTTAATCAAAAACTCATTATCTCTAAGTGGATGTTTAGGAATAAATTAAAATTAGATGGTACATTGGAAATGTACAAGACACAATTTTTGGAAAAAGGGTATTCCCAAGTAGAGGGAATAAAATTTGGTAATATTTTCCCTCCTATAGATAAACTAACTTTCATTAGGATCTAATATATAGTTGTAACTTTTGTTTTTGAAATGGAATAGATGGATGTCAAGACATCATTCTTGTATGGAGATTTAAAGGAAATATATATGATTTAACCTAAAGAATTTAAGGTAAGGGATAAAGAGAATTTGTTTTGTAAACTAAAAAGGTCTATGTATAGGTCAAAATAGTCATGATGTATGTGGTATTAGAAGTTTGATTCATATGTATTACAACTAGGTTTTGCATGGATTCAATATTATCACTATATATAATAGAATCATGTTTTTGATCATATATTTTATATATTATTTATGCACTAATCATAAGGAACAATAAGACACTAATTAGAGAACTCAAGGCTCAATTTCCTAGTAGGTTTTGTGAGATACATACTTTGTATGGAAATCCATAGATACATTTTAATGGGGAGATATGGTTTAAGAGAAAGTATCTTGAGACTATTCCATAGTTAATTCAACATGCATAACATTAATTCCATATGTAGTCCATTATTGGTAAGTACTAAGTCCTAAGTTTGCAAAGGATTTTAAGGACATGAATAATAATCCACATGTAAGTGTGATATGAAGCCTTATGGATACAATAATTTGTAAAAGGCTAAACATTATCTAAGTAGTGATATTTATAAGTAGGTTCATCTGAAATACTAGAAAATAATGTTAGACAAAGGTTAAGAGAGTGTTCAAGTACTTGAAAGTAACTCTAGATTACTATTTGTGTTATTATTGTACTAATAATATTGGAAAGGTGTTAAACATGTAGGATTTTGTGGATTCTAATTATACTAGAGATTTGGATAACTAAAGATCAACTAGTGGATATTCCTTTACTTTGTTTAGAGAAATAGTAATTAGGATGAGTATGCAAAAAAAAATTGCATTGGTCATAATTGAAATAGAGTACATGTTAGAAACAAATTCTTGTAAATAAGTTATGTGGTTACAATGACTAGATAAAAATATTAATTTTAAGATTTATACAAAATTGAATTATAATTCATATAGAGTAATTTTTATGGATAAAAATATTTTTTACCATGCTCATACAAAATATGTAGACATGCAACATCATTTTGTTATGGGTATGGTTGAGACAAGGAAAGTTTAGATGGAGAAAATTTATAGTTAGGTACAAGGATGAGATTGGTTTATCCTAGCCTAAAACACGAGGTTAAATTATTGGGATACGATAAGTTATCCTAAAATTAATATCAATTGGGAGAATTTTGGAAATTTAGCTTTCTATTCACATGTAGAGAGTTTTTAGTAATTTTTTCATTAGAAGTTGATATAATTTATTCAGGTTATATTAAAAATTGGTTGGTATATTGGTAAACCATTGTGGTGAGTTGTATGATTTTATGGTGAGTTATGAATTATATTAGTTTTTATTTTTCATGTTCCCAATAATGATCCATTTTGAAGGAGAACTCACAATAATATACTTTTAGGTACATGACTATGAGTGTGCATGATAGTGTAGGTGTACTTGTATCAATGTTGGAGTACATGCAATGATGGCCAATTACATGGCTATTTTCTAGGAGATTCCTATAGGTACCAAAAGTAGCTACAATCAATCATGAGTTTTTCTCTACTACTATATGTCATGGGTAGTGTTTGGTTCTAGTATAGAAATATATACACACACTACAAGGGAGGCAAGTCAATAATTGTTGGCCAATTATGAGTGACACTAGATTATTCTTTGGAGAATTAATTTTAAATGTAATATGTTCTATATTAATTTCATGATACATTCATGATATTTTTATGTGATTTTTCTAGTATTCCATGTGAGTAGTTAGATAATTAGACATTCAAAATTCTATGTGAATGATTTTATGAATGTATCTATTTGGTTGTATGGATGGAATATGATTGAGTTAATTAGATGTTGGTCTAATGTGTTGTATTTAGATGGTGTGAATTTATATTTAGAGATTACACATTTTTAGTGTATAAATTGAGATTATGTATGAAGAGACATATTGTATTAGATGTAACTATCTTGAATACTCCTATTTAGAATGTCCTTTTCCTAATGGATTTTTACCATAAAGGTTTCCCATGTAAATTCATGTCTCATGCGTATTTGTGACTTGTGTATTATTTCATGTGCTTCCTTTAATGTTTCTCAATTGAACTATATAATAAACACACACATACATATAATATCATTATAATCTTAAGGCGTTAACATATCCTAGTATATTGATAATTTTTGTCAAGGATTGTATCTCAATTTAGTTCTTTCTTTGTAAGAAAATTCATTACCATATTTTTCTTAGTAGAGGTCAACTTCTATTTTATGCTTTAGTCTTATTTTATAACATTCATGATATTATGCACCTTTAATGTTGCCAACTAATTTTATAAAATAAAAGGTGAATTATTGTAAACAAGCTACAAGAAATGCTAACAAAACTATGCTTTGATTATCCAATCATGATATATATCTACATATATAGGTACACATGTATCTACATATATATTTATATGCACATGTGCATACATATGCAAATACATGTACATACATATGCATATACATGTAGATATACATATGCATATATGTATGTGTATACACACGTATATATTTACATATATATGTACATGTATATATACATATATGTATATATATGTCATTCATACAATCTAGAAACAATTTTTCTAAACCATAGTGATGTTGTGATCATTAGCATAAAATATTTTGAAATTTCCACTTGGTTTGTACTTGAGCAAGAAATATGCTATTGATTTACATATTTTAAATTTGTCAAGGTTTGAGATAGAAATAAAAATTAAAGTGGATGTTTCAATCTTTGTTATCAAGCACAAGTTGTTTTATAAATTCGAGTTTTTTTGCATTGATTTGAACCATTTTGGAAAAAAATGATCTTCTGAAGGTTTGAATCTTCCCTTACAAGGGAGTCTTAACCTAGTTAGGTTAAGTTTACACTTGATTAACACATATTAAAAAGGTGGTAAGATTAGCATATGCTTTGATTTGTCTTTGAGTATTGTTTAAATGCACATTGCTATGGTTTTTATGGTCAACTCATCATTTGAATGGTTCAAAAGGTAGTCATGAAGATATATGGATTATTTTTGATGGAGTTATTAAGGGAATTTGAAGTATGAATAACGTGGTTGATAATTTTGTTTGAGTATTGAAGTTTATAAACTTAGGGATTATTAGATTTGGAGAAACATTGAACCCTTGAAATCTTATATTTATTAGCATAGTAAGCATAAATGTTTTAAATCATAAATGAGTGGATGTCAATACTATATAATCAATCTTGTTCGATTTCAAACTTCTTGATTTATTTGCATGTTATCAACAAAAAGTTTAAATTGTCACTCAAACTATTTGTACATTTATCTTAAACATTTGGGAGTATTTAGTGATAGTATTGAATGTGACAATTTACTTGGAAATTTTATCATCTCTGGTGACATGTAACATGTTTTTTCAAATTTGATAGTATTGAATGTGACAATTTACTTGGAATTGATGGAGATAATGGTTGGATTGTGCATGTAGTTAATACTTTGAAAATTGTGAAACTTCTCAAGGAAGCAATCATGATATTTACATAACCAAGTTTTTATTCATCAATTATCTTTTCTATTCTAGTACAATAGAAACCTACAAAATAACTGACTTGAGCTCAGTTGATTCCATCATTCAAAGCCTTTTTCAACTAAACAAGTAAGAATGTCAAACTGTGCATGTTTCAATGAAATTTAATTTTTCAAGTTGGTTGCAATTTGGGATTTATTATTAAATATTCTTGGAGGTCTTTTAATAATGATATGAGAATGAGGTGAAAGTTGATTTTGATAGCCAATTTTTATGTTGGGTTTAGCCTTGAAAATATTTAATTATTTCTTAAAATCTTAAATTGCATCAGTAATCCTTTCTCTATGTTGCCATTTATTTTGAATTTGAAGCTTTGATATATCATTATTTAAGTCATTTATAAATTTTTGTTTCCATTTGATAGGTTTGATGGAATGAACAGTCTCGTAATTTATTGTCTCTAACCTAGTTTCATACATTTTGTTTCAAATGCTATAGGAGATCATTGAACTAGATATATGTAAGTATGCAAGAATAATAGTAAAGGTATTCAAATATCTATGTCATTCTCTAAGGTTAAAGGTGTAATTATTTATATTTTTAATAATTAATAATTTATCTTGTGCATTTATGATTTCAAAGTAAATATCAAATGACTTTCCATCTTGGCTCCATACATTGACACTTTAGTTGGATAAATCCATTGATTATTTAGTGATTTTTTTGATTTATTCCTTGGTTGATTTAGTATTATTCTTGCTTTCTTTTTCTAGAAAGCTAGAATAAGTGTTTGTTAGATTTATTCTATGTTTTGATTATTAAAAGTTAAATGTAAAAAAGGTTTCGCATATAATTGATGATGAGATGGTTTCAAAATTGAAAGTTGGTTATCTATTTGAGTTCATTGTTGGCAATCTTAGTTGTAATTAGTGTTTGAAGTAACTTTTGAAGGAAATATTTAAGTGCAAACCTTGTGAGGAATGTTCTAATTTTTTTGTTGTATTTGAAAGGCAACTTGGCTAGTTTGATGCTTAGCTCATACATGATTTTTTGGAATATAACTATCTTGAATTTTGAGAGTTTTTCGAAGTATTAGTTTCTTTGTACCTTTTACATGGATAATAGATAGTGATTTTAACGAGGTCAATTTTAGTTAGGATGAATAACATAGACCTTTGTTTAAGAATGACTAAATGGTGTATTATTTTACAATATTCATTTATTCAAGACTTACATATGACATTTTATTGGTAAAATTTTGTTGCATTGAAAGTTTTATGGGTTTCAAGTAATTGAGATTAAATAGGTTCTTTTTATTTATGTTTGAAATGAATCACTAGGTCATTTTGTGCTTCAAAACTAAATGATCTTGAAAATAAGATTTGGTTGAAGAAAAATTTGAATTTCTTATTGGATTTTGAGATGGAAGTTTGAGAATTGGGGTGATTTTTTATATATGGTCATATTCAATCATAAGAAAACAAGTCATTCATATTTTTTTTTATAGTGGAGACAAGTATGTGATGATAAATGGTTCTTCAATTTATTATCTATTTGCTGATGTGATGTTGTAGAAAAAATATCTTTAGTCATGAATATAATCTCTTGATGAAATTCAATTTTGACTTTGATTATAAATCATTCTAAAAATAAGAAGAATTGATATTTTTTGGTCTTTGATATCTTGCCTTCTCTTTGGTCATTTTATTTTAGTAGATGGATATTTAGACATGATAGGATCATTATCATTTTTCTTTATATTATATGTAGATTTAAATGGATTTTTTTTATAGTTTTGATAAAATAATGTTTTTGTTGAAGTTTAATGGTATCATAATCAATTGATAATATTGTTTTGAGATAATTAAGGGTTATAGGATGTTATACTAACATGAGTTATAATGCTCTCAAAATATTGGCTTGAATAATACCTAGGGTTAGAATCATCAAACTAAAAGACATCAAAACTCTTTTAGTTTTAGTAGAGACCAACCTTTTAGATGTTGAAGAGGTCCTTACACATTTCAATGATGTGGCATGTTTAACTTGAATATGCAATTTAATCTTAATGTCATAAAAGGACTTGAAAGAGAAGCTCAAGTTTCCTTGCATTTCAATGTAAGAGAACCTCAATTTTAGAATGCTCTCAATATTGATTTGGATGGTGCTTTCAGTTATCCTATCCATGGTCATAAAATCTATAGTGATCCAAGGTCATAAAGCATATCATATTTTTGATAATGTAGCAAACCCTTGTATCTCAAATACTCCTCATAATCTAGCTCTACCTTTGCAAAATGAGTTTCACGCTCCCCTTTCATCAACCCTTGTTAAGCCTCAAAATGAAACACCTAAATCCCTTCTAATAAACATTTTTGAACCTATTTTAGTCCACTAATGATCACACACGTTAAAATGAAAATGAAGGTGTAATGGAAAATTAAGATTGAGGTGGATGGTAGATGCAATGTACTACTGATTGAAATTATGGGAATTCCATATGAGTTTGTGCACTATGAAACAAATAAGGGTATCACTTTAGTGGATTTGACCTAAAGGATAAGGAAAAAGATATAGCAAGTTAAAAAATATAATTTTAATTTTTTCTATGAATACTAAGCATTACTTGATTTTAGTTGATAGGCATGGACTTGATGGTGTAATTTCAATTTTAAAGATGGATAAGATAATTTTGAAACTTGGTTTTAAGAATAAATTTGCTTGTTATATTTTTATGAAATATTTAGATTTCTTTGTTGATTTTGATGGGCTTAATCTAATCACGATCAAAGGATAAATATGAACATATTGCTTATTTTGTTGGAGATTTATGGTCATTTTCTTGTTTTAGTATTGAAATATGAAAAAATAAAAGATGGTGATTTGACATTCTTAACCAAGAAATCTTGGATTTTGTGATAATGTATATTCATGTTTAGTTACATATCATTTGAGTGTTCAATATGAGGATTAATTTTAATTTATATTGAATATAGATTTGATCAATGCCAAATTTTAAAAAAGGCCATGACACCACAAGGTAAAGCACTTATATCTTTTCCATTAGGTGTTTGGAAAGTAAGGAGTATTAGCGGGTTCTTGACTATGAAATATCATTGAGAAATTTATGTTATTGTCTTATTATTTTCCTAAATCTTTTAGTTAGAGCTCTTAACTTATATTGTGGCTTGACAACTTTTTATGATACCATGGGTTCATAATGTCAAAAGATCACTTATTTTTATAAGTAAAGGTATAAAAACAATTTTAAATAGTCCTTTTATTAATGGTTTTAAGTTATAAAACTAGCTCAAGTAATGAATTATGAGTTAATTTTGATAAAGTTACATTATTTTATGAATTTTAGGTTTAAGAGGTCAATTATATCTTTTTTTTAATCTTTGAGTTATAAATATATTTATTTATAATAATAATAATAACAAAGTTTAAAGTAGAAAAAATTAAAAGGATTTATTTTGCAAAATAAGTCATACAAGGATACAAAATCTAATTGTTTCTATGTTGTATTAATTTTGTGAAGAACACTTTTGAATTAGACATTTGCTCACTCAAAGATTAACTGAATGCTTTCTTTGATAGTAAAGGATATTGCTTCAAGCATATAGTTGTATTTAGATGTTTGATTCAATTATTTGGTATTATTTCAAGATTGATTATTTTGTGATTTTAGGACATATATTATTTATCACATGTGGTTTAATGTTGTTGAACTTTGCTTTCACCACATGAATATTTCTTGTGGATGCATGCATGCCAACTTGTTATCATCATTTTATTTTTTAAACATTTTAAAGTTATTATTTAAATAAATTATTTTTCACAAATGTTTATCAGGTTTGTGATTTGGTATTTTCTCACTAAAAATCATTTCTTTTATTTATTCATCTCAAATTACTCACCTTATATAATTGTGCATTGTTGTTTTGTATACAAGTGCACTTTATTAGAAAATGTAATTTTAATTAGTTCTCATTTTCTCCCTTAGATTAGCCATAATTTTCCGTATTATTTGTTATTAGATTAATAATGAATTTACCAATTGTGAGAACACTTCATTAAATATTACAATATTGTAGCTTTCTTTTCATCTTACACATTTGCGAGATTCAATAACATTTGCAATTAAGTAATTTAATTACATTCTAGGTGTGATTAATGGTTCAATTTAATTTGAAAACAACTCTTCAATAGTTGTATTCTTAAACATGTTAATTATATTTTACATTAACTTGGTTTTTATCTACTTTTTAATATCCATTTACACTTGAGCTAGTTTTCCTACGGAGTTGTTCTCTCTTACAAATTGTAAAATTTTAGATTAATGACTTAATTTACGATAATATGCTAGGTTTTAGATTTACACATGCACATTGTAGCTCATTAACACCTTTTACAGTTGAACTAGTTACCTAGTTCTTAGGTTTCCATATGATTAAAATGATAATAAAGTCCAATTTATTTGGTAAACTATAAGGCCCACTCATTCTTTGACGTTTAAAAGACCTATCAAGTGAAAAGTAGCTTTACTTAGAATTCACAACTCTTTTATCATTATTAAAACATCTTTTAAATAAATTATTATTAAATTTATATAAGATTTTAGATATAAGATATTTTTTAATCAAAATTTTATAAATAAATTTCAAAATGACTTTGAAATAAAAATCTAGATAGAATCAATCTAATCTAATTAAGAATTAAAATTATTTGTATATAAAAAAAACAGTAAAAAATGAAGATGATTTATATAAGAGGACAGATAATCTAGTCAATGGTTTTTTTTTAATAATCAACTTAGGTGAAAGCTACCTTGAACGTTGAGAATATGATAGACAAGTTAGTCTACAAAACAATGTAGAGTCCACTTAGGATTTGTGGGTCCGAATTTAAAATTATAATTAATTCTCATTTTTAGTGTGATATTGACTATGGAAGTTAAATGTCATCCAATGACTATTCTTATGTACTTTTCTATAAATTTAAACATGTCATTTTTAAGCGTAGAAAAAGGCATAACATACGCCACTTATAAAGGGTTATGGTTTTATGAAAGGGACTCATAATCAACTCAATAATGCTCTCCACCAACAAACACAACATCCCTTTCCAACTATTATTTTAATCATTTCCTTAGAAAAAATGTCATCTGGTTTTGACATTTGTTTATTTAGATTTTTTCTTTAAATTATTTTGGAGACCTATGATGTAAGACTTTATTAAAATATACAACTACATATACTTGAAAATTGTAAATGTGGACCCCACTTAACCACCAATAAATTAAGGGTGCTTGTGAGGATGACCTTAGGCATGGACTCTACCTTCCAATGCAAAGTATTAGTTTGCCTTCAAATTTGTGTGTTTTTTTATATATAATATAGAGAATAACAACTATCAATGGGTAGTTATAAGAGTCTTAAACAAGCAAATACTATCAAGAATTATAAGATTTAAGGGTTGAAAAACAATATATAATCAATTCATAAATTAAAACATTCTTTGATATTAGTCAAAATTGTTTTTGTTATGAAAATGTATAATTTGGTTTTTAATTTTTTTACGTTAATTTAATATCATTACATTGGATATGTCTCGAAGTTATGAAAATAAAAAAGCAAAATGAAAATATTGTTTAGTGCGAAATCTCTAGATTTATAATAATAAAAATATAATGGATTTTTTTTGTGGTTATGTTTTTGGTTTATAGGTTATTTTTAAGATAGATTTTCTTAGAGACGCTTGAGATTTTAGTAGTTCTTGATTGTTTATATTTAAAAAAGGTTTAATCTTTAACAATATATTTTTAACTTTACAAATATTTTTTTGGTAATTCTTAAAATTGTAGTTAAAAATAATTAAAAAATTAATGATATTTTATTTTTTAATCTATTTTGTTTGTTCATTTAAATATTTAGAACATTTAATAGCTAAAAGATTAAAATAGCGAAGTGTTACATCATTTACATAATGTTTTTTGAAAATTAGGATACACATCTTTAAAAAAAAGTTTACTCACAACAATCATCTAGTCACTAGTATACAATGATATAACCAAGAGTAGAAATAATAATTTCCCTCCTTCAATAGTCACTAAACTTGTTATTTTTTGTTTCTACATAATATTTTGGTACTTGATATTTCATCAGTTTCTCATAAAAATGGGAATCTAGATATGACCTAGTCTTTATAGTAAATTTTTTGGGAGATCATAGATGGTGGTGAGAGTGGATCTAGATTTAGCAAGAATGTGCTATAAAATGATGGAAGTTTGTTCCACATAAATTACCTGTTGTTCATGAGAAACCTAATAGGAATGTAAATTGTGTTGGTAGTGTGCAACAAATTTGAGAGAAATCTCCATGAAGCCAGGCTCAAAATTTTCTATTACATCCAAAATATCTTTAAATTAAGAAAGTGCAAATGGGACCATGACATATAATTGAATTATTAGGAGTAGATCCATGAGACAAGGATGACATGTTCATGTTTATTCAACATTATATACCAAAAAATAGAATTTATTATCTCCATCCCCTCTCATCTTTAATAATATTGGGTATGTGTAGGTTGGATTGAATTTGATAGTAAAAAAATTGATCGACATAAATCTAAACAAGGATACAAAAGAAATCAATAAATTAAGGGATCTTTATAACTTTGAAAGATCCATTGTAACCAACTGCCTCAACATCTCAGGCTCTTGTTTTACGAGAGGAATTAATGTGAGTGTTGATTATTTTTCATTAAGACTTGTAATTATATTTTTATTTTGTCACATTTGAGATTACCTTGTAGTATTTGTATAGTTATGTGCAAGAGTTTAGTTCAATAATCTTTACCATTCAATAGGGTTTATACATATTTGGTTATAGATAATATTTAGGGATTTGAGGGATTCCTTAAATTAAGAATTACATATTATAAAAGTAAACTCTTTATAAGAGATTTTGAATCTTGGTAGTTGTTATAATAGGTCTCAAGATATTTTGGATTATGGTTAATATTTATAGTTTTAGTGTTTTTATATGGATGACTGGAGGCTCAAAAAGAATAATTGATGCAGGGGCATCACTCTCCCATCCAAATTTTGGTTTGAATTTCATTTTAGTTTAGTTAGTTTTGGGATTTTTGTAGTGTTTTGGTGGTTTGGGTGTGTTATGATGTAGCTTCCTGTCACAATGCATTTTATCTTCCTATTGCAAGCAACAAATGTTGGACTTCCTATCGCTCAAGTGGAAGGAACTCATTGCAATGAAGGGATGGTTGAATAATTGCCTGTTACCTCCCAAACCCGATAGTAAATGTGTCGGTTTGGTTGCCAATGGTGGTTTGATTGGCAGGTGTCGATTTGGTTGGTTAACTTGATTTTCTTGGAGACGTTTTGGTTACAATTGGTTATGTACAGACCGAACCATTATTCAATAGGGAGGTTCTTGTCTGCAGAAGTCATTCAAGTTAGGGATTGAGGAGGTGATTGGGAGTCGAAAGGTCCAAAAGAGAGGAACTGTTGATGTGAAAGAAGTGGGCGATAAGGACTAAAAAGTGGATAAAAGAAGAGGGAGAGGAGATTGTTGTGGAGACCCGAAAGGAATGAGAGAGGCCGAGTAAATTCTAAGATAGAGAACATAAATAAGGGAGGAGATTTGTAAGAGGTCGAAGGCGTAATGAGAGAGAGCTGAATGCAAATGAAGGGGGCTCGATAATGAATAGAGGCTGAGAGGAATTAAGGAAGGCCGAAGAAATTGAGGGAGGGCATGACCAAGGTGTAGAACACAACAGAGGGAAAGAATGATGAGGGGGTGAAAATATGGAGGAACGATGATACAAGTCATAAAGGGGGGCGATTGAAAAGATGAAGTGGGAGTGACCAATGTGGAATGAGGAAGACATAAAGGTAAGAGGTGGTGGACTGAAGTGAACATAGAAAGAGGTTGATAATGTGAAGATAAGAAGAGACCGTGAAAGTATAAAAATGGGTCGAGCAGTCTTGGGGAGAAGAGCATCGATCCTTAAATGATCTAGTTCATTTATAATATGAAATAGATTCCTCTACATGAATAAAGTTTCTATTTTGTTGTGTGTATTTTATTGTTATCAATTGTGTTCCATCTCATTTCTATTACAATTAATGGTGAAGGCTCTGCTTTATGTCTGAATGATTGATCTAATAGTGTAAGTTCCTATAGCCGTTGATCTTGATTGTTTGGCTATAATAAAAGAACCACCTCATTGGTTACAGAATATGAGATTTTTGTAGGTCTGTACCATCAAATGGTATCAGAGTGTAGAAGGTTCTCAATGCTGAGTAGATTTCCGAAGTGAAGCAACTTAGCTAGGACTTGTGGGTAGCAGAGGAAGGAGAATGTGAGTGTTACAAAAAGATTAGAGCCCAAAATATCTAGGTAGAGGAAGTTATTGTATTGTTTATATGTTCTTGTTCAAAAATTTTGAGGTGTAGATTGACAAAGATTTGGGAAATGAAAGCTTGCAATTGATTTGATAATTTGATGATCGTAGATTCTTGACGAGTTGTGTGCTATGCAGAGATTAACATGCTTTGAAGTCAAGAAAAGGTTGGAAAATGCAGAAGCGATCGGGTAGAGAAAGTGTTGAGAAAAGGGACAAGAAGAAAGATGCATAATTTGAGAGAGAATTAGGAGAGTTGAGAAAGGATTTGGAAAGATTCAAACAATGGCTTGAGGAAGGAAGCCAATATTATGTTTGGGTATGGCCAATGATGAGAAAAGTGAAGTGGCTTGTAAAGGAGATTGATAAGAAGAGGAAAAGGTAGAGTATAGAAGCCTTAAGAGGAAAGGATAAGAGGATGAAAGGGTTCCACAAAGATTGGGACAATAAGGAAGAGGTCAAAGAAGTTCTCATTAAGGAGAACATGGAAAAATTTAAGAGTTGGAGCACAAAAGAAGTGCAAGAAGAAGAAAGTAAGGGAAAGAGGGAAGTATACATGAAGGAGGCACTTATGGAGACATTGTGGTCTCTTGTTTTATTGTTTAATGTTGTCTTTCAACATGTGTGTGTAGGTATGAAGAGATTTACAAGGGAGGTCCAAAATGAGACCTTGAAATGGATAAGAGAAGGGTCTAGTAGACCACCCTTGGATAGAGGTAAAGATGAGAGAAGTAGAAAATAAATTGCAGTAGCTGGTATGCATGAAAAAATTGCAGTAGTACAACAGGAAGAGGTACAATGCAAGGAACTTAAATGTGAAGAAGAGAATAGTATTGTAATGATTTCAAATGATAATCTGGATGTTGAGAGTGCTTATAAATTTTAAGAAGCCCTAGAAAATGTTGTTGATGAAGATGAAGAAGCCCCTGAAGGTGAAGAGTTGGTAAACAAAGAAGAGAGGAAATTTGAGCAGGAAAGTGTTGAACCTGTGAATATGAGTAATGGTTAGGGCCATAAAGAAAGATACAATAATGTTGGTTTGCAAGGGAAAAGAGAGAAAATAGAGATGAAGTTTACAAAAGATCATGGATACAGGGTACTGATTTGGCAAAGGAAACCCACTGATGTGGGGAAACACTACAACAAGTCCCTATGATTAGCTCCCTTTTTTGCTCAGTTTTTTGCTTCCACCCACTGTTTTAATGTATTTTTCTCCATTTTTTTTTGAAAAAATCAACGCTATTTATTGGGTTGGCACCCTTTTTGGCATTTTTTGTGTCGATCAGGACAAGTAGGTGCTAAATCAGGCACTATTTAGTGCCGGATTTATTTCTGAATTTAGCGCCAGGTTTAGCGTCGGGTTTAGCACAGGATTTAGTGCCAGATTTAGCGATGCTAGATTTAGCACCAGATTTAATTAGATTTAGCATCGAATTTAGGGCTCAATTTAGATAGTGGCATATTGGCAAGAGATATTAACTTGTCTCATCAACACCAACAACCAACATTAGAGGAACATAAGATCTAATGTCGATGAGACATTGAGATATCGGTAAGACAAATAAGATTGTCTCATCGACACTCTTCAAGTAATGATCAAAAGCATACACTGCTATACTGTTGGGAAGGTGAGCAACATATGCAGTAGAGAGATATACACCACAACCCCGCTACTAGAAGACTTCCACGGGGTGGCGATATACCGCGGTACCGCTAGACAGTCAAAAGCCTCTCGTGGTACGACAGTATACACCACACTACCACTAGATAGTCAGAAGCCTCTCGCGGTATGGCAGTATACACCGCACTACCACTAGTGCCGGATTTCGCACTGGATTTAGACAGTGGCATATCGACAAGAGATATTAACTTGTCTCATCGACACCGGCAACCAACATCAGAGGAACATAAGATCCAATGTCGATGAGAAATTGAGATATCAGTAGGACAAATAAGATTGTCTCATCGACACTCTTCAAGTAATGATCAAAAGTATACATTGCTATACCACCGAGAAGGTGAGCAACATATGCAGTAGAGTGGTATACACCACAACCCCACTACTAGAAGGTTTCCGCTGGGTGGAGATATACCACGCTACCACTAGACAATCAAAAGCCTCTCACAGTATGGCGGTATACAACACACTACTGCCAGACAGTTAGAAGCCTCTCGCGGTATGGCGGTATACACCGCACTACTGCCAGGCAGTAAGAAATCTCCCATGGTATGGCAGTATATTGTGCTACCACACCTCTCTCACAATCATCCAATAGTACAGAGGTAAAAGCATGAACTTAACACTGATGAATTTAATAGATAATAGTAATTTTTTATTATAAAATATATGTATTTTGTTTTCTAAATTTGTTTGAATATTAAAATATTTGATGATTAAACATATTTGAGTTTTTTCACATCAATATTTTTTCCGCCATGATGAGTTAGAACAAAATACCCAAGCCCTAATTTTTAACTCTCATTTTCACTTGGATTTTTTGAGCTCCCTTGCCCTGCACATGCCGCCATCATTAGAGTTTGAAACCTTGAGCTTTATGAAGGAGTATCTGTCAATTTTCTCTGATTTTGAGAGTTTTCTTCACATAAATTTTTGTTGAGGCCGAATCAGGTAAAGCTTTCATGGTTCATCATTTTTTTCCACTTATTTGAATGTGCTTTCAAAGACATTCCTTCTCGGATTCTCATGCATTTTTCTCTTGCTTTACTCTGTCGATTCCTTGCTTGTCTTGAGGTTGACATCAAAGCACTTCTAGAGCTTGCATTTCTTCAAACAACAAGAAGTTGAGTAAGTTTCTATGTGCCATTTCTTTGTATCTTACATCCATTTTTTATCAAAACAAGCTTGATTTGGACTCAATAGATACGAATGAATGGGTACTTTATTTATACCATGCATCCTTATTTTGTAACCATTCTATCTTGGCTTGGCTTCTCTGGACTTAGCTCACTAGAAAAATAAATGAAACAAATCATACTCTCCATATTTGGTTTGATCAAACGATGAAAGATTTTTTTTATTTCTGCATTGTTTCTCTTTCCTAGTGATAGCTTGGTCGCGACCTCTCTAGAATATTTTTTCTATTTCCAAAAGAATAGAGTGTAAAATTTTCTTTATTATATTTTTGAGCCTCCTTCATGGCTCCATGATTATGGCCGCAGGCTCTATTCAATGGCATTCTGGGTTTGTCTTTGATCTGGGGTTTTTCGAAAACCCATGACTCCTATTGTAGATACGAGCTCTGAAAAAAATGAGTGCAAGCCTTTTGGCATGATATTTCACTTTTTAGAAAGAAAAATAAATCCTTCCACATTTGGGGCTCGACCCAAAAACCCTAAACCATGGGTTTGTAATATTCTGCATATCCTTCTCCTTTCTTGCAAGTATTTTACATTTTCATTTTTTAGAGCCTGCTTCACAAGACAATTGCACTATTTTTCTATATGTTCATTTTTCTCTAAACAAGATGAAAATGGAGATGATTGATGCAGAGCATGGTGGGCTTCAAAGGTCTTCAAAGACACAAACACAAATTTTTGCAAGATCACTTGTGTAAGCCTCTAAGAAGCTTATCGGGCTACTAATTTGTAATTAGTTTGCAAGGGATTGTTTTCTCTTTCTTTGCCAATTTCCTATTTTATGGGGAGTTATGGTCTATTTATTTCCAATCACAAGGTGCATTTCAGTGAACTTGACCATTCTGAATTATTTAAATGTAGACACCATATGGTCGATGCTGAATGCTATTGCTGCTCCAAGGCACTTTGACTTCTTCCTTAGATAGTGAGATTCCCTCAAGACATGAATGTGGTTATCATAGCTCTAAACACTCATTTCAACATGAATAATGCATCAATGTGTAGTGGAATTTGTAAAGCACTTATCTCTGATTATGAATGTTTTAGATTCTTACATATAGTCATGGTCAAATTCTCATGATAGATTCCTTTGAAACTTGTGACAGGTATGTTTTTGAGGACCAAATTGAGTTTATCAAGGAATCGGTACTTGAAGGAGAACATGTACTTAAAAGAATTAGCTCATATGCTGATGTTTTGAATTGTATATAAGATGTCTTAATCTTTTGATTTAAATAGTAATAAGATATATGTTTCTTGCTTTGGTTGATTGGACTAAACTTTAGAGAACAAATGGAAAATGTTTTGGAGTTTTATATGCATTTTTATAAGACTTTTTAACTTTACAAAATAGATTATGTATTATTCACTTTTGATTTTTTGTTAATTTGCTCATTATTGATGTTTTATCCTAAATCAAGCTGAGGGTGATGATTTTGAAAAGGATTCTAGGGAAAAAAAAATGTCACACAAACTCTAGGTGGGATGCATTTTATTAATGCCTAAAATGAGTGTAGCATTTAGCTATAGAAGGAATTGGAAATAATTTTGCACCATAAACTGTTTAATGTACATATATTATATGAATCAACTACTTTTAATCAGCATGGTGGTTTGGCTATAAGTTTTCGTTGGAAGCAGCCTTCAGAGTGGCCTCCTGGTGGATCTCAGGGAGATAGGCATGAGCTTTCCCTGCTTCTGGCTTTCTGCACTTGTAACTCTTTGAGGGGACCTGATGTCTTGGATTGGGATGGTTCAAAGTTGTCTGGAAAGTACTCTGTGGTGACTGGCTATAAGCAGTTAGGTAGGCAGTTGTTTGGGGATATTGAGGTTCCTTGGTGGAAGCAAGTTTGGCACAAGCTGTCCTGGCCTAAGTGCAACTTCTTTATGTGGTTAGTGGCTCAAAACCGGTGTCTTACTTGGGATAACTTATGTAAGCGTGGTTTCCATGGCCCCTCTATGTGCGTTTTGTGTCATGGATGGGAAGAAAGTGTTTCCCATCTATTCTTCCAATGTTCCTATGCTAGAGAGATCTAGCATATTTGGTGGGGAGTGTGGAATACGACATGTTGGCATGCTTCCTCTTTGGTGGAGTTTGGGGAAAGGTGGGGCAGGGGCCCTGTTTCTACCTCCTTTCTTCAGGCTGCTTGGGCTCTTGGGTCATCCTTAATTATCTAGAACCTGTGGTTGGAGAGGAATAGGCAGATTTTTCAGGATTCGTTGTTGAGGGCCCCTCACCTATGGTGGAACATTCTTCACTCTTTAGGGGAAACTATTGCGGCTAACTATGATATGACTGTGCCGGTGGACCCTCATGATGTTGGTTATTGTAAGCATCTTCATCTTCCTCCTCTGTAAAAGTAGCTCATGCACAATAGATGTAGACATCCTACCCAGAAGGTGAATAGGGAGGGAAGATGGACCCCTCCTCCTCATGGAGTCCTGAAAAATCAACTCAGATGGCTCTTCTCGTAGAAATCCGGGTCATGCTGGCATTGGGGGTGTTGGCAGGGATCTAGCTCTAGAGAGGTTCAATTTATCTTCTCTGTGTATAAGGGTCTTCATACTAATAATCTTATGGAGGCTCAGGCCATTTTACTGGCTTTGGAGTGGGGCAGTCAATTGGGATGGTGAAGGATCATATGTGAGTCTGACTCACAAGTTGTGGTGAAATTACTGAAAAGGTAGTATTTGGATGATGTGAGCTGGCAATTGGCTTTGATTGTTGAACAAATTATCATTCTTTGTGCTTCTCTGGAGTATATTATTTTCACTCATATTCCTCGTGAATGGAATGGGGTTGCTAATTGCTTGGCTAAATGGGCTTCAAATCATATTCATGATTGGAATTTGGTGGATCGGGGTCAACTTCCCCCTGATTTGTCTCATCAATTGGATCACTTGGTTGAACTTGATAGGGCCATTTAATGCCCTTGATTTGTAATGTTTCCTTGATTTAATAGTAATTTTACCCCTCCTTGATGTTGAACTACTTTTAATTTTCATTTTACTCCACTGAAATTCAATAAATCCTCATTTTCGATCATCAAGCCACTAAAAGGAACATTGTTTCCTTTTATTTTATTCTTGACATAGCAACAACTAAAAGTTTTCATGTTATTTTAAAAATTGTTGGTTATTTGATTCTAGCTTAAATTTTCTTGCAATGGTTGTATAGGATGAAAACAATAGCCATATCAAATGCCTTTTTCCCAAGTCCTACTCTCTCAAGGTTAACAATATCAATCTCGCTAATAGTGATTACTAAGAAAGGTAATTCCACCAACTCTACCAAAAAAATTACCATAGGAACAATAAAAGCAGATGCTTTGAAAGGAACTCCATGAAAACCAAGCTCTCTAAATGGTATATCAAACTCTAGCTCAAAATATTTTAGATGAGGCTGCTCCCATAGCTCCGTTACTTGCTTGACAAATCCTTGAAACTCTGCATTGATTTTATTTTTCTTGTCCCTCTCTTGCTGTTCTTCCTCAATTTCATCAGGATCATAAATTGACCTTCTTGCCCCTCCTAAATTTTGGACCACATCCATTACCTCCACATAAAATTGGGCATCCTTGGTCTTCTTGGTTCACATCATGATATGGTTATGCAAATGAAAATGAAGCAAAGTAATCATCTCCTTCTCCACTGGCTGGAAAAATGCATGCTTAACATTTTGATACATGATATCAGCTCTCTCTTCTTCTCTCATGGTTGAATATCGAAATCCATTATGGTGGGCCTCCAGAGTTCTAGTCATCTTTCTTCCTCTTCCAACAAATGCTAACATATTTTACTAACGTTTATTAGAATTGTTGCATGTTTTACATAATTGGAATGACGTATCAGTTGTAACATTTTTGAAATTTTATAATGGTATGTGCACTTTGATATGATGTAGTATGATTATTGTTTTGTTTCACATGTTGTAATATTAGATATATAACAAAAAAATAAATTATTGCATGAAATAAATAATAAATTTTCATTTTAAATGATTTTTTTTTGCAAAAAATGGGTCTTCCAAAAGATCAAGATGATCCTCATGATATAGATCCAGAATATGTTGGTTCTAGTACAGATCACATGGCAGAGGATGATGATGACATAGATACAAAAGGCACCGAGGCCGATGACGATGATGATGATCACGATGGTGATGATGATGATGATGAGGCATATGCTGGTAGTAGCTAGTGACATTCATGATCATATAGACCGCATCATGGATCATTGTTGATATATCGTTATGATGCCTCTTTTCATGGTTACTATAATATGTATCATTTTCACAGCTTGCAGTACCATATTATTGAGCTATATCATTTTGACATGTATCATTTTGACTTATATCATTTTGACTTATATCATTTGGACATGTATCATTTTGACTTGTATCATTTTGAGCTATATAATTTATCATTTTTACTTATATCATTTGTACATGTATCATTTTGACTTATGTCGACTGTTGGACATGTATCATTTTGACATGTTATTAATATAGTGGCATATTTGAATCACTTGTTTTAATCACTTATATAGATATTTGACTCACTTGTTTTAATCACTTATTTTGATCTACTTATATAGATATTTGAATCACTTTTTTTAATTATAAATGATGATCGTGTTATAATAATTATCTTTTTATTTAATCATATGAGTTAGTTAAGAGGCATGATATATTTAACTAATTAAATTGAAATAAAAAATATTAAATAAAAATGGAAGCAAAACAAGAAGCATTTTTAGAAGAAAAAAAGGAAGCAACAATGGAAGCCAAACTAGAAGCAAACTAGAAGCAATCTTGGAAGAAAAACTTGGTGTTATCTAGGAAGAAAAAATAGAAGCAATTCAGGTAGCAAACAAAGAAGTAATAATGGAAGAAATTTTAGAAGCAACAAAATATGCAATAATAGAAGCAACAAAAGACGCAAAAATGGAAGCAAAGCTAGATGCAAGAAGTGATGTTATATCGAAAGAAAAATTGGAAGCAAAAATGGAAGTAAAATTGGAAGCAAAATTGGAAGCAAAACTAGAAGAAAAATGGAAAGCAAAATTGGAAGCAAAATTGGAAGCCAAATTGGAAGCAAAAAGAGTCGACGCTAAACTTGGCGCTAAATCCGATGCCGAAGTGAGCATACCAGTTTGTGCCGAGTTTTGCACCATCAGAAGTGCCGAATTCATGAAATCAAATGCACTAAAATCCGGTGCTATTTTAGGCTCTAATTTCCTGTTTTGTTGTAGTGCAAAAAAAGAAAGTTCAAAGCAATAACGAAGAGAGGAAAGCTATGAAGAAATTAAAGGGAACACTTGGAGGTTGTACAAGAAAACAAGTTGTTGAAGGACAACCATTAAAATACAGTGAAGACATTATTTCCAAGGATTGTTGTACCAAATAAAAAGTGCAAAGAGAGAGGATTAGGTTGAGGAATAAATGGACTACAAAATTAAGGAAGTGTTGGCCAACAAGAAGGCTTTGTGAAGATGATTTGAGGGTGAAGATAGAACAAAGAGTGACAAGAACAAGTGCCACAAGGAAAGGACAACAATCCAATGATAAAGTATGGGTGGTAAAACAAGAAATAAAAACTCAATGTATTGTTGAGAAGACAATGCTAGAGAGTTGGTGTAGTGCCCCTCTGTGTTCAACCCTTTCATGACATTTGAATAATTTTGTTTGGATGATTTGTGATGTCATGTTGATTTCATTATTATGTTGTTTAATGTGTGATTGAAATTCAGTGGTAAATTAAATATTTTAAATGGCCTTATTTAATTAATTTAATTAAATTAAAATGGATTACAAGGTAATTTAAATAAATTTGAAATTTAAAATAATAATTAAATAAATCAATTTTGTGAAATAGAAAGTTATGGTTTATTATTAAATAATTAAATTAAATTGTTTTGCGAAAAATATTGTTTTAAATTATATTTAATAATAATTGATAATTTTATTATCATGAGAAGTTTAATTATTTAAATATGAAAAAGTAATATAATTCTAATTAATAAAGAAGATGATATTTTTGAATGAGATGTAAAATCAAGTTCAAGATGGAAAAACTAGAGTTGCGAGCACATGCGAGTCTCCAAACCTAGTGCGTAAAGGATACTTGTTATTTTATGAGAATATTGCTTGATTTTTATGTTGGAAAAATCTGATTGCTTTCTTGGTGTTAATAATGCTCAATTTTGGAAAAATGAGGGGGAGTTAATTTTTGGTTTCGAATGAAAATTCTTGGGATCTGCAATACTATTTGTCAGAAAAATACATGAAGAAAATATGGAATCTGGGAAAAGTGGATCATTATTGTATAGTTTAGAAGAAGTGGATTGTTGCAAACGTAACAATTGATATCGGCACTGTTCTTCCGTTTCTATAGAGTTGGAATCCAAGTTGGCTTCATTTTGCCAATTGATGTAATTTGAATTCTTCTTTCTCTATTTGTCAAAAAAGATTGTTTGTTCGTTGATTGTGTTTCAGAATCTTTCATAAATTTATGATACGAGTGCTTCCTTACATGCATATTCTACAATATTAGTCTCTTATCTTGGTATCTCACAATCTTTCGCATTTTCTTGAAAGTTTCAAAGGCTCCTTAAATTCAGCATGCACCCTTCTCCCAACCAATTCATTTCAAAAATTTCTAAACCATTCCCAACATGCGTATTCTTAGGATGCACTGCATATCATTCCTCCTTAGGGGAAATCTTTAAAGGTCATTTGCTTGATGCATAGCACCCTGTTTGCTTGATATTGTGTTCAATCGATATATCTTGGATGTCGATTTCTTGCTTTAGCTTGATTTTCTTACTTCTAGCTGTGATTTTTTAATTGCATTTGATGCTTGCTAGCATTTCATTTTGGGTGAGTATAGTTTACATTGACTACTTCTTACTCCTGCACCATACACTAGATGTTGGATACCATTCACCATGTTGTTTTATCACTACGTTTCATGCTCTCTTCTGAATGTTTTAGATTTAATCGATGATTTATTTTTCCTTGGTGTTCAATACACAAGTATCATATAATTATATATATGGAATTCTTCAGCATAAGGCGCTTCATCTCTGTATGAGCTATGATTTCTTTCTTGCATTCGATAGTTGTTGCACATGGCATTCGGTTTGGTTAATTTATTTTTATTTAGTTTCCAATTGTTCGATGGTTATGCATTAGGGTTGGTTCTCCATTATTTCTAATTGTTATTCACTACTTTGTAATGCACTTTAATTTGGTGAATGTTGTATGCTACGATTTCAACCTTCTATTGTGCGCCTCCTCTCTGTAGCTATCGCCGCCCTTCACATGTTGGGGGGTTCGCTTTTTCTTGAATGTGTTTGTTATCATTTCCATGTATGGTAATTCCATTTCAAATTGAAGGCTGAAATTAGTGACTTCCTTCCATAATCTACGTCTTCATGCATTGAATAATTCTATTCTATTCGATATCTTTGTCTTGCATGCAAATTATGTTCAATTTGAGAGGTTTGTTGTTTGCTAGTTGTGGCGCCTCCATGTGATATGGTGCGATTTATTTTCCACGCAATAATTTGAACCTTGTGTCTGATATTAGATGGGAACATTGTACGCATGATATTAGATGAATTATTCTATGCATGATAATTTGATTCTCTACTTTGGAAATTCTATAAAATCCGCATTTTCTTGGTTGGATTTTCAATGTTTAATTTAGATTGGAATTCGAGATATATAGATATATGCTCTTTTGATTGGTAATTCCTTGAACCTTGCTTGTTGTTGTGGCTCATTTAATTTGCCTTGTATGCAAATACTTGCAATGCATTTTCTCTTCATTATATTCGTTGGGAATAATTTATAAAGGAATTCGACTATTTTATATATGTATGCATAATATATGTGTTACCTCAATTTTACTCTGATTCTCAATATTGTACAATGAACAAATTTTTGATTATAATATGTAAATATATATATATTTAGGTGTATATGTATTTGTGGACATGAAAAATCTGCAAATGATTGATCCTAACACACACCATTAGTAGCATGATTAGTATTTCAAAACAAAACAAATATTCAACATCCATATGAGATAATACATCATGCTTCAAAAATGCAAAATAAATGACAAAGATGAACAAAGCATGTAAAACATGAAATATATCTATCCCATATTAGATTGGTGCTCTTTGAATATGTGAAAGAGCCCTTTCCCAATCCTTGATAAGCCAAATTAGATGATAGACAATGAGATGCTCTTGAACTCAAGTTGCCTATAATGGAGATGCTTTCAAAATGTGGATTGTAGATGATCAAAATGAGAGAAAATGAATTGAACTTATAGGAGAAGTTGAGAGATGAGAATCCAAGATTAGGCAATATGGGACTAAATCCCATCCAATAGGAGAGAGCCACTTGTCATAATGGGATTGGCCCAAGCTTGTGCAAGTTTTGGCCAATGTGCCCATTCAAATTTGAAAATGGCAATAAATGAGTGTGTTGAGGGTTTTTGGGGGGAATTGTGTTTGTCCAAAAAAGTCAAACATGAGAGTTAATGAGGGCATATTCCTTGGGAATATGCCCTTGTGAGGGAAAATAGGTTTTTAAATAAATCAATTTAAATGATTTATTGTGCAAGTGGATGAATCTAGAGGATTCATGTAATTAGGATTAAAATAATCATGATTTGATTATCTAACAGGAGTTTAGGTGATATGACATTTAATTTCAATTTTGTATTTATTTTAAATCAAATGAGAGGAAATGCATATGAGTGATTTAATTAGATATATGTGATTTAATTAAATCAGGAACTATAAGAGATTAATTAATTAATTAAAGAGGGAAGAATGATTAAATGTGATGTTTAATTAAAAATGTTAATATCGTATGTCTACATTTTGCCCCTCTTTGAGGCAATGTACTTGTTGCATTGGTTCAAAGAATGATGCTGCTGACATCAAAATTAAAAAAATTCTGATTTTTTTAGATGTCCTAGAAGTACGTTAGTACACTGCCCCCTCGAGAGATTGAGTGAAAAGATTGAGGTGGATTTCACGATAAAGAGGTTCAAAATGGATGTATGGATGGTTAGACTATATGATCTATATGATAATGATGATGTAAATGAGATGTTTGGAAGATGCTTAGAATACAAAATTTATATTATCCTAAACATCTTAAATGATTATGAAAATGAGATGTGAGGTGGATGATATTGTGCTATGATGACATAAAATGATTATGAAAGATGCAAGATGGATGCAGGATGGATGCATTGTTAGCATGAAAGAGGATAGTAGAATGAGAGGGATCAACCCTTAAATTCAAGACGATGAAGAAGTCCAAAAAGTCCCCTAGTCATCGAGACTTTATTGGATATGATGATGATGTACTGCTTATCCAAAGATGGGAAAAGAGCATACCTTTCTTTATGTTTGATAACACACGTAGGTGCGATGCATCAAGGTATTAAGAACCAGGATGGCGTGGCACCTAGTGTGATGGACTTTGAATCGTCAAACAAATAGGAGTACTCTTGTTCACACTTGACAAACATAACCTTATTCAGAATGCAGTTTAGATATTCCAGACATCTCGGGCCAAGACATAAAAAGGCAAGCCTTCTTATGTGGTCAACAAGATACCTAAAACATCCTTCCTACAAACAAAAAAAAGTATGCATGACAAAGTTATTTTACAAGAATTTCCAACAAGCACAACAGATAAAAAGATAATGATCATTGCCCCATTCCTTTCTCTCTAAACCTGATTTGTTTAGGCATCATGGAGAGGTCCTTGGAATGAGCGCAAAATAAGATAAGTCAAAAAGACCAAATGAAGTAAACAAACAAGCTAATGTTCTTCATATCGCTAGCCAAGACTAACTACTGTGGGGTACTTGATGCTTATGTCCATCGCAAGAAAGCTTCATCCTAGGACATGTTGTGATCAAGGTTTTGATGGGACTGATTTGGGTGATAAGCTATTGATATTCTAAGTTGACCAACTTTCTTGCTTACTGATCTAGACTTGAGACTTTGACGATTAAGTGTTCACTTTGGAACCTGCTAAACTTTTTTCTGACTGAATCACCAAAGGGTGCAAGTGACGATTATTTTATTATGAGTGATGACAATCACGGGTTAAAGCAAGATGAAATGGATGCACCATTTTGGTTTTTTCAAATGTTTTGAGTCTGTTTTTGGAATTTTTGAGATGTTTTACAAATTTTTTTGGTATTTTCAAGATTTATGACGAACAAACTAACTTAAAGACCTATCCTAGGGGTCTTGGGAGCTGATTTATAGATTATCCTTGCCTATGTTATACACACAGAGACCACATAGTCCAACTGACGATAAACTTGACACAATAAAAAGATAGATGGGCAAACGGATTACCAATACAACAGACGCCTAAAGGACTGACCTTAATGTAGACCAGATAGGCAAACGGATTGCCAATGCGATAGACACCTAAAGGACTGACCCTACTATCTCGGGGGAAGATCAAAGATCAACCTTGCCTACATTCAAGCTTAGGGACGACGTAGTTCAACAAGGTGAAATGCTGACAAGACTCAATGATGAATTTTTTTGAAGATTTTCTGATATTTTGACATGTTTTTGGATTTTTTGAATGATTTGGATGTTTTTGGATTTTTGATGAATTTTTGAATGTTTTTGGATTTTGGATTTTATGAATGTTTTTGAATGTTTTGAATTTTCACATGATTTTGACAATTTGGATATGGACATGTGATATCAGTGCTTTGGTTTGGGATTTTGTTGAAAACCAAGCTTAATGTTGATCAATTGGATTGATGGATTGATAGTTTGACTAAGTGTGTTAAGTCAAACAAAAGTGATAATGCACTTGTAAAATCTAGGAAGTTGTGTTATCCTAGAGTGAACTTGTACAAAAGAGGATGGTTTGACTAAGTGTGTTAAGTCAAACAAGGTGATTATGGATTTGATAATTTGGCTAAGTGTGTTAAGCCAAACAAATATGATAATGAACTTGAAATCCCAAGGAAGTTGTGTTATCCTAGAGTAAACTCGTTCACAAGATGATAGTTTGACTAAGTGTGTTAAGTCAAACAAGGTGATAATTGATTGGATTCAATTGATCAAGATTGATGAAGCTTGATTTGGAACAAAATTGTTTTGATGATTTGATGTGACACTGATGTGCGAGCTAGATACGACTGATATTGATTGTTCAGATTGATGTTGGACGAAAGATAAAGCTTGACAAGGAACATTTTCTCGTCAAAATATGCCATGAGCTAGTGATTTGGATTGATGCTCACAAATGCTTTAACTAATTTTATTTCATGTTTGCCAATGTTCGGATCGCCCTGTAAGTTGGAGGACATAGATCAAGATTTATTCTCGAAGCCGGATGTAAATATCTGCCCCCACTGTCTAGCAATGTTTGAACGACCATTGGATGGAATCTTGGATATATGGATATGTATTACCTTGTGATAAGATAACGGTGTTCCAATAAAGGATTCTCATTTGGATAATGCTTCAAGGCTCAAATAACATTGGGCAGGATGGGATCAGTGAAAATGACCCATGTCAAGATGTCTACCATAAGCAAGTGTATGTAAAGTGTGCACCAAAATTTGCCAAGATCGAGATAACTTGGAGTATGGATGCAGATGGATGAACAAATGATATGGCTTGAATGTTGGCTTTATTATGGATGCGATAAGATGCTTTCTTCTGAATTGATGCACGTAGATGCTCGATTCTACACATGATGCCTATTTGCCAGGTTTTCATCATGGTACCTGTCGAAAGCGCCACCAAAATGGTTTTCGCTAGAGGACGATTTTTCTCTTTACTGTTTTCAATCCTTTTTCTGATTTTTTTGGATTTTTTGTATTTTTTGATTTTTTTTTGTTCTCGCCAAGACGCCTGTTTGCCAGGTTTTCATCAAGGTGACCATTTTTTCAGGACATTTTTCTATTTTTTTGTATTTTCTGAGAGATTTTAAGCTGATGTTGAATCACCTGGTACTGCTAACATTGATGCTTCTGTCATAGTGTTCCATTGATATCTTGCTTGAATAAGCTATTTTGCCAAGATACGTGCACTTGAAGAAAATTTTGAGAAATTTGTTCTGCTTTGCTGATAACGGACTTAACTCTGTCTTTGTGCGCACATTGCGATAGAGTGCCTTCTAAATCCTTATGATGAAGGGTTGTATCCAACACATGGTCAATGCGAGAATTGGATATCATGCATGGAGGCAGGGATGGTGTGTGTTTAGGAATAAAAGATGGATTGGTTGACAGTTTGGAACCTTTGACTGTCCAAACTTGGGAAGATGAGCAATGATGAGTGGATACGGAAGTGTGCTTGGAATTAGGACCAATAGCTCAATAAACTTTGTACATCACTTAATAAGCTTGATTTTTCCCTTGTGGACATACTTGATGGATACTTTTCCCTTTTTGATTTTTCCCCATAGTTTCTTTGACTGATGGAGTTTGATAGGGATAGTAATTCTTTGTATTCTTTGGTATCCACTTGTGTTTTATTTGTCCGATATGCTTCTTAGCTTCTTTTTCTTTGATGACGTTCTTTGTGCTTTGATTCAAATATTTATTTTGTTGTTGGTCCCAATTCATGGATGGGGTGATGGGTGGATGAAGATTCATGACATGGCGGGTTGTAGTATTGGCATTGGTTTCATCATAAGGATTCTTCGTGCTCCCTATGTTGATGTTTGCTCGAGACGAAGTTGCCCCCAGTTTTGTTGAAATATTATTGATATGTTGAAATCCCTTGATTGTCGAATAACCAAGGCCTTGATGCTTAGGATTGCCAATAATCTGCACTGGCTCTGGGATTCGTTGTTCATGTAAGCCTAATCCTCTACCTTGATAATTCATCTGCTGAAATTTTGTATCTGCAATAGGATATGATGTACCTTGGAAACAAGGCGGTAATCCTTCTCTGCTCCATGGTGGATCTTCAAAAGTGACAACCTCTTTATTGATGAGGTAGTTCTCCCTAAGAAAGGTAAGTGATCCAACTTTATAGGTGATAGGATCCTCCATATGTGGTATGAATTTTTGATTGATATCCTTAGCTTGATTTTGTGAGATATCAGATTGTAATGCTTCTTCAAGAAGTGTTGATGCTTCACTATCCTTGTAAAAGTATTCCTCATGATTCATTCTTGATATGCCTTGACATGATGTTTCTGATTCACTTCTGTAGAATCCTTCTTCATGATTTGTTTATGATATGTCTCCATATGATGTCTCTGATTCATAACTTCTGTAGAAGCCTTCTTTATGACCCATTTTTGACATGTTTCTAGATTTCTCTATATCTTGGTCATGTGTACAAATGTTAAGAGTAGGAGACTCTTGTTCCTTGGTAATGATGTCAAGAGTATGAGACTCTTGTTTTGAATTAAGATCATCTACGTGTCCATCCAAATAAAACATCTCATGGGTAGATAGATGAATGTGTTCTATATGGATACAATCATTATTTGCGACATTTTGTATAGATAAAAGAGTGCCTATTAGATCATTATAGTATCTCAGAGATACGAATTCTCAATCTTGAGTGATTTTAAAACTATTTGCAACATGCCTTGGATCAATTTCTTCACATGGGTCAATTTCAAAGGATGGATTGCTTATAGTGGGTTCTTGGACATCGTCATTGGGAAGTGGCTCAATATTCTCTTGAGCTTTGAGTGGATTTGGATCACATTTTGTGCTAGGGATTCCTTCAATATCTGTAACCATGAGGTCAAAGGATGTCAATATGTCTTTGGAAGGAACATTGCTAGACCTTGGTGATAGATTTTGATCATGCTTTGGAATACGGTCTTGAGATATGTCCTCTAACTCATAAGGCAATGTAGAGAACTTTTCGATATGATCATTGGTCAATGGATCATAGATTATGTCAATGGGATCAAATAATTGTAACACATCTTGAAATAGATCACTATAAAGTGGCTCTTGATGAATGTTGAGTTGATTACTAGATGGGGTAGAAGCATCTTCAAGATCTTGAACATTGTTTTCAACAATTGTGGAAGAGAGATTACCAATGTCTTCAACCATAGGATCAAGTGATGTTGAAATTTCTTGAATTTGATCATTGGTGGGTATTTTTGGTGGATTTTGATTGTGATTGAAAAGTAGCTCTTGGTGTATGTTGATTTGATTGTTGGTCGAGGTGGAAACATCTTCAATGTGCTCATTAATGGATAGATCTTGATCGTTGTTTTCACCAACTATGGTGGATAGATTGTCAAAATTTTCAATCATAGGATCAAATAATGTTAATGTTTCTTGAATTGGATCATTGTTATGCATCGTTGGTGAGTTTTGATCATGATTGGAAAGTGGATCTTGGTGTGTGTTGATTTGATTATTGGATGATATGGAAACATCTTCAAGGTGCTCATTGATGGGTTGATCTTGATCATTGTTTTCAAAAATTGTGGTGGGAATCTATTGCAAGCTTTGTTGAGCGAGTAATGCCTGTGTTTGCTGCTGAGCCAATAACGCTTTTTGTTGGTTGTGTCATTTTTGTGCCAACAATGATTTTTTTTGGGCTTGTTGTTAAGCTACTTGTTGATGGATTGCTTGCAATAGTGTTCGAAATTGTGCTTGCGCCCTCCGAGCTTGGTGTTGGGCTTGAGCTTGAGCCTATGCTTGTGCTTGTGCTTGTTGAGCATCTAACTATGCAACTTGTTGGTTTTGGAGTGCCTTTTGGTGGGAAGCTTCTTGAGTGGCTTGCAACATGATGGATAATGAATTTTTCATGTTGTACTTTGGCAGCGGCGGCGACGACGGTGGTGGAATGGGAATGGTGTTGATTGTTGGGATTGCTTGGATGGTTGCCACCTACTATTGTGATATCGATGGAAAAATGGGATGATTTGGTATGATGTTTTGATTTTGCATTATAGGTTGCCTTGGAAAATTGTTGTGGATGAGAATCATATTGCCTTGATTTAGGTAACTTTGATTTTGCATGGTGTTACCTTCACTTTGATCAATACCTAGAGTCATCAACATATTGCTTGGATTTTGAACAACATTGATGGGATTTACAAACATGTCTACTCCAAAGTTTACTAAGTGTGGATTTGAAATGGTCATGTTTGGTAAAGTTGTACTTGGCATGTATGGATTTGGTGGGATAATGTTGTTTGGAAAACTCATGCATTGAGCATTTGGTTGATAGATTTGCAGATTTGGACTTGGATTTAAATATATCATTGGAAAAGGTGTTGGAAACTTTAGATTGGGCATACTCACATTCGTATCATTGAAGTTTGGAGGAGATAATGATTCCATGTTTGAATTGCATAAATGTGAGTTTCGATAATCAATTGGCATTGTGAGACTTGGATAATTTGGTTGACTTGAATTATCATGATGGATGGATCAAGTTTATATTCCATGTCCCTCTTGTGTTGAGATCGAGTTTGGACCATAAAATGAAGATGAATTTTCAAGAATGTAAGAGATGAACCTCTAATTCTTTAGATCAGTCTAAACCTTAGGTTCAAAGAAGTTGTGTTATCCTAGGGTGGACTTGTACATAAGAGGATGGTTTGACTAAGTGTGTTAAGTCAAACGAGGTGATGATTTGATAATTTGGATAAGTGTGTTAAGCCAAACAAGATGTACTCGTAAACCCTAGGAAGTTGTGTTATCCTAGAGAAAACTCATGTATAAGATGATGGTTTGACTAGGTGTGTTAATTCAAACAAAGTGGTTTTGATTTCACCTAAAATTTTAGCATAAAAGATGTTTACAAAGTTTCCAAGAGTTGTTGGCAAGGTGATTTTTGATTGATTTCGATGGTTGAGAGATGGATGAAAGTGATTGTAATTGATCCTGGACTTGACCTAGAATAACACTTCTTCTTACAAGACCTCGGTGTTGAAGAAAACACTATATTTCCTATGGGAGGAAAGAAAACCTTTTAAGAAGTTCGAGATTCTGTTGATAGTAGAACGCATACAACCCAGGGTTGTTTCTTGAAGCTTTCTTGTAAAAGTTGCAAACCAAACTTTCTCTAAATTTGAAAAGTCTCTCAAGACGCTCCTCATGAGATTTCAGACTAAGCTTCTTGAACTTTGGTTTTGGCATTTTGATCTTGCAGAAAATCATGTTAGAAAACACATGCGTAATCCAATTTGTCTTTTATCTTGTCTTAGTGTATTATTTTTACCAAAAGCACTTGCTTGATTATGTTTCAAACTGTATGTCTAATGTCCCACTTTCATTTTAATCCCACAAAGTCCATTACGTGGAAATCAAGGAAAATAGGGCAAAAGTCTCCTATGTTTAACCTTATTGAAAACAAATGATGATAGAATCCAAGAACTTAGAAACCTCTAAGGATATGATCCCTAGGGAAAGAAAGAGTGCTTAAATTCGTCAAAGGTTTTTTGATTCCAAGCACATGTACAACCCTAGGATGATGAGACAATATTTTTTTGGGTTCCCACTTGGATGAATCCAGCTGCACATATTTTGTGTGGATGGCTAAATGCTTGACCACACTGGCTCCCCTCCACAGCACACACTTCTCGGGTCAGCCAAGCATTAGTACCCATGAATCTCTCATGGCATACTTTCCATATCTACAACAAAACCACATGTATAACATGGGGCGGCTTCAAAGGACATGACCTTTTGCACCAACAAAATAGACAAGGATTTGGCCTCTTTCTAAACAAAGGGTTTTAATTTAGGCATTCCATTCATGGGGGATTATCCAACGTCGGCCCGAGAGTCCATTTCTGTCCATCTCATCAGAATAATCCTCGTGATTCTTGAACTTTCCTCAAGAATCCACACTTATATACCAGTTGGAAGTCGCTTGGCTTTAGCGTGTTCCCGGTTGAGTCATTCCCTTGGGTGAGTACATTTTCCCACAAGGCAGGCCCGCTAAGATAAACAAAAGCAAGTAAACGTATTCGTAGTTCGATCAACCTTCATTTAGAAACAATGGGAGAACACTCGCAATACATTTACTCACACTCACAAGATGTTGTGTTCAATTTTAAGCTCCCAAATCGAAATGTGAAGGCAATCTTTTTGTCAACTTAATATCACCAAAATGCTTTTGATTCTCAAGATTGCTGTGAAGTGCGAGAGAAGTGCATACGCATTTTAAATGATATTAACTTGTGAAAAGGATTGCAAAACATGAAAAACACTTGTTCATTTTTAGACCACAAAGCAATGATGAGTTCGTTTTAAGCACCAAAATGAGATGTGAAGTTTGCCTTGTCCAATTGTTAAAACCCAAACAAAATCTAGTATGTTTCTAAGTTCAATTTTAACCAAGTTGAAAAAATCAAGTCAAATGGTCAATTTTAAACCCAAAAGAAAGATGAGTTGGTTCAAAACATAAAACAAGAGTAGAAAATGAACGCTCCAAGAATTAAAAAAATGCTTTGTTAACTTCAAGTTTTAAGGCTTCAAATTTCTTTAGCTCCAAGACTCTTCAAGGAATGCTTCGAATGTTTCAACATTGTGAGTTCTTCATGCAAACAAAAATCCGTCCTCCTTCGTTTTCCTATCAAACAAGAAGACAATCATGTGAGGATAAAACATTAAATTCATTTTGATCATTAACTTCACACAATCAAATGATTGAGATGTTCATGATTAATAAAATAAGTATTTATAAGTGATTCATTCTTTTGATATTGATTGCACTGGAAAGGTACCACCCTTGTTGGAGTCATTCCCCACCTTATCAAATCCCCTCTACACATCACTAGAAGTATTAAGTTAATAAATCAATCACAAAGAAAAAGTCTCTCAATATCATAATTATTTATTATCTTGAAATAACCATAATAATGTTATCATATAAATTTATAAAATAAATTTAAAGATCAACAAATTATAAGCATAATGATATAATATGAGAGAATGTTGATTGGATTATAAATAGACCAAACAATTAGGCTAAAAACATATATTAAAGAAATATGTTACTAAAAAGGTTGACTAAATCAAAAAAATGTACTACTTCCTGTCACTTCATCTTTAATTTTTTAGTTGCTCTAAATATCTGTCATCCACACAAATACCATCGTGATTTTAAAGTATAAGTATGCAGCTTGAACAACATTACTAGTCGACATCGTTAATACTGAAGGCACAAATTAGAAAAGACAAAAAACACAAACATAGAAAAGACACCCGAAGTACTTGACAAATGTCTTAAAGACCCATGGTTTCTTGTGACTGTAAGGCATAAAACATAAAACCGTGTGCATGGAGGATTGAATCATAAAATGTAGATGGTGGTAGGTCTTCAAATCAAATAAATCTACTTCAAAATTACTGACCTCCAGACTCTTTTAAGTTTTATCAGACAAGGCCTTCCATGTTATTGATATCTTATCTAGTGGAATATAAGATGAATTTGTTCCAAGAGGAAGAGCTGACGAAGGAACCACGCGTGCATTTAGAGAGAAATAAACTATATCTCAGCAAAGGCAAACATAGGTAGGGGGTGGTCTCCAAATTCAAAGAAATCTACTCCAAACATACTGACCTCCGGCACTGCAAGAAATAGTACGGTGAATAAAGCTACAACAAGGCCTCCAGAATAGTAAGAAATAGTACGGCATATAAAGCTACAACAGGGCCCGTTCAAATTATGATTTGATCTCGCTGATCCCCTGTGAAGATCACCACGTAATTCTTATCCTCCTCAAGCCACTAACTGTACTACGAGAAAGAAAAAGAGAGTATGCTGCTAGCTCTAGAACAGAGGACAAGTAAAAACAGTCAGCACAACCAGATTTCTAATTACAACAGTCGCTACTACAACATTTAATTTCAATCCTCTGGATAGATTGATTTCTTGGACCTCTCACACAAGCAAACATGATAGATATTTATTACACGCAAAGAAGAAGATTAAAGGACAAATCCAAATGGGGAGGAAGTATTTTAGTTCACTATTATCGCCAAATTTCTTCATTACTGCCAGTAGCAGCCAGGGTGCACTTTGCAAAGCAATACGTGGTTGGAAGATTTGATAAAAGAGAGGAAAATATCGACCTCTGAATAATGCCTCTAAAGCTCTGAAGAAATTTTCCTATGTCGTATAACTTAGCCATGTGTTGTCATTTAAATTTAGAAGCATGACTTACAAGTAGAATTTCAGAACAGACAACCCTAAAGACAAACTTCATACTCCCAAACTGTGGAAATATAGACTAGATTCAAAATAGATCAATGCTCAAGACAAACCAATAGTCCAATACAGTGATGCTCCATTTATATGGTCATTTCGCACAAAATAAAATAAAATAAATAGAAACAACATATAACCTGAGTAGACATTCAAAACTCAAGAATCAATAATGCAAATTCAGAACATGAACTCAAGGATGTAAACTTCAGGAAGCATAAGAATCTGTTCAAGTTTGTGTTATGGTGAGGGGCATTAAACAAGACAATTTCAAAAGCGGTCAATGAAAAAAAAATGGTTACCCATGCAAGATTCTTAAAGAATGTGGCATGACCAGAGCACAAAAGATTTCAAATATGTGAAAATACTTATGCCATCAATCATGACTTACTTAGCACAACATCAAGGCTTTAAACTAGCACTCACTCAGGGTTAAAGTAATGCTGCCCGATGAGTAATATGATAGCTTAAACTAATAAACTCATCCCATAAGAAGAACAGATACAATTCCAGAAATAACAGGTCGCACTAAAACAAAATAACACTAAAAAAAAAAAAAGAAGATTATTAAAATCTATTAAGAGGAGCCCTCCTTCTAACGCCAAAATGTGAACCCCTAAACCTACAAATGCACAAGAGAAACAACCATGGTTAAGTTGTTAGATCAAATGCATGCAAACAAGTATGAAGGATTCCCCATGAAATCCATCTATTTAAAACTTAATTTAGGAAATGAAGAACATAATGTAATCACAACATGTAAATCCTAATTAAGCAAATAACATTATGATCCCATGGGGGAATTGGTGCCAATGAAGTGTTGCAATTGACCCTTTCCCAATTCCTAAGTTGCAATGTTGAGTGATTGGAGAAAATGGTCAAATCTCCAAAGAGATTTGAGCATAACCTTGTTACAAATTGTGAAAATGGTGATGGGTTGAGTGAAATGGGCAAAATTAGCTCTAAATGTGGAGAGAGTAACTTTGCATGAAGATTGTGGATGAGAAATGAGGAGAGAAGCCTCCAATTTATAACTTTAAATTTGGAAGAGAAAGTGAGATTTGAGCAATGTGGGACTAACTTCCAATCCAGTGGTTGAATGCCACATGTCATGATGTGAATGGTTAGTGGTTGTGCACATTTTGGCCAAAGTGCCAATAAATGCACTTATTTTGAATTTGAATTTGTGAGATGACTTGTTGAAGAGGGAAGAGAAATGGAGTTATTGTCACTTGGATCAAGGACAAGGACATGTAAGAGGCCTTAAATGCCTTGTTGGAAGGACCAAGTCCACTTGGCCTTTTTGAATTCAAATGAGGGAATATTCCTTTTTGATGCCATGTGAGGGAAAAATAGAGAATTAAATAAATCAAAGTATTTGATTTATTGTGCAACTTGCATTCTCTAGAGGATTTTAATGAGAGGGATTAAGTTAATCATGGTTTTGATTAAATTAATGAAGAATTAAATGATGTGACAATTTAGACTTAAATTTATGAATTGATTTAAGTCAAGAATTGAGATGAAAAGATTAATTAAATAAATGATTTTATTTATTTAACTAAGGGGGAATATGTTAAATTAAATCAAATAAGGTTTAATATATTCAATTTAATCAGAGGAATTTAGAGATTTTAATCAAATAAAATGAATTATTTAATTAAACAGAAATGTAAGATTAATTAAATTAAATTGATTAATTTGATCAAAGGAGGTGATAGACCTAGTCAGATGATTAATGATTCATTAGATTAAGAGATAAAATTATGATGAAATGCTGAGAGTGTGATTATGGAGGAAATGATGTTAGTGATCGGGATCAAGCGTGCCAAAATGAAACTGTACATTTTTCATGTCTACATTTTGCCCCTCTTTGAAGCAATGTACTTGTTGCATTGATTCAAAGAATAACCTGCTATGATCAAAAGTTCAAAATTTTCTTGAATTTTTCAGATGCCCCATTGCTACCAATTGGAAGGATAATGCTGGATATTGCCCCCTCAAGAGATCAGATGAAAATTTTGATTTTTTGGATGATCTCGCAAAAAAAGATGGCAAGGTGTTCAACAGGCCAAAATTACCCCAAAATGCCTAAAATAGGTTAAAATGCCCAAAAAATATGTAACACGACCCTCGATTGGATGAAAATGGGATCACGGGACCAAAACCCTAGTTGGAAGGTCAAATTAGGTCAAAAAACCCTAATTTTTAGGCTTAAATAGACCTCAAGGGGGTCAATTTCAATACATTGGCAATCTTAAACCTTAAAAAATTTGACACCTAGAGCTCTGAGACTTGGTCACGATGGCACAACGACAGATTCCTCTGCATGTGTCAGAGTGGGTACAAGTACATCAATGACCAGTTGGTGCAGGACCCGTGGTATGTACCCCTATCCAACTTTTATTTTTCTTGTTATTCATGCATTAATTAAGGCTTAGGTACGGTCTAGGCAGCACGACGCGATATAGTGCCGTGGAAAATGCAAAATCAGGGCCGCGCAGTCCTATACAGGACTGCTTGTGCATAGAGTGTCGTGCGAAGCAGTTTAGGTTTGAGGGTTTTCGGTCAACAAACTCAGTCGCTTGCACAAATAGTGCCACGCGGGCCAGTTTGTCAAATTTGGGTATCAAAGTCCGTCGTGCGGTGCAGTTTCGAACATTACATACAGCTCCGCTTTTGCTGTTTCAAATGTGAAATGCGATATGAACATCAAATTTTCTTTAGGGAAATTGATGCGGCTTCTTTCTTTGTGCAGGAGAGTCATGATGTCATTCATTCGAGGGAGCATCAGTGGCCAGTACTTGAGAAATTACAGGATATGCATGTATTCCTCCAGGAGCAGCTTGGGATGCTTGGTCTATGGCACGTTGCAATTTTCCATCCTGTTTGAGCACATCTGGGTATGATGCATGCCTTGGCCGAGCAGTGGCACAACGAGATGTCATCTTTTCATCTTCCTATTGGCGAGGCCACCATTACCCTTGATGATGTCTGGCACATCCTGCAACTACCCATTCATGGAGCCCAAGTGATCTATGATTTGGAGGCGGGTAGGGATGCCTGCTTTGGTGTTATGGGTATTGACGAGCTTATCCTTTAATGGCCAGATAGATTTGGAGCAGTATCGAGGGATAACCCCTACTTACAACTTGATTATGGCCACCATTATTTCTGGTCTTGTAGCTCCTGATCAACATGGCTGATATTTCAGTCTAGGTTGGTGATTGGCATGGCAGCAGATGTGCGCTCGCCGAGTGTACTTTGCTTGGGGACCAGTATTGCTGGCCTCTTTGTACCGAGATTTGGACGGTTAGGCTCTTGGGGCCAGGTTGACTCTTCTACACATTTGGGCATGGGAGTGGATCCCCGTGCTTCACTCCATTGTGACACCAGTTGTTCTAGATATTGATGAACCCATTGTGTGGCGGTACAATAGGGCAAATATTCACTTTACCCACATGGGTACAAACGGTATAGCCTACTGGCGGTGGGTTTTGGACAAGATGACAGTGTTCATATGGAGGCCATGGATGGGTATAGGGCCATGGTATGATGATGCTCAACAACTCTTCTTTTCTCGCCAGGACAGATTCATGCAAGGCCAGGAGCATACCATGATAGAGAGGTACCTTCCTGATAGGGTAGCCAGACAGTTTGGTGAGGTGTAGGACATACCTGATGATCAGTATATGGCCCTCTTTGCTCGTACGACAAAGGAGATAGCATGGGGGCAACTGATTCCAGCAGAGGAGGCAGTGCCCTCATTTAGATAGTTAGTGGCTCAACCGTGGCCATATGATTAGGGGCCAGCAGACGTAGGGGTGACTCCAGTATACAGGGCATGGTTTAGACCTCCACTGAGATTGAAAGTTCCTGGGATAGTGTTTCCATGTTGGAGGCCCAAAGGTAGGTCAGCAGGTAGAGGTTGAGGAGGTGTACCACCTCCTTAGTAGTCACCTTCGAGAGACAGAGCACAATAGGTAGCAGGAGCGGATGGGCAGCCCCAGGTGGCACCACAACACCAGCCAATAGCACAGCCAGTGGGGTAGCTAGAAAATAAATAAATGAAGAACACAATGTAAATCCTAATTAGGCAAATAGTATTATGATCCCATGGGGGAATTGGTGCCAATGAAGTTTTGTAATTGGCCCTTTTCCAATTCCTAAGTTGCAATGTTGAGTGATTGGAGAAAATGGTCAAATCTCCAAAGAGATTTGAGCATAACGTTGTTACAAATTGTGAAAATGGTGATGGGTTGAGTGAAATGGGAAAAATTAGCTCTCAATGTGGAGAGAGTAACTTTGCACAAAGATTGTGGATGAGAAATGAGGAGAGAATCCTCCAATTTATAACTTTCAATTTGGAAGAGAAAGTGAATCCTAATTTGAATATTCATATGGCATCAAAAGGGAATATTCCCTCATTTGAATTAAAAAAATCCAAGTGGACTTGGTCCTTCCAACAAGGCATTTAAGGCCTCTTACATGTCCTTAGCCTTGAGCCAAGTGACAATAACTCCATTTCTCTTCCCTCTTCAACAAGTCATCTCACAAATTCAAATTCAAAATAAGTGCATTTATTGGCACTTTGCCCAAAATGTGCACAACCACTAACCATTCAAACCATGACATGTGGCATTCAACCATTGAATTGGAAGTTAGTTGCACATTGCTCAAATATCACTTTCTCTTCCAAATTGAAAGTTATAAATTGGAGGCTTCTCTCCTCATTTCTCATCCACAATCTTCATGCAAAGTTACTCTCTCCACATTGAGAGCTAATTTTTCCCATTTCACTCAACCCATCACCATTTTCACAATTTGTAACAAGGTTATGACCATTTTCTCCAATCACTCAACATTGCAACTTAGGAATTGGGAAAAGGTCAATTGCAACACTTCATTGGCACCAATTCCCCCATGGGATCATAATGCTATTTGCTTAATTAGGATTTACATGTTGTGATTACATTGTGTTCTTAATTTCCTAAATTAAGTTTTTCCTAAAAAAAAAATGGTTACCCATGCGAGATTCTTAAAGAATGTGGCATGATCGGAGCACGAAAGATTTCAAATATGTGAAAATACTTATGCCATCAATCATGACTTACTTAGCACAACATCAAGACTTTAAACCAGCACTCACTCAGGGTTAAAGTAATGCTGCCCGATGAGTAATATGACAGCTTAAACTAATAAAATCATCCCATAAGAAGAACAAATACAATTCCAGAAATAACAGGCCGCACTAAAGCAAAATAACACTAAACAACCAAAAAAAAAAGATTATTGAAATTTGTTAAGAGGAGCCCTCCTTCTAGCGCCATTTTTGTGGACATGAAAATCTGAAAATGATTGATCCTAACACACACCATTAGTAGCATGATTATTATTTCAAAACAAAACAAATATTCAACATCCATATGAGATAATACATCATGCTTCAAAAATGAAAATAAATGACAAAGATGAACAAAGCATGTAAAACATGAAATATATCTATCCCATATTGGATTGGTTCTCTTTGAATATGTGAAAGAGCCCTTTCCCAATCCTTTATAAGCCAAATTAGATGATAGACAATGAGATTCTCTTGAACTCAAGTTGCCTATAATGGAGATGCTTTGAAAATTTGGATTGTGGATGATCAAAATGAGAGAAAACGCATTGAACTTATAGGAGAAGTTGAGAGAGGAGAAGCCAAGATTAGGCAATGTGGGACTAAATACCATCTAATAGGAGAGAGCCACTTGTCATAATGGGATTGGCCCAAGCTTGTGCAAGTTTTGGCCAATGTGCCCATTCAAATTTGAAAATGGCAATAAATGAGTATGTTGAGGGTTTTTGGGGGGAATTGTGTTTGTCCAAAAAAGTCAAACATGAGAGTTAATGAGGGCATATTCCTTGGGAATATGCCCTTGTGAGGGAAAATAGGTTTTTAAATAAATCAATTTAAATGATTTATTGTGCAAGTGGATGAATCTAGAAGATTCATGTAATTAGGATTAAAATAATCATGATTTGATTAATCTAATAGGAGTTTAGGTGATATGACATTTGATTTCAATTTTTGTATTATTTTAAATCAAATGAGAGGAAATGCATATGAGTGATTTAATTAGATATATGTGATTTAATTAAATCAGGAACTATAGGAGATTAATAATTAATTAGATTTAATTAATTAAAGAGGGAAGAATGATTAAATGTGATGTTTAATTAAAAATGTTAATTTCGTATGTCTACAATATTTATATTATGGTGTTAGAAAATGAGCTTATTTGTTAGTAGTAAATTGATTTGTAGATAAGTAAATTGGATGATTGAATAGAAAAAGAAGAGAAATCAATTTAATTAAATTGGATAATTAAGGGATTTATTAAGGAAAAGATATTTTATTTATATATAAATGTATTTAGAAAGTTGAGGATCTCATTAAAGCGAATGATTTGATGATCTATAAAATGATGAGTTCTTGTGTGTTCAGTACTAGTTGATATGTTAGTTGTATGTTAAATGTGTCATGTTATGTTTTATCAATCATTTAGGACCTTAATATTTTAGTAGTAACCAAAGTTGCAATTTAACGATAAGGTACCATAGTAGCTAGTTTGATTGAGATGATGGTTATCAGATGATATATTTATCTTTAGATATGATTGGTTGTACTGTTTGGGTGATTGCTTGCTTTTTTGTGCTGATCTCCTTTACAATTATTTTTTAAATAGTTGAATTTATTTTTAAATTATTGTGTGAAAGGCCTAATATGTGTGGTTAGTGATTATGTAATGAGTTAACAAAATGTGCTAGTAATGTCTCCCATGATTTTTTTTTTTTGTTGTTCTTTTATTGTCGATTATTGTGTTTGGTTGATATTGAGTTCATTTTGGAGTGATCCCTTTTCTGCCGAATGATTACTAAAAAGATTTTGATTTTGTGGTTGATTTTGTATCGAGTTGATTATGCTAGTTTCGATTAAGTTTGATGATCTTGTTGTGATGTTGCCACTTGCTATTCTAAACTTGTTGATTCATAATTGGGGATTGTAAATAGTCTTTTGAGATCATGTTATTGTTGCCACTTTGATGGGGGGAAACCATTGCATTAGTGATTTTTAGTCTTCTAGAGGTTAGACGGGAATATGGTTTATTCTTGCATGAGTTGGTATGGGGGCCGAGGATTAAGGAAGGCTGCCAGGGTAACCCAGGATGGAGGCCAAAAACCTAGGAAGATCTGCATTGGGTATCCCATATCATGCAATGAGTGGTTGCATGAGTTTTATGTTGTTTCACCTGGAAGTGGGTGGTTTCATGATCTCATCATTTTGAAAATGGTTGATCTTTATACTTGGATTGTGTGCATTGGGGTATGTAGCCTTGTACTATTTATTTATGTTTATGGTTCGGGAAAGAGTTTATTTATTGTTGGCTTTACATGTTGGTTCTTCGTGAACACTTGACCTTACACTTGATTCATGATTATGTGGGTATTAGCCTTGCCCCATGGGAATTGTTATCTATGGATAATTTTTGTGAGTTGATGCATGCCTCACTTTATATGATATTTCATGTGGTTTTTCTTTATGTTGTGCAAGTTTTTTTACCCAGTTAGTGGACTATTGATTCTTTTGTTGCTATTAGGGGAGTGGCTTTCAATGGGGGCCAAAACCCGAAAGTGGTGTCAGGGTAACTCATTGGAAGTTTCTTAATCCAATGAAAATACTAATAAATAATTAGGGGGTTTGGGTAGCATCTCTCATTAATCTAGATAATGTAGCCTCACTCATGGCTCAAGGGCTCATTTAGGCTTGAGATGATTGGGAAGGCTTGGAATGACAAAGATCCGCATGAGTGAGAATGGGGGCTAGGGATTGGTTGAGGTTGTTAGGATTTAACTAGGATAGAGGCCAATAACCTAGGAAGATTCGCATTGGGTAACCCATATCGAGCTTATGTGATGACACTCTTCCCTTGAGAAACCTTGTATGCCTTGTTTGTTTTCCCCTTGTTATTATATCTTTGTAAGTGGTTGTTCTTTATGTTTTTTTCTTGTTGCACTTGTTTGTGGAGTCTCATTAGCCTTATCTGCTTGTCTATTTTATGTCATGGGTCCTTATTGTCATCTCCTAGCATGAGGGGTAGGCCTGAGGGTCCACATGGTTAGGTGTAACATGCTATGCACTCCATTGGGTTCTTAGTCAAAGTTCATTATGTGTGGAGTTGTACTATTGCAGTGATTCCAGAGCTTCACCATATTTGGAGATGGAATTGATGCTATGCATTCTATTCATTTCAGTTGTATTAGTCTATGTGATTGGTGTATCATTCCCATTCATGTTGGAAAACACTATTGTACCATTGTAATTATTAAATGATGTTTATTCATATAATGAATGTAATGAATGCATTGTTGGTATTATCTTATGTTCATTGATGGATGTTATGTAATGTTATGGATGTATGTACATTGTTTATTGATTCTATATTATAGTTTTAAAATGTATTCTTTTGATTAGTTAATCATTTGTTAATGGGATTGAGTTATGTTAGAAATGTTCGCAAGTAATGCCATCATGTAACTCTAGAGGACTTAGTTAGATGATGAGTATGTATAATTTCATTATTAGTGTTATAAGTTAATTTACATTGTATATTAGTTTTACTTTAAAAAAAATTATGCTATAGTTGTTAGTTGTCCCTTGGGGTTTGCATGGCGGGGCATTACATTTAGAGTTATGAGGAGAAGAGCCAACCCCTAGAACAAGGAGTCATGGTAAAGGATGAAAAAGAGAATAGAGATCAAGGGCATCCAACAACATTAGGAAGAAGAAGCATAGTTTGAGCAAGGTAGAAGGTCATGTGTTTAATTTTTATGATGACGATTTTGAGGCTTTGAATAAAATTTATGAATATGATATGGAAGTGTGGAGAATGATAGATGAGAAAGGTGGAAGAAGAAGCAAACATTAGTAGAGAAAATAAAGAAAATACAGATAGATGAGAAGGATAGAAGGAATAAAAACAAGTTAGAATGTCAATGAGTGAGGGATTAGAGATGAGCATCCAAAGGCAAGAGCTTGCAATAGATGTGCAAATATAAAATGAGGAAACAAATGTAGAACTAGAAAGAGGAATTGAGACAACAGTAGAAGACCAAGAGATTCCTGAGAAAGAGGAAACACGAAGAATATTGAATGAGAATGCAACAATAAGTAAAACTATTTATATTGGAACAACAACGGTCCAAAGTGGAGAAGATAAACAAGGGAATGGAGAGGATGACATTGTAGAAAAAAACATGGGAAAAGAAGCAACAATCAATGGAAAAGAAGTTGATTTATGGGAAAAGTATGTAGTAATCAACGAGGAGTCAAATGGAAATCTTGGTTGTGTACAAACAAGTGGAGCAGTGACAAATGTGTAGATGGAAGTTATGGTTGAGAATCAAGAGATTGTTGCTAAGAAAGAGACATGTTTAGTAAAATATTTTATGAGTTGGGGTGTAAATAATGAAGATGATAATGGTATAGTGTTTCATTAGTTGGCCTTGGATGATGTTTGGTTGGAAAACATGTTAGGTGAGGTGGTAGGAAATGAAAATTTGATAATGTGTGTAGTTGAAATAGGGGTTGTTATGCAGATGTATGGAATGAATAAACTAGAAGATGTGGGAATATTTATTTTCATTGTTGAAGATTGGATGCAAAAGAATAGATGGAGAATGATGAATGGGGGAATTGTTTTCATGAGTGAAGAGTTGAATAATGGACCATAGTATTGGAAGAATATGACAACAATACCAATAAGATGTTGGAAAAAGTGAAAGAAAAGAAAATTTGATTGTGGATTTACGGTATCATGTGTAGGAACACATGCAATTTTTATCTCTTGGGGAGTCTTATATAGGAGCATCACTCTCCATCCAAATTTTGGTTTGAATTTCATTTTAGTTTGGTCAGTTTTTGGATTTATGTAGTGTTTTGGTGGTTTGGGCATGTTATGATGTAGCTTCCTATTGCAATGCATTTTATCTTCCTGTTGCAAGCAACAAATGTTGAATTTCATGTCGCCCAAGTGGCAAGAACTCATTGCAACAAAGGGATGGTTGAATAATTTCCTGTTACCTCCCAAACTCGATAGTAAATGTGTCAGTTTGGTTGTCGATGGTGGTTCAATTGTTATTCTTGGGAGGTGTCGATTTGGTTGGTTAACTCAATTTTTTTGGACACATTTTGGTTATAATTAGTTATGTATAGATCAAATCATTATTCAATAGGGAGGTTCTTGTCCGAAGAAGCCATTCAAGTTAAGGATTGAGGAGACTGTTATTGAGAAGGCAATTGGGAGTCGAAAGGTCCAAAAGAGAGGAACTGTTGATGTGAAAGAAGTGGGCGATGAGGACTAAAAAGTGGGTAAAAGAAGAGGGAGAGGAGACTGTCATGGAGGCCCAAAAGGAATGAGAGAGGTCGAGTAAATTCTAAGATAGAGAAAAAATATGCGGGAGGAGTTTTGTAAGAGGCCGAAGGCATAATGAGAGAGAGTTGAATGCAAATTAAGGGGGTTGAGAAATGAAAAGAGGTCGAGAGGAATTAAGGAAGGCCGAATACATTGAAGGAGGGCACGACCAAGGTGTAGAACACAATAGAGGGAAAGAATGATAGAGGGGCCAAAAATATGGAGGAACGATGGTACAGGTCATAAAGGGGTCGATTGAAAAGATTTAGTGGGAGTGACCAATGTGGAATAAGGAAGACATAAAGGAAGAGGTGGAAAATTGGTGTGAACATAGAAAGAGGCTGAAAATGTGAAGATAAGAAGAGATCGTGGAAGTATAAAAATGGGTCGAACAGTCTTGGGGAGAAGAGCATCGATCCTTGAAGGATCTAGTTCATTTGTAATTTGAAATGGATTCCCTTGCATGAATAAATTTAGTCTTTTGTTGTGCATATTTTATTGTTATCAATTGTGTTCTGTCTCATTTCTATTACAACTAATGGTGAAGGCTCTGCTTTATATCTGTATGATTGATCTGATAGTGTAAGTTCTTATAGCTATTGGTCTTGATTGTTTGGTTGTGATAAAAGAACCACCTCATTGGTTCTAGATTATGAGAGTTTTGTAGGTTTGTGCCATAAAAAAGAGGCTTGGGATATTCTTGAGATAAATAGTTAGCCTTGTAACATAGCTATAATTAGTCACTATACCACATATATACAATATGAGGAATTATTATCAAAATAAAAGGAGTGTCTTACCAATATGTAGATTGGTTGAGAGGGGGTAAAAAAAATACAACCTGCTGAAGTATCTAAAAATATGAGTGATGATGATGTTGTCGATAATATTTCAAGGTGCATGAGTTATTTCAATAAATTTGATAATAATAAAATTGAGATAAGATTTTATGATGGGATTGTTCCTTACATGGCATAATGTTTTTTCTCTTCCCTCTTTCATGGTATAACTAAGTTTACTACCAATTAATTTACGATTTACATTCAAATACACTTTCTAATCATGAAACAGGATAACCAAATATTCAATTTTTAAGAGTGTTCAAACATTTTTTTAGTCAAAAGGAATAGGAGCCTATATATATATATATTATAAAATCCAATTTTTACATAGTTTCATACAGTCCCATATTAGAAATTATTTGAGAAAAAGATGATAGTAAATCAAAATTAAGCTTCAATACCAAATATGCTATTTTGACCATCACCCTTATACCTATTTCTGCTAATATCTAGGCATACATTTTTAACAACTAATTCTTAAAACTTTGAGGAGCCAAAAAAACCCCCCAAAATCCCCAGAAACTGCACATACTATTCTTTCATAAAATCTCCATGAACCAAATTTTCATCCTGATACTCCAATGAAGTCCTCGCTCAAACATTCTTCGACGATCCACAAAGAAGGCAAGGAACTACACTAGATGAACCAACCTTGCATTGACATAACTAAAATTCACCGAGACATTGCTTGGTTGTTGAGCATTGAAAACATGCTGAATTTGTTGCAAATCTTAAGCCGACGATGGAACCCTAAGGTGCAAATCCAAATGCAAACAAGAAGCTGACACTGGTAGGACATGCACTCTTTAGAAATTTAGGGCATATTATTTTTCTCTTATTTTTGCCTCCATCACTATGCATATACAATGACGATGCTTCCTTAGAGCCCTCAGTAGAATATCATCATTCCCATACTGAAAAGTCGGTTTGATAGAATCATAGACTTCCTCAAAACCTTGTCGACATTGCACAAAATCCCTCGAAAATAAACCACCAATGTACACATCTCCACTAAAAACATTGTATGCCTGTATTGCTTTAAGAACACAATTATCCATCACATATTGAAAATTTACATACTTCCTAGCCATTTCCTCAATTTCACTCAAAGATTGGACCAAATCCATTGCATTAGATAAGAAACTTGAGATCAACTGGGATGGGAAAAGCAGACGACATGCCCTCAGACTAGTAACATCCACCCCTAACATCGTGCGAATGCAAGCTTTGAATCTGCCACTATCCATCTTGAACATGAGCCTTAGAGAGTCATGAGAGAGATATTTTTCAAAGGGCCTCTCCTAGTGCTTGACAAACAAACATACTCTAAGATTCCATGGGTGAAAGGCCATTCGACTCAACTAAAAAAACATCTTAACACATCCATAATAAAGCCAACATTCCATCCATCTTAAATCCGTTCATCCACGAACCATTTATCCAATCCATTTTCATCCATTTGCATCCATACTTCAAGGTATCTTAATCTTGATGAAATTTTGGTGCACACTTTACACTTGCTTATGGTAAACATCTTGACATAGGTCGTTTTCATTGATCCTATCTTACCCAACATTATCTGAGCCTTGAAGCATTATCCGAATGAGCATTCCTCTATTCGAACACCTTATCTTGTCACAAGATAATCCTTGGCATCCTTTGCATGCTTACCGTATCTATCTATCCATCTATCCAAGCGTCCACCCATGGCATTCCATACATTGCTAGACACTGGGGGAAAATATTTACATCTTTCTTCGGGAATAAATCTTGATCTATATCCTCCTACTTATGTGGTGATCCAAGCATTGGAAAAATTGAAATCAAATTGGTCAAATAATTTGTGAGCACCAAGTCAAATCACTAGTCCATGTCATATTTTGACAAGACAATGTTCTTTATTCAAGCTTTATCTTTCATTGAATATCAATCCAACAATCAATATCAGTTGTATTAATGTGTACCTTAGCGTCACATCAAATCATCAAAATAATTTTATTCCAAATCAAGCTTCATCAAATCTTGATCAATCGAATCCAATCAATTATCTCCTTATTTGACTTAACACACTTAATCAAACTAGCCTCTTGTGCAAGAGTTTACTCTAGGATAACACAACTTCCTAGAGTTTACAAGTGCATTATCATCTTATTTGACTTAACACACTTAGTCAAATTATTCAATCCATCATCAACTTGTTTGACTTAACACACTTAGTCAAACTACCCTCTCGTGTATGAGTTTACTCTAGGATAACATAACTTCCTAGAGTTTACGAGTGCATTATCACTTTTGTTTGACTTAATACACTTAGTCAAACTATCAACCCATCAATCTGATCAATCAAATCCTAGCTTGGTTTTCAACAAAATCCCAAAAAAAAACACTGATATCACATATGCATATCTAAATAATCAAAATCATGAGAAAAATCCGAAAATATTCAGAAAATAAAAAATCTAAACATCCAAATCATTCAAAATCAAAAACATGTCAAAAATCTAAAAAAATCAAATACAGCATCATCCGTCTAAACTACGTCATCTTTGAGCTTGAACATAGGCAAGGTTGATCTTTGATCATCCCCTAAGACAATTTAGGTCAGTCCTTTAGGTGTCTGTCACAATAATTTGGCAATCCGTTTGCCCATCTATCTCATCATTGAGTCAAGTTTGTCGTCAGTCAAACTACGTGGTCTCTGCATGTATAACATAGGCAAGGCTAATATGTGGATCAGCTCTTGAGACCCCTAGGATAGTTATTTTAGTTAGTCCCTTCGTCGTAAATCTTGAAAATACAAAAAAACATTGAAAATTTTGAAAATACCAAAAACATTTGTAAAACACTTCAAAAATACTAAAAACAACCTCAAAATATCTAAAAAATCCAAAATGGTGCATCCATCTCATCTCGTTTTCACCCATGATTGTCTCATTCCTAATAAGTCAATTGTCAACTTTATTTTTTGGTGAGTCAATCAGAAACAAGTCTAGCAGGTTCCAAAGTGAACACCCTAAGCATCAAAAGTCCTAAAGTCTAGGTCAGTAAGCAAGCAAGCTAGTCAACTCAGATTATCAATAGCTTATCACCCAATTAGTCCCACCAAAACCCTGATCACAACATGTCCTAAGATGAATCCTTCCCACGATGGACATAAGCATCAAGTACCTCACAGTAGTTTAGCCTTGACTAGTGATATGAAGAACATTAGCTTGTTTGTTTACTTTGTCTTGGTCTTTTTTGACTTATCTTATTTTGCACTTATTCCTAGGACCTCTCGATGATGCCTAAACAAAACATATTTAGAGAGAAAGAAATGGGGCAATGATCATTATCTTTTTTATCTGCTGCGCTTATGGGATACACTTGTAAAATAACTTAGCCATGTGTCCTTTGTTTGGTTTGTAGGGAGGATGTTTTAGGTATCTTGTTGACCACATAGGAAGGCTTGTTTTTCTATGCTTTTGGCCTGAGATGTTTAGAATGTCTAAACTACATCTTGAATAAGGCTATGCTAAGGGTGAACAAGAATACTCCTATCTGATTGACGAGTCAAAGTCCATCACACTAGGTACAACACCATCCTAGTCCTTTATACCTTGATGCATCGTACTTATGTGTGTTATCAAACATAAAGTAATTGGCCCTTTAAAAATCCCAACTCCTGGTAAGCAAATCATCATCATCATCATTCATAATGTAGGCTTTTTGGATCCTCCTTTCATCCATCTTATTCTTCTTATTCTTCTATCTTTACTAACATTTCTATCTAAAGTAGGTGTGAGATATCAAAATATACACGAGGCTACCCATGCCCGATGACTATCTATACATCATCAAAAGTTGTCTATGTCAAATATCTGATCTTTCTAAAGAATTATCTTTTGTCTTCTTATCAATAGAACCACTCCTCTCACATTTTATCACGATCTCGATCGGAAAATTGTATATTTCTGCTAAATCTCTCGAGGGGGCAGTATACCAGCATAATCCTTCCACTAGGACAATAGTGGCACATCTGAAAAATTAAAATTTTTGAACTTTGATCACATCAGTTTATTCTTTGAACCAATGCAACAAGTACATTACCTCAAAGAGGGGCAAAATGTAGACATGGAAAATATACAATTCGATCCGACACACGAGATCTTGATTTACTAACACCATTTCATCCTAAATCATCTCCTTTGCTAGTCATTTAATTGAATAATCTGTATTTGATTAAATTCATCACTCTTCATCTCTTAATTAAATAAATCAACTTTATCTAATTAAGTCATCATCTCCTGTTAATTAAATAAACCAATTTTATTTAATTAATTTTGTAATCCCCCTTTTAATTAAATAAATCATTTTATTTAATTAATCCCTAAGTCATCTCATTTAAATTAAATAAATATTTATTTGGTTTAAATCCAATATCACCCCCCTTTAGTTAAATAAATCAAAATCTTTATTTAATTAAAGCCTAAATCATTATTCCTGTCAACTTTGATTTAAAGAAATCATAAAATGGGAATCAAATTTGTCACATCATCTAATCTCTACTTAAATTGGTCAAACCTTTATTAATTTAATCCAAATCACTAAAATCCTCTAGAGAATGCAACTTGCACAATAAATCAATTACTTTGATTTATTAAATTGCCTATTTTTTCTCAACATGGAATAAAAGGGGAATATTCCCTGAAATTTGAATTCAAATTCAAATGGGCTTGGTCCTTCCAACAAGGCATTTAATGTCTCTTACATGTCCTTGGCCTTGAGCCAAGTGACATTAACTCCATTTCTTTCTCCCTCCAACATGTCACATTCAAATTTCAAATTTAAATCTCATAGCATTTATCATGCACATTGACCAAAATGTGCTCATTCCTCCTCGAATCACATGTGGACAAGTGGCCTCTTCTCATTGGTTGGTATTTTGTCCCACATTGCTCAGTTTCACTCTCTCTTCCATTTTGGAAATCTATAAATGAGAGACTCTTCCTCTCATTCTATCATCCACAACTTGAGTAAACTTACTCTACTCAACTTCATCCTCAATGCAAGATCTTAGCTAGGTTATTGCAGGTTTTCTCAAGAACTCATCTTGTTCTTCATCAACAAAGTGGATCAATCTCCATCAAATCAAAAAGCTTGCAAAGGAGTTGGGAAAGGGCTGATTTCAACACATCAATTGGCACCAACTCCCCCATGGGATCATGAGTTTGCTTGCTTAATTAGGATTTACTTGTATTTTCATATTTTTTTCTTCATTTTTCCTATTTTGAGTAATTGCAAATGGATTTCATGGGGAATCCTTGTTTTAACCTTGCATATTGATCTAATAATGTGTTTGTTTGTTGCTTATGTGCAGGTATGAAATTAGGGTTCACACAACCCCGTTAAATTAAGACACCAAAGATTGTTGTGCTTTACTTATTACTTGGAGATGAGGAAATATTGATAACTCTTCAATTTTTTTTTATGTTAATCAAGTCTTGTTGATCACAAGCCAAATTGGCAAGCCCATCTGCTAACTTGTTTCCCTCTCTATATGTATTGGAGATGCGAATGTCTTCAAAGGATGCTAGAAAATCCCAAATTCTCTAAAGAATATATCTTAATTTCCAATTGCATATTCTGTTTGAATTACATGCATATATTAACAAAAGTGAGTCCCCTTCCACATGTAACCTTTTAATGTTAAGATATTTTTCCAAAGATACACTTGCTAATAATGCATTAAGTTCTGCCATATTATTTGTGCAAGAATTTAAATGAACTGCTTTGGCTGCAATGAAAGAACCCTTGGAATCCTGAATACAACAATTAGCCCCTGATAAACCAGGATTTCCATGTGATGCTCCATCAAAATTAAGTTTGAAAAAACATGGACTTGGCAGTAACTATTTCACCTTATTTCTATCCATTTTAGCCAAATTTGGATGCATTGGAGCTCCTTGAAGTGGCAAAACAATATGCTTCCAATGATTTAATATAAAGTTATCCCAATTGGTGTATAAGGAGGAACCCGATTTGAAATTGGAAACATAAGAGTTGCATACTTCTAAGATTTCCTTCTCTAGTTTCATTTTAATTCTCTCAACTAAAACAGATTGATTTTTGAAAATACATCTATTTCTTTCCAGCCAAATTGACCATATGACCAGCTCAAGGGTAACTAGCTAGATACAAGCAAATAGAGTAGACTTATGAAGAATGGGCTAGCTAGTGAACATATCCCAAAGAGAGTTAGGCAAGGGGAAAAAACTATTCAATTTTACCATAATGAAACTCCATACCTCAGATGCCACTGGACAAGAAACAAAAATATGATCAACCGTTTCATTTTCCTCTTTACATAAGACACATATGAAAGCTCTTATTATTCCATACTTCTCCAAGCAATCACTTGTGAGTATCCTTTTCTTCAAAGCTAACCAATCAAAACTACTTGCCTTTGGAAACTGAGCTGAGTTCCAACAGAAGGTAAGAAGATCTTAGGGACTAAAACTGAGAAGCTTGAGCAATGATTGAATTGTAACCTTGTTTGACTGTGTATAAACGATTTTTGGAGGGAACCCACAACAATTTATCTAGAGATTGGGAAAGATAGACCTTCCTGTTCTTAAAAATATTTGCAAGAATATTCTTCTGTATATCTGACAGAGGGATGTTTGTTAGATCCTTCCACTGAACCAAACCTGTTACTGGGTGACAAGATGAAACATAATATTTTAAGAGCACTCCCCAGATTTGTGAAACTATATTTTCAGCTAATTGTAGATCTTGATTCAGAATAAGTGGAGGCAATTCATTCCAAGAATCTCTCCAAAATAGTACTTGATCTCTATTATTAACCTCCCATGAGAGAAAAGGGATAATAACATCTCTACAAGACAATATTAAATTCCACATAATTGAACCTCTCGTAGGATTAGAAATAGTGAATATTCTAGATGGGTTCTCATTATCTAAATATTTGTTTTGCATTATCTTACACCTCTTAGAGTTCGGTCTGACTTACATTCTCCAAGCCAGTTTAGCCCCTAGTGCTAAATTCCTTGCAGAAAAATTATGAAAACCTACTCCACCACTTGATTTGTCATGACATATATTTTCTAAAGAAACTAATGGAAGCTTCCTTTTACCATCTAAATTTCCCTTCCAGAGAAAAACTTTAACGAGTTTTTCAATTTGATGAGTAACGCCCTTGGGAGCTTACAAAACAACCAAAAAAAATTGGGAATAAATGCTAGCACAAAATTAACCAAATTTTTTTTCTTAATAATGCAAGACATCTTTCTTTCCAATCAAGTATTCTTTCTCTTATTCTTTCTAAAATTTTATTCTAGAACAAAGGCTTATTGGAGCCCATAAAGAACAATATGCCTAGATAAGAAAACAATATGCCTAGATAAGAACACAAGAGCTCTACTCTTTTAAAGCCTAGAGTTGATACCAGCTTTCTTCCTATAGTTTCTTTGGTGTTAAAGACATAAACCTTGACTTGGCTGCATTAATTTTCTGCCCTGATACCAAGGAGTACTTTTCCAATAATTATTTAACCTGCTTTCCTTCTTGCAAAGAAGCCTTGCCCATCAACAATATGCCATCTGCAAAAATAGATTGTGTGGCTGTGATGTTTGTGTTAGGTATAGAGATCCCTATCCAAATACCTTGCATATGAGCCCTTTGAATTGATCTGCTTAAAGCTTCTACCATAAGAATTAAGAAAACTGGAGTCAATGAATCTCCTCGCCTTACTCCTTGAGAAGAGCCAAAAAAATCCATTGGAGATCCATTGATAATCACCGAGAATTTTTCTCCTGAAAGAAAAGAGAGGATCAAAGTGTTCAAACATTGATTATGGAGTAGCAATCATATACATAGTAAATGAAAATATAAAAGTTCATACATCATAAATGACAACATAATAACTAGTTATTCAACATATCTTATTATTTTATAGATGCAAATAGAATGTAGCATATATGTACAACCTACATCATTATTTTCTAATGTAGATGGCCACATTCTCTTAGATTTAATTCCTTATTTCTAGCCAACAAACACAAGGTACAATGACCTAAACTTATTGTAGCTCTACTAATCACCAAATCATTCAATGGTTGATCACAAGAGTTTTTTACACAAGAAACAAAGAAAATAATGTTTTTACATGATGTTAACTAATCCAATAGTGAAAAATAATATGGACATATTTCTCTCTATACTATCCTCTAGATGCTCCTAACACATTCAAATATAATTTATTTTTATAATTTTTATTCTAAAGCAATGAGGTGTAAGAATTAATGAATACTTTGAGACTTGATAATCCATTATAGTATCATTTATTTATTTCAAAATGACTAAAAAAACTCTTTACTCAATTTTTAGCCCATTTAGATAATTTTCATCCTTCTAAATTTGATTCTCATATGATCTTAGCCTAACGTTAAAAAAAATAAAATTCATAAATCAATTAGGAAAATTACTATTAATATTATTAGAAGAATCATCAAAGTGATACATGTAATTAGGAACTCACAATAATAAATATGTTAAAGAACTATTTGAGATTCAAGGAAGGGGTAAAAAGGCTTAAACTTTTAGGTGGGCGAAGGTACAATAAATAAAGGGTTGTGTCTAGATACATAATATAAGATAAAATTACTACTAATATGATTAATTTATTTATTCCATTAAAATATTGGTTTAAATCCAAACATTCATTACATAAGATTCATATATACAAGTAAATCACATTTATATTAAAAATGGTAGGAAAACACTAACTATATATTTACACTATTTTTCATGCAATTTAGCTACCATATTAGAGTTATAATTCATTATTCTACTATGAAATTAATTCGTGAATACAAGATGGACCCAAGAAGTATTATTTAATAATTTTTTACATTTAGATTCCTCAACTTGAGTACTTGATACAAAATTATCAACTCTCTAACTACACAAAACTTTCACATTAAATAGAAGTATCGTGCAACATACTAAATTTTTTGAAAATAAGGATAGAATTTATGAGCTATGCATTTTTAAAACTTATTAAAAAATCATCATGAAATAAATTTACTAAAAGATAAATTCAATAACATGACGTGAACAAATTTTTATAGCTTCTAGTGTTTGCTAACTTGACTTTGATACCAAATATCAGACCCACCCATATACACATATATAAATTGACATAAATATAACGCAACTAATTTTTTTTGTTACAACACTTATATGCTAAGGATTAAAATAATAAACATTGTGAATTATGCACACTCAACATTTTTGCATGTGTAATCAAAATGAGGGCACACCACTTGAGACAAAGAGAAACATTGACAAAAGTATGTGTCATGGAACCCCATTTATAACACCCTAAAAAAATGAAGATACTATAACAAGGTGTAAACATTATTATGCATGGCATTGTGAAGGCAAAAAATCACGAGTATTTTCCCTCTAAACTTCCTAAGAGGAAGCAATAAATCTTCATCAACTTACAACAAGTTGACCAATATATTTTTAAGTCTAAAAAGAAAAAAATAAATTTTAATATAGAATCTAACTAGGCTTCTAACATTATTATAATAGTCTTTAAACTTAATTTGCAATTAAATAAAATTGATCTAAAATATTTTGATCCAAAATTTGATTTACAATAAATATAATAAATTCATAGAAAAAATAGATAGTTATGAACTACATAAATAAATCAACTTAATTTTGGCTAAAAAGATTAGACAATTTTATGATACACATTTCTACATTAATGAAAAGTTAAAAAATCATTAACTATTACTTTGTTTTAATTTTATTTTAGAATTATCTTCTATTTGCTCCTTTCAATATAGTTTGAGTAATAATTATTTTTCTAGTTTATTTATTGTTATTTATCTTACAATTAAATCATAAATGATAACAAATAACAAATAAATCAACATAAATTCATGTCACTTAAACAAGTCACAAAATACTTGAGTTGTAAACTATACAAAATATGGATAATTAATCAAATACTGTAAGATAAACCCATCATTTTGTAATGCCCTCCCCAAGATTAAGCTAATAAAATGCTATAAAGTAACTAAATAAGAGATGTAAGTAATAAAATAGAATAACTAAAGATAAACTACTAAATATAAAACTTGTTTAATGTTATGAACTAATAAATATAATGATGAAATCTTGTATGCTCCCAAACGATTTTTTTCCTTTTTAAAATCAAACATTACAGTTCCAACTTCACACTAATTGACAACATCATTTGTATTCATCTAGATGACACACAAACATGAAACATATTATTGATAAGGTTAGCATTAAAACTCCATAGTAAAATTATCTTCGAGAACATCCATATTAGTATTAGAACTACCTAACTTGGTTTCACTCAATTTGTTGTTCCAGTTTTAAAGTAGGAGATGGTAATGTTTTGACCATACATTTTATTAGGCTTACTGGGTTTCTCTGATTTTCTGATATGTTCTACAAATATTGGATTTATAGAAACCCTTTAAATTTTATCATCTAAATCTTTGTCTTTCATTTTGTGTGAACAGATTTGAAAGATTATTTTATGACAAATTTTTATTGTGAATAAGGATGTCAATATTTTCTTAATAAATCATAATTAGTGATCTGGGTTAATGCAATTTTTGGATATGTTTTCTAAGAATAATAATTGAAAAACCCATTAAACTATATATTTCAATAGTATGTTTAATAGTTCTTATGATTAAATATGTGAAACTACTTTTGAACAAATCATTATTTTTATTAATTCATAACATTAGACAAGTTTTAAATTTAGTAGCATTTTATTAGCTTAATCTCGGGGAAGGCATTACACATTTACACAAAAATCTCATTTTACAAGCTTTATCCTAAACTAAGGAGCAAGACAAGAATTAAAATAGTTTTTCTATTATCTAATTATAATGTTTAGATATGTTTTGGAAAAACATACTAATAAATTCCACATTATTTTCAATTATCAATTTTTTTATTGATAAGATAATCAAGGAAAGGGCCTTGAACCAAGATTTTAAGACGACATTAAAATAAATAAATAGAGGTATGCATGCCGAGATACAGAATTGCAAGGAATGTAATCCGCTTGAGACAAAACAACAAAAAATAAAAAATAGAAGCCAAAAACAAAAACACCAACAACCAAAAGAAATGACACCAAGGACCCAAGGAGAGCCTAATTAATCAAGTCTCAATTCTCTAGTAGAGCGTCCAATGATGCCTACAAATCTTCTTTGGTCTATACCTTTTTTTTTTTTTTAATTGTTGGCTTTAGCCAACTGAGAATCTTTGTATTTATCAAGTTTCTCTCTCTCCACTTGTTGATTTAATATTTTATTGACACATTCCCCATGATCACTTTCAACACTATTCCATGGGTCACCAAAGTGAGATTGCATATTTTCATTCTTTTGATTTTATCATTGTTGGAATTCATCTTAGTTTTCATATCGTTGACATTTTGCTGTAAAATCTCCAATTGAGATCTAATATGAGTAGGAAATTCCTTCTCACTAGATTTTTTTCAACTCTGTCATCCTTCTCAACCTCCTTTTTATCATTGTCAATAGGATCAGAGAATAAATCTTCCTCCTTCTCCTCCTCATGGTTACCATGTTATTCTTCTTCTTCATTACCATATTCAACACCACTATCTTCATCACCATTTTCTAGGCCCTTCTTATCATCTTCATCGTGATTCTCCTCCTTCTCAGCACCATAACCTAGCTCCACCTCAATATCCTCATAATTTTATTCCAAAGCGTCAGTCTACAACAAATCCACTCAGTCCTCACTATGGATAGCATCCTCAAATTCATCCTCCTCCATATCTAAAGAGGAAACAACCTTTTTACCTTTAGACTCCAAAGAAGAACCCACAATAGGTTGATTGGCTAACCTAGCAAATCTTTGTCCCCCCAAAGACAACAAGGTTTTCTTCTCAAGAAGTAATAAGGTGTTTTTATCTCCTTCACTATCAGATATGTTGATGGTACCCCCTTCATCCATAGTGGAAATATGATTTCTCTTTCTATTCTTAACAAAATTGGTTAGGGAGGGGTTTTCTTTTTAATATGGGTGACTTCCTAGATATTCAAGCAGTCTCTTTCTAGAGTGTTTTCAATAGGGGATACCAAGGAGGAATTTCTACTAGTCATAACAAGCCTTTTTCTCTTTTTAGGGGACATAATAAGGAGGTTTTTGAGATTAAGAGGGATAGTAGTAGCCCTAGCGAAAACCTCTTTGATTTTAACAACCTTTTTACCCCTAAACTTGGAGCTAGAACTAGGGCTTCCTTTAGCAATTTTATCATACAAAGGGGAAGGTTTAATTTCCTAAGTCTAACACTATTTTTACTAATATAAGGATTGTTATGAGGGGCCACAAAAAGTCTATAATTCTATAGAGACATGATTAAACCTTGGTTAAGGGAGGATATGCCCCATCCAATATGTATTTTTATAGAGAGGGAAGCATGCAATAAGATGAGTTAATCTTAGACTCATGCCTAATATGATTTACTATTATAAAATGATAACCATGAATGGTTTTAAATTGGCCTTCTAAAGTAAAATACTTCATAATATGATGACTTACCATACCCCAAGGTGCCAAAAGTCTTTCCCTACTATTGGAATTTTGAAACTTTACAAAATTTTCACCTTTCTCAAGAAAAGCAATAATGAAACTATCATAGTTGTTGTTGCTCTTCTTCTCAATATAATCACCTTCACACTTCAAGCCAATATATTTCACAATAAGACCATCCATGACTTGGAAGTGCACACCCCTGATGGTCACAACACCCTACTGCCAAGAATTGAAAAAATTAGAGGTCAACCTTTCATAGCTTTGAAAAAAGGGGAGAAACCCCTTTTTCAAAGAGCTCATAGAGCTTAATATTTTGAATTAGTGCCTCACAAAGCTGGGGCTCAGTTATTTTATGAGGTCTCTCCATCTTATTCTTTATAAATTTATTGCTATCGATACCACAATATAAAACCTAGAGAACCTTCTATTACTATAACTCGACTTGAAACATGTAACAACATAATTGATGGTACCAATAATATAATAATACCACCTAATCCTATAAAATATAGATCTCTAGTTCCATCAATCACCACTTTCCATGGCTTATGTTGTCAAGAGAACCAATGTGATCATTAATTCTCCTGCCTTCACTATTAATAAAATGATTATTAAATAAAATCTCACTATAAGCTTGAGGCTTAATAACGCACATGGGGGAAACAATGAAACAAATAAAAAAAAATCTATTGGAATACATCATTAAAATATTGAGCATGAGAAAAGAAATCAAGCCACGAAGAGCAAAAAAAGGAAGGAGAACCATCATAGCCAAAATGATAACCATCCTATCTAAAAACTAAAAATAATGCCAACTGAAGGCCACATCATCCTTCAACTCAAAATACGACAAAAAAATCATCTTTCTTGGACACATTTGAACTTTGTATTTCTTTGAACACTTTCTCTTTCAATAAGCGCAAGAGATTAGAGTAAAGCCAATAATTCCAGCCCTTAAAACACAATCCTTTATTAGATATAACATCAACTACCAAATTTCCTTCTCTAAAGATATGATTGATTTAGGTATTATAGAACCCCCTAATCATACTTTTAAAGTCATCCATCATATTTTTAACCATCTAGGGAGAGAGGGAGTTACCTTTCAAGATTTAAATTATAATATTAGAATCACCTTTAATTTCAACATTTAGGTATCCTGTTTCCTCCACTCTAGTTAATCCCCACCAGGCTATAATAGCTTCAACCTCATTATTGGTCTTTCTACCAATATATTTAGCAAAACCTTCTATTAGGAACCTATGCTCATCTATAGTAACACCTCAAATAACACGTTCACTAAGATTTCCTTTCAAACAACCATCAAAATTAAGTTGTATCCAACCCTTATTAGGCCATTTCTATTTAACACTTTTTCTTAGTATAGTTCTTCCCCAGTTAATCTTAGTAATATCTTGATCAATACCCCAATTTTTTTTAATCTTGATTTCAATATAAGAAGGTGTTTTCTTGGCATAGCCAAAACTCAAGGCATTGATATTATCCTTTAGGTTATTCTAAATACTAAAAAATACATCTTTGTTGTTTCTTGAAATTTCTCTAAAAATCCCATTATTTCTTTCTTTTCATATACCCCAAGAAATCAAAGGAGGAATTTATTTCCAGATTTCAAGGATCACATTATGGGAGAAAGGGGAAATCTCATTCCAAGAGGTAAAAAATTATTTTATAGTATTAGGAAAGATCCAAAATAAGCTAAGTTTATGCAAAATCTTAGACTAGACATCCCTAAAGAAGTCGTAGTGGAAGAGAAAATGTTCCTCTGTTTCTTCCTCCTTGTAGCACAAAGAACATCTTTTAGCCATATGAAGTACTCTTTTATTTAGTTTGTCAATAGAAAGGATTTTTTTTGTGTATTTATGCCCACCAAAAGGAATTAATATTAAACAATAATCTATTGTTCCAAACCATAGACAAATTGAAGTTATGAAACTCATTCATATTGTCCATAAGGGAGTAGGCTGATTTGATAGCGAAGGAGCTAGAAGGATTCACCACCCAAATGCATTCATCTTTTTTGTTGACTAAGAAAATTTGAAAATCTCCAATAATTTTTCCTAGTTGTTTCAATATTCATGTTTCTTTTTCTACCTTTCACTTCTTAGAACTCTCCTTCCTACCATTTGTTCCCCAAAATTATTCCACTTAGGTTTTTGACCATTCCAGTCAATATAGATATGAATATTTTCTCCATTCTATCTTAGAAGAAAATATTTAATGTTATCAAAAGTTTGGAAAGATAAATTCTGACCCTTAAGTCAAGGGTCATTCTAGAAATTAACTTTCTTCCCATCTCCCACTCTCCAAAATAAGCCTTGTTTAACAATATTTTTGATTTTTCAGTAGGTTGTTCCAAACAATTGAACCTTTGGGAATGTGAGAGGAATATAAGAATCAAAATTCATCTATATTGTTTTAGATATTTAGCTTTAAGGATGGTTCCCCAATATTTATTTCTTTTTATGAAGTTCCAATCCTTTTTCACAAGAATAGCTTTGTTAAACCATTGCAAGTTTTTGATTCCCAACCCACCCTACCTATTAGGGTTACAAACCTTATACCAATAGATAAGAGTAATCTATCTTTATCCTTCATGCTAGATCATAAGGATTTATTTTGAATTTGTTCAATTCTTTCAGCCATATAGGTAGGGATTTTAAACAAAGAGGTGGAAAACCAAAATAGTTTGAAGAGAGACTTTCAATAGTTTTAGTTTTCTAGCTTGACTAAGCAACTTCCCTTTCCAAATTTCCAACTTATTTTGTAACTTTTCCATAATATTAAGCCAAAACTGGTTAGGATTTTTTGTGTGTAATAGGAGCCCCAAATAAGTTGCAGGAAGGTTAGCGATTTGACATCCAAGAATTTTCATAATTATTTCTTTAAGAGGGGGATCATAATTAAAGATGTAGATAATGATTTTGTTGTATTCCCTGAAACTTTAACATAATATCAAGTAGATTTTTCCAATATTTGGCTTCCAAAATAGATGCAACAATAAAGAGGATAGTTTCATCCACAAACTATTGATGTAAAGAGGGGGGAGAGAAGAAAAAACTTTTATCCCTTTTAGCAACCCAACATTGATCAAATTTTGGATATTTCTTCCTAAAAATTAAACCACTTTTATTAAAATGTAGGGAGATAGAGGGGCTTCTTGTCTAAGGCCCCTACCACAGGAGAAAAAAAATTTAGGGGCCCCATTAACTAAGACTAAGTATTTAGGAGTGGTAACACTAGTAGTAATGAGCTTCAAGATTTTTCGTTTAAATATAAAATTTTGTAGGACAACAAATAAAAAATACCACAAAACCCTATCACATGCCTTAGAAACATCCAATTTAAGCACCATGAGTAGAATTAATACACTCATGAGTAGACAGAACAACATCCAATATTTTTCTCCTCGACATAAACCCTTTTTGATTAGCTTGTAAAATTTGTTGCATACATTGATAGGCCTAAATTTTGACATAGAAGAGACTCCATTTTTTTAGGAACCAAAGTAACAAAAGTGGAATTTAGTTTCCCTATAAGTTTACCTGATTTGTAAAATCTCTTGCCATCATAACGAGGTCATTCAAGATTATCTCCCATAAAATTTTGGAAAAATAAAGGGGGAACCCATTAGCCCCAGGGGCTTTATAAGAGCCAAAGTAAAAGACAAAAGATGAAGATGATTAAATAAATAAGAAATAGAAACATAAAAGATAAATGTAATAATAATTTTTTTACCTTTCCTTTTACCTTTCTCACCTCATGGATTGAGCTGATGTAGATACACCCATGTCTACTAGATGTTCTCCTTGTGATGTTGTAGTTGGACGAAATATGGTTGTTTAGACCAACAAGGTGATTTTGGGATTGAGGATTGATAGAATAAAATAGCAACATAAGGATATGATGAAGGTAGATTCTTTTGAAGAAAATTACAACATAAGGATATGATGAAGGCAGATGTTCAAAATGAGAGAAAATTCCTCAGTTTATAGATTTTTAATGGTTGAAATCAATGTCCAAGATGCATTGACTGAATGGAGGGTCAAGATTGAATAATATTATGGAGGCTTAGCCTTGCGAAAAGTGTCACAAAATGAAAGGAGTTGGTGTAAGAGAAAGGTGTTCTCACACATGTGTGAGCAATTATTGGGAAGAACATGAAAGAGACATGTGTAAGAGGTAAAGCTACATATCTATGACATGTGTAAGGGGTAGGGTGGCTTCACATGTGTGAGAAAGGGGTAGGGTAGGTAGGTTAGGAAAATTTTCACAGGATGAAAAGTTTAGATCTTGATCCATGTATAAGGATTCAAGGGCTAGTATTGAATGGACAAGGATTGATGGTGTGGTAGAATTAAATAATAAGAAAATAGTAATGGAGGTTAATTAGCCTAAATAAATTAATTGAGTAGGTAATAAATACTTTTTTTAGTTGGAAGGTTTGAGGGCTAAGGTTAGATTTAATTAAATAAATGTAAATTGATTTAATTAAGGGTGAGATAAGGATGAATTAAATAAATATTATTTATTTGATTAATAGATATAATGGTGTAAATTCAAGTGTGGTCAAGTATGGACGTATTTAGATGTTTATATTTTACCCCTCTTTGATATAGTGTCAAAAATGTAAGGAGTTGCATTGTTTCAAAGAAGAATAAAATATAGTGGGCAAAAAGAGATGAGGACTAATGGCATGATGCCCTAGTCACTAGTGAGTGATGGGTCCAATTAATGGCTCAATTTTGAATATTGATAGGGTTTATTATATATTTGTTGATGATACTATAAACTTTGGCACCTAGTTATTGGCATCCTTTATGTTATTTCCCCAGACTTGAGAACCTTGAGCATAAGTTTATCCTTGTGATTTTTGATAATATTAACGTGCTATGTGGATTAATCTATGCTGATTTTGAATGTGGATGAATGGATGTTGTTTTAAGATAATTATGGATATGCAATTGTTTGTGCGTGCTAATGTTATTATGCAGGTTCACATTAAGATACTGAAATGAATGAAGCCTACAAAGTAGAAGAAGTTCCTCCCAGCTGGTTGGTTGCCAAAGAAGTCAAAAATATGATTATTAAAAGGTCAATGGAGGGAAATTACTAGTCAAATGAAAGATTGTAACTACCTTTTTAATGATCAAATTTGTTAGTTGAGCGAATATAGGAGGTGTTGTTATGCTAAATCTACGTTCAAGCAAGACTGGCTTGACCAAATATTGCACATGCATAACCTCTTTTCATCTTTCCATGATTTCAATAAATAGCGTCCTCCTAATTTGTTGGAGTTGACTATCTTGTTAGTTAGTTATTTGGTAGTTTTCTTCCTATAAATAGTAATCAGGTGCTCCTTCTTAGAAGGTTGGAATGTTCTGATGTTGTACTTGCATTCCTAGTTTTTAAGAAATACAGTTATGTCGTTGTTCCATTGTAATCATTCTTTCAATGAATAAAATGATTTTATAAGTTTGTTGCATTTGAGTTAGTTTCAAGGGAAACTCACCCAAGGGGGACCACTTGGTGAGAATTCCATCCTTTTAGCTTAGTCATTATTTTTTTGTTCAATAATAGTTACAATTTTGGCAACTGTCTTTTCTTGTAGACACTAGAATTCCATTTTGTGACTGTTTCTACAGCCAAAGCAGACATGGTAGTTTCCTATCTGTTTGCTGAGATTTCTATTTTTGTCATGCATTTTAGTTTAATAAAGTTGTTGGTTTATGATTAGTGTTTATGTTACTTCCTTTCAAGCAATTTACTTTTAGCATCATGTCTTTTCTAGTTATAGAATGAATATGGCTACAATAGAAACCTAACACACATATAGTGCTAACCCATTTCAAGTTCACGTCCCTAGGTTGACAATTAAATGAATTTTCATAATGAGCAAGATGGCTATTCAGTATAGATGTTCAATCTCTGAGTTACAACTTTAAGGGCTTAGTTGTTGAATCATTAGAGGAGGCCAATAGTGAGAACGAGGAAGGATGACAAGGAGGTATTGGCACACCCCATTGAGATGACATGTGGGTTCAAAGAACATGTGTGTACTCTCTAAATGGAGACTAGAGGATGAAGGATAAAAAGAGGATGAAATTGAGATAAATGGATAGAGAGAAATTATGGACAAGAATAATATTGCAGTGGTATAAGCAATCTAGATTTGATATTGTACTTGATGTTATGTACCAAGTTATAATGAACCATGGTGACAATGCCCCAAGTACGTGATCAAAAAGGTCAATTGAAAACATATATACCTTATAACACCATACTATGGAAGACCATGATGCCTTTATGGAAATGCGATGAAAATACCATGATAAATACATAAAATAATAATACACACATGCAACAAGAAATCATGCACAAGAAACCAAAAAAAACTAGGATAATGCTCATAGTCAAGTTGAAAACCAATTGATTGATTGATGATGAGGTTAATAAAGTTAATGATAAGAACAATGTGTACCCCAAGGATTTTTTTTTTTCAACGATAATAACAACACATGGATTAGGAAAGATACATCCCTATGATGATAATTAGACTAATAGATCGATATGTTTCAGCTGATGTGGATCAAAATGATGGATTAGTTTTAGGATGATGAGATAGCTTGAAATATGGGATTGCATGGATTAGGATTGATTGCATTTGTATGGATTGATTGGGATTTTTGGGTTGGTATGGTTGAAAAATGATAAATGGATTAGAATAATATAGGATTGGATGGAGGATAAGAATGATTAGGATAGATGAATGGATAAGATCCAATGACAAGGGAGAACCAAGGATTAGAAAGATAGATAATTGATTGGATATTAGATAAGGGTGATTAAGTGGATGGATGAAAGGTGATGGGAGATAAGAGGATGAAGCTCCAAGGACTATGTTGTAAAGAAACAAGGTGCCCCACACTACAGGTAGTGCAATTAGGGATGGAATATGGTAAAAGATGTATGAGATGGAAGGATAATGGATATGAATGGAAAGGAAAGTAAGGCTTGCCTTGTAAAAATCACACATGAATATTTTCCCCTTAACTCTCTATGAAGATCGAGGCTGAAAAGAGAGGATGAAGTTGATAGGATATTAGATAAGGGTGATTAAGTGGATGGATGAAAGGTGATGGGAGATAAGAGGATGAAGCTCCAAGGACTATGTTGTAAAGAAACAAGGTGCCCCACACTACAGGTAGTGAAATTAGGGATGGAATATGGTAAAAGATGTATGAGATGGAATGATAGTGGATATGAATGGAAAGGAAAGTAAGGCTTGCCTTGTAAAAATCACACATGAATATTTTCCCCCTAACTCTCTATGAAGATCGAGGCTGAAAAGAGAGGATGAAGTTGATAGGATGGGGGGATGGAGATAGGATAATGGATATGAGATGGTGGATAATAAAGGATATGGATAAAGTATGGATATAGGGATAACATGGAAAATTATTATCAAGATAAAATATGGTAAGGGAGGGTGGATTTGGATAGGATGAGGGATATGATATAATCTAGGTAGGATATGTGATTCTAATGAAGATCCTTAGCCCTATCAAGATCAAAGGTGGAAATGGGGGGTGGAATTAGACAGGATGATGGATATGGGATGAAGGATAATGAAAGATATGGATAGTATGTGATATGGATTAATCTTGCCCCCAAGTGTAGAGTCAAGCGGATGGGGATTACACATGATGTTTTTTACCACGTTTTCATCATGGTACTTGTCCAAGGTACCACAAGAAGAGGTTTTCACGATTGGATGAATGATTTATCTTTATTTATTTTATTTCATTTTCATTTTTTGGGAATTTATAGAATATAAAGGATGGAGATGGATGGGGATAAGGATGAAGATAGGTGGATTTGGAACATAGTGAATGTATGATAGGGAGATGAAGGAAGGAATCAAGCATATAGTTTCATGGATAATATCCATTGACGATGTGTTATAATTGACCATGTCTAGTGGAGGTATGTGTATAGATGTTGTTAAAATGATAGTAAGGGTGATAAAATGGATTTATGCCAATACTTGGATTAAAGGAGGATGATGGGGGATGAATTTCAGATAGTAGATGGAGGTTTGGAATACTTGTCGATGAGTGGATGGAAATTTTTGAAAGATCAAGTTTGGCACACACCATGAAGGGTGGTGGAGTTGTAGAGGAGAAGTTGATTTTGAATTTGAAGATTTAGATGGAGTGGATATGGATTTTGCGACATAAGGGCACAACATGGATTTAGAATATGGAGTATTGTTAGATGGAGAATTGGAGGACTTGGGAGTGGATAAAACTATTGGATTAACAAGTTTGGATGCTAATTTTGATTATTCTTTGATATGCATGGTTTATATGAGTAGTTTAGGAATCCACATAGATTTGGGATTTTTCTTGTTAGGACTTTATGGATTTTTGGATTTAAATTTTTAGTTTTGGATCATATTTTTTTTTTTGTACATGTATTTTTGATGGGACATGGTGATTTTTGGATGTATGTGGGCTTTTTAGTTTTATGCATTTTAGATTTGGCATCCAAATTGCTTTGAAGAGAAATGGTATTAGTGGATGGAGAGGAAAAATATGGATATTTTAAGGATATTTTTATATAGGTAGGAGGTTGGTAAGGCTTGAAGGATGTGTGCCTTTGTTGATATTGAGTGGGGATATGAGAGGATGGATAAATAGGATGAAGGTTTTTGAAATAAGAGTGATGAGGGTAGTGGATGGAGAGGTATAAGGACCCAAGATGGATCAAAGGTATGAAGGATTTGATTTTAGGACATATGGAATGAAAATGGACGGAAGGGATAAAAGATTTTATTTTGGGATATATGGACCCAAAATAGATGGAAGGGATAAAGGATTTTTCTTAGTAATATAAAGCCACAAGATTTATTTGGAGGATGGAGGATATGAATGTTTAAACTTAAGTGGAGGGATGTGAGATTTAGGAGGAGGACCAACTTATTGAGCTTGATAGCTAAGGCCATAAAAATTAGGGTTTACTTGGATTTGAATGTGTTATAATATGTATTGCTCATGGAGACCTAAGACTTTGCCTTGATAATACATAGGTTGAAATATCTTGTTACCAATGAGATACTTTTTATTTTGCAAACAAGACAAGTCTATTTTGAGGGGGGTGTGAGATGGAAGGAAATATAGTTTATTGGAGTAAATTGGATTGGATAAAAGTGGTGGAGCCCATTTGATAAGTGTGGGGTTAATGGATAGCTTGGATAGGGGTGATGGGATATTTAAGAGGATTAGGATCATGATATGGAGATGAATGCATATTTTGGTCTTGGGATGGAGATGGATGAACACTTTGATCTTGAGTTGGAATAGGGTCATGAGGGGGGGTGGAAGGGATTCTTTGATCTTGATATGTATGGAAATATATTTTGGAATTCTTTGGATCAATGGATTGATCTTTCTCATTTGGTGTGAATGGTGTAGTGGAGGAGGAAGGTTGGATAAACTTCTCTAATCGGGTAGATGGAGGTATAGGATATTCATGAGGTTTAGGGGATTGGGTTATATCTTGATGTGGAGGGGATGAAGGTGGATGCATAACATGGGAATATTGCACAAATGTGTTTTTTCTTGGATATTTAGCCACCTTTTCTAATAGTCCTTGGAGACCATCATAAAATACATGGGATAAAGTGGATTTGTAAGATTGGGGTGATGTGGATTGTGAGGATGTGGGAGATGAACAAGTGGAATATGAAGTGAAAGATTCTATGTACTGGTAAAATGAGGATGAGGATGAAGATCTTGAAAAGGAGTTGGAGATGGGGATTTGGGATGTGGATGGGGTTGGAGGAGAATTTTGGATAGAGGCTTGATTTCCATTGTGAAAGGAAGGGGAAGGGTAAGAAATAGGAGATGGACTGGGATTGGATGGAGGTGGGGAGGATGGAAGTTTATCACCAATGCTAAGGAAGTATCTAAGCATGGAATACTTATCATTATTAAAGTAGCAAGCAAGGATGATACCAATGGATAGGGATAGTTCCTTTTGATCAACATAAATCTTATTATCCTCATAAGGATCATATTCGTGTTGGTAAACAAGAACAAATTCTTCATCGTCATCAATAATTGGTGGGGAGGTATAGAAATAAATTATGTTGGATTGGATTGGGATGGGTGAAAGGGGATTAGGATAGATTGGATGAGGATAAGTTAGATCGAATGAGAGATTTATTAAAGCTGAAAATCTGGATTTGGTTAAGCTAAAATTTGGGGTAAAAGGGTGATTTGAGAGGTGGATTAGGATGTGGTTCATGTAATAGTAGAGGATGAGGGTTGATTAGATTTGGAGGATGATTTGGGTCTAGATGAGGATAAAATTAGGATGAAGTCCATTAGAAATGGATTGGGGATTAGAAGAATAGGGCTTAAGAATCAAGATGGAGGATGAGGTTAGGGGTGATTAGGGGTAAAATTAGGATTGATGATGGTGATTAGGGATGAGATCAGGGATGATGAGGGTGGTTAGGGATTAGATTATGGATGATGAGGGTTATTAGGGATGGTATTAGGAATGATGATGGTGATTAGGGATGAGATTAGGGTTGATGAGGCTGATTAGGGATGATTAGGTTGGTTAGGATGAATGATTAGGATGGTTATGGATGATTAAAAAAAAATAGTTGGTAGCCCAAAGGGGTTTGAGATACCAACCCTAGTGATAGGGGGTGTGAGGGGATGAATGTGATCCCCACATATAGGGTTTTGTGGGAAAATCCCCTAAAGATTCTCTTGGTAAACTAAACGAACTTTCTGAAAAGGTGCACAGGTAGTAAAGGCCTACATAGGTGATAAAAGGATTGATAAAAGGAACTAAAGGCCTATAGAGGTGCTAAAAATCCCTACAAAGGTAATAAAAGACCTAATAAAACACATTAAAGGCATACAAAGGCACTAAAAGGTCTAAGAAAAGGCGCTAAAGTCTTGTAGAGGTGGTAAAGGAGACCCTAGTTGCATTTTTGGAATGGATGATTGATTTAGGAGATGTTAAGGGTGATTAGGATGGTTTATGGATGATTAGGGATGGTTAGGGTTGGTTAGGAATGATTTAGGGATGATTAAGGATGGTTTAGGGATGATTGACATGGTTTAGGGATGTTTAGGGATGTTTAGGGATGGTTTAGGGATGATTGGGGATGGTTACGGTTTATGGATGGTTTATTGAGCAGGTTTATCTAAGATTAACACTAATGAAACCTAATATTGCTCAGTGGAGATAATCGACTTTTGGAATCTAATTTTTTGGGTGTTGAGATGAAACAACACAAGTGCTAAAACACAAAATAGGGATGTTAAACCAGTTCAGGCACTAAAATGAGGTACTTAGGCATTGAAAGGAGGTTCTATATGCGATCTACTTAGGAATTAAAATAGCTTGCTTAGGTGGTGAACCAAAAAGAGCATTGAAATACACTAGTCAAGTGTTGAAAGGTAAATCTTAGGTGCTAAAACAAGCTTAGGCATTGAATTTTGACCTTGTTTGTGTTTTCAAAATGTTTAGGGTGATTTGGATGGACTAAGGATTGGCTTGAAAGTCTAATGAAGGAAAACTAGAAAGAAAGATTAAAGCAATACAAAGCATTTAAACAAACCTACATTAAACAACAAAGAACAAAGGAAATAGCTAATACATAAAACAATCTTACCAAAGCTTGATGTGACTCCATGAATAATCTATGTTGTCCTTCTCCATTTCGCCGTGATAGAATTCTTGCCCTTAGATTTTCAGTATGTGTGCAAGTATAGCCTTGATTTATGTGATTATAGAAACATATCGGAGATTGAAAAGTGCTCCAAAAGTATATCAATTTTGGGAGGAGTTAAATGATGAAAGCCAGGTCAATTTATAGAAAAGTGATCATTCAAATGAGAGGCTAAGATTGAAAGATAGAAACATGATTCAAATTAAAAGATTCGACATGCATTGAGATAAGTGTTAGTACTAACGTGAGTGATAAAACCTAAGAATAGAGATCAAGATTAAATAATGATTTAATCTCTTGTTGAAAGTATTCAAAAATTAGAAGAATGATATTTGTATGAAAAGGATAAAGATAGAATAAAGACAACGATCTGTTTGAATACACACATAAATTAATTAATTAAATAAAAAAATTTAATTAATAAATATCTACATGCATAAGAGTCTTAACTAGATAACTGACTGTTATGACAGAGAGTCACTTCATAGAGACAATTAGATATTAAATCAGGAGATAACTAATTTATTTAAATAGATCTCAAGTCAAGTGATGAGTGAATAATTAGATAACTACGTGATTATCTAATCAAAGGAATAAAGGAATATTTGAGGAATAATAATATTCATGAATTAAATGAATATTTAACTCAACATTCAAAATTCAGAGATTTAATTAATTAAATAAATATTTATTTAATTGATTGTCAAAAAGGTTAATTGAATAATTAAATAATTTAAAATGAATATTTAATTATAGTCGAATTTATGATAAAGGATAAATTAAATAATAAATTATTTAATTCAGAAAAGGGATTAATTAATTAGCGACGTAATTAAATAAATAGCATTTATTTAATTAATCAAGGTTGAATAAAGGTCATCATGAATTAATTAAATAATTAAGGTTATTTAATTAATAGAAGAAAGGTGACTATAAAAAGTAATTAAATAATTAACATTATTTAATCGTGACCATGGACATTAGAATTATGTCAAAAATGGTACTTGCAGGCCTAGACCGATTTTCAGTGTCTATGGTTTGCCCCTCTTTGATACAATGTCATTTCGGCCTTTGTGTCAAAGAAATTTGTTTAAATCATGCCCTTGTCGTGCCCCAGTGTGAAATAGGTTAGGGTATGCCCTGTTGATAAAAATGACAATTTTTGAAAAAAAAATGTTTTTTTTTGGAAGCTGTCCCGATTAGGTAATCTAATAGTCAAAAGTTCGATGGTGGTGAAAGAAATTGTTTTCGAGGTGATCTGGTCAAGAAATGGATGTTGGAAGTTGGTAGTTTATGCATCCAGTACAAAAGGTTTGAGAGAAAACCCTCCAAAACCCTAGGTATAAATAGGATTAGGGGTGAAAACTAAATCATTTGCACCCTAAACAATTGAAAAACCTTGATTTGAGCTTTGAGCCTTGAGTGAAGATGTTTCCTGTACCATACACTGAGCATCGTTGATATCGCATTCGGACTTTCAGACACCTTGTCGACTCAAGATCCTCAATATGTACCCCTGGACTAACTTTTGAAATTTTAATTTTCACGCTTTTTTAGGCATTTAAAATTTAATTTTTAGATGTGTCACTTGACAATCAATGCATATGTGTTCATACGTGACACATGTGCTCACGAAATGATGCATATGCAAAAATACGTCTAGGTCATTTAGGTCATGTTTAGGAAATCAACGCATGGGTTTTAGGTTGCACCACATTTGCATTATTAGATCGCATTTGATTTTAACAGTTTTGCATGAAGAGTTTTGTGTCACAATTATAGTTATGCATCACATTTTCTTGTTAGAATAGGCAGTAATAAGTGCACCACATGTGCAAATAGAATGACACATATGTCTGACAGGTAGGTGTTTTAGTTTTATTGACACATTTGAGATTTTTCAACGCATGTGCATGTGTGTGTGACACATTCGATACTGTGGAACACATTTGAAAATTCAAATGACACATTTGAGATTGTGCACCACATTAGATTATGAAGCGACACATTTGAATGTCAAAAATTGGAAATTTTTTGTGATCAAAGATGAATGATCTGTTTTCTGACACATAAAATTTGATGCCCTTGCAGGTTGTATTAGATCTGATATACACCCGCGAGTCACAATTGGTGACATACGAGCTTAGAGATGGATTAAAGAGTGCTGAGACATGGATGAATTGGAGATTGGGGTTGTATCATGTCTATACTTTGTCCACCATTTGGGTGAACAGAGGTATAATGATTGCACTTTGTGAGAGGTGGCATTCTGAGACCTCCTCTTTTCATTTGCCTACTGAAGAGGCAACTGCCACATTAGAGGATGTATATATGATTTTGAGATTGCCCATTAGGGGCGAGAGAGTGATGTATGATACCTAGAGGGGATATAATGAGATTGCCATATTTTATGTATATGATGATATTAGGCGGCTAGGTATTGAGCATTACGAGATTAGATGACATGTTTTGGCAGAGAGATATGCGAGGATAGATTGCATGTTATGTACATTGATTGCTAGTATAGTTCTTCCTAACCATCGAGGTCATGGATTTCCTATTGGGTGGGGGGAGATGTTAGTAGGTATGTTAGATCTGGAGGTTGTATATGCATGGGGTCCATGTTTACTGGCCATGTTGTATTTGTAACTTCATGATATAGCTTACAGAGACACACAGTCGATGAGCTATTGTACCAACCTTCTTATGGTCTGGGCGTGGGAACACATTGTTGTGTTCCACCCCCCAATCAATTGTGATAGAGATGCTAGATTGCCCTATGTTTTCTATTATGTAGGAAACATTACACATAAACATGTTGGGGATATTGGTTATTGGCGACATGCTTTGGATACTTTGGTTTAGTTTACATGGAGACCATATATGGATTGTGGTCGATGGTTGAATGAGGACATGAACTTACCATTTTGTTGACAAGCAATATTTTATCGGTAGGACAGTGTCGAGTGTACATATTATTGAGAGGCACGTTCCTAACTAAGTTTTGGGACATTTCAGAGAGGTTCAGGATGAGCCTCGAGGGCGAGCAAAGTTTGCATGTTCTTCCAGAGAGGTTCCACTGTTGGGGCCTAGAATACCTATGGCTACAATAGAAGAAGAAATTCAGGCTTTACAACCTATGCTGTGGGGATGGAGGGGTGGTGTGGAAAATCCTGGGACTACAATAGCTTATGATACTTGGTGGGTAGAGCACTATCCTATTCTCTATACTGATCTAGATCATCTGGCTCTAGTTGAGAGATAGGGGATAGGGCCTAGGGATTGGCATGGAGTTAGGGTTGGAGGTAGGGGTGGTAGAGGAGGCGGTGATGATGGTAGGGGTGGAGTTGGTAGAGGTGGTCGAGTAGGTGGAATATCACTTGTTTGTGAGGTAGAGGTTGAGGGTGAGGACGTACCCATGTTAGATCTTGGTGGTGGTGGAGAGGCAAAGATTGGAGGAGAGAACCCAATCGAGGAAGTAGGAGGGGAGGAGCATGCTGAGGAGGAGGCCGATAAAGATGATATGGATATTGATATCCTTGACATTCTGAAAGGTTATGGTGTAGATGATGATGAGGAGGAGGTGATGGTGGAGTGGGAGAGAGCTCCAAGATAGGGCTGTGGACGAATGGGATGCAGAGGTGGAGGAGAGACCATGATGACAAGATGTAGAGGCTCCCAGGGATAGTATAGTAGAGGCTTTGGAGGAGAGGGTTAGGGTACTTACTGCAGAGTGGGATGCTCTATAGATGGAGAGAGACAGTGCCCTCTTGGATAGGGACCAACTAGTTTCTCAATGATAGGAGATAGATAGGCGGTTTGTGGAGTTAAGAGCCTTATGCACTGGTCCAGCTGTAACATTTTCTTGAGAGTTAGTCTAAGCTAGTGATAGGGAGAGGTACTACAAATATTTATATGAGGCAAAGGTTCCACCTGAGAGACAAGCTCCCAGCTATTCCTAGGCACATAGTGGCAGTTCTCGGAGCCAATCTCACAGTCGGACACAAAGTACAAAGGGTGTGGTAGGACCATTGAGGATATGACCATATGATAGACCCCCTTCTGCATAATGAGCACCTCCTCATCAGTCGCCCCCACATATGCCACATGGGAGTAGTGGTAGCACTACAGAGTGACATGTTATATTTATAGACATTGTATTTTGATCACAGAGCCCGTGAGCTCCACTTTGATTGATTTCATTCTGACATTGCACTATGATACATCTTATTTTGAGATATACATTATATATATATATATATCATTTTTGGCGGCAATTATATGATTTGCATTCATCATATATGATGATGTAGTTTTATTTCTACATGATGCATATACATGTTATGGATTACGATGTTTACTCATGATGTTTCATTTCCTATGCTGATGTGTTTATATGATGATGGATGCATAGTATTGACACATGTGATGAATGTATTCTATTCTTATGAAAATGAGATGCAATATGATGCTATTATTTATAATGCTATTTGGATGTATGTATAATTTACACAATTTTTTAATTGGTAAATGCATATATGTCATGAGTATCTAAATTTGATGGATATGCATATTTTTGTTTTGTTTGAAATGAAACATAACTATATGGTGTACTATATATAGAAATATGACAATGTTGACATAATGGTTGTAAAAAATGTATGCATATGCAAATTATCTATTTTTTTTGTGTGTCATAGGACTCTGTCATTATGTAGGATAGAAGAAATGTTAGCACATATTATATTTAAAATGTTAGTACTGAAAAAGATGGGTATTAGTAAAATGTATAATCTTCAAAAAAATCCCAAATACAAAATAATCTTTACATTAAATCATCATTGGTCGAGACATGAAACAAATGGATAGTAGACACCATGATATGAGATAGACCATGATGTATTGAGTCATCCACTTGGGAAAACAGACAGTCACAGATAAGGAGTGTCTAGATGTATACTAAAGGCCAAATTGCCCTAGTCTTTTTGTTGAGACAAACCACAGACAACAATCAAAGAAAAAGATAAAATCAGGATACATTATTGCTCCTCTAAATCCTTCATGGGACATCCTTGAGAAAGATAGTAATCTGACTTGCAAAACCAGCTAAAAAGATAGTCTACAAACAACAATCAAAGAAAAATAGTCCTGAAACATCATTGGTTCTCTAAATCCTTCATGGGACATCCTTGATAAAGCTAGTAACGAAACTCAACAAAAAATCCAATAAGATAAAACCAAATAAGCCATAAATTTTCAAAAAGCCAATAAAAATATTTGCCAAAATTTGATCTATTTTTGTTTGTTTGATAATTTTATTGTTTGACATAGCCTGATGTTAGGAATGACACATACCATATAAAGCGTTGAGTCTAGTTTCAACTTTGTGACTATCTGTGTAAGGCATGACAAAGCCTGGTTTCAGAATTACACCTACCATATAAGATGTTGAGCCTGATGACATTCATGTGGAAAAATGCATAAGGCTATGATTATTGATGATGTCTATTGTCAAGAAAGACACATCTTGTATGAGACATAAGTTTGTTGGTTTTGGCAATTTGTATGATTTGACCTAATGACATTGCTGACATGTTTAGCTTGTTGATACATGACTTATCTTTATGTTTTGATTGTTGTGTGTGTGTGTTGATAGTGTGTGACTTATGTTGACATGACGTACCCTAAAGGACTAACCTAGTGCGGCCTCGAGGGCTCATTGATAGATGGCCTTGCCTATGTTATATACATAGAGACCTCATAGCTCAAAAAAATTTGACTGACATAAATGATTGACAAATATGTACTTAACTTGATGAATGCGACGTGTGTGATAGTGGGTGTGATAAACCCTAATGGACTGACCTAGTGCAGCCTTGGGGGCTCATCGATTGATGGCCTTGCATATGTTATACACGTAGGGAGCTAGCATTTCGACACAACCAAATGAATTTGATATGTACAAATAATGAGCCATGATTTGATGTGTGTGATATGTGACAAACCTAGAAAGACAAACCTAATGCCTCGGGGCACATCATTAGATGGCCTTGCCTACGTCCAGTCGCAGAGGCAACATAGTTTGACTATGTCTAGGACTAACTTGACATAGTTGACTCTGACTCTATTTTTAGGATTTTTGACATGTTTTGATTTTTTTTGTCTTTGTGGAGTTTTACGATGTTTTTGGATTTTTTAGGAAATTTTTCGACACTGGGATGCTAAGTGCAAGGTCCAATTGACATAGGTCAAGGATTTTCCCCCAGTTAGGTATAAGACTTGTGGGATGGAGTGGAGAGACGAAGTGGACTTGATGTCAATCATTCCAAGTTATGGATAGGACAACAATTTATTATGGGTGATGGTGGAAAAGTCTGATTAGAATGATGGTAGATGAAAGAGTGAAGTCAACTACACATGGTGCCTGTTTGCTAGGTTTTCACCATGGTACTTATCCAAAGCACCACCGAAGTGGTTTTCACTATTGGATGAATTATTTCTCTTTACTATTTTATGATTTTTTATTTTTTTGGTGTCACAAAGACACTTGTTTGCCAGGTTTTCATCGAGGTAACAATTTTTTTGTTTTTCTATTTTTTTGTATTTAAATGATTAAGACAAGACTCTCAGAAGGTATACATAGAACCTCTTCAGATGAAGGTTATTGATTGGTGACAAAAGTGGTTCTCCTTCAAGGGTTGAGAGTTGATATGATCCCGATCCAAAGGATTCTGTAACAATGTAAGGCCCTAACTAGTTTGGTTCAAACTTGCCTAGCTTTTCTCTTTTAGTTTGATTCTTCAGGTTCTCTATTAATACCAAGTCACCAATGTCAAAGTGTCGATTCAAAAATTTCTTGTTATAGCTGCGATGAAGATAGTTTTGATATGCTTGCAAGTGGTCTAGTACCTTTTGTCTTCACTCATCTAATATTTCTAATTCATGTAGTCTTGACACACAGTACTCTTCATCATCAATATGACCTTTCGAGGATACCCTTAAAGAAGGAATTTCAACCTCAATACGTAAGATAGATTCAAAACCAAATACCAAGGAGTATGGAGTGGCACTGGTGGGAGTATGGATGCTTATGTGATAGGCCCATAAGGTAGGATTTAGTTGTAAATTCTAGTCACAACCAGTGTCATTGACAATATTTTTGAGGATTCTAATGATTGTTTTATTAGACGCCTCTGCTTGGTCATTACCTTGTGGATAATATGGAGTGGAAAAGTGGCGTTGGATATGGAATTCTTCACAGAGATGGTAGAATTCTTGGTTTTTGAATGGATGACCATTATCCATGATGATGGATTGGGGAACACCATACCGACAGATGATGTAGTTTAGGATAAACTTGGAAATTTGTATTCAGGTAATATAGGTCATAGGAATAGCCTCAATCCATTTGGTGAAGTATTCAGTGGCGGTTATGATGAACTTATGGCCATTGGAAGATGGAGGGTATATCTTACCTATGAGGTCAAGTCCCCATTGGGAAAAAGGCCAAGGTGAAGTTATCGACCGAAGCTCCTTTGTTGGCACATGTATCAAGTCTTTGTGTACCTGGCACTGTCAATATTTCTTGACAAAGACATATGAGTCCTTTTCCATTGTAGCCCAATAATAGCCCAGTCTCATAATTTTCTTGGCTAAGGTAGGACCGTTAGAATGGGATCCACATATACCTTCATGTACTGCACATAAGGTTGCTTGTGCTTCTTTAACATCAAGACATCTGAATAAGGTATTATCCAAGGCACGTCTATAAAGGGTATCTCTAATGATGGTATATTTGGAAGAATTATAGATGAATGTCCTACGTTGGTTATTTGACAGGTCTAAGGGTAGGATTTGGGCATGGAGGTAGTCATATATGTCCTTGTACCATGGGGAAGTAGGACCAACAATCGTACACACCATCACAAAATCGAGGACATCATAAGGAAGGACTAAAATCCGTTCAACCAAAAACTCAAATTTAGGTACGTTGCTAGGAATATCCAATAATGAACCAACTATTTCCATAGCATCTTCTACCCTTTTCTAAATGCAAGGTATTTGTTGAAAGTTGATGTTATCAACTTATTGCTTAAAACTGTCTGCCATGCACTTGTAGGGGGAAATTTTCTCATCTTTAGTTTCATACTCATCATTGACTTGCGGGACTACTAGTTGAGAATCTCCATAAACATGTAAATGTTTAATCTTCCATTGGAATGCCATTTTTAATCCTATCACAAGGGCCTCATATTCCACTATGTTGTTTGTGCAAGGAAAATAAATTCTAAATGACCTGGGAATAGTGTCACCTTGTGGTGTAACAAACAGTATTCCTGCTCCTGAACCATGATTAGTGTGAGACCCATCCAAGTATAATTTCAATGTGGTTATTTTGTCAATAAAGAAGATGAACTCATCAGAAAAATATGCCACTAGAGGGTGGTTGTCCTTAATTGGTGTGTCTACCAGCTGATCTACAATAACTTTCCCTTTTATCACTTTCCTTCTCACATACTGGATGCCATATTCACTAAGTATCATTACCCATTTAGCCAATTGGCCTATTAGTGCTGCTTTACTTAGGAGATATTTAAGAGGATCTATCTTGGCAACCAACATTGTTTGGCGGTTTAGCATATAGTGCCTAAGTTTTTGAGTAGCAAAAACCATTGCAAGACATGCACATTCTATGCTACTGTAGTTTAGTTCATATCCCACAAGAGTACGACTGATATAGTACATTGCTCTTTCATGTCCTTCATCATCATTTTGTGCAAGTAAGGCTCCTAGTGCTGATTGAGTTGTTGAAATATAGAGTATCATGGGTCGGGTATCTGTAGGTGACATTAACATAGGTGATGTGAGTAGATAATCCTTGATCTTTTGAAAAGCTTCTTGGAATTTGGGTGTCCATACAAATGGTACCCCCTTCTTGAGCAAATGTTGGAAGAAATGTATCTTGTCTGCTAATTGTACTATGAAGAATCTGATAGACTGTAGTCTCCCTTGTAGTGTTCTTAGTTGACCGATGTTGGCTGGTGGAGGCATGTCCATTATAGCTCTTACTTTTGCAAGGTCCACTTCAATGCCTCTTCTAGAAATGATATATCCTAGAAGTTTTCCTGATTTTACTCCAAAGACACATTTTTTTGGATTTAGCCTTACTTTGTAATTTTTTAGTCTTTAAAATATCTTTTCTAGTACTTTTAAATGATCTGCTCTTGTCAATTATTTGGTTATCAAATCTTCCACATATTCTTCCATGAGAGTATGTACAAGGTCATGGAATATTGTCGTCATTGCACGTTGATATGTAGCTCCAACATTTTTGAGCCCAAAAGGCATAACATTCTAGCAATATGTTCCCCATGGAAATCTAATTCTGATTCTAGTTTTGCTCGAGTGAAAACAAAACAAAGGGAAAAAAAACAACTCAAGGGATAAAAAGAACCAAGAGCGCAAAAATAAACAAAAGTCAAAGAAAAGAAAAGAATCGAAAAGCGGGGCTAGAACTGGGACCGGAACCAAAACTGAAACTAAAAATATTTGCAAAGTTCTAAATCCAATTTCCGCTCTGAATCTGCTTTCGACAGACAAAAAAAAGAAACAAAGGCTTAGGAGAAAAACAAACAACTCCTAAGACCCAGAGAAAACACCACAGACAAAAATGAAAACAAGGGGGGCCCATTTTGACCAAGGAAAAAGATGGGGTGGTTATGCAAGGCATAAAAAATGGCGACTTAGCTGGGAAAATGGTTTACCCATTTTCAAGATACTGAAGAATTCAGTCACCCATAACTTTTGGGTTTTGAATCATGTTAACTTAAAATAAGATCAGATATGTTGAGTAAGGTTGAGATGGAATCTCAAATGTACGTTATCATGAACTACTTTGAATCTAGGTGTGTGCATATATGGTGCATCCTTCTTTATAAAGACTTTCCCCACCCCTGAACAACTACACCTCAAATCCAAGCTACATAGGTTGAGTCCTTCAACTATCATGCAATGAAATCTTAGGCATTGCTCCACTTCTAGTTAGGCATCAATAGCCCCGATGGAGATACCTCTATTTAGGAATATGAGGAATATTAAAAAGTCTTGCACACACTATCATTATAGACTTAACAAAACAAGTTCATTTGGAAGAAATCAAAAGGATCTTTTTCGCCGCAATAGGTTTTGAATTGGAAAGAGATTCCAATTTTTGAACTTGACACAAATCGGTTGTGATACCCATTCAAAAGCTCAAGCTCTTCAAAAGAGTGAAAAATATAAATGTCTTTCAAGTAAAACAATATATCTTAACTTCATACAAAAAATTTGATAGAATCAACAACTTTGTCTACTGATTCAACATGGATAGATGAAAGTGAAGCATATGTTGGTATGAATTGGATATATAATTCTCAATGTGAAGCTGGTAGATTTAGTTCAAATTAACTATCACCTTTGTGAAAGAAATTTTCAAAGAGATCCCATTGGAGAAAAAATAAGATTAGAGGAGAAAAGATTGTCTCCTGAAGGGCTGCAACACTGAAAAATGTTGCATGATCTGAATTGAAGCGTACATGATAATCTGAATAATTCAGACATCCAAAAAAGGCTACATAGAATCAAAATTATGACTTCATTGTAATTTCTTACCACTAGCTTTGAAAATTTTGCTGGCATAAAACATGAGAACATTGATTCCACACAATTGTTGGAATACCATCAAGCCGACCCCAACCTATACATGTATTGACAATAATAAAAATAATTTAATAAATCAATGCTTTGTCATGACTCATAAATTCAGAAAATCAAATTGTTCATTAAGAATGTGCTCACTATCACATGATGTGCATATTTGCGTTGAAATAAGTCTAATAATATGCCCTTTGGAAGGGTTTCTAACTCATCCACGTATTCCTGAATAAGATAGATCCATTCTTTAGTAAGATTTTGAATCAAAATCAACAAAATTAGATTATAACATTCTTCCTAGATCACTAAATTTTATAAAATCAATCAATATGTAAGTTTTCTCCAAGGATAGTTAGTTGAACTCAAGATTTAGTATTTTTATTTTCATGATTTCAGTTGCCTCAGCAGAAACATCACAATCTTTTCCTCGAAGGGCTTGCAATGCTACTTTAAACTCTTTCTCCGGTCTTACCTTTGCCTACAAGTGAACTATTGGGAATGTAAAATGGATACTATAAATTAAACCCAGCAACTGGAATTGAGCTTTGTTTGGATTAGGTTCCCATAATTTCACCCACTCTTTTAATTGCCTATATATTATAGCGTTTCAAGCTAATAAGAATGTAACATGTCTAAAATCTAATCTTTTGCACTGCTCTCTACTTCGAGAATTATTGCCAATGTACATTAACCACAAAACATGATGAAATTACCAATTGAAAAAGCTACTCACCAACCACCTGGGGGACTCTAGAATAAAGAAGAGACCCAAGACCAAAATAGAACAGGGGATAAGTCCTACAAAGACCATTCATGCCAGATATAAGTGGACCAATGTTGAGTTTGCTCACATGCAAAAATACAATTTCAATGTATTCATGATACTAAACCTATATATATTGTGAGTTTTACTAGACTTCAACCTAGATGGAGAACATTCATTGCTTATTGTGATGTTTTATTTGATGAAAAAATGTCAAGTGGTATCTTAATGGATTTTATTACCTATAATAGCAAGTTTGTGCCATGTCATGATTGTGACAAACTTCTCTCTGTAGACTAGCATTACTAGGTGGTTTGAGTTTTCAAGAAGAAATTATTTTGTCATAATTTTGGTCATAAAGTTGCACATTGTAGAAGGTCTACAAAGCCTGTTAAGAAAAGTGTAGATAATAATATAAGATGTTTTAAATGTAATCATCTTGGGAATATAGCACACTTTTGTAGAAGCAGTGTTGAAAGAATACTTAGGGATCAAGAAAAAAAGAAAGGATCACAAATGGTTTGGAGAAGAAAGCATAATCAATTTGGTGATAAAGATGAATCTATGAAAAATGCACTGTGCACTCTATGCACAAGTGATACCTTCTAGGTCTTGAGAAGAAGCAAATATTTAGGGGGAGTTTTTCATGGTAATATCTCTTATCCCTATGAAGAAAAGAGTGAGTAAGGATAAAAATCATGGTTTCATGAGCACAAATCATACTATTGCAGATATAATGATGGTTCACATCGTCTTTAATAGTTTTGATGTCAATGTTGTTAATGGAATTCTGGATAGGAATATGTAGTGTTAGTTTGACAAAGGTTGATGGACGACAAGTGAAGGGTTGGTAAGAATTGGTATATCTTATACAAGTTTGAAGTCTATATACTTTGAATACTTTGTTCATCTATTTTGTCTTAACACTATTATGACTGTGGCAAAAGTTAAAATGATAAAATTGTCTAAGTGGTGTTTCGAGCAAAAGAGTCAAGTTTTTCCATTGATTGAATGGTTAAACTTTCATTGAATTGGTTGTGCCTTAAAGATAAGTCTCTATCATTATTTTCGGTAGTACTCTTGATCTTGGAGTTGAAGTTTGTAGTTTCAGGAAAAGTTCAGAAGTAACACAAAGAGAGTTATATGAGATATCACTGTGATCCAGAGTAGTATTTGTACTAAGATCAGTGGTAGCAGTAGGTGAAAAATTAGGTGTGACATCTACCAAAGTAGGTTAATTTTTTATCCTACAACCCCTAGAGAAGACAAGGAAGCTATGTGTAAGACTGCACTTGCAGAGTGTCAAGGGTATTATTAAGGAAATTGATGCCAAGCAGTAAGGAACATAATTTTTGCAAAGGATCTTTATATCAGACTTATAATCATTAACAATGATATTGTCACTAATCATTATGGAATATTTGTTGAATCTTTGACAGGGCTGGCTGTGTGTATGATAGAATGAATTTGTAGGTTTTTGGTCATGGAATTGTTTCTGTTCTTCTTCATTGTTTGTTGATGATAGCTCTTGCATATGACAGTTGTTGCTCATCACTTTTTCATCATCATGGTGTTTTTGATTTGATGACATAACATATGTAGTACCAAACAATATTTGTGGTTGATGTTGTTTCAAACTAAAGGTTTGTCACTGGAAATTTAGTGGAAGTGATTTACATGGTTGTATATCCTAAAGGTAGTGAGTATTACTTTGGCTATTTGCATCTTGATACAGTGTCAGCTATGTTGGTGTCAAATTTCATGACCTTATGGTGTCTGTTATAAAATTTTGTTTTGATAATTGCTCATTCATTCAAATACACCAAGAAATAATACAACATAATCCTGGTGTCTTACATTATAAGCATAATGTCTAAATATTTATCTTTGATTCACTGTGGATGCCATCTATATTAATCTGTAACTTAAGTCCCTTCTATTCTTTGTCTCCTCATATTATTTGTGTGTACACTACATTGAAGCTCCACTTACTCCTTTCGCTACCTGGAGCCATTATAACCGTAAGGAATACCCCTTAAAAAATATGTAGTGTATTAAAATGTCCACTTTGCTAATTAATAATCCACCTATTTCCATAATAGTCATCAAATCTTGTTGAGTTGTCATGCGATTATCATCCCCATGCATCCATCATCTTCCATTGTAGAATTTTTCCATGCCCTTATTTTTATTTATCATTTACTTGTGGATCTTGTACACACTCAAATAAACCTCTAGTGTGCCCTATACTCACACTTTCCATTTCCTTTGGTTTGAATGTTGAGCATAGTCCCTCATGCTCCACATATGAATGCCTACATGTACTTCAATTCTATTCAACTTACCTTGTGCAACTATTGCATCTACCATGCTACTTGACAATGCACATTGGAGATGGTTCTCACCATAGATAAGTGATTTCCAATTTCCTAGATTAAATGAACAACAAACACTTCTACTTTATTGGTATTCAGCTAGCTACACAATGGGATGGATCAGTCTTGATTATTCTTTGCACGTACATATCCAACACATCCCAAGTTATATCATATCATATTTAGATCTCACATGCACACCCTTAAGCCTCACCCACATACAATGAACTTGTTTGTGCAATGCAATACTCCTTTTTGTGATGATTGGTCACATAATTAATTTGACACTTATATAATTATTGTGCTTGATTAGTATTTGACACAACATACACACATGTACACGTACAAATCTATTTGTCCATCCATATATAAATAAAGTTTAGTGCTAAAATAATGATAACATTTGTAGAAATTAAAGTGTCAGAACAAAATCCTAATATAACTTCTAATGGCTACCATGACCTTACTATTAGTAATGAAATAAAACTATGTATAATGTATTTAATCATAGTATAACTTGAGTTGACTACTGTAGACCATTTTTAATGATAGTTTTAAACAAAAAATTCTAATTTGATTATGCCATGTGTTATTATCTATCTAATGATGTAAGTTCCTAACTATCAAACTTTTAATTTGCCTAGATGTCCCTGAAGTATGCTATCATAGAATATATTTCCAATATGAAATTTATTATGCTTAAAGCATAATAAATTTCATATTGGAAATATATTCTATGATAGCATACTTCAGGGACATCTAGGCAAATTAAAAGTTTGATAGTTAGGAACTTACATCATTAGATAGATAATAACACATGGCACAATCAAGTTGCAATCAATATTTTCATTCATTTTTGTCCTTCCAAATCATACCTTTATAAGAATTAGTAAGATTCAACCAATATGCAACCAAGATAAGTACCGACCTTACACAATTTCTCGAAGGAATCTATTCGATGCTAGATCCATCCGTGGATAGCTTCCCCTACAAAATTTGTCATCCAGAGTAACATATGAGATGTTTTAAAAAGTAAAATAAGTACAAAGGGTAATGTATATTGAATTAAAGAGAACTAATGAAAATCACATAAGCTTAAAAGTGCAACATAATGAAATATTGAAAAGTGCATTACCTTATTGAGCTTCTCTTTGTTTCAAGAATAGTTTAATATTCTCTACTTAACAAGTCCAACCATGTGAAGGTGGAAGCTCATTCCCCCCCTCGCCCTCCCCCCCCTCACATCACTCTCAATTCCCCATACCCGATCATATAACATTAATAAACCATTCATCCATTAATAACATATAACACTCATTCATTCATCCATTAATAACATATAATATTCATTCATTCATCCATTAATAACATATAATATTCATTCATTAACATATAACATTCATTCATTAACATATTCACATTCATTCATTAACATATAACATTCATTCTTTGAGATTTTACATATTATCAAAAATATGGTTGTCAATAATATTAGTTTTTAACATTCGTTAACATATTATCAAAAATATGGCTGTCATAATATGATTACAATCACTTTTTTTTGTTTCTTTTTTGAAGCTAAAAAATGCTAAACTGGAGTATCATTTTCTAAATCATTTTCCCCCCCTTTAGTTGTTCCGCCCTCTGCTCATGATCTTAATGTATGCCTAGTTGTGTACTCATGACGTGGAGGCTGTTGCAAGGGGGGTCTGCTGCAATAACAAAGAAATGTTAAATTGATATGTTTTATTATTATTGTTACAAGTATTTCATTAATTAAAAGAACATTAGAGAGGTGCTCTTTACCTGATGGGGCCACATCATGTTCCCGATCTTGTCTTATAGCCTCATGCTCAACATGTTGAACACCCTCTAAATCCTGATCTCGAGTTGAAACATGAAAGGTTACACTAATTAATACACCAATTGCAATTAAATATGTTTAAAAAAACATTAGAGTGGTCCTCTTTACCTGATGGGGCCAAATAATGCTCTTGATCTTGTCTAGCCTGATCATGCTCAACATGTTGATCACGCTCTACATTCTCTAAAGTTGAAACACGAAAGGTTACATTAATTAATATACCAATTGTAATTAAATATGTTTAATTATATTAATCCATAATACGTTTTGTATAGCACATGAATACATCCAGTATTGGGATGCACACGACCATGATCTTCATCTACAGGTTGTGCTCCACCCTCACCAGGCTGCATTCCAATGTCATGTGTAGTATTATCATTGCTTGCCTGTTTAAAACAAATAGGCACATAATTACTTTATGGTGGAAATTAATATTGAATAGATTGCACAAGTATTCAATTTTAAATAAAATTCATTGAGTTTATTTACCTGGGTGTCGAATGCAGTGTAAGCTTGTGTTTGCCCAGTCAAGAGTCTTAGGCTTTTAGCCATGAATCCATAGCCTTGTTGGAAGGAAATATTCAGGTCCTCTTTTGTGGGTACTCTGTTGAATTTAGAGCCCTGCATTGTTGATTTTAGTGTCCACTCCCAAAGATGTGTTCTAAGATTCATTTGTGACTTTTCTAGTCCTTTTACGTGACATTGGACTGATTTAAAATCACTTCTAAGTGTTTCCAAACCTATAAAAACTACCCCAAGAGTTTTAGAACTAAACCCAGAAAGACACCTATGCCCTCCAAACACTTATGTCCTCAACACTTATGCACTTTGAATACTAGTGTTTGGGTTAATTTGGGAATTTGAAATTTTACACAGATTTATATCCCTAATCTCTAAGTTTCCCTAAAATGCTTTCAAATGGTCATTTAGACTTGGGACATGATGTAAAGCTATCATAATTTTTTTCCCAATACAATTTTTTTCATTTATTCTCTCTTTCTATAGAGTTTGTGAAGCTCCTACATTGAACATATCTGCAGAAGGATCCCTAGTTGAATTTCCTTTGATCCTCCATTGCTAATTTCTTCTTCATCATAGCTAGATCCTCCTTGTCATCCTATCTCCATTGTGTCATTTAATACTCATCTACTGTATTCCTAATTTCCTTTCCAATAGCGTCTTAAAATCCCTATTCCTTTGCATTCTTATCTTCATTATTGTACCTATTGGTGTAAGGGAAAGCGACAAAATGATGACGACACTATGCTTGAAAGACAAAATGTTGTAGGTACTACCTTGGTTTGTAAGCCAGTTATGGAAGGGAGGAATGCATATATTTTACCAAGCAATGACCTACCCTTGGTACTCATTGTCCCTTGGTCATTGATTGGTAAGAAAATTACAGGTTAAAGAGAATGAGGGTGCCAATATAAAAGATATAAATCACTTACACTACTCATTGTCCCTTGGTAGTCGATTTTCCCTTTCTGAGTGTGCTCAACCTCGTTACTCTGGCTTTCCTCCTACCCTATTTTTCCAGTTAGGGTCTCTGTGCACTAAGCTATGTCATTCTTGCACTCAACCTTGCTGCTCTGGCTTTCCTCCTACCATGTTTTTCCAATTAGGGTCTCCGTGCACTAAGCTCTCCTACGCGCGTGGGCCAAAAATCAAAATAAAATGTGAAATTCAAATTAATATTTAAGTTTGAAGTGAAGGAAATTCCCTTTATTTACTTAGCTTTAGAGGCTTTTTCAATTTATATCTACATGCCCACTCTAGTGGCTACATATGGCTCCATATGTAGATTGAATTTGTTGAATATATATTGAGTTTAATTGATTTTTTTTAGTTCTAAAAAAACCATTTTGAGTCTTGATTATGATTAAAAAATTATGGATTTATAAAATGTCAACTTTATTTGAAAATAATGTCGATTTGTTCATATTTGGATCAAAAGGGAATTCTTTGATTTAAAAAAAATCCTTAATTAAAAAAGTTAAAAAATTTAAGTTAATCAAATGTGGATTTGGGATTTTCATGGTTTCTCATTGAAAGTATCATTTGGAATTTTTTTAATTGGGAATGAATATGAATGGGTTAGAATGGGAGAAAAAATGACTCCTCAATATTTTTCTATTTATAATCTTTTGAGACCGTGTCCAAAACTGTTACTTGAATTTTGTTGCATTGATTTTTGTGTTGTATTCAAATGGTGATTTAGGATAAAAAACCTAGGATTACGGATATGATGGAGGAAAAGAGTGGCTCTCAATGTTTTTCAAGATAAAAAATGATGTATGTAGACAAAATGGGTATAGATTTATTAATTAATCAAGATTCAAAGTGATCCATGGAAAAAAAATGGGTAGATTTATTAATTTAAGTGATACCTAAATTGTATAAGGTAAATAAAATGAACTAAGATGAGTTTTAAAATTTTGCAATATATTTTCAAAGCACTTGTAAAGTCTCAATGTGAGTGTGAAGGATGTGCTACACTTTGAGAGTTGTTAGAAAATATGTTGCTTGGATACCCTTTCCTTGTGAATGGGACGCATACTCAATCTCCACTTAGCCATCACTTTGCACTACTACAATGACACTTCTATCTAATGTGAAAATCATCTCTAACCATATATATTTTTGTTGGTTGATACCTTTATTGTATGATTTCATACTTGTGTTGTATGCAAAGTCTTTAGCATGTGTGTAATACATATCATTTATTTCAAGTGAGTGTGTTTGTTGTTTCTATGTGTCTATCTCCTAGCACAATGGGATGGACCTATAGGAACCATACAACTGAGTAGTATTCAACCATTATTATGGATTACCAAATCTATTAAAGTGGCACAATATCATGCACAAGTTGGAAAATGCTTCATATCCTTATTGATTTTAATTTATAATAATGTTATACATATATAATTTAGAATATTTTGGTTCTCATATATTACTTATATCATTTATATTGGAACCTCCTATTATGTGGATTGTAAACTACCCACATAAGTGATGATAGAATTATAATTTATTTTACTATGTATTGATGTCGATGTCAAACACACATGTAATTTCACATTGATTTTACTCATTATTGATACTAGAGAATATTTGATTTGGGATTATAATAGATGTAATATGCTAGCAAATATTCAATTATATAATATCATTAAAATGCTAGATATATCTATTTCTCTAACCTTGATTTTGCGTATGTAAACTTGTTGTAGGGTCATGTTGTTGTGTCATTTTTGTCCTCCTTGTGAAGGGAGAGTGAGTGGGGTGTGTTGGGAAAATTACCCTCCATCCCTTATGTCCTTGAAATTATTTTAGAGTCCTTTGTAGACCTTATAAACTTTGAGTTCAATACACATCTTCCATTTACTCTGGTTTTGAAGATTGGGTGTGATTTTCCACCTTGGGTATGGTTTTCAAGAAGGTAAGCAAGAGAAGGTGTCTAGATATATATTAAATAGTTGAAGGGGTTTAATAGAAGAAGAATTGAATATATTAACCATCTATTATGTTGATAAATCATATTAATTTCACTAAATCATAAAGCTAACATAAATTTTAGATTTAAAAATAAAGAGAATAAGAGGGGAAGAAGCAAAAAAATTTCCAAAGGTAGGAACCATGGAAGTGGATGAGGAGCTCATGATGATGATGATGATGATAAAACAAAAGAACGCATATAAGGTTAGTGCAATAAAAAATATAACTTCAAAAGAGGTTGAGGTAGATATGGAATAAATGGTGGAAGGTAATCAAGAGGAACCACTTTTTTTAAGTGTGGAGGTAAAGTTCACAAATTATTTGTGTAATTATTCACAAGGAGAATATTAAAGAAGATCTAAGAGAACCACAAGATCATTACATCTTGATGAAGAAGTTTCTTCTAATAACTTGAACAAGTATTCTAGAAAAAGGAGAATCATTCTTGCTAAAAATAATTTTTCTAGTCTTGTAAAGATCTAAAAGAACTATTACAAATAATTTCTTAGTTAGAACTCTATGTAAGTTTGGTAAATTTAATAGTGATTGTTTTAACAATCAAGTTTCAAGTAAAATGGTGAAGAAATTAATTTTGAAGATGCTAGCTCACATCCCAATTCATATAGAGTATCTTGGTTACAAAATGATCATAGAATTTTGGTTAGTGAACAATATCATGAAATTTAAATTGGAGTATATGGAGATGAGGTTTTTTGTGACATTATACCAATATATGTTTGTCATATTTTGTTGGGTGGACCATGGAAGTTTCATAGGAAACATATACATGATGGGAGGGGAAATACTTATAGATTTACAAAAGATAAAGTGAAATGTGTACTTCTACCATTGAAAGAGGGCGGTGAATGAATGATTGATATTGCAAGAGTAATGTTAGTAAATTACATGAAATCCCTAAGAATGTGAAGAAATAAAATAATTTATTTGTTATTTTACGAGAAAAGAAGATGACACAAAAGTGGGAGAAGAAAATGCAAGAGTACATCCTCATTTTCTAACTTGTTGACATAGTATATTGATATTAGTTTTAATAGTTTTTTAGAAATATTTTCACTAGAGAGAAGTCATAATATGTATCTAATTTAAGGCAAAATTTTACCTAATAAAGCGACACATAGGTTGACACCAACTAAAAATGAAGAATTAAACTAGCAAGTTGCATAATTCTTGAAGGATCGATTGTAAAATAAAGTTTCATTCCATGTGGAATACTACTGATTTTAGCACCAAAGAAAGGAGGGGCATAGAGAATGTGTAAAAATTATAGAGCTATAAAAAATATTACTATCAAGTACAAATTTCCTTTACAAAGGATGAATGATCTTATGGATTGTTAATGTGGCACAAAATATTTCAACAAGATAGATTTGAAAAGAGGATGTCAACAAATAAGATTAGATTTTAAAAAATAAATTATTTATTAAGAAAAATTTACGTGTTTGTCCAAATTTCAACGAAACTGTTTGTCGAAATATCGACAAAAATCAGGATCGTCGAAATTTCGATGAACGTTGTGCACAATTTTTTATTTGATTTTAAATTCCACATTAAATATCACAGGTACCCAAAGATACATCTAATTATACATCTTTTGTCAAAAAAAATTGTCGTATTTTGCAGTCAAAATGAGTTAGTGATATATATGTAGATGGATTCAATGGCTAGGATTGATGGCATGGTGGAATTAAATAATTAAAAAATATTAATGAAGGTAAATTAGTCTAAATAAATTAATTGAGTAGGTATTAATTCAGTTACTTAGTTGTAAGGTTTGGGAGATAATGCTATAGTTAATTAAATTGATGTAAATTTATTTAATTAAGGGTGATATAAGGATGAATTAAATAAATAAATATTATTTAATTAATTAATAGATAGAATGGGGAAAATTAAAGTGTGGTCAAGTATGGACATATTTAGATATCTACAATAAATTTAACCTCTTGAAAGGATATGACCTCAAAATCTTTAATTTCATGGTCATTGAGAATTTGGGGGATAGCATTCATGACTTCCTCCAAGCCAAAAATATCTTAATTGGAATCAACCAGAGTTTCCTAAAAGTAGGAAATAACAATGTCAAAAATATCTTCTTCCTTCAAGATAGTATCATCATTTTAGATGGTCATAGTTTTGATATCATTTTGACTCTTATTCTTTAAAGTGGATTTATGGAAGAACTTGGTATTTCTACCCCCCTTAGAAAGCCCTTGGATTTTGGACTTATGTTTCTAAAAGATCTCCTTTCTCACAAGGTTGTACCACTCAGACCTTATGTTTCTTTCTTTCATACAAGTGTCAATATTAGTCAATCCATTCTCCACATCATCCTAAACTTCCTTCAGATCTTTGATCAATTTTTCTTTTTGTGAAAGATATTTTCAAAGAACAACCAATTCCAACCTTTGAATTTTTCTTTGACTAACTTTATTTTTTTAATTAATTGAAGCATATGAGTACCATAACAAGGGGTATTCCACCATTATTTCACAAGGATTATGAAAAAATGATGAGAGGCCCACATAATTCTATATCGAAAGGGATAAGGGATTTTAGGAATAACATCATTCCACCTAAGAAAAATAAAATTATGATTTGAACCAGTCCTAAGTAGGGCCAAAAGAGATAGACTAGGTAAGATATTCCAACCACTAGAAACAAGGAATATTTCCAACCTAAATCGAATAAGATTATTATCCTACCTTCTATGAAATCAAGTAAAATTAGACCCTTTAAAGTCAATATCCATAATCCCCACAAAAAATTGAAATCAACAAAATCCTACTTTCATAACAGTCTTCAAGTTCTCCAAGTTTTTATGAGGGAACTATAGGAGTATTGAAGTTTTATCCAATTAACCACTTTTCTTTATGCATAGATATCATCTAACTAGAGATAAGGTCCCACAACTATTTTCTAGTAGGTTTATATTTAGGATCATAAATATTCATAAGATTCCACTTAGTGGAGTTAACTAAATCCTCAAAAGAAACCAAAAGACTATTTTTCCAATATTGACCTTTCCCCCCTTAAATATACTAGGATTCCAAAGCATAGAAAGGCCTCCTAAGTCACCTTCACCCAGAGAAACATAAAAGTCAGCAGAAGGTCAAATTTTTATAACAATTTGAGCAAAAGTAGACCTTCCATTTTAGTTTCTTGAATCATGAGAATATCCACTTTATTTTCCACAATACAGCTCTTTAAGAGGTGCTGCTTGAAAGGGTTTTTAAGACTCTTATATTCCAAGAGAGAATATTCATAGAAAACAAACAACAAATCACAGTCTATTGACCCAATAACCTCAAACAAGGAGGGGCTGTCCCATTTTGGACCTGATTATCATTTATTTTGATTTTTTGGGCTTGACAAATCTAGAGCCCTTTGTTTTCCAATAGCCACATCCCTTGCTACCTCCCTAGCATGAGTGTACTCATGGATAGGTCTTCCCTACTTACTTTCTCTCCCCACATGAGGCTTCTTCATTTCCTTCTACTTCCCATTCATCAGAGTCCACTCTTCCTCCTCATGACCAACTATAGTCTTAGTAAGGGGATAAGGAAGATATCTAAACAAAATCCCTAATAAGGTATGGGAATATTCAATTGCCAATTTAATCTATTTTATATTTATTTTTCCTATTTTTGTTTTGGAGAGTATCTAGGAGGCTTCCATATGTTATTTGAGTATCGACCTTATGAAAATAATTAAACTGATCAAGATAGGAAATTTATAAAGTTGTTATCAAGAGCCCAATGTCCCCTCATAATAACTTTAATCAGATCTTCCTTGTTAGAAAAATAAAAAAATCCCTTTATCTATCACGTTGATAGGCACACTTCCTTTTAACTTCTAGATAAAAATTTCCTATTTTCCAACTTGATCAACATTAGGTCTAAAGGATAGAAACTTATCGACTAGAACAAGATCCATGCCTCCAATCACTTCTTTCAATAGATCATACAAGACTTTTATAGCCACTCCTTCCTCAAAACAGGTAACCAGAGGAACTAATCCCTTTACAAAATTTGGGGAGTTTTGACCAATTAATTTATGCACAAAGGAAACAAGGCCTTCCATAAAAAATAAATATGGCGTTTCCTTGTTAGGAGACACAACTCCCACTTTTTGCAATAAAGCATCAAACATAGGTTGACCAACATCAAACTTGGCAATCGAATATTTAGATTGGGGAGCCCCACAACTCCCCTAGAAACCATAACATGATAAAAAAGGACTGACAGATTGATCATATGGGAATAGCATGACACCTCAGTGCAAATCTTGAAACATCAGAACATGAATTAGACCAAACATTCAAAATTTGCTCTTTCTCCCACTCTCACCCTGAATGATAGATTGCTACCTTGGTGAGTTTAATTTGTTAAGTTCATATACTAAAGTGAAATACATAATGATATTGTAGGTATATTTTTTCCTTGAACTTAAGGTTATACACAATGATATTGTAGGTATAATTTTTCCACAAACTTAAGGTTATTAATGTCTACAACACATATTTCCCCTCAATATTAGCTAAGTTTTAGTGTACAAAATAGCCAAACTTTAAATTAAGAGATCAAATCCTCAAAGAATTCCTCTTTCCAAGATATATTTATAATACAATTATATCTATTCTATACCAATCCATTTAGAACTATAATTATCAATTTAGTAAAAGATCATAGTGTTAACCTTGCAACTTGTTATATGCAACAACTATTTCAGTAGAATGAAAAATATGCATATTAAATTTTAGTGGATTTATACAATCAATTAGTACACTATGACTGTATAAATTACCTATATATAATTATATTGCATCACTTATAAATGCAACATCTGGCCAAAAAGTTAATTCATATTAATAATATAAAATTCAATGACATGGTCATATAGATATCCCACACAAGCTAAGAAAGAATGAAATTTGGCATGATCCTTCAAATATCAAGCAATTCAAAGAGACACAAGAAGCATTTGAACTAACACTTATTTTAGTATATTCTATACATGGATCATGAAAGTGAGAATTACAATGGAGAATAATCAAATCCAAAACTACAACCATGCAAAATGATGTGTAAAATAATAAACACAAATGGGAGAAATCAAGTCACTACCAATATTCACAATGGAATGAAATTTACAAGCTAGTCACAATGTAAAATATAAGGTAACACAATAGAGAATATAAATAAAATAGAACCTAAACCTCAACAAAATTTGTGATTTAAAATATGATTTGAGGACATCCATAAAATCATATAGAAATACATTTGGTATGAAGACTATTATAGCCACCCAATTAAACTTCCCTGCAAAATATGAATGCAAGTGAACCTTTTGGAAAAATGTCACATGAGAGTACCTATAATAAATACATATAATTTTTTAACCAAAAATTTCAAATAAATTAAGTGTAAAAAAGCATATGAATTGTTGGATGAGACATCTTCATGAATAATGATAATGTGGAATTCCATGCAAATAAAATAAATATCAAATGGATTTGTTGAAATTATTTTATAACATTTAAAATAATTCAAATAAAATTAAATAATTTTAAGATATTTCCAATGGTGTAGATGAGTTAGTCTCATCATGCAAAATGAGACTATAATCAAACAATTATAGTTTGGAGTAAAATTATCATAACTTGAATACAAATAATATTTTTCTAAATTCTAATATGAAATATAAAGAATAATTAAAGTAATTAAGAACTCAAAAGTATTTTTACAAAAACCGTAATAGATTATAAACAAAAAAGGTCTAAAGGTTTACAAAATAATCTTTTTAAAAATGTTGTAAAACAACGCACTTAGACCTCTGAAGAATCTTTTCAATCTATTAAAAAGAAATGGCATACATGGGGAGCATCACATTCACCCTCTCAAGGTGCCTTGGGTGGTCTAATTTCCTTCTGGAATACTAAGACAGTTAGTATATCTAATATTTCATTTCATCATAATTGGCAGTTAATGTTTGTATCTCATTTTGAGCTTTCTTTTTGGCTTCTGAATGTTTACGGTCCAACCAGTTCTTCTGATAAAAAAAAACTTTGGGAGTTATTGCAATCAAAGTTGGACTTGATAGGTCAAGATAAATGTGTTCTTGCGGGTGATTTTAATGCAATTGCTAATGATATGGAAAAAAAAGGTGGAATAAGCCCTCCCAAAGTTGTAATTTCAGATTTTGCAGCATTTATTCATGATAATGCATTAAGGGATTTAATACCCATAAATGGTTTTTTTACGTGGACAAATAAAAGAAAAAATTTCTTGCAAATTGCAAAGAGATTGGATAGGTATTTAATCTCCTCAAATTGGATAGGTTCACAGTTTTCCTTTTCTTCAAAAATTTTACCCTTGGTAGCCTCTGATCATTTTGCAATATCTCTAGTTATTTCTGGTAACAACGTCAAATCAATGGGTCATTCATCTTTCAAATTTGAATCTATGTGGCTTAGACATCCAGACCTAATCAATTGTATAAAGAAATGGTGGTAGTCTGTCCCTTTTGTTTATGGTCTAAAATGTTTCAATTGAGTAAAAAATTGGATCATGTAAAGAGGAATCTTATATCTTGGAACCAATTAATCTTCAAAAATATTTTTTCTCAAAAACATTTGGTGTACAAGAAATTAGTTGAAATTAATGAGAAGATTATCTTAAATGGGATGGATAACAATTCATTTGAAGATCAAAAAATCTTACAACTTGAGTGGAAATAATTGCTCTCTTGGGAAGAAGAATATTGGAGGCAAAAATCTAGGGAACTGTGGTTGAAAGATGGTGATAAAAATATAAAAAAAATCCACAATTCAGCCTAGGCCAAAAAATCAAAATCCTCAATTTTCACAATCCAAGATAGTGTGTCAGGTGCTAATCTTGTTACTAAGAAAGATATTCAAGCAGAAGCTATCAATTTCTTCTCCAATCTGTTATCAAAGCCTGTTAACAAAAATGAGAATTTATCTGTTGAAAGAGATGAACTTCTGCAAAACATTCCTTCTCTAGTTTCTTTAGATGACAATTTGAGGTTGCTTGCTCCATTTTCTCTCAAAGAGATCAAAGAGTTTGTTTTCTCAATGTTTCCAGACAAGGGTCCAAGTCTAGATGGTTTCATGACCATTTTTTTTCAAAAATGCTAGGAGTTTATTGGGTTCGATATATTAAGTGCTATGGAAGAGTCAAGGAAATCTAGTGGAATGCTAAAATATTTCAATGTTACTAATATTGCAATCATTCCAAAAAATTTGAATCCAAAAACTTTTTCAGATTTTAGGCCTATCTCGCTTTGCAACAAAATATACAAGATCTTCACAAAAGCAATTTATCTCCACCTTCATCCTCTCATTTCCTCAATTATCTCAGAGGAGCAAGGTGGTTTTCTGCCAGGCAGAGAAACCCTAGAAGGGGAAATAGTGGCTCATGAAACTTTGCATACCATAGCTTATAATAAATTGTCAGCCATGATAATTAAATTAGATATGCAAAAAGCATATGATAGAGTTGATTGGTGTTTTCTAAATCAAGTGCTTTTGAAGTTTAACTTTTCCCCTAAATGGTGTAAATGGATAATGGCTTGCATCTCTAGTGCAAGGTTTTCTGTGTTACTCAATGGCTCATCTGTAGGATTTTTCAATTCATCACAAGGTGTTCACCAAGGTGATCCTTTATCACCTTTCTTATTTATCATCTTGGTTGAGGCCTTGAGTAGATCATTTAAAATTGCAAATCTTCAAGGGAAGATTAAAGGGGTCGTCTTTCCAAATGCAAATTTATCGGTAACTCATTCTTTATTTGCTGATGATACTCTTCTTTTTGGAAAAGCTGAAATGGCAAAAGCAAAAAGCATAAAAAACTCTTTTGGATAATTATACAAGGGTGTCCGGCCAAACGGTAAATGAAGATAAATCAAAGATTTATTTTTTTAACACTAAAGATTCAACTGTTAAATCTATACTCAAGATTTTTGGTTTCAGTCAAGATCAGTTGCCTAGCAAATATCTAGGGATTCCTTTCTTTTCAGGCCAGAATAGGGTTTCGCATTGGAATAAAATTATTCAAACCATTCAATCCAAATTTCTGTCATGGAAAGGAAGATGGTTATCTTTAGCAGGAAAAAATATTTTGGTTAAGTCAGTGCTCTCGTCCATTCCAAATTATTTTATGTCAGTTTTGAAAGCACCCAAGTCTATATTGCTTCAAATTCAGAAATTAATTAGAAAATTCTTATGGTCAGGGAATGTGGACACTAAAAGTAAGATACCATTAATTTCTTTAGAGGCTATGTGCATGAATAAGTTAAATGGAGGGGTAGGAATCCATAATCTTGTTAATAGAAATTTGGCCTTAGGGGCTAAAATGGCTTGGCGGATTTTTTCAAATCCTTCCTTAAAATGGTGTAGAAGTATGCAAAATAAATACTTGGATAATCAGATTCCTTCAAGAATTTTTACTGTCTCTGATCCCCCTTCAGGTTCAAGAATGTGGAATTTCCTCCTGTCATGCAGAAAGTTAATTCTCCCCCATTTATCTTGGGAAATTAATGATGGCAAACATGCACAATTTTGGAATGACTCATGGAATGGGTATAAGAAATTAAATTGTTACAATTTGGGCTCCTCAGTAAATTTCTTGTCACAAAAATTTGGGTCATATGTATATCAATATTTTGATAATGTGAAGTCTTTATCAGGTAAAGTCAATTGGAAGGATTTCTCTACAGAGCCAATTGATAACAACCATAAGAGTATCATTACCACCTTAATGATAGATTGAATAGTCTATGTTTCATTATGTGCAGACAGATTAATTTGGTCAAAATCACAATCAGGTTGTTATTTGGTCAAAGAAGGTTATCTCTCCATCTCAAAATCTAGTTCTCAAACTCAATCTCACAGAGTGTATAGTTTTTGTTGGAACTCAAAAATTCTCCCTAAAGCTAGTTGCTTTGCCTGGCTAGCAATTCAGAACAAAATTCTAACAAGTGATAAATTATCAAGATTAAAAATTTTAGATCCTTTTAAATGTGTCCTTTGTGAATCAGAGTTAGAGGATGTCAATCATTTGTTTCTCTCCTGTCCAATTGCACAAAGTTGTTGGCATTTTGTTTTATCAAGGTTAAAGTTTCAATTACCTCTTCCTAATACTATATGGGATTTATTTACTAGTTGGCCAAAATTATATAAGTCTTCCTTTTTTGCATGTATATGGGAAGTGATTCCTGCTTCAGTATTATGGTCTATCTGGTGGGCAAGAAATAAACTCATTTTTAGGAAAGAAAAACAGGGAGCTGATCATATTCTATCTTCTTTGGAAATCTATATTTCAGAAATTGTAAATGCCTATGTATCAAAAACAAAACACATAGGATCTTCTTTCATGGATTGGGATTCCAAAGTTCTCTCAAATTGGCCTCTTCTATCTCTTCCCTTCAAAGGAAGTCTTCACAATGTATCAAGCAAAGTTGATAGATCTAAGATTTTATGGTCACCTCCTCCTTTGGGTTATTTTAAATTAAAATTTGATGGTGCTTCAAGAGGTAACCCAGGAATGTCATGGGCTGGAATTGTAATAAGAGACTATAACGGTCTAATCCTTTGTGCCAAATCTATCAAATTAATGAATGGTACAAACAATGAGGCTGAAGCACAGGCTCTGCTATTTGACTTGAAAATGGCCTTAGATTTTAAAATACCAAGTTTAGAGATCGAAGGGGATTCTCTTATTTTTATTAATGCCTGCAGGGAAGGATCTTCTCACAATTGGAAATTATCTTATATTGTAAAGCAAATTCAAAAATTTCTGGAAAAATTCTTGCATTAAAATTTATTGCATACTTATAGAGAAGGAAATAGGGTGGCAAATTATTTAGCCAACATGGGATGCAACCAATTTGAAAAATAAATGACTCATATTGTCCAAATTGGGAAAATTGACTTTGAATTGGAAAAATTAATTTCAAAAGAAGAAATTTCTATTGAACAAAATGGATAAAATTTGATTAAAACATTTTGCTGCATTTGTCAATTATGGATGTGATAGGTCTTAAAGTTTTTAACTTTTAACTATCATATTTATTGTTGACATGTTATCAAGATTTATTAATCTTTTTTGTCTTATGGTGCTCATGGGATAAACAACATTAGGTCCTTGTGTATCACTGATAATGTGCAAAGTGTGGTCGATGTTGAGATCACAAGGATCTTTGATCAATTGTAAGAATGATTATAGGGGATGTTTGTGTACATTTCAAAAAAACCTGTTGTCAAAAGTCTGACAGGATTTATATATCGCGACTTATCTAAACCTGTTGACAACTATGGGTAAATAAAAATTATGACAATATAAAGGTTGGCATGTTCATGATGTCAAGTATAATGTCACTTTCATTACTTGTCAAACAATGGTGTTCTCCCGTACCAGATGGGATGGTTTTGTTGGTACGATGCAACTCTGTAGTCATCAGATAGTTTTTCTACAGTTATTTAGCACATTCGGCAAGTTGTGTAAATGATATCAAAGTACTATGTCTTAATAAGTTGGTAAGGTTTTTGACATGAAAAGGAGGTCAGCTTCTAAGAATCAAGGGAGCCGAAAGCTTATATATAGGACAAAAGAGTCTTATTTTCTTCATCAAAAAATTAAGGAGGTTTATTAATATTTGATTTGTCTGTTTAGCTATTAAGCAAATTAAGACACGAGTTGTGAAATGGAGTATCTCCCTTAGAATCTTTGAATGTGGCTTCTAGATCAAAGTTGGGAAACACCAGTCTCTGGTAAGCTTGATATACAAAATCTTCAATCTATTTTCAAGTTTCGTTGTCCCTATGATTACAAATGTCTCAAATGCATAATTGGGTCTGAGATTCTTCACCCAAAATCAAGAAGGCTGATTTTTCTATCAAATGTTCTCTCCATCTTTCTTTCTAATATCATGGATATTCTTCAGTACTTGGAATCAGTTAAAGTCATTGCTGACACAATGGTAAATGAAATATTTTTGAAAAATGAAGCAGTTGTTTGCAATGCACATAAATATGTCTTCTCGTGTGGAGAAGGTTATATTGGTGGTATCTTCCCTCCCCACTTTCTTCCTCATAATAAGGCAGTGGTTAATGCTTTTGATGCTTTAACATTATCTTTAGAACTTTTTGACCCAAGTCATTTGAATAAGGCAGTGGTTAATGCTTTTGATGCTTTAAAATTATCTTTAGAACTTTCTGACCCAAGTCATTTGAATAAGGCTCTATCGAAACTCTCTCAACATTTGGGGAGGGATATGTCTGATAGTTTCAGGGAGAAGTTCTATTACATATCTTTTCTTCTTTATCATAATTGTCATCATGCAACATCTTCACTGCAAAGAAATTTGAGACAAGTACACTCTCAAGCTAATGAAGGCTCTCATATGATGATGGAAAAATAAGGAATTGAAGATCAAGGTGACAATTTAAACGACTTCATGCAGATGGAGGATTAAATGGAAATCATTTAAATTTTGCAGGTGTTGCAGATTATGTAATTTCTTGTGAGAAAGCAGCTAGTTAGTAGTATTAGTATCAGATATGTTTATACTCTTAGATAGATTGACTTTGATATGATTGTATGACTCTAAAAAGTCATCATTTTGTATTCAAAAACTTTAAAATATTGATCATTTTTAGATTTTGGGCTAAAACCAAAGGTTTTCTCACTAGCTCTTTCCTCTTGGTATGCCCTTTGAGCCCGAAGAATGTAAATTTTATTACATATAATAATTATATATAGTGGCTTGCCACTTTTGTCAAAAAATAAAAAATAAAAATAAAATTTATGTCTTTATCTTATTCTATTGAAATATGCAACAAATTATGTTACTATTTTTTTCTATACAATAAAATATTATATATAAAAAATTATTTTATCACAATCATACAAATTCAAAAAATGTTGAATAGAGACATGCATTTCAAATCGTCAAAGTATACAAACCTAAATGTTTTTCTTCCAAAAAAATTACAATGTTCAATTATAATAGTAATTTTATTTATAAGATAGACTCAATTATTTTATCAATCTAATGTGCCAAACCTAAAATGGGTAAAATCACATAAACCCATCAATAATGAGGGTATTCACAAGACATACATAAACTATATATCATATCTTTACAATGAAATTTATATCCAAAAAGTAGTTTAAATTGGTAACTAAAATAGTCACAACACTTTTTATGACCAAGGTTAGCTCGCCTCACAATCGTAGGACTTGCAAGTAAGTCCACCCTTGAGCTAGGATGCTCCCAAGAAATAAATTTGCATAAAACAAAAAATATACAAACATCACAAATTTTCAACCATGTAAATAACCAACTCACATAAACAAATATTTAGAAGATCCATAATCAAGGGGGAGTCAAGGGGACTCACTAAAATCTTTGAGAAAGTAATTAAAATAGAATAACAATATTCACTTCCTTATAAAATAAAAATTTCACCACTCTAAAATCAAAAAGTTCTCCATCGTCTAAATCATCCCCAAGAACACAAAAATATTAATTTTTATTTATTTTCTCTATAGCCCATTCACCATTCACAAAGACACTTATGAAAAATATGATCCAAATCACATAATCCTAGCAACACAAATAACTTACAATATTTGTATTTCTTGTCCACAACATAATCACCATATACAAAGGAACTCATGTCAAAACATATTTCAATAACATGTTTTCCTCAAGAGAGGGTCCATACCTCTCTCAGCCCCAACACATGCATGGATATTAACTCAAATAGTAAAAATTGCACCCAACATAGTCTCATATACAAAATGATCAATTCATAAAGTAGTAACACAAAGGGATTTTCAAAACATAAAAATAAAAGGATTAATATAAAATAAGCAACCATATTTTTTTCATAACAACCCCAAACAATACTATCAAAATCTAAAAATGACTTAAAATATTACCTCTATACTTCAACCAAGTTAGGTGAAGTCTTGATCCAAATTATTTTAACTTTAATCTTCTCCAAGATCTCAATCTCTTCCTCCAATCTTCTCTCTTCCAAAACCCTTGTTTCTCAAAAATAGAAAATTTGAACAATAGAAAAACCTCAACCAAAAACTCTTCCAAAGGAGAATAAATAAAAATTTAATAGAACTAGGGTTAATTTTTGACAACACATTTTAAAATTTAGTCTTTTCCTCCAAAAAAACATTTCACCAATCTTCCAAGGCACTTTTTAAGCCTTTAGATATTTCCAAGATATTCTATAATTATTCAAATATGGGCTGCAATAATCCACCATGGAACACACAAAACATTAGCTCAAAAAGATATGGCATAATTTTTTTTGAAATGCAAGTTATAAAACTTATGAAACATTAGTGCAAATAGGCACATTAGGTCAAAACTTGACATATTGTCATAATGTGATGTCACACAAATGGAAGACTAAAACCTCATAATACTCCCCAACCTAATAGAAATGTTGAGAACACTAACTATACTAACCATGTGAAGGATTTCAACCTTCCCAATTCTTCTCAAGACTAGGTAAAAAATCTCCATAACCCTTGGTTTAACAATGAGAAAACTTCAGAAGAATGCACAAAAAATTATGCAATAGCTACCAAAAGTCCTCAATCATGACACATAAGGACATACACATAGAATGGGACCATGATGAACAAAATTTTTTTTCACGGTTTTCCCATACGAGGCCTCGAAACCTAGAGGAATGTGCATGTTCTAAGATAAAGATTTTTTCACTAGATTATGAAGGTTTAGTTTACTAAAATGACTAGAACAAAAAATATACAAGGAAAAAATATTCACTAGTGGCATTGGGATAGGAAAAACATTGGATAGGTTTGGTAGAAAGGGTTAACATTGAGTTTATTTGGGGAATAATATTTCCCAAGCAAAGGACAAGGCCGCCCCAACAAAGTTAACCAATTTTTTGAATTTTAAACCTACAAAACCAAGTCGCCCCACTATGCTACCATTCTACCCCTTTAAGAACAAGGCCACCCAAGTAGACTTAGATATTTGCTGGGTAATCTAGGTTACTTTTCGGTGAAATAGGGTGGTCTAGGTATAGTACCAGGACACTCAACTAGGAAAAGGAAAGCATATAATTTCATTTTAAACCCAAATGAAATATTCCTAAGTTAATTTTCACATTTTCATACTATAATTATGAAATACATAATACATTCATGCTTGGTTTCAACATGGAGACACATAACTAAACATACTCTTTTCCATGATCAAATTTACATTTTGTCTCAATGAGAGGTCATTAACATTGTTATTTAAAATTGTCATAAGAGAACGTATCTAATTACATAAACTTAGATGCACATGGTACCATGGTGCATCTTAATCCATGAACCTCTAGTCCCCAATGATGGTTACCACACCACATGACCATGTGATACATGTAGGATCACTCCACTATGCTAGGAGATAGTCACGAGGCCCAATCACACACACATAATACACATGGGGAGAAGGGTATACACTTACATAAAACACAAAGAATATATGACATATAAAATACAATACAATCACCACTAACATCAAATGGAATAGCACTTCTTTCAGGTGCTACTCAATCTACTCTAGGGTTAAATATTAGAGAGCAAGAGAGGGAGTGTCATTGAAAAAAATCACGTGGGGCTAAGCATGAAACCAAGTAGCCTCTCATATAGAAAATTATACTTGAATTTACAAGTCATATGCTCCTAGAATGGCTTATCTTCCTGGATTGTCCTTATCCTATATGTAGACTCAAGGAATTAGAGGAATATCCATTATCTTGATTAGTTAGTTACCCATTTTTCATTAGTTATCACTTGTTAAGAAAAATCATGACACAATGATTTCCTACAAGTCACTTTGGGTCAGGTTCATGTTGATATCCACTCCCATAACCCTCTCAAATACTTAATCCCTAAGCTCATTACACCAATGAGTGGCATGAAAACAAATGCACAACTTCCAAATTTATCCAATTTTCATTATATTTTTCCACAACACCTATTTCCACATTTCACGAAGCCCACCTTCATCAACAAATTCTACAACATCTAATTTCATTGAAATTTTCAAATTTTCTTTACATTTCAACATGCCAAAAACTAGAAAATTCTTAAATACTCCATTAAATAGCTTGAAATTTAACTTTTTCTAAAATTCAAAAAATAAAAGACACCCTTTTGAGCTAAATATAAAGAAAATCCAGTTTACACTATCAATTTCAAATTTTGAGCATTTCCCAAAAATTTGGGAATTATAACCACATATTTTGAAAAAAATAAAAATATTTTAAAAACAAGAAATAAGCATGATATTTTGCAAATTGAAATATGCTGGGAGGATTCTACATTCACCTAAAACTATTCCCATACACAAACTTGAAATAAATTAATTAAATTGAGAGAAACACATGTAAAATACCTCAAACTTTATCAAATTTTAAAATGGGAAATGTGTCACACATGCCAAAAAAATGCTCAAATCCATACACAAGCACATTCCCCTCCCAATTTCTATTTTGATGCAACCAATCTAACTCAATTCCCCATCTAACTGCTTTCCCAATCACCAAAACAAGAATTTTCCAAAAGGAGTGTTTTGTCTCACACAATTTCTTCACAGAATAAAAATAAAAACATAACATAAATTGAATGCTTTTCCCTATTTTACCATTTTTCAAAACCTAATTAAAAATTAATATAATTTATATTTTTCATTTCTTTAATTTGAAACTCTCTCAAATTCTCCTAAAATCCATTTCCAAATATCATTCAACATTTAACTTCACCATTAAATCTATACAAGCATAAAATTGAATTAAATTTATGGAAAATGGAAATTTAATAAGACAACACACACAATATCACTAGATGTTCAAAAAAAGGAGACAATATCTTAAATCATACCAAAGACAATATCTGGTCAACATGGATAAGATAATGGGAAGTTCCACTTGAATTGAGTATGATGGGTAAGGCTAGCAATTATGACTAATGTAACATCTCCCATATAAGTATCATTGGGGAATAAATCAAACTTGTGAAGCCAAGTGGAAAAATTCCATGTACCTGTATCCACTCAATTCACGTCAAGTGTACTTGTGCATATACATAATAGTTGAAACACAAACAATTCCTGAACGAGGTATACTTAACCTTGGCTCAATCCAAGGGGCAAGGTGGAGTAAGGTAAAATATTTATCTTTTATTTTTTATCTTTGCGTATTTTCCTTATTTCATTTTCATGTCTTCATTATGGCACACTCAATGGGAACTACATCCATTTGAGTGTTTTATGATTTTTCACATCCCAAGATCTATAATAGTGCATTCATCTTGTGTTTTAGTAATTTTGCATCAAGATTAGCACTTGAAATCTATTCTTTAACACCTATGTGGTTCAGAACTTGTGCTATGTTCTTTAGAAATTCTATTTTTGAGCATTTCTTTGTCTTTTTTTCTCACTTGTTTTTGCATTTTTTAACCTTGTGTGATTTTTTTGTACAATTTTGAGTAATTTTTACTATTTTTTTCCATTTTAATTCTCTATTTTGTAGTAAAACTATAATTTTACAAGTGTTTCTACCTAAAAAATAATAGTGCTTGTGGTTGGTGGATTTTATTGATTCCAATGTAAATTATCACTTCCACATTATAACTTAATGCCTCTCATTTCAACACATAATCATATCAATGCTTTCAACCCATTAATCCATGCTTGCATATTTCAAGTATAATCATTTATTTTTCACTCTTTATATTTTAGTGATTTTTCATTTATTTTAGCACTTGTTCTATTTCAACACTTATGCACTATGTTTTAACACTTGTGATGTTTAGTGCCTGTGCACTATATTTTAGTGCCTTCATAATTTTATAACTTATCGATGTGTATCAACACTAGTGAAGTATATTCATTATTTTGGGATTTTTTAGTATTTTATCTAGCCACATTTTGTAGTCTAACCCTATTTTCACAACTTAAAAATGTTGGCCAAATAAATATCTTCAAACTACTAGCATATTTGTGTTGTAGTTAAATTTATCCAAGGCTTAATATTTTCCACTAGCTTTTAGTTGCACTTAAGTCATATTAGTGTGGAAATAACTTTTTGTTGTTGTGTCTTGAAGTGATTTTTGTGGGAGTTAATGGTGACTCCCCAACACCCCCAAGAATATTTTCTAGACCAAAATATCTTCCATAAGAGAGAGAAAAGCAAGAAAGCTTGCTCCAACAATACAAGATTGAATATTGGTTGAATATGTAAATGTACACGAGATGCCTTGCTTATAAAGGCAAGGTAGAGAGATTGGATTATACAAGATCATGACAAGTGTCTTAATCCTATTATATGAGACAACTAACAAAATGACTACCTAGGAATCAAGCATTACTAGCTAGATAATATAAGTTCTAGAAAAAGCCAACTAAGACTTCTAGAAATAATCTTCTATCTTAAGTAAACTTAGGGTGATCCCACAATGTTGGTTTACAATTTTTTGAAGATTCTGAATTTTGCTAAAATCACATATTTTTAGAAATATAATTTTTTAAGCCTTAAAAAGTTACATTTTAAGGATTTCAGTTGAAGAGGGTTTGATCAAACCACCTTGAATAGAGACGTGCTAGTATTAAACAATACTTGTAATGGAGTCTCCTTTACACTTATCAAAATGCTGATAAAAAACCACTTTTGATTTACCTTTTGGGGGATCAAATGAATTGATTTAAATTTTATTTTTTATAAGTATGTAGTCCTTATTATAAGCTTCCCAAAAAGTATAATTTTAAATAAATTTAATTTTATTATTAGATTTATTTTTTATTTCTTGTGAATGTAAATTTTTCACCGAAAATAAGCTCTTTGTTCTGCACATGTGGAAAAATAGAAGATTATCAATTTTTTTTTTGAGAAATATTAGTGTACTAGATATTGAAATCCTTGATCCAACAATTTTTTTTTGAATTTTGATACATACAATTTTTTTTATGTTGTATACAGTCTGCCTATGTTTGAATTGTAATTGGTTTGACTTCAAAACTTGATTAAGAAAAAAATATTCGATAAAACACTATGAAACCAAATGAAAGTGCTATATATTGTAGTTACAAATCTAAATTCGAGAAAATTAGAATTTTATCCTTCATGGAAATTTTTTATGTTGTATACGGTGAGCATCACTCCTTAAAAATGGTGTTTACTTAAAAAACCTAGTTTTCGAAGGAGATGGAAAAAGAAGTGCAATTAGATTCCAATTTTTTTGAAAAACATATATTTATAATCTACAAACAAAATGTCACAAATCAATAGTTTGCATCATCTTCAAATTCCTCACTATTTAACCGCTATAGGAGCCTAAAAGTGAAAATTTAGTTAGAAAAAATCAATTCAGTGTCCAGTGTGGCCAAAAATTTTAAACTAGTATTGTGGGATCACCCCTTAACATGTAAATATGTCCCCTAATTCCCTAGTGAGTGAATTAGCTAGGTAAAAGACATTTATTCACACCAACACCGCCCCTTAAGTGCAACTTAGGAAGAAGATTATTATTCAAAATATGCAAAGATGAAGATGAAGATGGGTCTCAGCTACTAGGCCATGTTAGGTAACCATTTAAAAATGAAAATTTGAATGCAATCAATCTCTCACAAATGGAGAAAATGAGAAAACCTTATGGGAAAAAAATCCTCTCCAAAAGAGAGAAAAACAAAACAAAACAAACATGATGTATGGAGGACTCAATGATACCCCCCAAGGACTAGATCCATCATGTATATACAATCAATGACCCCCCATAAGAGGGAAAAAGAGAAACAAGATATCCCCTCCATAATGAAGAAGCTCCAATGACGATGAAGAATGCCTGAAAACAAAAGATGATCCAATGTCTACAAGCAACACATCTCCCCTTAGGAGGAAACAAATCCATATGTTGATGAAGAAGCCACTCCATGTCCAACTAAAAGGAGGAAAAATGAAGTCTCAAGATGTATTCCTCTAAAAAATGAGTAGGAGTCTCCAAGCTTGAATAAGTAACAACATAATCATGGTCAAAATCAACCAAGAAACATGAAAAATCAAGAGAATGAGGGAAATCATGAATGTAAACCACCAAAGACAAAGAAGATGGAATAATAGTTGTGCTGAAACTGTTATCAAATCTAGGAGAGAAACCCCCTCAAGTGTGTCCTCCAAATCTGCTATATGAGACTCCACAAACAAGTTAGAAATCTGTATTAAATATTCATCCCACAAAAAAAATCTGAAAAACTATGACCATCCTGCTAAATAGAAGCATTGATGGGTGAAGAAACAGGAGGTGGACTAGGAAGCTCAACATTGGTCTCTAGAATACCAAGGTGTAGATGACCAAACTTCTCTTCACAAACATGGTTCACACTCAATGGAATGTGTGATGTAATCAAAGGAACATTATCACCTTCTGAAGCAAAATTTTAAAAGGAATACATAGGAGATGAATGATCAACCATCTTGATAGAAATAATATTCCTAGTCTCCAAGTCCCTTATGTACACTCTATCAGGAGTGAACTCAATTGTTTTACCTTGACCCCTATGAGTAATTTGATAAATGGAAAGGAGATTTTATGTCAAGGAAGGAACAAAAAGTACACCATTGAATTTACCTTCCCCATGTCAATAGAGCCCTTCCCACTTACCTTCATCTATGTATTGTTACCCATCAAAATATGAGGTGAATTACAAGGCTCAAAAGAAGAGAACATATCCATATGTCATATGATGAAATGCCCTTGAATAAAGAAGTCATCTATTATATTCATGACTTGTAGAGGCCAAGAGTTCTCATCCTTTCATTTTGTGTAGCCTTTGATACTGGTGAAATAATAGATCCAACAAAGGGTACACAAACCTACACAATGATGACACCAGCTATGGAATATTTCATAAATTCTACCCACCAAATACTTTATAACCCACAAATATATATTGAAATATTTTTCCCTACAATAAAAAAATTGCCCCAATTTTTTCAATAAAGCAAATACCTTAGAAAATATTTTTCTAAATATTTTTTTGTGAATTAATGATGATTGTATTGCCCGGGAGGCCGTATGGCTTGCTCAGGCAATTTTTTTTGCCTCATAAATAACTTTACCTAAAATGGATGAATTTACAGTTAAAATTTGTTTGATCAACCTTTTGAATTCAATGGTGATGCCGATCTGGGCCTAGAGTGCTTTGAAAATTCAGTGACCTTCTAGATCAACTACTCTTCACACTTTTTCAAACCCTTATAGATCATCCAAAACATAACCAAATTTGACGAAACAAAAGGAAAACCTGACTTTCTTCGATGCCTTGGATTGAACTATGAGGTCCTTGAAACCTCAAAATGCACCCAAAAAAATCTTCAAGCCAACATGAAACCCTTAGATTTTGGAAGGAATATGCAACAATAGAGATTTGATAGCATGTGGGAGTTAATGATGACTCCCTGACATCCCCAGGAATAGTTGCTAGACCAAAATATCTTCCACAAGAGAGAATAGCAAGAAATCTTGCTTCAACAATGCAAGATTTAATATTGGTTGAATATGTAAATATACATGATATATATTTCTTATAAAAGAAAGGTAGAGATATAGGATTAGACAAGATCATGAAAAGTGTCTTAATCCTATTACATGAGACAAATAACAAACTAACTACCTAGAAATCAAGCATTACTACGTAGATAAGATAAGTTCTAGAAAAATCCAACTAAGACTTCTAGAAAGAATCTTTTATCTTAAGTAAACTTAACATATGAATTTGCCCCCTAATTCCCTAGTGAGTGAATTAGCTAGGTACAAGACATTTATTCATACCGACAATTTTGGTGTATTCTTTCCTCATGCACAAATGTGCAATCTTGAGGATCAAAAACAACACTTACTTTCTTCTCTTTTCATTATTATCCTAAGGAACTCAACATGTTAATGTTATCCCCTTGCACTTCATGTGATCTTGGGTGATTGAAAATACTTAGATTATTCCTTCTAGGGGTCTTTCTTATGAATTTTATGACCCAAGATCACAACCTCAACTCTCATATTCTGGAAAATTATAAAGAGTAGAGGGTGAATCAAAATTCACCCTCTTGGAAGTGGAATCTTTTCAATATTGAATAAGCCCCCAAGAACTTTTTTACCTTGGGAATGTGAACCTGGATAATGGGTTACCCTCTCCTCTTGTTTGATTGAAAATTTTCCCTTTCATCTATGGATTTAGCCTCGCATACACTTGAGGTATGTGGAGGACTCCCTAGCAACCTTCTTCATTCTATTTTAAGATTTTGTGGTCATCTCTTATTATGGTACAAGGGAAGAAGACCACGCCCTAAAGTTACTCATGAGTACTTCCATGTGTTGAGATATAATTCACCTTGGTGGAGCCTTTTATACTCCATAATAAGGCATTTCATGTATACATGGATATCCCTAGCTTTCCCTCATAGTTAGATAAAATTACTGGATTAATTTTTATTGTGGACCCAAAATAGGGCTCAATCTCACTTGAATAATTTAGAATTATATAATTTTTTGGCGTGTCTTATTTTCTAAAACTGGTACATGCCTATCCGACTTTCCCTTCGCCTTTCTAGTTTATCACCTTTTTCATGTTTTTCAATGCATATGTAATTTAGTTCTTGCATAATTTAGCACTTGTGCAATTCAACATTTGCACATTTTAACACCTCTCGTGTAACACCCCTCTATTTTTCTCTTTGTATCAAATAGTGCCCTACCTTTTTTTTCTTTGTTTTCTGGTTGCACTTAGACTTTGAGATACCATGATGCTTGTATATTATTTGATCGCTATTTATAGAGCAATGTATATTTTATGTTATGATATGATGTTACTCTATTTTGATGTTATCATTTGGCATGCCTTTCATTAGCATAATGATTATTTGGAATAACATGGTTATATGCACATGAGTAGATTATATATGTTAGAAATTTTAGTTTTGTGATAGTGTATTGGTGAAGGGGATGAAATTGCATCACTCGCTTGTGAGTGCCCTGTGATTCTGCGATTTCCTCTTCACGGTGTGTTCTATTATAATGTATATATGCATGTTCTATATATGTTCTGTTTATAGGTTTGTAGGTATAGGACATCGACTCCATCTAGTTTCAAAGGTTTGAGCATGTCCACCCAACGATAATGTTGATTGGGAGATAATAGCTAGGATTCTTGTGTCAAGCCTTTACCCTAGTCCTAGTGTGTTGTCGGGTCTAGTCGGTTTTGCTTGTTAAAAGTTGTTTATTTTGCTTTGAATTATTATGTTGTAATGGATTTAATTATTTAAAATGATTATTAAATTAATCTTATTTTAATGTTAGAAGTTGTGAATTAATTAATTAATTAATTAATTTTAATTGGTAAATAGTCTAATCTTAGGATTATATTATTTATTAATTAATTAAATTAGTTTAACTAAGTTAAATTTGAAATGATAAATGTTTTGAAATATTAAATGTTTTAATTTTAAATATCTGGAGGATTTTATGCAAATTGGTTGTTAAAGATATTTTTGAGTTTTTACATGTGTGAGAAGAATTTATGAGGTTGTTGAAAATTTATTCACAAGGAAAAAATTGTGGCTTTAATGGAAGAAGTGAGAAGCTTCTTCATGAAGAAGCACACAAAGGATATTTGGTGTGTTGGGAAAAATATTAAAAAAGAAGTCTTTTGGGAATTTGCATGTGATTTGGAAATTTTTGGAGAATTACTCTCGAGAAAAGCTTCGTGTTCTTGATATTTTTAAAATTACTCTCGGGAAAAGTTTATGTGTTGGGAAATAGATTGAAAAGAGTGTTTATGTGATTATGCATAGGTTCTAGAATTTTTTTGGAAGAATTACTATAGAAAGAAGTTTTGGTGTTCTTGAATTTTTAGAAAAGTTACTCTTGGGATAAATTGATGTGTTCGGGAAATTGTATTGTTCGGAAGGAAGCTATTGTTTAACCGAGAAAAGATACTTGGACCTGTGGAGGAGGCACTACTTCAAATTTATGAATTCATAGGCATTGGACTACAGGTTCATTCTTTAATTTTTGTTTAGTTTATATTGAAAAAATTCTTAGTTTAGATCTTTCTTTGTAAAAGATTGTTTGTGCAAACTTTTAAGTTTGAGTTTTGTTTTAAAAATTGTAATTGCCGTATATGAAATCCTCTATAGAATAAAATTAATTGTAGAATGAATCTTTTGTAGATTGAAATTCTCTGTGGGAACTATAGAAAAATTGTTAATTGGGATTATTATGAATATAGATAAACCCAAAAAAATACAGTTAGGAATCTGGAAAGAAAATCTTCTTCAGAAAGAAATATAGTCTTTTGTAGAATATTTTCTTGTAGGATTTGAACTTCTCAAGAAATTTCTTGTAAAATTAATTTGTGAGAATTTTATTGTTCTTTTTTCTTAAAATGTGTTGTCTGGGTAAAGTTGAAAGATTCCTCTATGTTTTTATGTGAGAAATTCATCTGTATTCCTATAAGTTGGATTTTCAAATGTATTTGAGAAAATTTCTTGTAGCTGATCTTTTTATTTGAAAAACAATCTCCAATTAAACTAATTTGTTGAATTCCTTAAATATATATATATATATATATATGTATAAAATGAATATATATATATATATATATTTATTTTATAATATTAAAAATTTGTGATTGTCATCTGTACGATAATATTTTCTTATGGCTGGGGAGGAAAATTTATTTGAAGAGTGTTTATGTCTACAGAAGTACATTGGGGAGGAAGTGGTGGAGGTACTACCTCCATCGCCGCCCCCACAAACCTCCCCACTCTCCATTCTATGACCGCACACTTGGGAGATGGGTTCGGCTGTGGTTTCCCACAACCGCCCCTCCCAAGTAGCATGGTGCGTGCTTTTTCTTAAAAGCGATCTGTTTTTTTGTTAAGTTCATCATTTCCTTGAAGCCTGCTTGAATTTTATTGCATGAAATTAATATTTAATAAAATATATACTTTGTTTATAGATATATATATATTATATATAAGTAAATATATATGTAAAAATATATATTTATTTATATGTGTATATATATATATATATATATATATATATATATATATATATATATATATATATATATATATATATATATATATATATATATATATATATATATATATATATATATATGTAAAAGTATATGCATATATTTAAATATATGATTTTTTTTAATGTGGTTATTTTTGGATAATGTATATAGTTTAAATAATTAAATAATAGTTATTGTATATATATATAAATAATTTTATTTAAATAAATCTTTTATAAAGGTGCATGTTATATATGCACAATTAGAAGAATTTTAAGGTAAAACATTTCAAATAGAAAAAAATTGGTATTAAATATAAAAGTAATAGAGAGAATTGAAGTACTAGGTAAATTGATTTTATTTGCTGAAAAAGGGTGTTATTTAATTAGTGTATTTGGATAATTTATATTATTGTTTATCACTGAATGATTAAGGATTTAGGAGATCCAAATAATAGATTTAATTCTTGTCTTGATTGCCTTTGTATCTGGTTTCTTCTAGTTACATTTTTGGGGGGAAATTGCTTAAAGTAATAGTCAATAATTTGTAAGTCTTCCAGAAGAATCTTTAGATTTGGGGGTTGTTGTATTGTAATGTCAACCCATTTTAATTTCCTTGGGTAGTGTGTATGTTGTTTTAAGTGAGTTACCCAGTTTCCACAAACGAGGATTTGTGCCTCCTAGTTTGGAGTGGATTTTTCATGCGTTTCCTCCTTTGTTTGGAGTGGATTTTATTATTTGTTGTCTCCTTTGTTTGGATTGGATTTTGTTATTTGTTGCCTCCAATGTTTGGAGTGGATTTTGTTAAGTGTTGCCTCCAATATTTGGAGTGGGTTATTTTATCTGGTTTTGTGCATTATGTTACCCTTGATGTTGGTATTGATATGTGAGTTTTCAGTAGAAGAGTGGCTTCCGTTAGGGGCTAGAGCCCAAAAGAGGTAAACTAGGTAACCTTCGAAGGTAGTTAATCAAGTGAAAACATAATTAAAGTATTTAGGGGATTGGGTATTATTTCATACTAAGTAAGATAAGATAGCCTCACTCATGGACTCAAGTGCTCGTTTGGGCTTGGGATGAGTGGGAAGGCCTGGAATGGCGAAGGTCATCTACCTTATCTTTTTGAAAGGTATTTGATCCCGCATGAGTGAGTATGGGGCCAAGGATTAGTTGAGGCTACCAGGATATCCCAAAATGGGGGTCAAGAGCTAGGAAGATCCTCATTGGGTAACCCATGTCAAGCTATGTGATGACACTCTTTCTACGACAATGGTTGGTATGTACGGTTTATGTGTATGGTTTTGTTAACATACTTGATTTGTTATAACTCTAGAAGCAATGTAACCTTTGTAATAGTGTGGTTCTTGTACTTGTGTTTGTTTAGTCAATTTTGTGTCAGCCTGTGTCTAGAGGTAGTAGGACTTGTCTAGGATCCTCGTTACTATCTCCTAGCACGAAAGGTGGGCCTTTGGGTACCACTTAGTTGGGTCCCCTTTTCTTCAGTTCGTGATGGTGAGGTTTTCTAGTGGAGAGCTCATGGATTCCAGCTTGTTTATTCCATGCTTTGATTATTTTTACAAATGAAGTTCTTGTATTTTATTACCCCTCAATTGTATTCGAGGAGGTCTCATGTATATGTGACAAATTTGTATGAACTACCTCATTATGACAATGAGTGTTGTAAACCTTATTTGATGAATTAATGTAATATTGGAATCTTGATGTATATCTTATTTATGTGATGCAATTTCTATGTTTGGAATGTATGTACATTTAATTATTCATTGGTTATCTTTTGTTATGAATGTATTTATGTTTTATGTTATGGGAATCAGACATAACCTTAGTCTTGTAGCCATAGAGGATGTTGGTGATAGATAGTGAACTTTCATGTTATATTATACTTTAAAAAAAAATTGTGCATTTTTGTAGTTATTGTTACTTCCTCTAGGTTTACATGGTGGGGAATTACATCTCCCTCATCTATCAATCCACATACTATTTCAACCTATCCCTTTTTATCTTTTATATTCATCCTTAAATCCCATTCTTCTAAATCCCTAACCCACTTCTCATCCTTCATCCTAATTTCCACCCTCTTCTAAAATTAAAATCCAACTCTCCTAATTAACATTTTATCTATCATTCCATTATTATCATCTTCATCCTCATCTAAAAAATTTAATCCCAAAGTCTCATTTTCTAAACATTCTTCCACATTTAGGCCCAATATCCTCATCTTCTATTCTCATACCGTCTCATTGTCAAACCTTTCTTCCAATCCAAATTTACACTTGACTTCAACTAAAGTGTCAATCAACCATTCATCCATATAAATTCTTATAAATCCAAATCCTCATCTCAAACCTATTCAACCTTCATATTCTAATCCTACATCAAAAATATCCTAATCCACTTCCTAGATCATCTCTATTTTTCATCCATTATACACAACTTATCCCACATGTGAGCTCAATCAAGTAAAAAATTTAAGATTTAACCAATTAATTCAACTCATATTCATCTAATCTCTTATAATCCACCTTTTTCCATCCCAATCCTATATAACATCAAGTATTCATTCTATACCTTTCAACCAATCATTGATGATGATGATGATGCTAGTCTTGTTGACCAACTTGAGTATGATCCCCATGATGATAATGGGAGTATTTTGGAACAAGATGAGCTCCCCCCATCATTATAAATTATTAATCATCCCATATCCACCATCCCTATGTCCCAAATATCTACTATATTTACTCCCAAACATTAATACCTTCTAAATTACATCCTCACCTATTGCTTCAACAATGATAAAGATGTCATGGCTAGACACCTCCTAAATATTGGTGTCAAACCTATATCCTCCCCATCTCTATCAAATCCCAATAAATCTCATCTTTCTTATCCCTCCCCTTCCTTTGATAAGGGAAACCACCCTCTCTCCAAACTACCCCTCAAACCCCATCCACATCACAAATATCCATCTCCAACTCCTTTTTAATATATTTTTCCTCATCCTCCATCAAAAAATTCAATGAAGCCTCTACCTCTTATTCCACTTTATCATCTCCCACATCCTTACAATCCACATCATCCCAATCCTACCAATCCATTTAATCTCATATCTTTATATATTTCATTTAAGGGCTATTAGCAAAGGATTCTAAATCCTTGTGAACAAGAAAAGTTTTACAATATTTCCACATCATGCATATACATTCATCCCCTTACCTCCCACCTCTCAAATCTACCAAATTCCTCCAATCTATTAAACACAAAAAATTCTCCATACATGCACTCATTTATAACACTAACCTTTCATCCTCCCTAGTTTCCTTTAAACACATCCAACTATGCCAATCCATTAGTAGAAATCATGCTCCCATAAAGTCAAATATAAATCAAAGATCAAAGAATCTGTTCCACTCCATATCACACCCCCTTAGAAATCAGGATCAAATCATATATTCCACTCCATATCAATATCCAAGTATCCCCTCCACTCCATCTAATTATTCCCTTCCATCTCAAGATCCAAACATCCCATCCAATCCATATCATGATCTGCTTTCTCCTTAATATCTAATCATCCCTACTAATCCCCTTCATGATCCTAATCCTTCTCAAGATTCTATCATCCTCATGCAACACACTCATGAACCCCACACCTATCAACTTGATTACTCTATCCTCATCCAATTTGGTTTCCTCCAAACCTATAATTATTTCCACCTCATATATCCCTCAAAATGGACTTGCATTTTTGTTTCCATAATAACAAGTATCCCATTGGAAAAACTGTTTTTCAAAATATCACTATAAAGGAAAAGTGCTAGGTATTCATGAGTAAGGCATATTAGAACCCATAAAAATAAAATAAAATACAAGTGCTCATTGAATATTCATCGAATGGATAAGTTGTTCAAGACATTATTAATCCTTTTATTCCTCCCAAATTTCAAGTCAATCCATCTAAATAAAAATATACCCATTACTCACCTTTCAAATATACCTTGATCCCTTATGTTCCAAATCCCATTCCTTCCTCTTTCAATTTTTTTTTGGGTCCTTATGTACCAAAATAAATCTTTCATATCTTCCATCCATCTTGGGTCCTTACATACCTCAATCCATCATTCCTATCACATTTATTTCAACAAATCCTAAGTTCACCACTTTGTCACCTCAAATCCCAAATCAAGATTAAAAAAGAACACATCCTTGAATTCCTATAAACATGCTCCCTTCCTCATACCATTCATAAGATACATCATCCAACTTCATGCACCTATACTATTGCTATTGAAAGCAATTCAGATGCTAAATCTAAAAGGAATAAAGCCAAAAATCCACGCAAATAGAAAAAAACATCATGTTCCTTCAAAAAGACATGATAAATAAATAAAAAAATGATCCAAAAATAAGCTAAATTAAAATTTTTACAAAGTCCCGTGAACTAAAACCTAAAAAAATATATGTGGATTCCTAAGAAAACAAAAAAAATACTACATCCCAAATTACAATCCAAACTGAAATCCAAACTTACTCTTCCAATCATCCATCTAATAATATCCCAAATTTTGAATCCATTTTGGACCCTTACATCCCAAAATCCACTATCCTAAGTCCTCCATCCATTTTAGGCCCTTATTTCCCAAAATCCACCTCCACTCCTCCATCTAAATCTCAAAAATTTAAAACCACTTCTACTCAACAAACCCACCAATCCTAAATATTTATGTCGATATTGATCTTGAAAAAATTCCCATCCACTTATTCACAAGTCTTCAAAAACCCCATTCATTATCCATTATTCATTCATCGTCATACTCTTGTAATCAAATCCTTATCATAGATCATTATCCCTTTCCATCTCCCCTTCCATCATTCTACCAACATCTATGAGTATACATCCAATCACCATGGCCCATCATAGTACATATTCAATGGATACCATCCATGGAAGTAAGACGATTGATTCCTTCCCCCATCTCCATATCAACCATCTACTATTTTTGAAATACATTTATCCACATCCCTTTCTATTCCAAAAATTCCAAAAAATTAAAGATAAATAATCTATCCAATGGTGAAAACCACTTTTCATGGCACCTTGGGCAAGTACCATGATGCAAACATAGCAAATAGGTGTCATGTGTAATTCCCCATCCTCTTGCACTCTACAATTGGGGGAAAAATTCATCCATGTTGTCTTACTTACAAAATCTTATCAAAATCCTCTAATATCATTCATCCCATATCCATCATCCTATCTAAATCCATATTCCTTTCCCTCCTTTGATCTTGATAATACTAGGGGTAAAATATCCATGCTATAAACTTTACTTCCTTGTGATCATCCCATATCCCTCATCCTATCTCCTTCCTCCCATCTTATCCAACTTCATTCTCATTTTCTACCTTTGACCTTGATAATACTAAGGGTATATCCATGAATTCTCTATACAATAAAATCATTACTTCCTCTCCCATAAATACCCCTTATAAACCAGCCCCCATCTCATGATATTTTACCACTATTAAGCCAAAACAACACTACATGAATTTGGGGCATTTTATTCCTTTGCAATGTAATCCTTGGAGATCTATCCTGATATCCTCCATCTACCATCTTCATATCTCTTATCGCCATTCATACATATATCCCTTGTCATTGGTTCACATCCATTCCATTATCCAAACCATCATATGTTGGATGTTGTGGTTGTGTTTCTAATATGTGATTTCCATTGATGTCAACACTATTAGCATTAATGTCTTTAAGATTGTATATGTCGAGGATATTGAGAAAATTATAATAAAATATGTTGCAGGTTGTCTGTAAAGTAGTGAAGATCAATATGATGGAAATTTCAGTATGTTGATGGTGAGAATTTTTGGATTAAATGGTTTGTTTTCAGGTGTATCTAGTATATCCACCAAAAGTTTCAGAGGTTCACATGAAGATTTGAGCAAGCTACGAGTTTTTGTGTTTTGACAGTTATTTTGTTACTGTAGCTGGTGTTCTTGGAAGAAGATAATGTGATTCTGGTAATTTGAGTTGTTGTGAATGCTCCTATGGTTTTCATGGATATTTCTAGATCATGCTCTATCTATGTTGCATGTCAGCATTGATCGTTGTGCTCACGATTAGTGATTTTCTCTTGCATGTTCATGTTTTTCATGTTCATTGTAGCGTGTTGTGGATCTTTGAGGAATAATTTTTGAAGGTGTTTTGTGTTCAAGGATATTGTTTTAGGTCCCCACTATGTTGTGGCCGACCTTTGTAAATTCACATTAATAATCTTTATTGTTTTGGGCTAATAGTTTGTATTCATCTTATTATTTTGAAGAAGGCGGCATGTAGCGATGCAATTCATTGTTGCGGATATATATAAGCATTTTTTTCTTCATTTGAATGAGAGCGAACAAGTGTGTGCACATGAATAATGTTCTAAATATTTTAAAGGCAGAGCAGAGTGTGAAGAAGAGTGAAGAAGTGTTCATGTGCTTAACTAAAACTGTAATAAGGCATTAGCAGATGCTAATTTCTCAGTTCAAAATCTGGATGGTTGTAATCTGAATTTTTTTGTAAGACAATGAGTCTTCCTTTATATTTGAGTAGTGAGCTCTAGGCAATGTTCCTGAATGCATGTGCATTCCCCATTTATTTTTCTTATACTTTTAACAGGGTATAAACTTGTGGACTGACCCCCACCATGGTTTTTCCCCTAATAGGGTTTCCACATAAAATTCTTGGTGTTATGGGTATTTTTGATGTGTTGTTGATTTATACTTTCATGGTTATTAATTAGATCTGAGAATAGGGGTTAATAAATTTAATAAGTTTGAAATTTTGTGACAATTGATTCACCCCCCCCACCCCTCTTAGTTGTTTGCCCTTGTGTTGCCAACAATTGGTATCAGAATAGGTTCCTTGGAATAATTTTAACAGCTTGAGGTGATCTGGGATGGCGATACATAAGGATAGTCGGAGATTTGATGGAACAAATTATTCTCCGTGGAAGACTCAAATGGAGTGTCATCTGAGATGCATTGGTGAATCCTACTAGAGCACTACAAGTAATAGGTATGTTATTCCTCAAAATGGTCCTACTACTACTATTGAGATTAGGGATGTTGAATACAATATCAGGGCTAAGGAAGCATTTTTGAGTGATTTGATTGATTTTGAGATGAAAAATGTTATGGATTTGAAGACTTCTTATGATATCTGGAAAAAGTTGGAAACTTTGTATGAAGGTGATGCTAATGTGAAGATTGCTAAGCTAGAAAGTCTGAAAGGGAAATATGAACTATTGAGAATGGGTGATGATGAGAATATTACTAATTTCATGCAAAGAGTGAATGAAATTGTCTGTGCTATCAGACGTGTTGGTGGAAAATTGGATGAATGAGAGATTGTTGCTAAAGTGCTTAGATCTTTGTCTGATGCATACAAAGTCAAAGCTACAACTATTGCTAAGCTCCAGACTATGAAAAATGTAACCAAAGATATGTTGATTGGTAAACTTACTGCTTTTGAGTTGAGTGAATTCGGTGATGCCCTTCCTAAGATAGAATCTACATTCAAAGCTACTACCTCTGGAAGAGATAAGCAGAGATATGATCCGAGTGAAAGTTCTTCTAGAAAGTTATTCAAGTATGAGGAAGAAATGAGACAAATTGAAGAAGAAGAGAGAGAATTGGATGAGCTTGAACCAATTATTGTCAAAAGAGAAGCCAAAGGACAAGGTAAGTATAAAGGAAACTTGCCTATTAAACATTTTTCTTGCAATAATATAGGTCATTTTGCATGAAGGTGTCTGAAAAGAGTTCCTAATTCAAGACTGAACAAGCCTAAATTTCAAAAAAAGTGTAATTATACTATTGATGAAAGTGTGATAGATGATGAATCTGATAAAAGGAATGCAAATGAGGACAAAAGGGTATTTATTGCTATCAAGGAAAATAATCCAATGTCTACTGAATCTGCTAGTTGTACAAATGTGGAGAAAGCCCTAGCTGCTCGAGTTGAAGAGAAGGATGAATGGGTAACTGATAGTGGATGTTCTCATCACTTCATAGGTGATATAAGAAAATTTGTAAGCCTGGAAAAGTATGATGGTGGTGTTGTAAGATTTGGTGATTACAATGGTGGTATAATCCATGGTAGAGGATGTATTTCTCTTGATGATAAGAATAATACTAATGATGTCCTATACATTGAAGGTTTAAAGCATAATATTTTAAGTGTCAGACAGATGGTTGATAAGGGATACAATCTTCAATTCAAGGATGGAAAGTGTAGAATATTGGGAAGTTCCAAAAATGTAATTGCTTCAGGTACAAAAACAAAAGGTAACATCTTTCACCTAAATGTTGCTAGTAAAAGTTTGATTTCTCAAGTGGATAAAAGTTGGTTGTGGCATAGGAGAATGTGTCATGTAAATTTTGACAATATTATCAAGATAAGTTCTACTCGGGCAGTGAGAGATCTTCCTAAGTTGGTAATTCCTTCTAATGCCATATGCAAGGAATGTCAGTAAGGAAAGAAAACTAGAATTTAATTTTGGAGCAAACAACATTGTTCAAATGAATTGTTGGAGCTTGTGCATACTGCCTTATGTGGTCCTTCTAGAGTCATAATTTTACAAGCTTACAGGTATTTCATGTTTCTTATTGATGATTATTGTAGGATGATGTGGGTCACTTTCTTAAGAAATAAATCTAAAGCTCTAGATAAGTTCAAGATCTTTAAGGCTATGGTTGAGACAAATATAGGTCTGAAGATTAAGTTTCTGAGATAAGATAGAGGCGGTGAATTCACTTCCATGAGTTTAATTCTTTTTGTGAAGTGCATGGGATAAAGAGACAATTATCTGAATCACGGACCCCACAACAAAATGGAGTTGTGGAAAGGAAGAACATAACAACTCAAGATGCTACTAGGACTATGATGTTGAAAGAAAATGTTCCTCATATCTATTGGAGAGAAGTTGTGAGTACTGCTATTTATATCCTCAACCAGGTACAAATCAAAGGTGATATTGGTAAGACCCCTTTTCAGATATGGTCTAGTCATAAGCCTACTATTAGATATTTCAAAATATTTGGGGGTAAATGCTATATCAGAAGAAATGAAGTTATAGGAAAGTTTGATGCTAGGAGTGATGAAGGGATATTTCTTGGTTATTCTACTAAGAGTAATGCCTACTAGTGCTACAATAAGAGATTGAGGAAAATGGTTGAAAGCACAAATGTTAAGGTTGATGAAGATATTTCTAGACCATCCAAAACTTTTGGATATGATTCTGATGATTAGAATGACAATACAAATAAAAGGTCAAACTTCAAATCAAGTTTAGATCGTTCTAGTGAATCAAGAAGATCAAGAGGAAGGAGAAACTAGTGAAAGTGCAGAAGAGAGATCACAAGAGCCTGAAGTTCAAGAACATCCTAAGACTCCAAGGTATGTGATTAAATCATTTAGAAAATAAGATTATAGGTGATAAGAACAAAGGTGTCCAAACTAGGAGAAGAATTGTAGAAGAATATTGTTTTATATCAAAGACTGAGCCTAATAGTGTCAATGAAGCATGCAAATATGGACATTAGATCGAAGAAATGAAAGAAGAGCTATAGAAAATTGAGAAGAATAATACATGTATTCTTGTTCCTAGACATAAGGAAAAAAATGTAATTGGAACTAAAAGTGTCTTTTAGAATAAACTGAATGAGCAAGGTGAAGTTATCAGAAATAAAGCAAGACTAGTCTATAAAGGACATTCTCAGATGGAAGGAATTTAATTTGAAGAAAAAATTTCCCCTATTGCTAGGATTGAAGTTGTGAGACTGTTTCTTGCTTATGTTGCTTAAAAAAACTACAAGGTTTATCAGATGGATGTCAAGCCAACATTTATAAATGGTGAATTGGAAGAAGAGGTGTATGCTGAGCAACTTGATGGATTTCAATTGACTGATCAGGGAGATATGGTTTGTCAGTTGAAGAAATCATTGTATGGACTCAAGCAAGCCCCTAGAGCTTGGTATGCCAAATTGGACAAGTATTTGTTGAAGCTAGGATTTAACAAAGGTACTGCTGATAGTAATCTGCATTTCAAGATTGATGATGATAAATATTTGATTGTGGAAGTCTTTGTTGATGATATCATTTTTGGAGGAGATGATGGTTTGTGCATGAATTTTGCTAATGAGATGCAAAATGAGTTTGAGATGTCAATGATTGGAGAGATTAAATTACTTTTGGGATTGTAAATTACTCAATTAGATAAAGGAATCTTTATATCTCAGTCCAAGTATGTGAAAGAATTGCTAAAGAAGTTTGGTATGGAAGATTCAAAGCCAGTCGGCACACCCATGGTGACCGGATGTACGTTGACAACAAATGATAATTCTTTGAAGGAAAAACAGACTAGATATAGATCAATGATTGGTGGATTAATTTATTTGACTCAAACTAGACCGATATCATGAATCTTATATGTATTGTTGCAAGATTTCAAGCCGATCCTAAGGAATCTCATGTGACTGCTGTGAAGAGAATTTTTAGATACTTGAAGGGAACAATTGGTTTTGGCCTATGGTATCCTAAAGATGATGATCTTACTTTGAGTTCCTTTACTAATGTTGATTGGGTAGGAGATGTGAATGACAGGAAAAGTACTAGTGGTGGCGCATTTTTCTTGGGAAATAAGTTGATTTCATGGTTAAGTAAAAAGAAAAATGCCATTTTTTTATCTACTGCAAAGGCATAAAACATTGTTGCTGCTAACAATTGTACTCAAGTATTGTGGATGAAGCAGATGTTGAAAGATATCAGAGTTATGTATGATGAGCCTATTGCTATATTTTTTATGATAATTCAAGTGCAATTAATATTTCTAAGAATCCGATGTTGCATTCAAAGACCAAGCATATATCCATCAAGTTTCACTTTTTTAGAGAGAAGGTGAGTGAAAAGGAATTTAGATTGGAGTATGTTCCTACTAATACTAAGGAATAGATTGCAGACATCTTTACCAAGTCATTTCCTAGGGATAATTTTGAGTATCTTAGAGGGAAGTTAGGGGTGCCCTCCTAATCAAAACTAAGATGCATTGTCTTGCATCATTTCATGCATTTCACAACCATATCTTGATTCAAATTGATGTTGTGGTGGTTGCTACTCAAGGGGAGTAGTCAAAATGATTTAGATATGTGGTTCAGAGCTTGTGTGTACCTTTGTCATTGATGTCAAAGGGGGAGAAGAGCAATGTGAAAAACTAGGAATTATATGAGGAGAAGAAGTCATGAGAAAAGAGTCAGAACCTAAGGGGGAGTAAGTGTTGAAGTTAGTTGCATTGATGGTGTTTTTCACATCATGTGTTTCCATCAATGCCAAAGGGGGAGATTTTTGGATTTTGTGGTTGTGGTGATGATATGTGGTTGTCATTTATTTCAACACTATTAGCATTAATGTCTTTAAGACTGTATATGTCAAGGATATTGAGAAAATTGTAATAAAATATGTTTCAGGTTATTTGTGAAGCAGTGAAGATCAATATGATGGAAATTTTAGTATGTTGATGGTGAGAAGTTGTGGATTGAAGGGTTTGTTTTAGGGTATATCTAGTTTATCCACTAAATTTTTTAGATGTTCACATCAATATTTGAGCAAGTTATGAGTTTTTGTGTTCTGACAGTTATTCTGTTACTGTAGCTGGTGTTCCTGGAAGAAGATAATGCGATTCTAGTAATCTGAGTTGTTACAAATTCTCTTGTGGTGCTTTTGGATATTTATATATCATGTTGTATTTATTTTGCATATTTGCATTGATCGTTGTGCTCACGATCGGTGATTTTCTCTTGTGTGTTCATGTTTTTCATATTCATAGCCGACAGGGTGATTGTAGCATGTTGTGGATCTTCAAGGAATAATTTTTGATGGTGTTTTGTGTTTGAGGATATTGTTTTAGGTCCCCACTATGTTGTGTCCGACCTTGGTAGATTCACATTAATAATCTTTATTATTTTGGGCCGACAATTTGTATTCATCTTATTATTTTGTTGAAGCTGACATGTAGCGATGTAATTCCTTGTTGCAGATATATATATAATAAATTGTTTCTTCATTTGAATGAGAGTGAAAAAGTGTGTGTGCGTGAATAATGTTCTAAATATTTTGAAGGAAGAGTAGAGTATGAAGAAGAGTGAAGAAGTGTTCATGTGCTTAAGCGAAACTGTAATCAGGCATTAGCAGATGCTACTTTCTCAGTTCAAAATCTGGATGGTTTTAATTTGAATGTTTCTGTAAGACAATGATTCTTCCTTTGTATTTGAGTAGTGATCTCTAGGCAGTGTGATTGAATGGATGTGCATTCCTCATTTATTATTCTTATACTTTTAATAGGGTATAAAATTGTGGACTGACCTCCATCGTGGTTTTTCCCCTAATAGGTTTTCCACGTAAAAATCTTGGTGTTATGTGTGTTTCTGATGTGTTGTTGATTTATTATTTCATGTTTATTAATCAGATCTGAGAATAGGGGTTAATAAATTTAATAATTTTGAAATTTTGTGACAACTGATTCACCCTTCCTCTTAGTTGTCTTCCCTTGTGTTGCCAACATCATATCCACTATATCCCCTTCTTTGTAATTGGAAATGACATCCCATCACATCCAATTAATTTATCCTCCCTCCAAACCTCTAATCCAAGAATCCAAAATCAGTCCATCCAAATGAAATCAATCCTAATCCATGCAATTCGATTCTACAATCAAGCCCATCATCCAAAACATCCATTCTTTTTACTCCCAAATCAGCTAAATTATCCATTTATCCACTTAATCCAATTAGCATCATAGGGATACATTGTTAACAATTCTTGGGATATGAATTTTTCTTTCAATTATAATTTTATCCTCATCATCATCAATCAATCAATTGATCAATCAATTTTCATCTTAATTAGAGGTACAATCTTGGTTTATTTTTGGCTTGTTATGCATTCTTTCTTGTTCCTTGTTTTTGTTATTATTGTTTGTATATATCATGGTATTTTTACCCTATTTCCATAGGGGCATCATGCTTTTCCATATCATGGTGTCATAAGGCCTATGTTTGTATTTGACCTTTTTTATCACATGCTTGGTACAATGTCACCCTAGCTCATTATACCTATTGGAAATAAGCTACACTGAGAGGGGGGGTGAATCAATGTAGTGCAAACATTAAATTTATCAACCTTTAACTTCATAGCACTAGCAACATTCAATCATAATGCATTAAACACAACACCATAACACCAATATTTTTACGTGGAAACTCTATTAGGGGAAAAACCATGGTGGATGGCCAATCCACAATTATGATTCTAAGTATACTCAAAAGTGAAGATTACAAGAGGGGAATGCACGTGCATTTAGGCACACTGCTTAGAGCTCAGTGCTCAAAAGAAAGAGGGATTATTGTCTAAGAGTTCAGATTAAAACCATCTGAGAGTTTGAACTGAGATTATGGCATCTACAAATGCCTTATTACAATTCCAATTAAGCTCAATAATAAATTTGTTGCCTTACAGACTAATTATATACTTCTTCTCTATTTTTTTCATACACATAACACAAATCTTCTATGCACAAGTGAAACTGTGCTTTATCTCTGCGCTGTTATGCTCTAACTCACAATTCACACATCAAAACACATCATGCTTCCTTCAAAATGATACAAATGAAATTGTATATATATCCGCAATCATAGAATTCATTTACACTTAGTCGGCTCCACTAGAACACAAAATAATTACAACCATCGACTAGATCCATAATGAAATATTTATGTGCATCCTTCAAAGTCGGTAAAGACATAGAGGGGATCCAAAAAAAAAAATTAAGCATGAGCACATTTAATTAATATTTTCTTATACATCTTCTACATAATGCATTTCATGAAGTCGACTATAGTAAAAGAAAAACTGAGAATATGCCAATTGGATCTTCTAATTTCCACACGAATTGATACGAGCCACTTCTCTTCAATCTCAACAGAGATAATACTCCAATAATCATTTCTTGAGATGCACAACACAAAATTATAACTTAAAATATTTATACGGATCAATGAATGCTAAGTTACCGGATACTCTGTTATGGCTTGTCGATTTTCAATCTATCTGTCGGTATGCTTGAATGAGGATATGTGTACTTGATCAATGCATAGGGTTGCCATCAATGACAACACTAGATGAACGTTGTAGTTTCTCTTGCCAACAATACCTTGGTACATAAAATCAAGTAAACTATCAAATCAAGGTTGTTTATACCATTACAACATTAATTTCATCCATCCTTCTCTATATTCTCCTTCCATCATTCAATCATCTCATTCATTTTGGGAGCACACCCATATTATTTAAACCCACCTCTCCTATCAAGGGGGCATACCAAACTCTCTCCTCATCATCCCTTCTCATCCTTCTAGTGATTGGGTCATCATGCCACTTATCATCATTCCTTCCTACCCTATGGTTTATTCTTGTTTGATATAGCACCACTTCTTATGTTCATGACACCATATCAAAGAGGGGAAAAATGTAGACATCTAAATTTATTTATACCCAACCACACTTGAATTTACTACATTCTAGAAATTATTTAAATAAATAATCATTAATTCATCTTGTATCCCTCACCCTTAATTAAATAACTTTACATTTATTTAATTAACTTTAACCTTACCCCTAAATCCTCCAACTAAATCAATTAATTATACTGCCTAATTTATTTAGGCTAATAAATCCCCATTACCTTCTCCACTAATACTTAATTCCACTGCATCATAAATCCTAGCCATTGAATCTATCTACATGGATCAAGATCTAAAATTTCCATCACTTGAAAAGTGTCCCTAGACCCCTCATTCTCACACATTTGTGAGCATGCATAGGTCAACTCAAAGCCACTCTAGTTCTCTCACTTGCCACTTTCATGAGCCAACCTATTCCTTACACATAGTATGCTCACACATGAGCGAACACACCTATATATTACACCTCCATCCCTTTTTTGCCAGTTTTCACAAGGCTAAACCTTCAATCCATATCTCCATTCTCATTTAACCTCAACCCTCCATTAAGCAATGCATCTTGACCATTGATTTTCCTCATGGAAAATTTATAAATTAGAAGTATCTCAACCTTATTTTGGAATATTTTATAATACTAACTACATGCTATTCCATTTTATAATCATCCCCTCTTATGCTACCCACAAGTTATCTTTTTGGTCACTCATCATCTTAATCTCAACATCATGTTGTTTGCCTCATAATAAACAATATTATTCCCACCATCAATGCACCACAAAGATAAAACCAAGTGAAGGACGTATTTTTGGAAGATGGTCAACACTCCCCTCGAGCTTCATGACATGGACTAACTACCTCTTGTGGATCTCTTAACTCTGGTGATTGTATCAAGCATTAATAGGTCAACCTTTTGGTGCAACGACAACCATGGGGCCAACAAGTGGTATTAGAGCCAGACCCTTGCACAAATTTTAACCAACTTAAGGGTTCCTGGTGGTGGAGTACCTATCATGGAAAAAAAAAAGAAACAAAGAAAAAAGAAATACTCAAACAGAATCCCAAAAAACAAGTACCATCTAAACCAAATACTAAAGTTGATGAGGAAACAGTTGTAAGAAATGACTTGCAAATTGAAGAAGATACAAGGTTAAAAAATGGTATTTTGGTTAAGAATGTTGATAAAGAAAGAGACTCCTTTGAGAGTGATTTTGAATAGGAGTATGATGAAGAGGATTGTGAAATTGATATTGAAGGTGAGCTAATTTATGCCCTTAAAAATATTAAGAAACTCAGATTGGAGAATGAAATTTTAAAGTTGCAACTCCATGGAGAATAGGTGTTCAAGACTAAAACTCTTTCAGACCTTCAAGAAGCAAAAGTGTTGATCATATATTTTAAGGAGCAAGTTGTAGAAGTTAAGAAAGTAGAAGAGGAATTCATTAATTAGTTCAAGGAAAAAGAGGTTGATTGTGAAAGATATGAGTTAGAGATATTTTCTTTGATAAAGGAACTAGAAAAAATCATCTTTCAAGTTACACAAGACACTTCAATTTGAAAATAGTATTGAGTGTTTATATGAGATGTTGAACAAATAGAAACATCACAAGGATGTTACTGGATTAGGCTTTGAAGAAGGACAGTGTTCTAATGTTAGAAAAACTCCAAGGAAGAAGATAGATTTAAACTATCATTTTGCTGCTCCAAATGTTGAAGAAAAGAAGAAGACAAAATAATTTGCACCTGCACAAATCAACATTCACAAGTTCATAATTTCTTTTTATTCAGCACAATAGCAAAGGTCTAGGTTTGAAAATCCTTTTTATGGTCATTGTTATTCATGTTATGAGTTTTGTCATAGGGCAATGGATTGTTGGATGCATGTAAGGAAAATGGGGTGTAATAAGAACTCATTTGAATGGTTAAATAGGTGAAACAAAATTATATGCTATAGATTTCATAGGTTTGGACGTATTGCTTGATTTTTTAGGATGATCTAATGAAACCAATAAATCATCCTAAGAAGACAAGCATTCATAAGGTTTGGAGAAGAAAGAAAAACCAAGAGAAGGATGAGTATAATCTTGTGCATAGTGCACAAGTGACATCTATTAATGCATAAAAGGAAACATGAGGTGAGGGGGAAGAGTTTATAGTTTTATCATTCATCGCCTTAGATATCAATCAAGAGATTGTAAATATAAAAGCCAATGAATTCATGGAAATTCAGTTAGTTTTTCTCATTGTTTTGATTCTAATAGTGTTTCTCTGATATTGTCTTGTCCAATGGTTTTTTGAGCAGTCTGTGTTGTCAACAGTCATCTTTATCTTTGCTTGATCCTTGCTTGTCAGGCTAACAATGGTTAAATGCTTTGAAAGGTAGTAAGAGAGTTTTTTAAATGCATCACAGTGGTAGATGCAATGATGGTGTCATATTGTTGCAAGTTTTTTCAAATAGGGCTTGTTCACTATCTATTAAAGTTGGTTGTTCACATGGTATTCAAAATGGTGTTTCAAGTCTTTTTGGTGCTACTTCAGGACAATACTACAACTGAGACCTTGGTAGGAAATGATTTTTATTTATTTTTCATTACACTCTTGTCTTGGTGATGTTTCAAGGAGTAAATGAATAGTTTGTTGAGTCTCTTTACATTTTGTAAAGATCTCTTCATAATAAGTACCCAATGCAATCACATCCTGCATGTACACTATGGAGTGTGAAGTACTTTGTTTGATGAGTAGTTTCTCAATGTCATAAATTTCCATTTCTTTTGCATCTTCGTATATGAGTGGTCTTCAAGCTTTGTGTGATAAAAATTTCCATGGTTGGTTTGGTTATGACAATAAATATTAAGTCATCTCATGCAAAAGACAAGTAGTGGAATAGTAGAGGCTCAATCATGTCATCCTATGAAATTTTATACATTCTTCTTATCTGTGATCTTGTGATAATGATCTTATATTGAATAAATTATTTGATTAAAATATTTGTATCTAAGCAAGGGTAGGTTTGTTAAACATAATGCAAGTTGAATGCATAAGTTAACCTGGTCAACAGAGAAGAGCTAAACTCAAAATGATAGCATAGTGTTTAAAATTCCTATGATATTGATGATATGATACATTGTGATATTTATGTTGTCACTGTCAAAGTTTCGAGAGATAGTAGTATTGGTAAAGGTAAGGCATGTGATAATGGTGTTAATATAATGTTATCTTAACCATGTTGATAGTGGCATTATTGAAGGAATATAGTTCTTTTATGATGAAAGGTATCAAAAGGGGGTCCTCTCAATGAAAATATAGTTAATTTCAAAAGGTTGTCTGAACACTAGTTGTAATAGCAACAATGAATGAAGACTATAGATGACTACCCATAATCATACAAGATGAAATACACTCTTAGGTTTCAAGTTTGAAGAACTATGCCATTTTTTTTCAAAGATCATTGCAAGAGTTTCTCGTGTGTTTCTTTGTTTAGGAATAGGGCTTTGAAATTATTTGTAATGACAGTACAAATAGTGCAATTATTTGTATGTTTCTTTATTGGTGTTTCATACTTGGTGCATTGTGGTGGAATGGCTTGGGGGAGACATGATAGTAAGGTGATCATTTCCAATGACATTCATGGTGCAATGACCCATTTGGAATATTTGATAGTAGTACATTACTATGCTTTGATAGTACCCATTTACTTCCATAGTGAGTTTCAGCCAAGTACCATAGTGACAGTGCAAGTATAAGAGACCATTCACGGTTGCTTGTAACATTAAGTGGCAGTCCATACATGAAGTGAAAATCAATTCACATGAAGTGATAGTCCATTCATCTAATAACACTTTCTTGGCTTTGTGAAATGACAGTGACAATATTTACACAAATTATCTTGGACAGTTGCCTTACCATTCATTTGCTTGAAGATGAACAATTCTTGGAGACATTCACTTTGATTCTTCACATTCATGGACTTGGATAGTTGCAGAATATTTATTTCATTTACATTCTTGGAAAGTTGGTAATTTTGTTGACATTTTGTTTTATCATGCCTACACACATGCTTTCTCTTGATGCTCATACATTATGCAATACTTTCTAGTTTATCATGCTTTAACCATGCTTTGAGGTGACAATTTTTAAAAGGGCAGTAGTAATGTACATGATTAGTTCACAATATTAAAGTAAAATTTCTATGATGCTAGATGGTAAGAGTTTCATGGTAGTCTTGTAGTCTAGCTATGTAGATAGGAGTATTAGCTTAATGCAGAGTGATGCTTACATAGTGGTATCTGTCATAGATGGTAAATGTTTTCTTAGTCATAGTCTAGCTTTGACAATAGTATACATACATGAATTTAGTGAAATATCCTTCATAAAGAATGCATAGTGGTATGTTCTTTTTTTTTGTAATAGTGATGTGCTTAGTTGCATAGTAATATAGTGTTCTATCAATGGACAGTGTTAGTGAGTATGTGGTACAATGGGCTTTCATGCATATTTTTCATTGATGTATAACAATGGATCAATGGATGCCAATGAATGAATCTTTGACTTATCTGACAATGTATAACTAATTTCAGTGGTATTTTTTTTATTTGCATCATTGTGAGATGTTTTGATAGTGATAATAACCAATGATTTGATGCTTCTATCAATCAATGGTCAAAGAAACAAAGGGAGATAGTGTTTTGAGCTTGAGAACCTAACTTGTCATGATCCTTAATAGTTTTCAAGTAATGATGTTGTATAATAGTGCTTATAACAATGATTTTTGATAGTGCATTTGAGACATATATTTGTTGCAGATGGGTGTACAGTGGGAGTAAAGTTACATAGACTTGCGCATTTGTGGTGGCCTCTCTAGAGGAACAGTTTTGATGCAGCTGATTTGAACTGCTTGGTGGAATAGATTCTTTGTTGAATTTTCGTGCATGATAGTAGTCCTTTCTATGGATCCTTATTTTGTTGTTTGCCTTGAATGGTATCATGTAGGGTAACAATATTATTGGCAGCTTGTTCTTTCCTATTTTCATGAGTCCCTTTGTCATTGTTGTCAAAGGGGGAGAACAACATTCAAATGGCTCTAACGATGGAGGATGAGGATGCAAATTTTTTGTGTGTTGACATCAATGCCAAAGGGGGATTTTGTTGGAATTGCAATGGTTTTCATTGATATCAAAGGTCATGCATCATTCATGAAAATGACACATTCATGTTCTATGCACTCTATTCTAGTGATGAGATATTCACTACTCATTGCAATAATACCTAAAGTTTCTTGACATTAGTGTTCATCCTTCCTAGTTTTTTCCAGAGTGTTAGAGCGTGTAGAGATTGTAAAGTGTAAAGTGTTGCTTCAAGGTAAATTTCTAAGAAGGCGTTTCAATGTTGTTTATTGCAGTGAAAAAGTGAAAAGTGTTTGATTGATGCACAACTTTGAATCTTAGTGTTGTGCCTTCTTCAATGTCAAGATTCAAAGGAGTAATGCTCTAAAAATTAGTAAATGTGGTGAAGATTTGGGTTTGTGACATACTCTTGGATTCATGCTTTAATTAGGTTTTCTTACTTTATAGTTGATATTAAAATCCACTCAAAGGTTTCACATACATAACCTCTACATAGGGTTTCTTATAAATGAATGGTGAATTACAATAGCAGGTTAAGAATCTTTTTAAAGGTTGTTTGAAGGGTTTAATATACACGTTTCATTGACCCCTTCTAGGGTTTACCGACCCAACAAGTAAACACTTTATGCTTCATCGCTATGAAGGTTCTAGCTTATTGTATGAAATGACATGTATCAAACTTTGAAAAAAATAAAATCTCAAAGTTTATTTGATAGGATCTTGGATAGCGGTGGTTATGTGCAGTTTTTTGAAAGATTCAGTGATACTACAATTATGATTTTTAAGTTTTGAGCTCTTCATTCACTTTTCAAACTATCTCCAACAATGTATGGTTTTAATGAAACTAATCAGATTATTGATTGTTATAACAATGTTGGTTGAGCACAGTATGAGGGTTCAACAAGATGATTTAACGGTTCTATAAATTTTTTTTTTTTATCATGTATATGAACAAAAATGAATGATCTATATGCAGATATAGAAGTGAAATTTCTTGTTTTTAAAATCTAAATGAAACATTCAAGAAATGAAATGAAAATGAAATGCTCTGATAAATCAGATTAGACCTTTTTTTTATTTGCTAAGATGAGTGGAGTCTTGTAGAGATAATTTTATTCATGTATGCAAGGAGAGTCAAGTATCTATTGCTTGAAAGAGGAACAAAGTCTTGGATTGTATTGAAACAGAGTAATCCTCTGATTATCTGAATATTTCTTTTGAGTTTACCTAGAGTGATGTATGTTTTTTAGTGAGGCATATTGTGTAACCAATGAGGCATAAAGAGTAGATAGTGAGGCTATAATCAGTTAGATTACTGTTGTGCCAATGAGGCCTAATAAAATGAACTTTTCAAGTGGTTTTTTTCTCCTTGTACAAGGTTTTCTACTCATAAATACTATGTTGTGGTTTCTTCTCTTTTGTGATATGTTTGTGCATATTCAATCATATTTTTTCAAGCTTTTTAGCTCTTATTTCATGACGCTTCTCTCAATATTTTAATACGTATGTTACTTGAAATTCATATGCATAAGGTTGTGAAAATTAATCAAGTTATATTTTATTTGTAAACCAATGATTCACCCCCCTTCTTAGTAGTTTTGTACTCCAAAAAGTGGTATCAGAGCCAATGGTGTCGAGTTCTAATCCCCTTGACTTGCATTGAGGGGGAGATTTTTGGAAGATGGTCAATGCTCCCCTTGGGATTCATGACATGGACTAACCGCCCCCTGTTGATCCGTTAACTCTGGTGATTGTGTCGGGAATTAATAGGTTGACCTTTTGGTGCAACGATAATCGTGGGGCCAACACGTAATTCACTTTGGCTCAATCTAAAGGGCAAGGAGAAGGTAAAATATTTAGTTTGTATGCTAATTCTTTGTGCATTTTCCTTATTTCATTTTTTTGTCTTCACTACCTTCCTCCATGACCCATGAGGCTATTAATAGTATTGAAATGAATATGATTCAACAAATGAGGACCCTCAAATATCTCTTAGTACCTATGGGCCCCTCTAACACATGAATGGTGTACAAAATAATCTGGTTTCTAGTGTAAAGAGCATGATTTCAAGTGTCTATCCATGTGAAGGTGATACAAGAAAATATGGGAGACATGTTCAATTTCATACTACTCTTTCTCCAAGATCTATTGACCATGTTGAAAGATATGTATTTTCCAAATATGTAAGAGGAGGAAGATAGAAGAAAAAAATATCTTTATAATAGATTCGGTTGTTCTCTGAAGTAAAAAATGTATGCTTTTATCCTTTTCAATCAATAAAGTGCATAAGTTTTCCTATCTTATTAGTTGGAAATTGCATCTATTACTGTTTATCCATTGTGTTATTGTGGATGTTACCCTATTTTGACTTCTTTTGGGTATATTATATGAATTTCATCCCTTTTATACCTCCATGTCTCTTCCTTGGACCTTTTAAAAATATTTTGAATGAGATTTGTGCAAGTGATTATCTATTCCTAATGTTATTTTATGCTTGTTGGAGAAATATGGGTGATTTTAGTGCGTTGCCTCCTTTTATTTTAGTATTTTCTTCATTTTCATCCCAATCAATAGTAGACTAGTATTAGGTAAGTTTTTAATCATTTTAGGTCTAATTAATATAGGGAACCAACCCTTTTTGGAGATTTTTTTAAGAATTAGGTCCCACAACCAAGATACAACTCAATTTTAGTAGCTAATATGAGTTTTCAAACTTGTAGGGTGCAATATCTAAGTGATAAAAATTAACTCTTATCATTTCCATGTTTGAGTATATAAAATAGTATAAGGTCGATGTTGCATATAAAATTATATACACTTAAAATTTCACATTATATTTTGGCCCCTAATTTATTGAACTTAATTAAGCTTCTGATTTGCTAAATTATGCATTCAATCATTTAATTGTCCCTAACTTTGAGTGTCCTAGAATTTTAGGCTAGGATCTAGTTGCCCATGGGCGATTGGGCCCCCCTTCTTAGCTAGGACCCAAATTTAAATATGTTGGTGGTGGTACTTTTATATGCAAAATTGAAATCTGAAGTGTCGGATTTTAGAATCTATTTTTTGGGAAATTAGATAAACACCTATAATACCTAGTTTGTTGATCATTTTAAATCTAGCAAGCATTAAGGAGAAATATATTGGTAAACCGATCAAGAGCATTATTGAGAAATTCAAGAGAAGCATTATCAGAGTTTATTATAACAATTTAAGATCCAACATCATGTCAAATTCCATGTGTTTTCATATTCATGTTTTGTGAAGACTAACATTGTCGTAGATCTCCAAAGCATCCAAAGAACTCAAGAATTCAAGCATTCAAGCATTCTCCCAAGAAAGATCCAAATCCTTGAAGTGATGTGTATGTCTTCAGTCCTTCAAGGCAACCATTTAAGGGTGGTGAGTTGCAACATTTTTTCATTCATCATTTCCTTCATTTCCATTAAGTTTTTATCATTGGCATTGTCATTGAGGAAGTGGAAACACTTACACAAGGTTTGACTGAGGCAAGACCCTATATGGTACAACATCTTCTCTCTTTATGAATGTGCTTGTTGCAAGTTTGGAAAGGATTGAAGAAACCTTGAAGACCCATTTTATATTGTTGTATTTATTGTCATCAAAGTTGTCAAGATATAAAAAATCCATTATAGAACTTATCGATGACATTATGATAGTGGGACAAGCAAAAAAAAAAAGCTCAGATCTATTACCAGAGGGCCCTAAAAAATGAGAAACATACCCTAACAAAGACCCAGTCACCTAGGGGTGACCCAATCCTGATACAACACTCAAATATGATTTTTGGTGATAGGTACACATCAATCTACACCTTCTAGATCTACCTGCAGAATTTTATTTTCATTTGTTTATCTTTGGGAAATTTCATTTATCATATTAGTTCATTTAGTTTGTTTAGTTCAATCATTCCTAAACCATTCATATCCTCATATATGGACATAGATCTAGGTCTAATTAACTCGCCTAAGAGGTTGAAAGTCAATCTATGCACCTTGGTGATTCGAATCTTAATAAAATAATAATAGTGGTGGGACAATACACCTTAAGTCATTAGGGTGTACCACATTTTTACGTTTCATTTTGGTGAACCTAACATTATTACATCATAGCTTTCTAATTTGGTAGTCTTTCAAACCCTAGATCTAGGTTTTTCATAATTGTGTTTTGCATTTCTCATCTAGGTTTTGTTTCATTTTGTTTCAAATTCAGGGTTGCATATTGCATTATAAAAATCATGAAAATCAAAAAATATTGCATTCATATTCCATCATAGGTTGCATTACAGTGTGTTTCAGTTATTTAGATCAAATTTTCATTTCAAAATTGCAATTAAAAAGTGTCATTTTATTTCAAAATTGTCATACATTTGCATTTGCATGTCATTGAAAAATTTCAAAAAATAGTCAATGTAAAACATGTTTGTAGATAGGAACAATAACCTTAAACATCAATCTGTATATTTATCAATGGAATTTTCAAAACCCTATAGAAAGACTCGGTTGCCCCTGGCCGACCTTATCCTTGTACAGGTGTCTCAACAATTTTTTTGGCATTGTACTATGTCTACTAACTCAATTGCATTGTATTGGAATATCCTTATTTTGAAATCAATAACTATATATTTTTAAATAATTTTGCATCTAGTTCATTTAGTGAAAGAAAGGGCATTGTTTAAAATTTGCATTCACATTCAAAATCATTACTTTCAAGTCTCTGCATATTACAATCATTCAATTATTACATTTTAGATCTAAAAATTACATTCACATTTGTTCAAAAATATTCAACATCATTCCATTATTGTATTTTACATCAAATTGGGGTACATTTAAAAAATTCTAGAAAAGGTATTTACTGTTACAACTATCTACAAGTAGAATCAAGAACCTTAAGCAGTTTAATTCACATGCAAAATTTGATTTTTCAAAACCATGACCAGGACCCACTCAACATTGGGCAACCCTATCTTGCTTGTCTTGGCTACACAAAATTTCTTTGATACCTTTTTTGTTGTGTTTATTGTTTGTTCCTACTTCTTGCTTCTTGTTTCTAGGTTTTTTTTGTCTTTACTTAGTATATTGGTGTTGTAAAACTTGCATGAGTTTCACAACCTAGTATCCTATTGCTAATACTTCAATGAGACGTAGTTTGAGATTCATGTCATCTTACATTGCTAATACATCCATTGTGGATCTTGAGTTATCTAACCCTTTCACACCAAGTGTCACCAATACTCAACCCATTTTGGAATCCCTCATTAATGCTATAATTCCCATGACCTTGCCATCAACCACTATTATTGATGTTGAAGCCATGGTAGCTCATGTCCCTAAAGAGAAACTAAAACAATTGGATAAATCCTTAGAAAAAATTTAAGATTATATGAGCACAAAATATATCATTGGCACAACGGTTCTTGTAGTAGATAACATGAGGAAAATTCTTGATAATGATCAAGGATTAGAGGTAGTGGGTAGTCTAGCCCAAATCATAGACAATAATTTTCATACAATGGCTAGTTGCACTCAAGATTTGGGGTATACTCAAAGCCAAGGATGAATTCAAGTTTCTCTCCTTACAACTATAGCCTCTATTCCCATATACACAAATCCAACTATTACTACAATGATCAAACCAAGCAATAGTATAGCTCCAACTTTGGGTATTTCCACTGGGAATCCTTATAATTTTTTTAAATCAAACATCATATCTCCAAACCCATCAACCTTCACAAAATTTCAATATAATCCTCCACCTAATACATATACACTTCCACCATATTCACCTCATCCCCAAAACACAACAAGCAATGATTCTGTCATAAACCAACTCTTGCAAAATGTGACATCCCTTCAACAACAAATATCAACATTGAACTAAACTCAATATGGACAACCATCACAATATGTCAAGAGAAACCCATTTTCATTGGAGATATTGAAATCACAAATGCCACAAAACATAGAGATACCCCACTTTGAGAAATAAAATAGTAAAGGAGACCCTAGCAACCATATGTCTGCATACACAACCTAATTTTGTGATTTCATTTTTGAAGAAAAGCTCTTGGCTAAAAAATTTCCTAGTTCATTAAAGGACATGGCCTTGGAATAGTTTTGTTTATTACTGAATAATTCAATTAACTCATTTAATGAGCTTGTTGATGCCTTCCTCAACCATTTCCAAGTGAAAATTGGTCCTAAGATCAATATAACTAATTTATTGTGATGCAAACAAAAACAAGGTGAAAAAGTTACATATTCCATTAGCCTCTATCAGTTGGTACTATCACAAGTTAATCTAAGTCTTCCTAATGTAGAAATCCAAAAGATCTTCATTGACAACTTACAAAAAACATAAGAGAAAAATTCATATTGCAGAAATTTTCATCCTTTATAAGTTTGTGCACAATGCTTCGTGATTATCAGAATTCAATTAATAAGTATGAAGCAACTTCATCTAAACATATTGAGAAGTCTAAGGTTGTACATCAAAACAACTACCAACAATTTAAGAAATCAAATCAGAACTTTTAAAAAGATAAATCCATCCCAAACAAACCATGTTGAGCCTCAATTCGCTGCCATAATCTTTACACCATATCAATTTCAACCTAGAGATAGACAATTTACACCATTACTTGATTCCCTCAGTTCAATAATGTTGCAACTCTTTAGTAAGAACCTAATTCATTCGCCTCTCTTAAAACCTATGGACACAACCAAACCCTTACCGCCAAATTATAACCCACATGCCTTTTTCCAATATCACTGACAAAGTGGACATGATAGAACAATGCATGCATCTTAAACATCAAGTTCAAGACCTCATCGATTCTAATCATATTTAGTTGGGAGGTGTTAATGACAAAGGTAATGAGTCAATTTCCCCATCCAACCAAAATTTGAAAATATTCACCAACCCAATGCCTAATCACTCCACTAACTTTGTGAAATATAGTGAAGTCAACAATGATGTGATGAATGTTGATCAGATTGAAGATGTAAGTGATGATAATGACGATGATAAGAGTGATAATGAGTATGATCTACAAGGCATGGTTGGTCTTATATATTTTCAACCTTGAAGGGGCCAAACCATTTTTTTTACCTAACATTACTTTCACACATATTGATGCTTCTATACATGCACCCAATAGTACTCTTTATATCATCGAGCATATTAATGATAAGCCTACAACTGGGATACTCATTGATCCTGTTTGTGTAGAGAATTTGATCACTGAGGAATTATTTTGTGTGCATGAACTATATCAATATTCTTATGAACAATCAAAACCATGGATTAAAAACATAATGGTTTTTCTTTCCCTACAATAGGTTTTATCACTCTTCCATTAAAAATTTGACCAAAGAAATTAGATGTCTCATTCTCCATCATCCCGTCATCAAACCAATTTTGTGTGAAGCTAGGTTAGCCATGGTTACGCTCCATGAATAATGTCACATTGGTTATTCACAAGTGCATGAATTTTCCCTTTGAAAACAAGATATTTACAATGCATCATAGTGGATTCAATCCTTTGTCTTAATGGGTGAATTTTTTATTGGATTTATTTTGGCCTGGGCCTATGGAACCTATAAAGCCTCAAGAAGATTTTTTTTTTTAGGTCATATCAAAATTTCAAAGAAAAGCGTATAGCGGAATTATCTCTTAGCAATATTCCTGAGTCTGATAAGTCCATGGATATTCCTTCTCCCCATCCCATCATAGATGGGCCTATGATCAAGCAAAAAACCCTTCCAACTAACCAAGATAAGTACATTGTAGTTCCTCCACCACTTTCTTACAAAAGACTAAGAGACAATAAGATGTTTCCTTTTGTGCCACCAAAGATAAAACAAGTATATAGACCTAAAGAGATAGTGGTTTCACAACCCCTGGTGGTTTTTTCATTTCCTCCCCTAAGAGAAGAAAAGAGATCGATGGTTGATCAACCTACTCCTACCCCATCACAACTTGAAAATTGTGTAAAAATAAATTGAAGTGCTAAAGAGTGTAGACACAGATGTTGCGTTATCACTCACCTATTGGAATAAAAGAATGAACCAACACCTATGGAAACAACTCAAGAAGAAACCCAAATTTTAGCAAAACAAGACATCAAACTAAAACAAGAGGAGAAACAAGATAATGATGAGATCTAAGATTGACGAAGAAATGCATAATAATCTAATTTTTTTATTTTACACTTTTATGAACTTAGATGAGGGCAATCGTGATGATCCTCTTGATGAGAGTGACCCACCATGTGTTGAACCTGGTGATTCTCCTAGTGCAACACTTTTTGTAGTCCCTTTAGCTAGTTATTCATTTTCCATTTATGATGAGAAATATTTGGATACAAACGACCTGCTCTAGGTTGGCTCACATGTGAAGTACTTATTTTGAGTGTTTACTTTCTATGATTTTTGTGTTTTCTTACATGCGATGGATCTCTCGTGTTGTGTTTCCTAACATGTCTTTATATTTGTGAGTTTTCTTTATTTGACTCTTGTTGCTCTGTTGGCACAGGGATATAAAGAAAATGAACTTGTCATGACATTCTTCTATTTGTACCTCCATTCTTCTATATGTCATAAACTTTTCCATTTTTCCTTTGGTATTATATTTTCCTTTTGGGGATGATACAAAGCGTTGAAACATTTAAGTCTCTTCCATGTTGACCCAAAAGGCTTGTTTGTCTTCTATCTCTCTATGTGTCATTCATCCTTTTTGTTCTCTTTTCCATGAGTATTTGGTGAATGATGTTAGTTTTGAGCTCTATTATATCACTATATCAAAGACATATACTAAACCCAGATTCGTGGATCCCTCAGTGTACCTTTTTATGTTATTTATGGAATTGTATTTTGGGGGAAACCCCTTATCACGATGTAGTTTATTTAGAAACATATCATTTGCTTAGGGATTTCTAAATAAGCTCTTGTGATATTTTGTTGCATGGAATTTATCATTTCTCTACTTTAAAGTAATTGCTCATGGCATGGTGTTCAAAAATTTCTTGAAAGTGGGGGAATATATTGGCATTATTTCACTTCACTTTGTTCTTTGACATTGAAATTTGACAGTATTCTTTCTTTGCTTCACTTTGTTCATAGAGGCTAAACTTAGTGGTGCGTTGACGTTTGTAATTTTAACATTTTCTTGGCTTCACTTTTTTCACGAGGGTTGAATCTAGTGTAAGCATTGGCATAGCATTTTGATAATTTTTTATCACTTTATCAAGGTTATCAGGGAGTATAACTCTTGGTATAGTTATGGGCACACCTTTTAGACCTAGTATACGTTTCTCAATTTTCTACTTATTTTGGGAGCTCACCTTATGAAAAATGGTCCTCACTAGCCTGTGTGCCTTTCTATTTGTATGGTTGTTAGCATAATACAGCTTTTTAGCCCATACCCCTTGTTTTTTTTCTTCTTCTCTTTTTTCTAGCATTGACATTGTATGTCTGTGTATCTTGTTGTATATCATACATGTGCATTCCTTTGTGCTCATGTTGGTTTGTCATGGGATCTTAGATCATGGAGGCTTGACCACCCTCCTTGATCCTTAATCATCCTATCTCTCTAACATTTGTACATTTGAATCCCTCTTGACATATTTCTCTACTTTAGTGTGAGTCTGAGCATAAGTTCATACTCTCACTAAAGTGGGGCTAAATATTTTGTAGAAAATTGTATACACTTACAATTTCACATTATGTTTTGGCTCCCTATTTCATTGGACTTAATTAATCTTCTAATTTGCCAAATTATGCATTCCAAAGCCTAATTTTTACCGTTTTCCAAAGAAGGACAAGTATTAAACAAATGAATTCAATAATTAAATTATCCTCAACTTTGAGTGTCCCAAAATTTTGGGCCAACACCCAATCACCCATGGGTGACTGGGTCCCCCTTCTTAGCCAGGACCCAAATTTAAATATGTTGTTGGGGGTATTTTAATATGCAAAATTCAAATATGAAGTGTCCATTTTTGGAATCTATTTTTTGGGAAATTAGATAAACACCTATAAATACCTAGTCTTTTGATCATTTGAAATCTAACAAGCGTTAGGGAGAAATATATTGGAAAACTTATGATCAAGAGAATTATTGAGAAATTCAAGAGCAACATTATCAAAGTTTATTACAACAATTCAAGATCCAACGTCATGTCAAATTATATGTGTGTTCATGTTCATGTTTTTTCAATAATAACATTGTTGTAGATCTCCAAAGCATCGAAAGAATTCAATAATTTAAGCATTCTATCAAGAAAGATCCAAATCCTTGAAGTGATGTGTATGCCTTCAGTCCTTCAAGGAAACCATTGAAGGGTGGTGAGTTGCAACATTTGTTCATTCATCGTTTCCTTCCTTTCCATTACTATTTTATCATTGATTGTCATTATGGAAGTGGAAACACTTACACGAGGTTTGACTGAGGCAATACCCTATATGGCACAACATCTTCTCTCTTTATGAATATGGAGGTTGTAGATTTGGAAAGGATTCAAGAGATCTTGAAGACCCATTTTGCATTACATTTATTGTCATCAAAGTTGTCAAGACACAAAAAAATCTATTGAAAAATTTACTAATGACATTCTGATAGTGGGACAAGTAGAAAATAGAAGCTCAGGTCTAGCACCTGAGGACCCTTAAAATTGAGAAAGACACCCTAAAAAAGACCCAAACACCTAGGGGCGACCTAGTCCTGCTACAACACTCAAATCTAACTTTTGGTGATAGGTACACATCAATCTGCACCTTCTAGATCCACTTGTAGAATTCTATTTTTATCTGTTTACCTTTGGGAAATTGTATTTATCATATCAAGTCATTTTTTTAGTTTAATCATTCCTATCCTCAAATATATGTAGATCTAGGTTTGATTGAATCACCTAAGGGTTTGGAAGTCAATCTATGTGCCTTGTTGATTTTCATCTTAATTAAATTATAGAAATGATGGGATAATACACCTTAGGTCATTAGGGTGTACTGCAATTTTTATGTTTCAAGGGGTTATGATTAAATATATTTCAAACTATCAATATGGCATTAAATCTTCTTAGGTATGTCCTTGTTTTGGCATGATCAAACCAACACACAGGTACACATGACAACATGATGGGGTTACATGGTGCAATGGTTATGGTTTGTAGCAATATAGTTATCCATTCCTTGTAATATCATTTGATTTAGTATCTTAGGCAAACCCCCCTTGGTTTAGCAAAGATAAAATTGAATAGGGTCTTACCCACCTCAATCATTGGTCCTTAGTTGTGTTTCCTAATCATAAGGTTACAATTATTCCCCTTGAGTTCTAGCCCTTGGCACTTAGGAACAAACCTACCTTTAGGTATTTGGGACTAAAAACTCTAGTAAATGGAATATAATTAATATGATGTGAAGCTCAAGAATCAAATATCCATCACCATAACTCATAATATGCAACTACAAAAATTTATCACCCTTTTTGTCTCTCTAACTTTGAAAATGAAGAATAAGATGATCCCCCAACATACTTGAACATAAATTGATTTGATTACTCTTAAAAATATACTTCAATTCATCAATTTTTTTAATAGAATTGATGTTCATCATGCTCTAATATCTTGCAATATTCACATTTGGGCTTCTCCTTCTTAGATGATTCCCCTTCGGAAGAGGAAATTTTATGTGTTTCTATGGAGGTGGATGTGGATTGTGTGTTCTTAAACGTTTTGTTTTTATTATATTTGCCACTAGAAGATTTATCATCATTTTCAATCAAGGCTTGTGATTTTGAAAAATTTAAGGTGCCCCATTTGAATGAGTTCATCTTGATCTCTAGTGAGTGAAATAGAAAAATGTTCAAAAGAATGCATCTTTAACTCAATCCCCAAAGACCTCTTTCTAGAATAGAAGGTAGAAAAAGCACTAATTATTTAGATCCTATCTTGGATAAAACACTTAATATCAAATGTGTATCTATTTTTCTAATTTTACACTTCTTTATTAGTGACATGAAATTGATGATGAAGTCTAATATATTGTCAAAATTGCATGGATTGAGATATTTTTTCCAACGAATGTCCTTGTATTTCATTTATTTTCCTAAATAATTTAATTTAGTTCATATAGCCAGAGGTGTATAAAAGTGCTCAAAGTGAAATAACTCATGAGATACATACAAGTACAAATAGAAAATGAATTCTTTACAAATATTTAGCCACTTATTCTTTTTAACTTCATAATTAGTCGGTTCACCATCAAGCCCATGAAATATCCTATACAATATCCTAAGCCTTATAATTTTGTTCATTTAATATTTCCATTTAGGATATTTGTAAGGTGTTATAAGTGGAATTAAATATTACTCCATAATGAAGTAGGAAAGAACACAAATTAAGAGGAATGCAAACACAACCATAAGAAGATCCCCCTAAATTTTGAAACAATGATTCCCTCTAGCAATATATGATTTTTGCACTTCATGATTAGTGTGATTACAATTTTCACTTGCAAAATCAGTGAAGTGGTATTGATATTAGTACATCACATATGCTAAAGTTTGACATAGAAATAAAAGTACATTTTTAATGTAATGCGATCAATTTGATTTTACTATTGTAAAATACACAAAAAAATGTACTTCAAAAAAATTATACCAAGAAGCTATTGTATGAGCCCGAATAGAGCCCCAAAAATTCCCAAAAGGAGAACTACTCATCAACACCTATGAGAATCTAAAATTTCTAGAAAAAATAGACACCAAAATCAAAACTAGGTTGCACCACTACAAATATTTTGAAACTTTACCTCACAAAAAGGAGCATGTATGATTAAGAACAAAGTCTTTGAAGTTCAAATATAAAATCATGACTACAAACCATGAAGGGGATAGTTGGGAGTGAAAGGGTATTAATGTCACTTTAATTTCATGCTAATATTAGTAATCATTTGAATATAATATACTCACAACTAACAAATTATTCTCTACTAATCTAGGAATTGCTAGCTATTTTCTCAAATCACTTTTAAAGACACAAAACCATTATTGTATGGTTAAAAATTACATGTTAGTGAGTAGAGCTAGCTTGATTTCTTGGAGTAGTATTTAGACAAAATATATTACTAATATATGCTCTCATTAGAAATTGTTTCTAATGGTGGGGTTGTGAAAGTGAGGTGGAATGTAGCAACAATCATCTCGTATTAGTAGGAAAGTGGGTCATAGGTACCAAATACTCTATGATACCTATAGTAGGTATATAACCTGGAAAAAAATCATAGAATAAAACTAAAAATGATTAGTTAATTTCTTATCTAATGAAAAAACACTTTACCTTGCATATAATTGAATCCACCAGGAATCTACCTATACCAATACTGCATAGATAGAATTTGTGACCATACAACGTTACAAATGGTTGTGTGATTTATACGATGAAGGGATACAAATTAAATGTAAGGGAATAGGGAAAAAGTGTACAAAATTGATGAATTGATAATTGGTTCGCAGGTTGGTGGGGCTTCTAGACATGATGATAGGGTCATATTTAAACTAAAATCCTCCAAAAATACTACTACCTTGTAGATTTGGCCTCCAATGTCTAACTTAGATAAAATAAAAGGCTACATTAACTTTTTGGACATTCTAAACTCAATGGTGAGCTCAAATTTTCACCAACATGCTCCAAAATGAATCTACAATACAAAGTCACAAATAATAACTCCTCAAAATCTGGTATTTCTATTGAGTTTTTTTTATTCTTTAGGTTATTTGATGTAAGAGAAGGGCATACTCAAATTTTCAAGAGCTAGGACTTTTAATTTAGATCTCTCAAAAAGACTAACAATAATAAATCCCACAAGATCTAATACCATATAATATTTGGCAATGTAGATAGCCAACCAAGATTTAGGAGCTGCAATGAAAGCACAAGAGAGACCCAACATGACAGAATAATTATATTCTATAAAGGGATACAAATGCATAATATGTGTACATGAACATGACATGAGTATAATGGAGTTAGATTAAAATAAGAATCACTTGGATATACATGCCAAGGTGAGACATAAGACAACATAATATTATTATTTGTGTCTTAATCTTATGACTTTATACATAGTGTCAATAGGACCTAATAGGAAAATTTATTAGGTAAAATACCCCATTCATACCAACACAAATAAACACAATTTTTCATAACCCTTATGTGTCAACATACACCGAATGATGATTTTGCATCATTCATAAAAAGAATTGATCAATACAAAAAGGCATGGAACACAATAGAATTTTTTTTATCCAATGTACCCAAACTATGCCTCATCTTCTAGAAGTAATCATCCTCCAAACACTACAAATAATATTGGCCAAAATATTCCATTCATGAAGTTTCTTTGGAGGTGCTAGCCTCATGAGAGATAAGGATCCTATAGTAAAGGTGGGTAAGAGAGGAGGTATGGTAGTTTTGGATTTAGGTGCCAATTTTTTTACGTTTAACATCCTATGTGGTGGTGTACAAAAATGAGGGGATTTATAATTTATGTGAAACAAAGAAAGGAAAAATTTCTTTTAGGATGTGTTGAAATAGGGGGGAGAGAGTAGAAGGTTTAGAGTTAGATTTTATTTTAGGTGAGGATGTGTGGTCTTGCAATTATTGTCATATTTAGGTGGGAAGGAGGGAGGAGTAATTGTAGGTTTACTATTAGTTTTATATTTTGGTCAAGGCAAATGATTTTGAATAGGTTTGGATTTAGTTTGGAAATGAGGATTAGGAGTGACGGGCTAAGTATTAGTTTAGGGGTTATGGAAGGAGTAGGAAGACATGGAGGAATAGATGAAGTGGGAGGTAAAGTATTGCACTAATGTGGGGATGAGATAATAAAATGCCTACAAGAATATTGTTAGGTTTATATGGTTTTGGGTTTTGGGAAGTACCATTTGAAAATAATTCATGTTAATGATTTTTTGTTTCTTATACGATTTACAGATGGTGTAGGAAACATTACTATATTTTTAGGGAGGATTATTTAGAGTGGTAATTAATGTGTCTATACTAAAATAGCCATTTTATAAAATGGGTTGGTAGATATCATGACAAATAGTGGCCACCCTTCATGTTTAAATTTGGAACATTAATGTAGTATGGAAGGGATGTGTTCAAATTAGTTATCCAAGGGCCACTAAGGTGAAGGATAAAATTATTATAAGTAGGGATGATGGGAAAGACGATTAAATATTCATGATTTCTAATGTACAAAGAAAGAAAAAAATATCCTATGATAGTTTGGAGGACCCCTTTAGATTATTTTAAGGATACAAGTGTATAAAGGTTGTTTCTAATGTTTTATATAAAAATTTCCTATACAAAAATTAAATTAAGAATTGAGATAAACCATAATACCCTAGCTAAAGTTAAAATAATAATGGTGGAGAAGTAAGGAGGCCCCTAGTATCCATTATTGGAAATTTCTGAGAGAGAGAAAGTAATGGATTGGGTTTTGGGGGAGAGGGGGTTTGGAATTGAGAGTGCCAATAAAATAAAATATATATTAGAGGGAGTGAAGGGTTTAGGTTTCTTAATAGTGAAGACAAAATTGTGTGTGTGTGTTCAGAATATGCTTTGATAATGTGCTTTACATTTCTTCTGTGTTGTTCCTATTCTTGTGAAGATTTGTATTGTTGCTTATGGTAATCCTTGGGTGATATATCTTGGATTATAGCTTCTGGTTTGATGGAGAGTGAAACTTGTGTTCACTAGTTTGTGAACTGGTCTAGCAGAGTTGTTTATCTGTGGACTGGGAGAAATGTTTCTACTCTACAGTCCTCCGCTGGTTTGTTTCAGGTCTTGTAGATGAATCTGAAGGTATCTAAGATGTGTTCCAGTATATGGTGAAGTATTTTATGTGGTTCACATGTTATCTTCTTGTTGTGGATGTGTGTACTTCAATGTTCATTGGTGTTTTCATTAGGTTTGGCCAACCTGGTGTGTACACATTATACGAAAGATAAGAATCAATTAAGGAAGTGTGTGATTGATCCAAGACATTATTTTGGGTCTTGGTTAAGTATTAATTTGGTCCACTCTCATTCTTATCCACCACAAGAATGTTGAGTTTCCAACCTAATTGTAGTTTGCAAATTAAAGCGTGTGTAGTAGACCTTGGAGAAAGTTTCTAAGATTGAAGTTGGTATAAATACAAGGCAAGATGTTAAGGTTTGCATGAAACAAGTGTGCAAAGTGAGATAGATGTGAAATATTATGTGAAAGTGATTTGAGATAGCGAGAACTTCAATGTGTTAGACTCCTGAAAGCAGTGAGTTGATGGTGTCTACAATTCTCTGATCAAGGCTACATATGTGTAGAAGTTGTTGTGGTGGATCTTTTGTTGCATTGAGATAATGTTCTTTGTGTAACATTCTTCTTTATATGTTTTTGTATCTATAAGCAATGAGCCTCCTATCTGGATAGTGATTCCTATATTAGGCAGTGAGCCCTCTAGCATTGAGCCTCTTTGTATCTAGTTTTGTAATTACTTATATTGTGAGTTAATCCTCATCTTGGTTTTTCCCTTATAGGTTTTTCCACATAAATCTAGTGTCTCTGGTATTTACTTTTTGTTATCTAAATTTCATGCTTATACTTAATAAAAGATTAAATTTAATGTGAAATTGTTTAAGATCCGTGGTGAATTTGATTAGATACAAATATTTCACCCCCCCTCTCAGTTGTCTTATGCATTTCCAAAATTGGTATCATATCTTTGGTTCCTTGGAGAAGAGCTTAATAGTTTGAGGTAGATCCAATGTAGCACAAATTGACAATCCCTATGTTTGATGGATCCAACTACAATGTATGGAAAGTACATATGAGAGGTTACCTGATATATCTTGGTTACAAGACTTGGAAAGTTGTTAAGACAAAATATGTTGAGCCTGCAAGTGGTCCTTCTTCTTTAGATGAGATTTTTGCCTACGAAGAAAATGAAAAAGAAAAGTATGCAATATGTAGTGCTCTATCTAAGATTGAGCTGAAAAATTTATTTCATTAGGCACTTCTTATGAAGTCTGGTAAAAGTTGAAAGACATCTATGAAGGAAATGATAGAGTCAAATTATCAAAGAAGTTAACAGCTAAGCACATATATGAGAACTTGAAAATGGAAGAAGGTGAAAATATTGCAGGCTACTTTCAGAGGGTTGATATTGTAGTAAATGAAGTCAAAAATCAATGCGGTACTTTGATAGATGAAGATGTAATGGAGAAGATTCCGATGACCCTACCAGAGAGTTATAGTGACAAGGTCTCAACCATTGAGGAAGTATATGATCCAAATAAATTCACTAAAGAATGGTTATTTGGCACCTTGACTGCATTTGAAATAACGAAGTTTGGAAAAGAAAAAGAGAAAACAAAAACAACCTTCAAACCAACAAAGTCAAAAAATGATCCAGGTAGTGAAGATTCAGAGGAGTTGGAAGCAAATTTTACAAGGAAGCTGAAGAAAGGTTCCAGTAAGTACAAAGGTATGTTACCTTTTAAATGTTTCCGTTGTGGAAATATTGGCCACTATGCTTCAAGATGTCCTAATAGAGCCATACCAAAGAAGGGAAAAGACAATAAAGACAAAAATTTCAAGAAATTGTATTATGTTAGAGAAGATGCTAGATTTTTTGTTGATGAATCTGATATTGAGGGTGATAAAGATGAATGCATGTTTATAGCCTTAGAGAATAAATTAGTGTCTACTAAACATGGAATATTTGCAAGAGAATGTGGCCCAGAAAACAAGAACGAAGAGATGGAAAGCACTCAGTTTTCTGCCTTGCATGCTTGACAAGACAAAGTCTATTGGGTGATTGATAGTGGCTGCTCAAATCATATGACTGGAGAAAAAAGTAAGTTCACTAAACTTGAAAAGTATGATGGAGGAATAGTCATGTTTGGAGATGATTCTGGTGCAAATATTGTTGGAAAAGGAACAATCAACTTTGATGGAAAACATAATAATGATGATTTTTATTATGTTAAGGGCCTAAGGCATAACCTCTTGAGTATTGGAAAAATGTGTAGCAAAGTATTTAAGCTTGTGTTTCAGGATAATACTTGTGAGATCAGAAAATATTTTGAAGCAGTGGTAGTTGTAGGAAGAAGAACATATGGAAACATTTATTAGCTTAAGGGTGTTGATTGTCGGTGTTTTGTGTCTCAAGTTAATGAAAATTGGCTATGGCACTGAAGGATGGGACATGCAAAATTTGACAAGCTAATCAGGATTAGTTCAAGAGAAGTTGTTAGGGATCTGCCAAAAATCACAAAATCTACCTATGCTATTTGCAGAAGTTGTCAGTTGGGGAAACAAAGAAGTTGTAGCTTTGTAGTAAAAGAACAATCAACTATTAGAGTGCTAGAATTGATTCATATAGACCTTTGTGTTCCTACAAGAACAAGAAGTCTTAATGGTGACAATTATTTTATGCTTTTCATTGATGATTACTCTAGAATGACATGGGTTACTTTTCTTAGGGAGAAACCTCAATCTCTAGATAGATTCAAAGTTTTCAAGGCTATGGTAGAGAATGAAGTGAATCTGAAAATATAATGCTTAAGGTCTTACAGAGGTGGAGAATTCACCTCCAATGAGTTTAATATGTTTTCTGAAGAGCATGGTATAAAGAGGCATCTTTCTACTCCTAGAACTCCTTAGTAGAATGGAGTTGTTGAGAGGAAGAACCTAACAGTTCAAGAAGCAACAAGGACTATGATGAGTGAGGAAAATTTTCTTGAGGTATACTAGAGAGAAGCAATTCACACTACTATCTATATTCTTAACAGAGTTCAAATCAAAGGGAACAACACAAAGACTCCTTATGAACTGTGGTATGGTAAAATTCCTACTGTTAAGTACTTTAAGGTGTTTGGAAGAAAATGTTATATCAAAAGAGATGATGAAAATCTAGGAAATTTTGATGCAAGATGTGATGAAGGTATTTTTCTTGGATACACAACCAAAAAGAAAAGCATATAGATGCTTCAATAAGAGATTGAGAAAGATTGTTGAAAGTCCAAATGTGAAAGTTGATGAAAATATGCACAATTCAGTTGACATAAGTGAAAATGAACTAGATGAACCTGTTTGCATACAAGAGAAAGAGAAGGATAAGGAAGAAGAAGAACATATTGAAGAAGATGAGACTCTGAAACCTGCTCCAAAGGCTCCAAAGTATGTACAAAAAAATCATCTGGAACAACAAAAAATTGGAGACAAAGAAAAAGGTGTATCAACAAGAAGCAAAGTGGTAGCAACTGAGATAAATTTGTGTCTACTTTCCCAGATAGAACCTAAAATAGTGTGTGAATCATGCAAAGATGAAAATTGGGTTAGAGTCATGAAAGAGGAATTATAGTAGATAGAGAAAAATCGGACATGGGAATTGGTTCCTAGACTGGCAAACAAGAATGTGATTGGTACAAAATGGGTATTCAAGAATAAACTAAATGAGGATGGTGAAGTAGTAAGAAACAAAGCAAGGTGTGTGTGCAAATATTATTCATAGGTTGAAGGAATAGACTTTGAGGAGACATTTTCTTCGGTGGCAAGAATGGAGGCCATTCAGATGTTTTTGGCATTTTTTGCTCACAAAGATTTCAAAGTACACCAGATGGATGTTAAGTCTACATTTTTGAATGGAGAATTGGAAGAAGAGGTCTACATGGAACAACCGGAGGGATTTCAGTTATCAGATCAACTGGATATGGTCTATAAGTTGAAAAAATCACTATATGGACTTAAACAGGCTCCCAGAGCATGGTATGCAAGGATGGACAGGTATTTGACTCAGTAAAGGTTCTGCAAAGGCTCCGTAGATAGTAATCTTTATTTCAAGATTGAAGGAAACAAAATCTTGATAGTAGTGGTGCATGTTGATGATATTATCTTTGGAGGAAATGAGGGTTTGTGCAAGAAGTTTGCAGAGGAGATGCACAAAGAGTTTGAAATATCCATGATTAGTGAGTTGAATTTATTCCTTGGACTTCAAGTGAATCAAAATAATAATAATAAGGGAATATTCATTTAATAATCAAAGTATGTTAAAGAATTACTGAAGAATTTTGGAATGGATGACTCCAAACTGGTATGTACTCCTCTGGTGACTGTATGTAAACTAAGTAAGGATGATGAATCTCCTAAAGTTGATCAGAGCAAGTATAGATCTATGATTGGTGGACAACTATATCTTATTGCTACTATACTGGATATCATGAATGTAGTATGTTTGGTTGCCATATTTCAAGAAGAACCCAAAGAAACACATGTTACAACTATGAAAAGGATATTCAGATATCTAAAAGGGACTCTAGATTATGGTGTGTGGTATCCTAAGGATACTAATTCTACTTTAAATGCTTACACTGTTGCAGATTGGGTTGGTTGTGTAGATGATCAGAAGAGTACAAGTGGTGGTGCATTCTTTCTTGGATGCAAGTTGGTTTCATAGCTAAGCAAGAAATAGGATTCAATCTCTTTATCCACTGCAGAGGTTGAGTATATTGTAGAAATATCTTGCTATACACAGGTACTATGGATGAAGAAAACATTGAAGGATATAGGTGTGATGTGTGATGAGCCTATCCCTATCTTCTATGATAACACAAGTACAATAAATATTTCAAATAATCTAGTAATGCATTCAAGGACAAAGCATATATCTATTAGATATCATTTCTTGAGATAGAAGGTATTGGAGAATGAAGTTCGGCTTGAATATGTACCTACAAAGGATCAGATTATAGATATATTTACTAAGTTTATTCCTAAGGATACTTTTGTGTATCTTCGGGAGAAGTTGGGGGTTACTGCCGCTCCTTCCTTGAACTAGGTGCACATAGAGGTGCATCAGTCTAGTGGATCTATAGATTCATCATCTGTCTGGACTGATGATTGGGGTCTACTCCTTAGGGGGAGTAGAGATTATCATTGTTGATGTATGATATGTGTGTTGTCATGGGTGCACTCCTAAGGGGGAGTGATCATAATTTTATATGGTTGAAGAATCATGTAAAAAAAATTATTTTCCATTGATGTCAAAGGGGGAGAGGGATTCATGTGAAAAAGCCTATTTGAAAAAGTTGAAAGGGGGAGAGAATCTTGTAAGGAGAAGAGAGTGCATGAATGTTGTGTAGGCTATCTAATCTGAAAAAAAAAGGGGAAGAGTGTGTATGTTGTCTTTGATGGTTTTTCACATCATGCGTTACCATCAATGACAAAGGGGGATATTATTGCAAGTATGAATGAATATGGTGTGTTCAGGTTGTTGTAGTGAAAGCAACATGTGATTGTAGGTGGTACATGTATAGGTGAGATACTGTAGAGATGTTGTGAGTACATGGAGCTACCTTTATGATGTTTTAGGTGTGTTGATATGATGAGTTACAAAGTGCTTCTAAGAATATTAATAAATAGTGAAGATAGAATTGTGTGTGTGTTCAGAATGTGCTCCAATAATGTGCTCTACATTTCTTCTATATTGATCCTATGCTTGTTCAGATCTATAGTGTTTCTTATTGGCATCCTTGGCTAATATATCTTGGATTATAGCTTCTGGTTTGATGGAGAGTGAAAGTTATGTTCATCGGTTTGTGAATTGGTCTGGCAAAGTTATTTGTCTATGGACTGGGAGAAATATTTCTGCTCTTTAATCCTCCGCTAGTTTGTTTCAGGTCTTGTGGATGAATATGAAGGTATCTAATATTTGTTCCAGTATATGGTGAAGCGTGTTATGTGGTTTGCATGTTATCTTCTTGTTGCGGATGTGTGTACTTCAATGTTCATTGGTGTTTTCATTAGGTTTGGTCGACCTAGTGTTTACATATAATATGAAAGATAAGTATCAATTAAGGAAGTGTGTGATTGATCCAAGATGTTGTTTTGGGTCCTGGTTAAGTATTAATTTGGTCCACTCTCATTCTTATCCACCATGGGAATGTTTATTCATTGACTTATTTGAATTTATAAATTAAAGAGTGTGTAGCCGATCTTAGAGAAAGTTTCTAAGATCAAAGTTGGTATAAATACAAGGCAAGATGTTAAGGTTTGCATGACACAAGTGTGCGAAGCGAGATAGATGCGAAAGATTGTCTGAAAGTGATATGAGGTAGTGAGAACTTCAATGTGTTAGACTCTTGAAAGCAGTGAGATGATGGTGTCTAAAATTCTTTGATCAAGGCTACGAATGTGTGGAAGGCGTTGTAATGGATCTTTCGTTGCATTGAGATAATGTTCTCTATGTAACATTCTTCTTTATATGTTTATGTATTTGTAGGTAGTGAGCCTCTTATCTGGAAAATGAGTCCTATCTTGGGCAGTGAGCCCTCCAGTAATGAGCCTCTTTGTATCTGGTTTTGCAATTACTCTTATATTGTGATTTAATCCTCACCATGGTTTTTCCTGTATAGGGTTTTCCACATAAATCTGGTGTCTCTAGTATTTTCTCTTTGTATTTGTATTTCATGCTTATACTTAATAACATATTAAAGTGAGTGTGGAATTGTTTAAGATCTATGGTGAATGTGATTAGATACAACTGATTCACCCCACCTCTCAATTATCTTATGCATTTCAACATGTATAAATTTGGATGTTTTGGTTATAAGGGGCAAAAAATGTATTGCCCACATCATCAATATCCTCCATATGAATCATATTATCATCAATGAGGTCTTGGTATGTGTTTTAATTCATTGCATAATCATATTGCATAGTCATTAGCATGATGATATCTACTAAAGTAATTTACACCATAGCCACAAGGGACAAAAATATATACATTGAGGGTTTTCTAGGTGTCATATATAAGGAAGGGTCATCATTTTGGCTCCTTGCAGTTGTTTAATAATAAAATCTAAAGGATTATCCAAGAAAGTTAATTTTTATTGTGTTTAGGTTTGATAGAGATAATGTTAGTAAACACATGAAAATGGTCCATGTGATTAGCATTAGTATTTTTATTGGGTTTTGGGAAATTAGAAGATATCACACCCTTTTATAAGGGAGGTTTTGAGTGGAACTTAGAGGGGTAATTGGAAGATAAATGAGAAGGTTGAGTCAAGGAGTTGTAACTAAGAAGGTTGGTATCAATAATTTTTAGCTTCTAATCATGAATATTGGAGCATAAATTAGACTATCTAGCATAGTGGTTAAAAATGACATTTTTCTTGACTTTTGCCTATAGGTTATCAATGAAAAGGAATTGGATCTCATCATCAAGGAGTTGATATTCATATTGGTAAGAAAGGGTTGAAATTGAATTTCATTGTCATTAACATATTTTTTAGTGCATTGATTTCATTGAACTATGTTAGATAAGGTGACTTTGAAACCAATATTGGCCTAAAAGAGTTGGATATAAGAGTTGGCTAACCTGTATCGAAGTAGATGGAGCTACGATAGGGTGAATCAAACCACCCCAAGGCATAATTTTTAAAGGTGCAAGGAATTTTTTCTTGTAATCAAGTAACATAGAGGAAGTTAAGGGAGGTAGCATTCAAAGGACATATATTAGGGTTTCCATTACTGTTATAAATTTAGAAATGAGAAGCCACAAAACCCAAGTAGGTAGTAAAGAGGGGATTTCATAAGAGAGATGATGGTCGCTAAGGTGACATATAATGATGTCCTTAGGGAGGTACTAGGGACAACATTCAACTTAGTTTGGATGGACACTAATTGATGAAGGATGTGTTGAATTTTGGTTTAGTGGGAAGATTTCTAGAAGTAGGAATGTGGTAGGTAATAAGAGTATTAAGTTGAGGTAATATGTGGAGACATAAAGGGTGGGGTAAAGAGGGTTTACTTGGGTCTATAAGAGGCATGTTGAAGGATAAATTTTGTAGTTCTAAAATGAGGAAAGGTGGGAGGAAGGTAGTGTGGAAGGATAACTAGTGATATATGGATTAGGGGTGGGTTGGAAGACAAGGAATAAGAAAGGGGAATAATTTGGTTGGGTATATGTAAAGGATGATGGATTAGACATGTAAAAAGTGATTAGTTATGAAGGGTTAGTGAGAAGAGGTATAATTTATGAGGTGGGGTTAAAAAGGGAGAAAAGGTGGGAAAATGAGGGTGGGAGAAAATGGTTGAAGAGGAAACCTGGCTCGTCAAGGATATCCATATTGTGGGATGTAGTAAAGAGGAGGTTATGGAGGGCACCCACAAGTGAAGGGGGTCAATTCTATCATATAATTTTCTAATATAATTTCTAAGGAGTTAAAGCTTGTGTGCAATTTTTTTTTTTCTATTGTTCAATATTTTCATGATGAGTGTCATGGTCAAATATGTCCCCACCATTGAGATAGGTTGATCAAGTTACATATTCAATAATTAAGATGATGTTTTTGTTTTCTAAGATGAAAGATGGGTTAAAATGACAACTTTTCCTAAAAAGGAATGTAGATTGTTGAAGAAGTTTGGGCACACAATAAAAAATAAAATGAGAAAAATGTAGAAGGGGAAAATGTTAAACAATTAGATTCACCAAAATGTATATATAAAACAAATAAAAGATAAGCTTGAGTTTCACTTTGATCCTTTTATATTTACCCTATTCTCAAATATAAAATTTAAGCTAAAGCATAACAAACATTAAAGCATGCTTTTAGATTCTAAACTAATGAATGGGAACATGTTGCTTATAAAAAAATATTATAGAGAGCAAGGGTCGAAGAAAGCATAATCTTTTCAAATTTTGGAGACGCATGTTGTTCTATCATTCTAGTTCTTGTGTGTTGGATTAGGAGCAAGAATCTTCAATTTGTATCCCAACTTTGTCTTTGTGTTTTTCTTTTATGAGAGGATAATGGATTCACAAATAAATTTGTCTTCTTTGGTATGATAATTTACATACAACCATGATATCATCTTTCTATTAAGGGCATGCTTACTTCAACCATGGAGTGGCATCCTCTACAACTCTGCAACCTAGTACTTATAAGGAAAATTGGATACCATTATATACAAATTTAGGGCTTGTCATGAGGAGGTTGATCAACATAACTTTCTTGATAACAATCAATCCATAAATATTTGAAAAGATTGGAGAATTGGAACATTGGGAGTTTTGTAAGGATGAAAATATTGGGGTCAATGTAATGTAGCTAAGGGAATGTAGCAATAGCTTTTTTTTTCAATGTGGAGTGTATTACTTCTTTCTATGTGATTTCTACGTGTTCTTATATATATTTTTGCTTTTTTTTTTATTGTTATTGTCATTTTTGCTCATGTTTATGTAATTACCTTTTAGCTATTAAGCAATTTCACAACCATTTATGGTCATTTGGGTGGGGAAAAGGATGGGGATGCAAATAGGACTAAAAAGGTAGGCATTAGAATGAAAAACCCTTCTTTTGTCGATGTTGTAGACTTTATTGTGCATGTTTTGTCTAGGAGGCACTATCGTGTGAATGATAAACAACGTGGTTGAATGACAGTGACCAAAGTGGAGCTAGGGTGTCTTGTCCAAAAAGACTAAGTATAGGATAAGTTATAGGATAAAGAAAATTGTACTCTAAAGAAACACAAGAGTTACTTCTATTATGTAATGTTGTGTATACTTTTACTTATTTTATTGTGTCCATTATTCTATAAATTTTTAATTACCTGTTTATTTAATAAAAAGCTTTATAATCATTTAGATGTATTAAATAAGCAAAATACAAAAGAAACCAAAAAATAGACATTAAAAATAAGAAATTATTTAAGTCATGTTTAAGATACACTCACCAAATTAGCATAAAAATAGTGTGCTATATTAAATAGCAAACTAGCGAACACATATTTCATGTGTAACCCATTCGCATTTTCAATGCAATTAGAGATTTTTTACGGGAGGAAAACCATTAATCAAATGCATTTATTCGGCGACCACGGTGGGACTCGAACCCACAATCTCCCGCTCCGGAGGCGAGCGCCTTATCCATTAGGCCACGCGATCAACTTGCTCTTCATTAAGGTGTAATAAAATTATTAGATGCTTTCCCAATTTACTATTTCCTTCCTCTAATATCAAAATCCTTGGAAACGAATGTTAAGCTAAAATTCCTCTTATTTCAGTCATCCTTCATAAATAACGAGCTGCTGCAATACCTCCTTGGCTACCACTATAATGGAAAATTTTACATTTAAAACAATGTAAAGCTACCCCAATCATTTAATTAAAGATTAGTGATAACCACTCTACATATCTTCAAAATCAACTCATTAGAGATTAAGAAAGATTTAACCAAATAAACTCCTTTTTTTCACATTGACTAATGAGTTTAGGAGAGAAACCCATTAGTTAATGTGGGTAATTTAATTAAATAATAAAGTAGTCTAAAAACTTTTGGTAATATAAAATCTATCTACAGGATCTTTAGAATACTTAGTGATGAACGATTAAAACATAGACATATATGGAAGGAGTGATTTATGTTTTCAATTGATAGAGGTATCGAAAGCTATGACAAGGGATATTCACAAGTATTCATAAATGTATTCCCCAAGACAAGTTTCATAATTCATCTATCTTGAAATAAAAGAGAAAGAGATCAAAGCATTGTATGTCCAAGGTTTGCATTTGCTTTCAAGAGCCAATATCTTATCAATCTTCATTCTAGACATTCTACATCAACTATGTTTTTAATCTTGTGATCAAGAATAATGAGGTCTAATAAAGGTGTAAGGAATTATAAGATTTCAACTCGCACACAAGAAAATCCTATTAGTGTTCGTCAACATTAGATTTATTTATTCAAATGTAGCACATGCAAATTAGAATTTATAGTTTGTAAGTGCACATGACATGATTGTAGAAGAAGGATGAGAATGTGAGAAAAGGCTAAGATTACAACTATGATTCCATCTAGAAACACAAAGCAAAAAAAAAATTCATTCCTAGTCATCTACATATCCTTCCAAACTCTTATTCAATACAAAATTATTAGGATTAGATAACTAATTAATAGAAAGGAAACACCTTTTAAGTTCTTTTATTTTATTGCATTTTGGTGAACAAGGTCATTCCTACACCCCTCAGGTTTTTCCTTAGGGTTTATCCTTTTACCTTTGTTTCTTAGTGATTTGATTTTCAAATTACATCCATCTTTGGATTTTTTTGTGAAGAGAGCTCTAATTGGAGTGAGAAAGGCGAATAGTCATCCTCCTATTACGCTATTGGATGCTCTTGTGCAGTTTCAACTTGGTTCCTTTCATTACTCTTGGGATCTTCATGTATTCTTTCTTTCAAGAGTGTTTATGGTTGTTAGTTTTGGGTTATTCTTAGAATATTTTTTGAATTTAACTTTTTTCTTATAATTTTTATTTTAACCTTGTTCTTTATTGTCTATGTTGGATTTTACTTGGGGGTTATGGGGTTTTTTCCTAACTCATGAAAATATTTCATTGTATATTAGAGATTAGTATTTATTTCTCTCATGCCTACCAATAGAGGATGGTTAATGGATGGTCAAAAGTTAATACAAGAAGGTGAATGATCACTACTCTCAAATGGGGGTGTTGAGTTAGTGTTTCAACCAAAAAAATGTGTGGTGGTAATCTTGGAGAGATTCAACCTATTGTGGAGGAAGAGCTAGGAAAATTGTCTTACAACGAGGCATTAGACAAGAAAAGTCACAGTCTTTTGTAGTTTGCAATTCATCTATGGTCAATAATAGTGATGGTGGAAGGACAAGGGTGGGAAGTGTCAGCAACATCGAAGGAGACTCACTCTTCAAAGGGGACCATAGTAAGATACCTTATTTTCATGTGTTCTCACCATTTATCCTAGTTCAGATATGTTGCAAGCACTGAAAGAGGAAGAAAACAAGTTAAGTAATATTGCAATATTTTTTGTTTTCTCAGGCAATAACTTGCTACCTTCGAGAAAATTATTTTATGACTAGTTGGGAAAAGTGTGGGTTAAGATACTTGGGTTGCATGTGAATTTTTTCTTAATGATTCAAAAGGGTATGTTTGTTATTTTCATAAAAATAACAATATGCAAGATATAATCCTTAAAAGGAATTCTAGAATATTAGTCTATATGTTTTCATAATTGTGCCCTAGTCAATAGATTCTAAATTGGATAAAATATTGGACTATTATACTCCAATATGGGTTGAAATAGAAATTTTGGCTATCTTATTGTGGAGATTTATTCCCTAGCTCCTTAAACCCTTTGAGGAAATCCTTTAACTGAAGAGACTAGGGTGACTTTACCTCATATTAATGGTAGGGTTCTCATTTCATTGAAACCTAACATGGAAGTTCTTGAAAACTTAGAGATTCAAATGTAAATTTTAGTTGTACCTACAATCACAAGGTCTTGAGGAGTTTAATGCTTATTTCCTTTGTAAGAAGAATAGGCACCAAAGAAAATATTGCCTGAAGATTTAGGAAAAATACAAGATGTTAGTAATAATAATAATAAGATCTCTATTGAGTAGGGTAAGTTAGTTGAGGATACGATTGAAAAGGGGTCTATTAAGCGCCCCCCCCCCCCCCCAATATAATAAAATGGATAATGAAGGAAAAAAAGAAGATAAAAATAATAATATATTTCAAGAAATTCTAGAGTTAATAGATATTGGTCAAAAATTTATCTCATGGGGGAGGATGAATATGAAGTTATTCCTACTAGAAAGGATTTTGAGGGGGGGGGAAGTGTTACCCTTGATATTATTGAAGAATATGTTAAGAAAAATGCTTAGCATCTGGCTCTAAAAAAAAATAGAGTCAAGGGGGTCAATAAGGTTCATGACCCCTCTTATATAGTACCAAAAACAAATGGAGTCATGGATAATGAACAATGTGAGAAGATATAAAATAAGAATCCAAAAAGACATAAAAAAAAATAAGATTATGATAACCCCCCTTTCTGGAGAGAAGAAATGGATATTGCTGATGATAAATCTTCAAGATAGAGAAAAAATAAAAGGAAGCCTTCTAATCAAGAGGCTAAAGGAAAAAATGTAGCAAGAAAGGTAAATAAGAAAATATTCCTAAATGTTTTGATAGGCTCAATAAAAATAAAAATTTAGGGGCATATCCTTCCCACTCTAAATGAGTTTGAATTTTTTAAGCTATAATGTCAAGGTTTGGAATCCCTGGATAGAAAATACATTCTTAGATCTTTTTGTAATGGGAAAATTAAGTTATATTTTCCATGTCTATAAGAAATTAAGGTTGTAGGTTTCTAGCTTGGGCATATTTTAAAGTTTGTTTGAAAAATTCTTCTCTAACAATAATGATAAAGGAAAGGGTGAGGAAACCATCCCATTGAAGGATTCTTGGGTTCCTTAGGTGGTTTGGAATGGGATCTCTTCTTGTAATAGAATTGTGTAGATTATCTTGGAAAAAGAGGGGTTTAAATTTGGTATTTTATTTATTTATGCCTCAAATGAGTACAAAGAAATATGTATAATGTAGATTTGTATGGCTCAATTTCTCCCTAAAATTCCTTAGATTTGGTAGGGAATTTTAATATGGTTAAACATACAGAGGAAAATTTTGAGAGAAAGGAGACAATTTGGAAAGGAAATGAGCTATACTTTTGGTCTAAAATGAAAAGAACTCTTAATAGATCTATAATCCTTGTAAGAATCAGAGGAATAGTAAGAATTTTTTTGGGTATACATGGTTTAATAATCAAGACCCAAGTGAGAGATTTTATTCTAGGCTAGATATAATTTATGAACAAATATATATTTTATTTCAAGGAGAGGTTGGTACCCAATTCAAGAGACCCTTTCCATGATGTTTGATCACTCCCCTAGTGATATGTGGCTTAAATTCAAAGATAGTAGTCAATCTAATAATTGTAGAAAGAGCCAATTATTTAAATTGAATACCCCTTTATTCAATGATAAGGATTGTATGGTCAGAATTTACAAAGTGAGATTGATCAACAAGCACTTGTTCGGCTACTATGTCATTCTCAAATGGGAAAAGATTATTCTTTCTTGGAAATAAGTCTATAATATTGTGGGAAAGAAAAAGGATCTTGATAGAATAAAAGATGAGAAGAGGATTGAAGAGAAGCTATTAGACATGGAATTTAAGATGCAACACAATAGTAATGACAAGAATACCTATAATGAAATTATGGGAACAAAAGACCAACTAAGATCTATATAAAAATTTAAAAACCAAGAAGCTTTAAGGTTAGAGTCAAGTTCCATTGGCTTAAGGAAGGAGATGGGGGGACCAAATATTTTATTTTTTTTAAATCCAAGCACAACAGAGAAAATATTGACCCTATCTTAGTGGGGGGTACTATGAGTAATGACCTCAAGGAGATGGGAGAATTTTAAAAAAATTATGAAATTTTTTCAACTAAAGATGATAACAAGAGTCTTGAAGTCAATATTTTTGCAAGAGAATCATCCTCAAAAAAATAGATGATAGTGACATTAACGAAGTTATTAGGAATATGTTTGAGGAAATTTTTAGAGCCATACACTGTTAATTCTGGAAAGTATCCTAGTCTAGATGGAATTCCCATTGAGTTTTACAAGACTAATAGTGATTGGACTACTAAAGATCTTTTGGAAGTATATGAAGAGGTGATAGAGAAAGGATATTTAGGTACCAGTACTAATAAATGATTAATCAAGTTGTTACCTAAAGAGGGAGATACAACTGTGATTACTGGATCTAAGGTTGATTGACATATTAAGAAAATATATTTCAATCAATTAGATTGGCTTCATCAAAGGTAGATATATTTTAGAAACCTGATTACTAGTTGGAAGGGTCTAAACTATGCAAAGCATTCTAGTCAAAATATTGGAAAGGTGTTGCTTGATTTTGAGGTGTATGATAGAATCAAATGGAGCTTTGTGCCTACAATTTGGAAGCTTTTGGTTTTCCTAGATATTTTTGTAATTTGATTATGGTGCTCTTTTGTGATTCTTTCACTCAATTGATATCAATGAGTTTCTCACCAATCCTTTCTTGCTTCAAAGGTCAATTAGACAAGGATGTCCATTGGCCCTGCCATTATTTTTTATTGTTGTTGATTCTTTTTAGTATATTTTGATAGCTAAACTACTCATTCCTCCTATTAAGGGTATCAAGCTACCTAATACATCTGAGCTTTTGAGTGCCCAATTTTTATATGGAATTGTTTTCTTTGTTGATCTTAATCAAGAGAACTTCAAAAATGTTATATTCAAACATAATGTTTATTGTGAAGCCTTTAGTGCTAAAATAGATAATCATAAGTCTATCATCTTGGGGTGGGAAGATAGGCCTCCTAAATGGTTATGTTTCACCTCATTTCTCAATTACCAAATTACTTTTACCTTTATGAGTAAAAATGATGTTAAATGCAAAATCATGACTTTGATATGTTCAATGGATGAATGAAATTTATGAATATACATTATGATGTTATTTATTTTTAATGATGCAAATGATATATGATTAATATGATGTGATTGGCTAACTACGTTTATGATGCACTAAGTTGGATGCAGGAAAGAATTGAGCCTCCAGTAAGAGAGGGGAAATATCACCCAAGAGAGGATTTTGGTATGGTAACCCATAATGTACCTACTTGAGCTATCACACACTCGCATCCTAGTTAGTCAAGTCAAGTTAGTTCTGGATTTGGTAAGTAAACCCTTGGTCGTAGTTCTTGGGATAATTGGAATTTTTTTTATTGGTCTTTAATTGTCTTTGGTTGTTTCCTTGGTTTGAATTAAAGTGACTAAATCTTTGTATTGGGTATATGTTCTTCTTCATGTATTTGATATATATTTTAATCGATGCATATATACATTAGATGTATATATGTGTATATGTATATATGTGATAACTTGCGTATATGATCATATACATGTATGCACACGCGTAGGTAGAAATACTTGTGTATATGTATATACAGATACAACATGCACATGGTAAATCGATTGGATATATATAAAGTTTATGTATATACCTATTGATAAATATATATGTGTGTGTACTTATTTTTAGATGTTCAAATAATGATATATATGTACATATTTGATAATATATACATACATATTTATATATTAATATATGTATATACATTTGATATATATTATATATATGTATATGATTGGAAACTAAATGGTTTTAGTATATATGTTAATACATATTTATATATTGCAATGATTAAACATTATAATATATATGGTTATATATATTGAATAATATGAATAGATACCAACGCATATTTAATTCAAGATAAGTGAGGAATGTAGTGCTTATATAAAGCGAACAACATAAACTAAATGCTACACATATATTCATATATGTGATAGAGTGATTATTATTGCAATATTGAGAGCATAGTATAAAGTGCATGGAATGCATTATGAATGGAATTTAATGAACTAAACAATGTGCTTATTTTTTATGTCATGCAAAAGTAAAGAGATGCATTTAAATATCAAAGTTGTTAAGTATTTGGAAAGCCATATACAAGAAAATAAAAGCATTGAACTTGGTTAAAACCACAAGTTGGCAGCAAGGTAAAAATAGTTTGTATTGTGTTTTATTGGCAACCACCAATATAGGCACCATAAGTAGATTGTGGCAAGCAAAAAAAGCCACGATGGAAGTAGAAAACCTGTAGGAAACCATTGCCATGTTTTGACTTGGTAAAATAACCATTTTTGGTAGTTTTTTGGAGGTGACTCAACCATATAGTAGAAGTTGAGTTTTTTGGGACAGTATATGTGTTTTTATTTTGATTCTTTTAGTAGCCACATTTCACTCAATCCTGCTTAGTCAACCTAATTAAGAAGAGAATTTGGTTTTGGATTTATGTTTTTAGTATAAAGGTGTTAAAAGGAAGGAAAAAGGTGAAAATTGGATAAGATAAACTATAGCATTAAGTTTCTCAATGTTTATTATAAATAGAGGGTAGCCTCTTAGTCTTGGCATTCATTCATTCTTTGGGGAATTTTGGTGTAGAGTCACCAGGGCCTTCTTTTGCTCATTTTAAGTAATTTTGGTTTTACGTTATTTGGTGTGGTTAGGATTTTTTTGGCATTTCCTAAGGTCATTCATTACCATTTTATATCATGTAATCCATTTGAGTGTGTTTAGTGGGTCGATGGGTAAAATTTGTAAAAGTTGCCAAATTGCACAAAAAGTTGTCATGCAATTTTTAGAAAGTGTCACAAAATCAAGTAATTGAACATTACATGCAAGAAATAAAATGGTCTCCAATTATGAGAAACAATTGGAATGTAATGAAAAAGACTCTTTCTAGTCAAAATAGGAGGTTGTTGTACTAATTTTGCAATCTTAGTGAGAAAAAGAAGCTAATTTTTTGGTTTTTTATTATTTTCAGTTATTTTTGCTATGTAGTATGGTATGTACAGACCTCAAATGCTCCTAAAACTTATTGGATCTTGTGTGCATGAGATTCTAGTAAATTTCATTTTTTTTATCATTTTTCATCAAGGGAATCAAAAGATATAGCCATTTTACTCCAAGCGGGTAGAAACCCTACCTAGGTTACCAGTGAGCACAAAATATTATGTAGCTCCCTCTCCACCAGTGATAAAATCAACAAAATGAGTGGAGAGGCTTGTCTTAATTTATTCTATCATGTTTCTGATTTTTAGGGGTTGGAGTTAGAGTTGGCATGTGCAAAGCTTCACTAGTAGTCTGATATTGAAGATGTATCAGACATGAAGATTGATAAAAGGTAGAGAGAAAGTCATGAAGGATTGAAAGAATGATTAAAATCACCCAAAAAATGATGTAGGATTGTGGAGAAAGGTCTATTAGGTCTATGGATTAAATATTTTGTTTAAAGTTATTAGTGTGAGGCAAAATTCTATGACTGTCCCATGAGGATAGATTTAGGCAGCTTAGGGTTAAATGTTGTAAACCATGAAAGGTCAAATTGTTGATATCACATAGGGATGTTTCATGATATTTTTTTATCTCAAAAAAATTCCACCCTTGAAGTTGTTGTGCCTTTTGCACACATGCCCTATTCGGAACGGGGACCCTCTCTTCCCTCCTTTCGATCGTCGGATCTCTTTTTGATCTGCCTCATTTTGCGTACCTATTTTCATGTCCTAAAAGGTTGGCACATTCCCCAATGCCATATTTTAAGCTTGACCAAGGTCACCCCCTCTCGAAAAATTAAAAAAAATTGCCAAGTCTGGGGTTCAATCCGAGTTTTCCTTGTCGAAATTTCATGGCCATTTTCGGGTTTCCCCTTCCGGGTTTCCCTATCATTATCAATTGCACAAGTGATAGAAGAGTTTGGAGAACTTCCGGCGTCCAGGTGTTTTCCACCCAACATTCTGAGCTCCGCTTTCCACCGTTTTCCATGCGATCGACTGTTCGTTCTTTGGGATTTCGAGGTAGGTCCACCGTCCGCACGCCCTCCCTCTTTGTTTTATGAAATTTCACATTTCGGTGTATGTAAGTTGTAAAATGGGTTTAAAATCAAGTAAATTTGTGCCTTCCGTTCAAAACCCACCTTTTAGAAAATCGAAAATTGATCGCTAGCTGGCCAAAAAATCAGTCTGAGACTTCATCTCTCTGTGGCCGTTCTTCAGAACAGCCGCCGACTTTCCCGGGCCCAGCCGTTCCCGCTGCCGTCCGCAACTTGAAATTCAAAATTCTCTGCCTCCAAAAACCCCCCCCCTCAGACTCCAACCTCCGGAATTCCCCTCCTAGGATTCCATTATGTCATCATTGTTCCAATGGCACTGCCCGAGTGTCTTCCCGACCTCCGGGCCCTGAGCCCTCAAGCTCCGTCTGAACCTTGATAAATTCGTCAAACCTGATGAAATGAAATCCTCAGAATTCCCCCCTTGGGATTCCTTCTCCGGAATCCCGTCTTCGGGATTCCGTCTTGACTTTGCCATTTCGACGGCCTTCCCCGAGCAGCTTTCTGCAACCCAATTCCCGACTCCTCGAAAGACTTCTGACTCCCAGTCGGAACCCCTCGACCAAATTCTCTCGGACCCTGTCCTACGGAATTTCGTCTTGACTTCGCCATTCCCAACAGCCTTCGTGGGACATCTTCTCGACTCCCAAATCCTAGACCCCTCCCCGTCGGAACCAAATTCAAGCAAAATCTCTTGATCCTTAGCTTCTTCTGGATTCCGACCATTGGAATTCCCCTCTCGAGATTCTGTTTCACCAATGCCATTTCGATGGTGAATTTGGGATGGCTTCCCAATGTCCAAATCCCAGTGCCCTGTGTGCCGCCTAGCTTTCCCGAACCCTTTGGCCGCTTCCAGAGACTGCCTTCCAGAATTCCTCTTTCGGATTTCCGCTTCCATTCCGTTGTTCCCAACTACCGATCCTTAGCTGCTTCTCGGCGACGGCGATCTGAGACCCAAATTCTGACGCTTGAAATTTCGTGTCCTCTACGTCGTTTCAGGTGGCTTTCCTCCAGATGATACCCGAACTCCCAAATGAGGGATCAAATGACCTCCAAATCCAAAATGGATTTTGACCCATGTTCTAAAATTAAGTTTTCCTTCACATCAACCCTCAAGTTCTATAATCCAACACCGGGAAATTCCTTTGGGAATTCCATCCTCAAATTGCCCTTTCAAACAAGATTCTTCTAAAGGAATTCCGGCCTTGGGAACCCGGTTTCTCTGTATTGCCTTCTAACGGTAAATTATCGAGTGTTGTGTGATTATTGAACAACAAATAATGATTGTAAAATTAATCTTGAGATGCAGGTACTTGTCCGGGATCATTTCATAATGTTTATTGTTACTAATTCTCATCTCTTGTGCATGATTTATGGAATCTGGTGCAGAAACTTCTGGCGCCTCCAAGGGGAAAGGAAAAGGAATAGCTAAGACACCTCGAGGCAAGGAGGACAGGGACCTTATGAAGTATAAGTTCCAGGGGGTCCCCATACAATCCAAAGTCACCTCCCTCTAGAGAGATGTCACAAATACCAACATCAGTCAGGTCGATGTTGACGAATTCATATAGAGGGTCAGGATGAACCCAAAGACAAAGAACGCAAAATTGATAAAGAAGAGCGAGATTGCTAAGGCTACAGGCTTCCCACAGGCCTTGGTAGCCCTAGAACTAGTAATGGCATGCGTAGAGGCCTACCAGGAAGAGACCCAGACTATAGTAGACCGGGATGGAAATATCCTCGCAAACATGTCCCCGTCGGGTATAACGGCCACATTCCACATCCCGGCCTATGAGAGCATGGAGGTCCCCACCATGGCTGAGTGCAAGGAACTATGGGAGCAGGATCCCATGGGATGCAAGAAAGTCATCAACCAATATTGGCTAAAGGACAAGCGGGGCAGCGCTGGTAAGCTTCCTCGGGAGCTTTTTCGCAGCGACTTTTTTGAGGATTACCATGACCTCGTAACTTTGCTGAGCCGAGTGATGGGCCTTCCTAGCGCAACATTCTTCCAGGAGTGGATGTTCTATTTTGTGGAGGAGATTCTCCATGGCAAGGGGACCGCCTTCTATTGGGGAGAGATAATCAGTGACTGCTTCCACAAGCAGTTTACAACCATAAAGAAGACCTCCAAGTTCTTCATGACCTTCTACTTGGTATATTCCCTCACCGATCGACGACATTATCAGGGATTGGCGGTGGTACCCAGTGATCCATCGGGGGTGGAACTCAAACCATACGACAAGTACACTTAGTTACAGTTCAAGAATTTCAAGGGGAATTACTGTCAGGTGAACAATGCATTCATCACTCACATCATTCGGTCTCTTGGGGGTGACTTTCAAAGGAGAGTTTCTCATAGCGCCATAGCCCTCCTCAAGTAGTATGCCTTCCTTTACATACAATTCCCGAAGTTCATATACATTTGTGTTGAAGGATTCATAGAAAGACCGAACAAGCTACCTCAATACCCCAATGACCGGATCATTCTGTTGGAGCTGACCCGACAGCTACGACATATTCATAAAATCCTAAGCAATAAGCATTTGGCAGGCCCGGTTTACCCTATGGGGCTCGACCAAGGAATGTATAAGATTCATACCTCCCAGTGCGTGGGGTATTCAGAAAGGGAGTTGGCTGAGTATAACTTCCTTCAATATACAGATCGGCCTCAAATGGACCCGTATGAGCACATCAAGAAGGCACTAGGACAAGGGTATGCCCACCTCCACAGCATCAAAGACTTCTGGGCCAACTGCAAAGATGATCTTGAGGTACAGGTGAGGCACTACATGCACATGACCACCATCTTTGTGCGAAGGCTCAACCTGTGCCCACTTCCCGACTAGCTCGAGGAAGATGAAGACACAATGGTTGATCCCGGCTATGATGTTGTCGCCAATTTGTCATTGCCTGCTATTGATTGGAATGAACCTGAGCTCGACAACCTCGTTGTACTCACTAGGCCCATCGAGATCTGAACGAAAGCATGGGTCGACCAACAGGTGGCTCGATTAAAACAACAAGGAGTTGCCTTGACATTCAAGGGACTGGAAAATGAACCAGGTGGCTCAGAAGGTGGAGCAATTATCACCATAACTAGGGAAGCATCTAGCACGCCACCATCGGCTAAGACCAAGAAGAGAAAAGAGGCCAGTGAGCAGCTGCCCAAACCAAAGGTCTATGCTCGCAAGTCTTCTAAGCCAGAGCCTTCCAAGAAGAAAAGAAAAACAACTAGACGTACGAAGACAACGGTGATTCCCAAGGGTCCGCTCCTTGGGATCAGAAAAGAGGGATCTAGCTCACTGGGGTCTCCACCTATTACGATCACCACTGCCACCTCACTTACTTCAATTCCAGCTTTTGCTTCCTCCTGGCCTGCGGTGGACATCTCTGTCCACCTTGCTGCCACTCCCCCAATCTTGTAGGTCATTCTTGTGGATTCATCATCTACCATGACCTCACCCATCTCCTCTTCTTTCATGTCTCCTTCCCTCCCCTCTGCTCCCGCTGCTACGATGCCTGCCCTTGGTCTCCCGGAGTCATTCGTAAAATACATGCAAAATGTGCCCGCCGAGCTCTCAAGAATGCTCACCAATCCGGTGGTTCAGGCTGCAATAGCCCAAGCCATGTCCTCTGCTCCAGTTCCCCTTCCCTCTACTGAACCACCAAAGATGGAAGCTACAATGCAAATATCGGATGAGCTCGAGCGACAGAAGCTGGAGGCTGCAAAGGGACCAGAAGAGGAAGAATTTGAGTATCATGAACATCCATTGTTTGAATGCCATGAGATCGACGAGGTGGTATATGAGTCCTCCAGTGAGAGTAGCGAAGAGTTGAACACTGAATTTATAAAAGAATCAGACGATCCCGAGCTCAACGCAGAATGGGGAAAGCAACTCAAGGAAATTAAAGATAAGGAAGCCGAAGACCGGCTAACAAGAGAAGAAGAGATTGCTACTCAAGAGACAGAGGGCAGCAAATCCCCTACTGAGAAGCAAGACGAGACCCCAGAGCACGACAAGGAAGTATTTCCCCATGAGGATGAGCAAGGGGAGAATCCTAAAGAGCATGAGTACAATCAGAACAAAGAAGAGGGGGATTTCAAGGAAGAAGATCCACCCAAAGAGTAGTTGCATATTGAGTTCCCCGTTGGACATGAAACCCTCTGACAAGACTCTGAAGAGGAAAAAGAGGATGCGAGGACTAAAGAGAGGGTTCTTGTCATTAGAACTACCAAGCTTGAGAAAGAGGACAACGAAAGTCAAAGTAAACCACCTGGGGAGGAGTCCCAAGTGCCCGAATGGTTGCAAAGGCAACTAAAGCAGAAGACTCCCGCCTTGAAGGATCCCAAGGCAAGGCTAGAAGCCATCATGGCCAGGGCATAGGTAAGCACCAAAAAGAGGGAGAAGAAACCCAAGGTTAGGTCCAAGATAACCATGGATGCCTCAGGATCAAGGGTGGTGCAGATAGCAACACCGATGATTGGAGAACAAGGTATAACTTACAACGTCTCTACCATTGACTTGGGAGTGGCCACAAGAGAATGGAAGGTTGAGCATCTCCAGGAGTCGGTCGCCATAGTGGTGCACCTTATCCAACAGGATAAGGTCTCAAAAGAGGAGCTCAAGGAGCAAGTAGCCGATCTGACGGCCTACATTCAACAATGGTCGTCCCCAAATGAGAAACCCACAACATTATCCACCCCGCCTCAACTGCTATCCCAAGAGAAAATTAACAAGTTAGAAAAGAGGAGGAACTTAGACAAGACTACGGAAAACTGGTTCCGACAAGTCTTGGATATGGGAAATACGGGCATCAACTTGGTTGTCCGGGAAGCAAATAGGTTCTTGGAAGTCCAAAAAACTCTCGAGGACACAAGGCAGATCTGTGAAGAATTCCCAAAGAAGTACGATGCAGCCTACCCAAAGATTGAGGCCATACTCACATTACCAAGCGATGTCTGGGAAAAGGAATTTGCCTTCAAGGATGATGATCACTGGCTAGTGGACACGTGGAAGCGAGATTTTGATCACCGGAAGAGGAGGCTTGAGCAAGTTTTGAAGCGAATGGTGCCAGAAATTGAATGGACGAGGGATTCCAGGGAGGAGTGCACTCGGTACCTCAAGCTGATGACGGGGTACGAGCTGGCCACGGTCGAGCTTAATTATGAGAATATAAAGCCCTACTTCTTAAAGATCATGGAAGATAGGATGTCCACCGAGGTCACCACTGAATTCATGTGCTTTGTTGCCAAAGCCTTTGCGTAGTTGGAACTTTTCAAGGAAAATGCTGCTAAGTATGATGACGACTAGAAGAAGCTAGGCAGCAACTCCCAAGAATGGACTTACCAAATTTTGAAATCCGACATCATGGAGGTGGATATGTTGCAATCCTTGGTCCTAAGTTTCATGGAGTATGTCACGTTGAAGAAGCGTGAAGGCAATCCAATCATCGACGATGAATTCCTTGAAGAATAGCTATAGCAAAGGGCAAATGGCTAAAAGACAAATTTGCTACAGTGTTGTCACTAAATGATGAAATAGGGAAGAAACAAGAAGTTATTTATAAATGTAATATATTTGGGGGTAGGTGAAACCCTAATGTAGAGTGAATACTGGCCACATAATTGAATCGAATATTGGCCACTCATTTTGTTTTTTGGAAACTATAAATAGGGCTCTCCTCCCATTTGAAGGGAGTTGAGTTGTTGTAAAGGCATGCTACAGAAATTATAATAGCAAATACAGTCATTATCTGGTGTATTTATGGGTTTCTCAATATGTTTCATGATTCCTCTCCCTTTTAGTTATAGCTTTGCTTTAAGTTACTTTTCTATTTTAATGTCCTTAGATAAGATTTGGTAGATTTAGTATGTTATCTCTGGTTTTGAAGATTGTTGTTATGTGTATGCTTTTCTTGTCCATACTTTTGGTCATTTGTTGAAGGCAGATGGCTGTGTAAAGTTAGTCTGGACTTTGATTTCATTGTTGCTCATCGAATCTCATCTTTATTCACCTTCCCATAGCGAATGAATGATGAATATCTGCAGTCCTTAGAAGATAGCACAGATTTCATGATATTGTGAGAATTCTGGTTAAGTGAAATTTTATTTAAGGAAACTGTCCACAACAGGAACCTCCATGATCACTGTTCATCAGTAGTTGCAGGTCCAGGAAACATCTTTCTTCCTCGCCCTTTTATTTTTTCCTTTTTTTAGAAGCAACTTCTGTTAGGGTTCGTTGCACTTTTTAAAGCCAAATCTAACGAAATAATGGAGTCTAAGATTGTTGCCTGACCTGCAGCAAAGCATAGTAATTCCAAATCCATAAAACTCTGTTCATTGACTCAATTATCCTACAGCTTCGACCACGTAAGACTGCCTTGTGATTCCAGCAAATCACATAATCAACTAAAATATTCCAAGCCTCATCATGACCTGACATCCGAGAGACTTTGGGATAGTGTTCTGCAATTTGATTGTGGAAGATTTTCTTTCAAGAGAGGTAATGTGACTACGTATTACTTGTGTTGTGAAGTGCATAAAAAAATGATCAACAAAAGTTTCCTTTGTTTCCTCTTGTTGTAGTGTTGATTATTGATTATATCAAAGAAGTCTTCTTCAAGGCATTATCAGTGAGACAAGTTGCATGAAGTTAATTAATAAGTCAAAATTTATTGAAGTCCTACTACACCACCATTTTATGTTGTTCCATCCCTTCAAATTTGTTTCCCATATCTAGTGATCAAATTTTTCAATGGTCAATAGTGATAAACAAAAACCAAGTCATGAATGTGACAAGGTGTACTAAGATGCCCCTCTTTGCTGCTACCTATGAAGTCCTTGAAGAAATGTCTTATCTTAGTCAAATTCCATTGAATCTTGTCCTTCCTCTACATCAAATTAGTATCAAATAAATGAAGTTTAGTAAGGGAGTGTATGTAAGTTGATTAGAAGTCAAGATAAGATGGCCCCTAAGTTGAATATGGAAAGAATAATCAGAGAGGTGAGAGACTCTCTTGCCCTAGAATTGAGAGCCATAAAGGAAAGTCTTGATGAAAGAATCACATTAGTTGAGACCAACTAGAAAAGAGGAGTGGTCAGAGGAGATTTGAGTGACCAAGAAGAAGAAAAGAAAGTGGGTGAAGAAAAAGAAGATGAAATACTAGATGATGCAGAGAAGAGATTGGAGAGATCGCTAAAGGCAGTTAAGAGCAATGGTTCCAAGGTAAAGATAGATATTCCAGTGTATTCAAGGAGTCTAAATGGAGAACTCCTAGATTGGATAGGAGAATTAGAAAAATATTTTGAGCTTGAAGAGATACCTAAGGGGAAGCCAGTGAAAATATCAAGAAAAAATCTAAAAGGGCATGCAATTATTTGGTGGAACTATGTGCAAGAAGAGAGGAAAAATAAAGGTAAAACAAAGATCATATCTTGGGATGGAATGGTTGCAAAACTGAAGGGTAAATTTCTACCTAGTGATTATTCTATGCGGTTAAAAATGAGGTTACAAAATTTGAAGCAAAAGGACATGGATGTGAAGTCCTATACAATAGAGTTTTACAAGTTGAGCCTAAGATCATACCATATGGAAGAAGATGTTGAAAAAGTTGCAAGGTACTTGAATAGGCTAAAGTATAGCCTACAAGATGAACTTGGTCTCACAAGTCCAAGCACAGTAGAAGAGTGTCATTAGTTGGCCATAAGGGTTGAAGACAAGTTGAAAAGGAGACAACAAAAGAAAAGTAGAGGTAGGGGAAGGAAAAATTTTAAAGGAAGAGGGACTTTTGTTGGTAGAGGACAGTCCCAAATATCTCAAGGAGAGAAAAATCACAAGAACAAACATTAGATTCAAGGGGTAGCTTTAGAGGAAGAAGACCAAGTTCTAGAGGAAGATTTAGTAATAGAGGAGGCTCGAGTGGATTCACTAGGAAGTGTTACAAATGCAACAAAGTTGCAGGCCACCAAGCATGACAATGCACTGAGGAGTAGCCATCTACTTCTTATAAAAGTGAGAGAATAAATCAGATTGCACAAGGTGGAGATGATGCTAAAAGTGTCAATTCACCATCACAAAATGTAGAACCAAAACTGGGAGAGTCCCTATTGATGAGAAGAACCTTGATTAAGGTACCCATGGAGAGAGAACCACCACAAAGAAAGTCACTTTTCAGGAATACATGCAAGAGCCAATATAAATGTTTTAGATTTGTTGTTGATTCTGGAAGTATTGATAAAAAAAATTTTGTTGAAATGATGGAGAAGTTAAAACTACAAATATTTCCTCATGCCACTCCATACAAGGTTTCTTGGTTAAACAAAGGGCAACAAGTATTGGTGAATGAACAAACTTGGGTAGAATTCCATATAGGAGGTTATAAGGACAAGGTTTTGTGTGACATCATCCCTATGAATGTTTTTCATTTGCTTCATGGAAGGTCATGGTAGTATGATAGGAAGGCCAAGCATTATGAAAGAAAGAATGCATATGTTATAGAGAAAGATGGAGTCTCATACACTCTAACACCATTGAAAGATGAAGACAAAACACCACAAGTAGAGTCCATTTTGATGTTGGTAGGAGAAAAGGAATTCATAAAGGTTGTAGAAGAGGATAAAATGGGTTTTTCCATCATAACCAAGCCTAGGTCTATTGGGACACAACAAAGAAAGAAGAGTTGCCTTTGGAAATTCAAAACTTGTTGAAGAGGTATAATAATATAGTAGTGGATGAACTCCCAAGCACTTTTCCTCCTATGAGGGATATTAGCCACCACATTGATTTCATACCAGGGGCTAGATTACCTGATAAGGAAACATATAAGATGACACCACAACAAAATGAAGAGATTAAGATACAAGTTCAAGAGTTGCTTGATAAGGGGCTCATCAAAGAAGTCGTTAGTCCTTGTTCGGTTCCTACTGTTCTAGCACCAAAGAAGAGAGGTGAATGGAGGATGTTCACTAATTCCAGGGCCATGAATAATATTACAATCAGATATAGGTTCCATATTCCACTCATGGAAGATTTCATCGATTGTCTAGGTGGAGCATGCTATTTTTCCAAAATAGACCTCAAGAGTGGGTATCACCAAATTAGAATTAGACCAGGGGATGAATGGAAGACAACATATAAGAAAAATGAAGGGATTTATGAGTGGCTTGTAATGCTTTTTGGTCTCTCAAATGAAACCATCACCTTCATGAGGTTGATGAATGAAGTCATCAAGTCTTCTATTGGTAATTTTGTAGTGGTTTATCTTGATGAAATTCTTGTTTTCAATAAAACTAAGGAAGAGCATTTAAACCATTTGGATTTGGTTTTGAGAAGATTGCATAAAGAGAAACTAATGATCAAGTTGAAGAAATGTGAGTTTATAAAGACAAAGTTGATATATCTTGGTTTTGTGGTTACAAATGGCACCTTGAATATGGATCCCAACAAGGTTGAAGTTATTCTAAGTTGGCCTACACCTAAATCAGTAGTTGAGGTAAGGATTTTCCATGGTTTGGCTACTTTTTATAGGAAATATATTAAAGGTTTTAGTCATATTTGTGATCCAATGCTTGATACTATAAAAAGGGAAAAGAGAAAGAAGTTTGTTTGGATTGGTGAAGTTAGGAAAAGTTTTGAATACTTGAAAAAGAGGGTAGCAGAGCAGCCCATACTAGCTTTACCTGATTTCAATAAGGTTTTTTCTATTGAATTTGATGCAAGTGGTTATGCCATAGGGGAATTATTAATTCAAGAGGACAGACCCATAGCTTTCTTTAGTGAAAAACTAAATGAAGCCAAGAAGAAATACTCTTATTATGACCTAGAAATGTATGCTTTAGTTCGGTCCTTGAAAAAGTGGAGACACTACCTACTACCAAAGGATTTCATAGTGTTTACTAATAATCATGCTTTCCAATTTTTGAACAGTCAAGACAAACTCAATCATAGGCATGTCAAATGGGTAGAATATTCGCAAGGTTACACCTTCACCATCAAACATAAGAAGGGGAATTCAAACAAAGTAGTTGATGCATTGAGTGGAAGGACACTCATGGTGCAAGAATTCCAATTGAAAAGTGTATGTGTTGAAGCACTAAAAGGTATGTATGTAGAAGATGTTTATTTCAAGGAGATCTATGCATCTTGCAACCAATCTAATGGTGTTCCACATAACACAAGTTTTGATTTTCTTATTCAAGAGGGGTCATTGTTCAAAGGGGCTCAAATTTGTATACCTATATGTTCTATGAGGGATAATTAAATTAAATTAAATAATAGTGGCAGCCTTGCAGGTCATTTTGGTCTTGATAAGACCTTGGAGTAGCTGAGAAGGCACAATTTTTTGCCTAAAATGCAAAGTGATGTAAGGAAGTTTGTTGAAAAATGTGTGATTTGTCAAAAGGAAAAGGGAAGAAGTGCTAATGCAAGCTTGTATTAGCATCTTCCCATTCCAAATAGGCCTTGGGAGTCTGTAAGCATGGATTTTGTAATGGGTTTACCAAAAACACCTAGAGGTTTTGATTCTATTAATGTTGTAGAGGACAGGTTCTACAAGATGGAACATTCCATCCCATGCAAGAGCACTAATGATGCATCATACATTGTTGGTTTTTTCTTCAAGGAAGTGGTAAGAATTTGTGGTTTACCTATGAGCATTGTTTCAGATAGAGATAGTAAGTTTGTTGGGCATTTTTGGAGAACTTTATGGAAGAAACTTGGTGCTAATCTTAGTTTCAACTCTACCTATCACCCTCAAACTAATGGACAGATTGAAGTGGTAAATAGGAGACTTGGTAACCTCTTAATATTCCTTATAAATAGCATTATACTCAGTGGGATCTGATCTTGCCTTAGGTAGAATTTTCCTATAATGATTCGGTGAACAAGAGTGTGGGTAAAATTTTTTTTAAAGTTGTTTATGGTTTGTAGCCTAGAGGAGGTTTTGAGTTGAGGGATATCAAGGGAATGGAGAGGATGAGTTCTAAGGGTGAGAATTTTTTGTGGCCATGAAGGAGATTCACCAACAGGTCAAGGATCATTTGCAAAGAAGTGTGGACAAATACAAACAACAAGCTGATATAAAGAGGAAAGAAATTACCTTAAAAATTGGGGATTTAGTTCTAGCTCATCTAAGGAAGAAGATATTTCCTAAGGGACAATATTCCAAGCTGAAAATGAACAAAATTGGTCCTTGTAGAGTTGTTCACATGTTTGGCCCCAATACTTGTGAGATTGAACTGCCAAGTGGAATTAGAAGCTCACATATTTTTAATGTATTTGACCTATACCCTTTCAAAGGGGATGTTGTTTCAGGTAATGAAGTAGGTTCTCAATCATTTGAAGATGAATAATGGATCAAATATCTCCCTCCTATTTAGCCTTTAGAGTTGGAGGGCTCTTCCTATGGAGGATGCTACTCGGATGTTTCAGTCTGATACCATCAAACATGGTTATACATTTTCAAACCTACACTCAAGTGGGACTTGAGTTTCTTTCCCTTGGGTGTATGGTTTAGGGTCACTAGGGCCTTATTTTGCTTATTTTATGTAATTTTCATTTTAAGTTATTTGATGTGGTTAGGATTTTTTTGGTGTTTCCTAAGGTCATTCATGACCATTTGATATCATGTAATCCATTTGAGTGTGTTTAGTGGGTCGATGGGTAAAAGTTGCCAAATTGCATAAAAATTTGTCATGCAATTTTTAAAAAGTGTCACAAAATGAAGTAACTATTACATGCATGAAAGAAAATAGTCTCAAATGATGAGAAATAGTTGGAGTGTAATTAAAAATACTCCTCCTAGTCTAAATAGGAGGTTGTTGTACTAATTTTGAAATCTTAGTGAGAAAAAGATGTTCATTTTCTAGTTTTTTCATAGTTTTCAATGATTTATGTTGTGTAGTATGGTATGCACATACCTCCAATTATCCTATAACTTATTTTTGTGCATGATATTATAGTAAATTTAATTTATTTTCATCAAGTGAATCAAAAGATATATTCATTTTACTCCAAGCGGGTAGAAACGCTACCTAGGTTAACAATGAGCACAAAATATTATGTAGCTCTCCTCTCCACCTATGAAAAAATCACCAAAATGGGTGGAGAGTCTTATATTAATGTATTCTATCATGTTTCTAAGTTGTAGGGGCTGAATTTAGAGTTGGAACGTGCAAATCTTCACCAATAGTCTGATATTGAGGATGTATCAGACAAGAAGGTTGATAAAAGGTAGAGAAAAAGTCATGAAGGATTGAAAGAACGATTGAACTCACCCAAAACATGATGTAGGATTTTGGAGAAAGTTCTGTTAGGTCAGTGTCTTAAATATGTTGTTCAAATTTATCAGTTTGAGGCAAATTTTTGTGACTGTCCCAAGAGGACAGATTTAGGCAACTTAGTGTTAAATATTGTAAACCATGAAGGGTTACATTGTTGATGTCACGTAGGGATGTTTCATGATCTTTTGTATCTCAAAACAATTTTTCCATTGAAGTTTCCTCTTTTTCCTCTTGTTGTAGTGTTAATTATTGCTTTTGTCAAAGCATAATTCTTCTTCAAGGCATTCCCAATGAGACAAGTTGCATGAAGTTAATTAATGAGTCAAAATTTATTGAAGCCATGTTGCCCCACCATTTTATATTGTTACATCCCTTCAAAATGTGTTTCCCATCTCTAGTGATCAAATTTCTCAATGGTCAATAGTGATAAAGAAAAATCAAGTCATGAATGTGACAAGGTGTACTAAGATGCCCCTCTTTGCTTCTACCTATGAATTCCTTGAAGAAATGTCTTATCTTAGTCTAATTTCATTGAATCTTGTCCTTCCTCTACATAAAATTAATTTTCTTTCATTCTATTTTAGTTTTTCTTTGTTCAAGTAGTGTTGAGTGCAAGTAGTGAAGAGAAAGATTTATTGAGTGTTTGTGAGTTATTTAGTGAGAGTTTTTAAGGGTTGAGAAAGAGGCTTGAATTGGGGATAAGCTGAAAGTAGAAGGAGCAGCAAGAAGAGTTTTGGTATTGAGCTTAAAAGGAAAATTCATCATTGGAAGCTAAATTTCCAATCATGCTAGTTATTCTAACCTTTACTCCTTTCTATGTTGGACTTATGTTTTTGTTGATTGAATGCAAGTGCTTGAGCAAGTTATGTTGAGAAATTATGTCTCAACTTCCAGCTTGAAGTCCTCATTTTCATGCCTTGGTGATTTTGTGTTGTGTGCAAAGTTCTGGTGGAGGCGGAACCAGGATGGAACTTGGCATTGTTCTGTTTGCCTAAGTTCCGGGTTTCGGTTCTCATTCTTGCTCTAACTCCGCTTCTTACCATCTGTTTCTTCTCGCTTCATTTCACAGGTTCTGGCAGAGGCGGAACCAGTTTTGGAAGTTGGCAATGTCTGTTTGCCAGGTTCCTGTTTCTGTTTGTATTCCGACTCCGGGTCCGACTCCTGCTTTTACGATCTAGTTCCTCTGGATGTTTGGGTTCTCCTCGGGGTGTTTTCCTCCTCCTTGTCCTGGTTCTGGATTGTTGTTTGTTGCAGTTGGCGAAGGTGGAACCGGAACCGGATTGGTTCCTGATCTTGGACTTTTGGTAAAGTCCTATTTCTGTTCCTGTTCCGTCCCTGGGTCCGACTCTGACTCTGGTCTTTTGTGTTCTCATCTTCGTTTGACCCCGGGTTGACTTTACTCGGTCAGAACTGTTTCTGATGAGTTCCCCTTTGCCGTGGGCGGACACGGAACCGAATTGGTTCCTGAACCTATAATTTCGATAGGGTCATGTTTCGACTCCAGTTCCATCTCCGACTCCGACTCCGACTCCGACAATGTGTATTTTCAGTGGAGTCCTGTTTCGACTCCGGCTCCGATAGTGTTAGAAATGACTTGAAGTCTTGGTCGCGCCCGATGTCTGTTTGACCATTTTCGTTGCTCTATCAGCTGTGATTGCTGATGGGTCTTTGGATGCGTGGCACCTGGTTGAATAGTGATTGGACGGATATCAAGATAGTTATTGTGGCAGTTGCATTTGTCAATAAACGATGGCGAGCTCAACCATTTTGAGTAATGGCTTTGAATGCAAAGTTGGCTCATTGCAAGAAATTTGTCAGATCCGACCAGTTGCATGATTTGAGGATGGACTTCATTGCTCTTCTGAGTCGGTTACATATGGATGAGATATATGTCATTTCTCATAAGTTAGACAAGTCAAGAGTAGAGTCGTAAGTTGCAGAGCAAGTTTGAAGTTGCAAGCTGAAGAACAGAAGGACGTGAGTTCTTGAGGAGGGTTTTGAACTGTATGTTGTAAAAAAATTGTAACAGTGAATCTGAAACTCTCTGGGTGATTGTGAGTTGAACAAAGAAGTTTGGTTATTGTATGTAATCGATTCATTACTGTAATACAATAGATTTGACTTTGTGTGGTGGGTTTTTTACTTGAAAGGGTTTTCCCACGTAAATACTGTGTCATCTTTGTTTGCTTATCTTTCTGGTTTCTCATTGCCATGGTTGTATGCATCTCTATAAGTTTTTGAAACTATTAGTTTTTCATTTTTGCTTCTCTCCCCTAAGTAAAGGTGTTAAGGGAATGTATTCTGCACTCTTGGGTGAGTAGATCCGCATTCTTTTCCCTTCAAGTTATAGTTATTTTCATAGTTGTTTAGCAAGCTCGCATTTGTAGCTAGATTGGTTATAATTTTTTTTGGATATTATATTAGTATGATACCTATATATAATTATTATGAATTTCATGATTGTATGGCGTAGTTGTATATAACTATCTAGAAGGAATATGTATAGGATACCAGGATGATTGCATGTTACACATATTTTTGCATGAATTATAATGTTAGTAATGCTACGAGAATAATATCATGTTAGATATGTCATAATTAAGAGGATATGATGTTATGCAAAACATGTTGATAATTTTTCCTTGAACGGTTACTCATACTTTCCTTGAAAGTAGGAGAATAGTACTCTATTCTCTAGGGTTAGGGTATACTCTTGAATATGATTATATTGATATTCAACATTAGGGTTGAAAAACATATAGTGACATATATTATTTTTTATTATACTAGTATCTATACTTGACCAAGATTCTATACCTTTTCAAAATATTCTAGTATTAAAGAAGGAAATACGTTCCAACAACCTAAAGTCGTAATATGAGAGGACTTAAAGGTGCAGAAGTAGAAACGCCTCTCAAGCTGATAATGTCCTCCAGATTAGATATTAATTTAGTGAACATTGTAAACATGTGAATATTTGAGTCATTTAATGTTGTGATTATACTTTTGGGATGGATCATGAGGTATGAGGAATGATATTACATTGAAGTGATATATTGAAATTGCTAGTTTTTGATGTTACGTAAACTTGTGTTAGTAATGAGGTTTGTTCCTAGGATTAAGATAATTCATAGATGGGAGTAACCTATATGGTCAGTTAGATCATGTGAATGTACAATATCTTTTGGGTTGGAACCATGTAGGGATAACTTTAAGAAACCCCCCCTCAGCAAAGGTGTAAAATCTTGGTGAATCTTTCCTTTTATTTGAAAAAATTATTAATTTTCCCTGGCGAATCTTATGCACATTATTAAAAAAATTGTAAAAGCATGGCGAATCTTAATGAATAATTGGTAAAAATTATAATCAAAGTGGTGAATCCTAGAGAATAATCACTAAAATGATTAATTACAATGGCAAAACTCTCCTTTAAAAATTTGCATAGTTGGTCGGTGCAGTTCCCCCTTATTTTTTTCTTTTTTTTAATATTGAAGTAGGGGCTCGGGGACGACAACCATTGACGGGGTCAAGGGGAAGTGCCCCTTGCGGGGGTCAAGGGGGCAGATCCCCCTTGTGGGGGTCAATGGGGCAACTCCCTCTTGCGGGGTCTGGGGACAGTGGTCACTATCAAAAATGCATTGGAGCACACACGAATTAAGCATTTTTTAAAATTCTCACTTAAATAAAAAGACTATGAAAAGTGAAATTGTTACTATCGATTAGATTTTTAATCGAATGGCTGCAAGTTAATTCCTTGACTTTATATACACGTGCCTTTTAAAAAGGTTTTTGAGGCCCGAAATTTGTTTTGGGCCACATGATTAAATCTAATCGTGTGGCCCAAAACAAATTTTGGGCCTCAACAAGCCTTTCAAAATGCATGCGCATATAAATTCATAGAATCAACCTACAACCATCCGATTAAAAAGTTAATCGATAATAATAAATAAAAAACCTATTCAAGGCTAAAATATCCCTAAAATGAAATGGTAAATTATTATTAGTGGCGATATTTCCCAAAAATTAATTGTAGGAATATAAAGTTACTGGTAAATGTAATTAATATTTGCAATTACAGTATAAACTACTTGTGAATCAGTTCCAATGACGCATCATTTAAAAAATAATGCATAGGTGAATTAATCGAGACAAATTTATTTTTTGTTAAAACCTAGCGATTCAACATCCTTTCTAGCTTGTATTATTCACCATTTTTGGAGGTCCTGACTTCAAATATTCGCCAATTGGTGAAGATTTGCCACTAAATTTTTCCCTGGAACCATGTTATGTGGTATAACCTTGTCAAGATTTATTATGGTCATGTTATTTACCAAATCGAGCAAAGGGTTGGGTGAAAATATGACTTCCACTTAATATAAGTGAGACACAACATCTTAGAAAGTGAGTTTGATGTAATTATCAAATCTTTGGCCAAAGTAAGTGTAAGTTGCCACTGCGTACACTTGTCAGTTCATTATAAGCCAAGATTTCATAACTAGGCTAGGAATTTCATCTATGTAGGAGGGTCTCTATTGTATGGTAGCTCTATTTATGTAGGAAACAACACCATTATCAGGTAGGCTATTATTATGGGGGTTACTAGACCAATATCGTCATTGAAGGGAGGTCCATCTTACCAGTTAGGTAGATGTGCGAGGGACCCCAATAACTCCATGGTTGGAGGAAAAGCACTTGGATGATACTCTCCCTCATGCAGTTGATAGTTGAAATTTGAGGATGTATGCTTAGGAAGGGACATATGGACCATTTTTACTCTTGATCCATTCAACTCTTGGAAGCCATGTAATCTCTTGTAAGCCATGTTATGCAATTATGTTTTGGCATCTTTATGAAAAATGTATTTGAAAAATGAAATCATTACTTACATGGGATTATGTAATGTTATTTGAAAAATAAAATCATTACATGGGATTATGTAATGTTACTTTATTTATGCAATGAAAATTTGAAATGAGGTCATTTCAAATATGTATCTTTGTAATTGAATTGAAAATTTTTTATTACTATGTGTTGGTAAACTTGAACCTTTCTCATATGGGTTAAAACTTAGGTGAAAACAATGGGTAAAACATTGGGCATGTTACAAGTTCACTAGGTATAACTCACAATAGGGAGGTTCTTATAAGATAGGCAAATGCCTAGGAATTTTATTTTTAGTTGAGCCATCTTTGAAAGAAATGTGAGAGCGGATGTTTAAAAAAATTGAGAATAAAAATATTAAATGGGAGACTTATTTTCTCTCCTTGGCTAGAAGGATTCAGGTTTTTTAGAAAGTATTAGCATCTTAAAATATCTATGCTACTTCTTCTTGGTTTTTTGGTAGATATCAAATTGATATAATTCAAAGGTTTCTAAGAGAATTTTTATGGTTTAATGGGAAAGATAGTAAAAATTGGCCTATGGTCAACTAATCTTGGTGTTGTTTCCCAAAGAATATGGGGGGTTTAGTTTTCAAAGACCTTAAGATGCAAGGTATTACATTGGAAATGAAATGGATTTTAAAATCCTTTGATGGGGAAGAGCCTTGGAAATTTTTGGTTAGAAATAATATTGCATTGTGTAAGCCTAAGAAGGGGATGATTAGGTTGCTTTGCACCCCCATGATCAACTTTTTGGTATTTTTTTGTTTTTTCCATTTGGCTCCACTCTTTTGGTAGTAAATTGAGGGTATGGGAGAGTGTGAAGAAAATGCTCAAGAATAATGAGGCTTTCTCGAAATTGATAATGTTTTCTTTTCATATAAATGTCTTGTGGAGCTTGCACTAGAATAATAAACCCTTGGCTTTGACCCATATTTGTTCACCAAAATAATAGGCTTCAAAAGGAATATATAATTTTGGTAATATCATGGATAGAGGTAGTATTGAATATTGGGTCAAATTGAAGATGGATTTTGATATTCCTAGTACATAGAAAATAGCATTCTTAGTTATGAAGAAAGCCTTTTATAATGTCAATTTTCTTGTCTTGAAATTTAATACTAAAATTATTGGCAATATTCAATGGATGGATGGCACTATTTTTTGAAAAGTAACCTCCAAGAAGATTTATATGTTGTTTGGGTTGAGAGAAATAATGTGCAATATCAATGAGAATTGGAACCTTAGGATGTTTGGCAAAGAGTTGTCTTTTCTTCTCAAATTTATGTGCTCTCTTATTTGTGAGCCTAAAAGATATGTTTTAGGTGGATAATCATTCTTAAAAATATTGGCGTGTTTAATGGTGTTCATAAATATGGCTTTCCTATCAATTCATGTAATCTTTGTAAGAAGTTTGAGTCTTTTGAGTTTTCTTTCTTAGAGTGGCCATTAGATTTTAAGTTATGGTCTATTTTTTGCACAACTATTTGAACTAGGATAATAAGGAATGATTTAACTAGGTCGAAATGTCGTTGGGTTGTGTTAAATCATTTTCCATTGAGATTAATAATTTTTGGTTTGTTTTAACTAATTAAGTCTCGTGGCATATCTATAAGCCAAGAACTAGTGAATATTTCCAAGTTAAAAGAAGTTTGATTTTTATTTTTATTTTTATTTTTTGAATCATATTGTGTGCTAACCATTTTTAATAATGTGATGCATGTTTCAATGATTTTGGAGATTCCAAAGAGTATGTTTACTATCCTCATAAAAGAGGGTCTCACTTTGGTTTACAAGAAGGAAGTAGTTGGTGCTCACTTTTGGCCTCAAGATAGAGACAACCTAGATGACAATGAACTATAATTTCTTAAGGAATAAATGGAGAAGAATAAATCTAATAGACCTAAAAGAGAAAAATAAATAGATATAAGAAGGAATTCCAAGATCAATGTAATATTTTAACCTATTGTTAACGATTTGACCAATAAAGATGAAGTTCATCTAGTACTTATACCTTTGAGAAAAACTATTATGAAAATGGCAGTAATAAAAAATGTTGTTGGGAATGGCATGTATGTCTTTATGTTGGTGATTGTTGGGTCTTTTTCAGAAATAGTGATATATAAGGTATTTATATTTCATTTGTATGATTTTATTATTGATACTATGATGTAGGTGTTAGGAATAAGGTGTCTCAACCTTGGATAATTCCTATTCTTATTATTTGTTTTGTAAAATGTATTTCTTGCAAATAATGTAATTAAGTGTGAGTGTACATGTCTAGTTGGCATGTTGATGTGTCACTCCACTTGATGTGTCGGCATCTTGAATTGTGTGTAAGGAGATCATGGCTGAAACGGTTATGACGGATTCCTATGACACGTAAGAGCTATGTGTGATGTGTGATGTGAGTGTATTGTTGGAACGTTTTGATGTTGCCGCATTTTGTCTTCAAGTGTTGGAAATCTCCTGAAAGAACTTGCATTGCAAGTGTGTTGTAACCGTTGTGTTGAAGATAATACATTGTGCAGGTTTTGGAGTGCTGGGGTTTTTTACCGAAAGGTTTTCCCCAGGGTAAATCATTGTGTCATTCTTTATTTTCTGTATGTATGGTATATTGCTGCAATATCATTGTTAAGTAGATTAACGAATCTGAAATTGTAAGGGTTTAAAACGAATTTGCACCATACTTTCCTTAAGAGATTAGTGTAGGAAGCTGTTTCCGCACCTGAGTTTCCTTACAGTAGGTTGGGTAGTCTTGTAGATTATCTTAGTCTTTTGTTTTACATGGTGAGGTCTCAATTTGGACTTGTTGGGTGAATTGGTGTTGTGCACCATATATTGTATCTATTTATTTTGTTTGTTTTTCTAAATGATCTCTAATATATAAAAAATTCACCCATATTTCATTTTCATTCTAAATTTATTATGTGGTTTCATTTCTTTGAATCTCATTTCACCTAGGGTTTAATCCTAGTTTGTTTTTTTCTTGTATTCATATTTAATTTATTGGTATATCCTTCATCATAGATCCTTATAGGAATTTACTTTGTATTACCTTCATTCTTGTATTAAGGCTTATAAGGTTTCTTCATGCTTCATTGTGTATTATCCTTTTCTCCTTGATGATATTATGTTACATCATTTTACCAAATAGATGATGTTACATGTTTGATGAGTGAGCTAGTTACATTCTTATCTAGTTTATCTCCATTAATAAAAAAATTGGTACTTTCTCTCATAGTTTAGAGAGCTTAATTATTCTACATGACTCATAGCATGGTTATACTGTTGGTGTGAATATGATATTTTACCTAACTAGTTCACCTCGTATATCCTATTCACATGTTAAGTTTACTTAGGCCCTATAAATATTTCTAGAAGTCTTAGTTGGAAATAGATATTATTTTATCTTATTTCATTTACTTCTTGTGTCCTAGGTAATTTAATATTTGGTGTCTCATGTCATAGGATTAAAACACTTGTCATGATCTTGTCTAATCATATGTCTCACCTTGTCTATATAACCAAGGAGTCTCAATAAATCAATTCATTGCCACTACATATTACAAGTATTGCATATTGATCACATTTGATCTAATATTATTTTGCATTCATTATTGAAAATTTATGTTCTTAATTTTCTATCTTATAGAAGGTTATTTTTTGTTAAAGTAATATTGGGAGCTTGAGCCCTTGAGTGACTCTAACCTGGTATCAATTTTTTAGATCTAAAAGTCCCTTCTCATATTTGGGAGATAATTAGGCTTGAGCTTTTGCTACTGTGCAAATCTTGGCGGATCTTCAAAATTTGAGTATGTTAGATTCTATTGCATCAAATGATGACTTGGAGAATCAGAAAAACTAGATACAAATACCAAATTTGAGGTTTCCTTATTGTGTCTTTGTATTGTAGGTTCATTTTGGAGGATTTTAGGTCAAAATAGGCCTTTCCATTGATCCAAAATATCCAAAAAACCCTCATTTTCATATATAATAATTCATATTTTTGTGGAAAAAAAATCAACTTTTTCGCATGATTAACTTAAATTTGACGATCAAATTACTGTCATCATATATTATCTTAAATTTGATGACCAAATAATCATCATCAATTACTATCTTAAATTTCACATTCAAATAACCATCATTGTGTGATTTCCTTAAATATGGCAGTCAAACGACCATCATCAAAGGCCCTTCTTTGTATTTCAAGCCTTAATTGGGCAATTTTCTTCCAGAAGCCATAACTTTTAAATCAAGTATCAAATTTTGATGAACAAGATACCATCAAAAAATTGGTTTTGAAAACTTTCTAGTGGTGCAGGTCTCATTATCATATTTTTTGCAAATGAATTTTGTTGTTGATTAAAGTCAGATCTTCTTTTTTGAACATATGAGTGTTGGGAAAATGTGTCTCAACCTTATAATTAATTATATATGATTTATCGTCAATAGGTGGTGATTGATAATGAAAATAATTTACACTTGTAGCAAGACATGGGGTTCGGTGCATTGTCCTAGAAAAAAAAATTCGCTAGAATGTCAAGGTTTTTTCCCATTGACACGTCAAGGTTTTTTCCCACTGACACGTCAAGGTTTTTTTTCCATTGACATGTCAAGTTTTTTTCCCATTGACTCATCAAATATTTTTCATTAACACGTCAAATGAAAAATGACCTTATAAACCCTAATTCTAGAACGTTCCAAAAATCTTGTTATAAGCGGGTGGGATATATGTAGATGGTAGTGTATTTCTGAGAGTCTGATAGTGGTTGGGTTGTCTCTTGATCTTTGGTGGTGCTACTCCTGTGAGAAGCTTTCTTTGCAAGTATATTGCAATCTTTTGATTTTTGAATAATATATTGGCCAGTTTTTGGAGTGTGGGGTTTTTCTCCTGAAATAGTTTTCCCCACATAAATCATTGTGTTGTGGTATGCATGATATTTGTGTTTAATTTTTTGTAACTTTTAAAGATCCGTAAAGTTTTGTATTTGTATCCTCTCAAGATTAGTGTAGGAAGTTGTTCCACTACCTTAACTTCTTTAAATTGAGCTCATAAATTTTTATCTAGATCTCTAATTTTTGTGATGCTTATGGCGTTGGAAAGGTATTAATGAGTTATTTTTTTCTATCCTTGAGATTTTTCTAGATTCTTCCTTAGGTATCTTTTATTAATATTTGTGTGTGTTCGTATTTTGGTTGATAGCTTGGAAATAATGACACTTGGAGAAGTTTTACCATTTTGGGTTAGGATTCATTTTTAGTGTAGTTCATATTAAGAAATTATAATTTAGAAACAAAAAACATGCAACTTTATTATACTTTCATGAAATCATCTACATACATGAAATCAAATATGTGATACTCATATATATCTGCAACATTGAAAATAGGTGATATACCTAATGTCTTTATAAATTCTACTTCATATACATTTCCATAATCAAACTTCCTAATAATTTTACATGGTTCAAACTTCCTCATCTTCAGCTTATTGTATGTTCCAACTGGAAATCTCTCCTTCCTCAGATATACCATCACTTCATCTCCAACAAAAAATTCCTTGTCTCCTTTTCTCATTTTCCTTCTCCTTATACTTACTGTTCATATCCTCTAGATGCTTCCAGACTTGATTATACAATGATTCCATGAATCCTACAAACTCTTTTGCTTCTATGCTCCTCTTGTTTTCCATATTGATGTCTCTGAGCTCCACAACTCCTCTGGGATGTTTTCTAGTTACAATCTCAAATGGTGTATTCCTTGTACTCTAGTTTACTTAATTATTGTATGAAAATTATTCTTGTGGTATAACTATATCCCAATTTTTGGCCTTGTCTCCAACCAAAGATCTTAACAGGTTACCCAAACTTTTATTCACCACTTATGTTTATCCATCAGTTTGTGGGTGATATGCTAAACTCAACTTTAGGTTTGTCTTCATCTCCCTCCACAATGTCCTCCAAAAGTATCCAGTGAACTTGTTGTCCCTATTTGAAACTACACTCTTAGGTAATCCATGCAATCTCACAATCTCCTTGAAAAATAAGTCGACAGTATGCACACCATCATTAGTCTTCTTTCAAGGAATGGAATGTTCTATTTTAGAAAATCTATGCACTACTACCATTATGGAAATATATCCTCTTTGTGTTCTTGGAAATCCCAATATGAAATCCATACTTATATCTTCCCAAGGTCTCTTTGAACTATCAAAGGTTTGTACAATCTAGTATTCTAACTAATTTATTTTGCTACTTGAAAAATTTTACAATTATGAACATACTTCTTGACATCCTTGTAAATTTGTAGCCAAAAATACTATTCACTCACCAAAGCTACTATCTTATCTACTCTGAAATTTCTTTCTAGTCCTCCACCATGCTTTTCCTTGACCAAATTCTCCCTCATTGAACTCTTAGAAATGTACAATGGATTTCCTTTGAACAACATGTCTTCTTGAATAAAATAATCTAACCATTGGATATGGTTTTTCCATACTTATTCCTTACATTCTCTCCAAGCTTTGGCAATATGGATCATCCTCATACATATGTTTTAGTTCTTCAAAACCTAGTACTTCTACTCTCATCTTTTTCAGCAAATTTATTCTCCTACTCAATGCATCTACAACTTTGTTTGACTTGCCACTCATGTGATTCAGCACAAATGTATAACTCTGTAAGAACTCCACCCATCTAATAAGTCTTTAGTTCATCTTCCCTTGAATGTTTAGATATTGCAAGGGTTGATGGTCAGTATACAATAAAAACTCCTTAGAAAACAAATAATGTCTCCAATTTTTCAAGGCTTAAATTATGGCATAGAATTCATGATCATAAACTAAATATATTCTTTTGGCATCATTCAACTTCTCACATAAATAAGCTATGGGTCTTCCTTATTGACTCAACACTGCTCCAATTGCATTTGCACTTGCATCACAATCAACTTGAAATGCTTTGTCAAAATTAGGTAATACTAATACTAGTTTCTCTGACACTTTTTGTTTCAATAATTCAAAGCTTCTTTGTGATTTGTATGTCCCCTTAAAGTCTTTATTATCTCCTATCATTGTTTCTATCATGGGTGTGAAAATACTACTAAAGCTTTTAATAAACTTCTAGTAGAAACTAGCCAATCCATGAAATGATCTCACCTCTCCAAAATTTACCGATGTAGGCCACTCAAAAATTGCTTTAACCTTCTTAGGGTTCATCTTCAATCCTTCAATAGAAATTACAAATCCAAAGTACACCAACTCTCTCTTCATAAAGCTACACTTCTTGATGTTTATCATCAATTTCTCTTCTCTCAACCTCTACAATACTTTTCTGACATGCCAAAAATGTTCTTCCCTAATCTTAATAAAAATTAAAATATCATCCAAATAGACAATAATAAACTTACCCAAGAATTTCTTTTGTATCTCATTCATCAATCTCATGAAAGTTCTAGGTGCATTATTAAACCCAAAGGGCATCATTAACTATTCATACAATCCTTCATTAGTTTTAAATTTAGTTTTCTATTCATCTCTTTCTCTGATTCTAATCTGATGATATTCACTCTTTAGGTCGATCTTTGTAAAATACTTTGCTCCACTTAAACAGTCCATAATGTCATCCATCCTTGGCAAGGGGAATTTATACTTGACAATGATCATATTGATTGATCTATAATTTATACACATTCTCCACTCTCCATATTTCTTTGGTGCAAGTACAACAAGTACTACACATGGGCTTAATCTCTATCAAATCAATCCTTTCTTCAACAACTCTTGTATCTGTCGGTTCAATTTTGCATTCTGTGTTGGTGTCTTTCTATGTGCTACCTTGTTTGGAAAACTTTCTTTGCGTATTAGATCTATATGATAGATAATGTTTTATATTAATGATAGTTCATCTGGTACATTTTCTTCAATATAATTTCTTTATACTCTACTAACACTTTTGCTACCTCTTCATTCTTTGCGGTAGTATTATTTGCCTCTAGTTTACCACCCTTATTTGGAATCAATGCAAAAAACATGATCTCATGCCTCAATCCATCGAAGAACTTTCTTCCATCTACCAAACATAGTCTGGAAGTGCTACAAACTTCAATTTTGTCCTCTTCCTCCAAACATATCAACTTAATTCTCTTTCCATTTAAAGTCATAGTATAGGTATTTATCCTTCCATAGTGAATTTATTTCCTATCAAATTTCCATGGTTTTTCTAATAGTAAATGACATGCATCCATGGGAATATATCACACAACACTTCATCATTATATGATCCTATATGAAATTTCACCAAACACTACTCATTCACCAATATCTTACGCTCATCTTGTATCTATGTTATCCTATAGGGGTTTGGATGTTTCAATATCTTCAAATTCAACTTGGTTACCATCTCTTTTGAAACTAGATTATCAGTGGTACCACTATCAATGATAACTTTACATACCTTTCCTTAGGATTTACATCTTGTCTTGAACAAACTCTTTCTTTGTGGTAGTTCCTCAGTCACTTTTTCATGCATCAAAACTCTCCTCATTACCAATGATTCACCTTTCTCAATATTCCCAGCTGAATTAGGGGGATTCAGCAAGTTATTCATCCACATAAGTTTCCCTTCTGGTATGCTCTATTTTTTTACCAATACTTCCTTGATGGCATTCAAATGCTTTATGTACTTCACCTCCACAGTTAAAACAAGTTCCTATGAATGGTCTCTTCTTAGATCTTCCTTCATCTCTCCTATATCCATCATTGCGGTATGAATTATGACCTCCTTTGTCACTACAATAAAAATTTATATCTTCTCTTCCTTTGTGGTATGAATTATAGTCCTCTTCATTGTGGTAGGGTTTCCCATCTTTGTTTTACTCTGCATAAGGTCTTCTTTCTCTAGTTTGTGATCTACTCCTCTAGAATCTTCCTCTTGCATTTCTCCACCTTTGTTCAAACTTCTTATTTAGCTACTCTTCCATCTTCAATGCAAATTGATATGCCTCTTCAACTATTGTCATCTTCACCAAGCTCAGTTCTTATTGAATGTTTATTCTTAGTCCATTGAGGTACCTTGCAACCTTTTCTTTGATTTCTTCACTATGTCCAATCCTAATGATCATCTTGTTGAATTCGTCAGTATATTCTTTCACAGATCTCTCCTATTGTCTTAGGTTTTGTAATATTTTCAACAATTCAAGTTTATAATTAGTAGGTATGAATTGATTCTTTAGCTTTGTCACCATTTGGTCCCACTTTATGATTTTCCCTTTCCCTCTCCTATTCTATCCAATTGAACTTATTTTGAACATAATGCAACATGACCTTTCAACTTAGTTTTCACAAATCCGAGTCTTTTCGGATCTTCAATTTCTTCATATTCAAAGTATTCTTCTATATATCATTGATCCCATCAATCAATTCCTCAAGATTTAAATTTCCTACTTAATTTTAAATTTCAATCCTAGGTTGCTTAGCAATATTTGAAATATCTTTCAGCATCCTCACTTGATTTGAATCTTCTTCTTCTTCTAGGGCTTCTTCATTTTGATTCACAACATGATCTAGGTCACCATCAATTTCATCCTCATGTCTAGGGTTTAGGCCTCGCCTTCAATCTTCTTCAACAACACATAATCGGACTCCCATTGCTTGCATCATCTCTAAGATTTCATCCATTCTTCCAATGGCATTCACCATAGCAGGTTCTCTCCTTGGCATCATCTCTCTCCTTGGATCTGATGCAACTGCCTCAATTCAATGATTTGGCTACAAGGGTTTCAACTGCCTCACAATCGGTGATCGATTGAAAACACATGCAACCTACCTCAAGTCAGTGATATTTTCATTATAAGGAACACCTTCAAGTCTCACAAACTCATTCTAATACCACTTGGTGCAGTCATGAATGGAGGGTCCCAAAAGAACTGTCCAATTGTGTAGCTTAGAGTTGACACAGCAGAAATAACACAAGAAAATATTCTAGAAACATAGATCTTTATTGAATTGGCAATATTACATGTAGCATATGCCTCATGGATGATTAACTAGAACTCACAAGCCTACTGCAAGGTCATTCAACATTACAACTAGACAAAGGCCTTATTGCAATCCCACAATGGGGTAATACGAAATTTTTAATCTCTAATCATGAAATCCTAAACTAACTACTTTCCTCTGAATTACAAATTATCTTAAATATAATCCTCTAGCTCAATAATGGTTTGCGTCGAGCTCAAGGGTTCGCAAACCCGATGAATGATCAAGCATGCAGGTCGGCCTTAAAACATGAAAGATAATTCTTCACGAAATGAAATGAATTTCAAATCTCCAAGAAAGATTCATATGGACCCAAGATGCTTGTATTATACTCCATTAAGTTTAGCATGCTCTAGAATAGGTCCGCACTAAGAAATCTAGACTAGGTCAACCCAAATGCTCTAACTATGATTTACAATAAAATTATGAGAGTGATAACTTCCAGTAGACAAATTAAAATGTTTTGAAATTGGGATATGATGTAGATGAACTCATTTAGATGCTATATCTTATTCTGTGAGCTGAGAAATGAATATACAGAATGAAATGTTGAAACTGCTGTAGATTGAAATACAAGTAAATAATTTTTTTTGGTTGATATAGGATTGATTTACAACCAAGGATGATCTTGCACCACTTTGGGATAATACTAGCCATATTTTATTCAAATTCTATACAAAATCTTATCATACTAATTATTTGATTCTTATCATCAACAAATAAAATCTCAAGTTCATACATAAAGCTATACATTTGGAGTTAATATATAATTGGAGACCTATTATTTTATCCATGCAAATTATATATCTCCTCATATTGGTGTTCTAATATGAAATTAAATTAGGTTTACTCAAAGCATGTATATTCTTGATGATATCATTATAGTCTAGGAAGGTATGGAATGGGCACACAAATCCTAGCAACATGGATCTTCATTTGAAAAGACTTGTGATAGAATTGAATGATATATTATTTTAGTCATGCTCAGGTCTCTTTGCTTTGGTTCCACTTCCATCCAATCAATTCAACTACTTTGTGTAAGATATTTTTTCTCACCTAACTATTAATGGTGTTCAATCTTATCACTTCAACATTTTTTACTCTATAAGGCAAGGTTCCCTTGTGAATGGATATCTTAGACTTGCACCAAAGTGACAAAACAACACAAAGTTAGTCAAGAAACACATCTAAAATATACATTCCCCATGAAATTCATTTGAATGTGAAGAACAAGAAAAGCAATGTGAAATAACAAATGAAAGCTATGAAATATTATTCTAACCAATCAAACCAGCATCCCATGGGGGAATTGGTGCCATTTTGATGTGGAAAATGACCCTTTCCTAATTCCTTGAAGTAAAATGATGATCTTTGGTGATGATTGTGCTTCCTTGATGAAATTTTCTAATAGCTCAACTAAACTGATTGCAAAATATGAAATGCTATGGAATTCAAATGCTAAATGCCTATAGTGATTGTGCTATTGGTTGATGGATCCAAGATTCAAATGAGAGTCTCTTATAAATAGGAGAGATTGATGGAAGAAGAGGAAAAAAGGATGAATGTGGGACAAAGACCAGTCAATGAGAGAAGGCCACTTGTCCACATGTGATTGGAGGAGGAATGAGCATAATTTGATGAATGTGCAAATAAATATGGTTAGGTGGAATTTGAAATTGTTGAAATGGCAATTTGGAGGGAGAGAAGGATGGAGTAAATGCCACTTGGCTCAAGGAAAAAGGACATGTAAGAGTCCTTTAATGCCTTGTTGGATGTACTTGTCCCTTTTGGAGGGATTTTCAAATTTGAGGAATATTCCCTTATTGATTCCAAGTTGAGAGAAAATGGAGGAATTAATAAATCAATTAAATTGATTTATTGTGCAAGTTGCAAAATCTAGAGGATTTGATTAAATTAGATGAAGATTAGTTGATTTGCCAATTTTGACTTAGATTTTGGATTTAAATAAATCAAAGTTGAGAGGAATAATGGATTTAGATTAATTAAATAAAGTGAATTATTTAATTAAAAGAGGGACTATAAGATTAATTAAATAAAATGATTTATTTAATTAATAGGAGATGATGAACTAATCAGATAAATTTGATTTATTTAATTAAGAGAGGAAATATGATGAATTAATCAAATAAAGATTATTCAATTAAATTGATTAGTAAAGGAGATGATACATGAAGAAGTGATGTTAATAAGATCAGGATCGGGTGTGTAAGATCAATTTGTATATTTTACGTGTCTACATTTTGCCCCTCTTTGAAGCAATGCACCTATTGCATTGGTTCAAAGAATAAACTACCTAGATCAAACTTCAAAAAAATCTAATTTTTTTAGATGCCCCACTAATGTCCTAGTGAGAAGGATTATGTTGGTATACTGCCCCCTTGAGAGATCAGATGAAAATTTGGATTTTGGGATGATCTAGTGAAAACAAGAGGACAAGTTGAATGACGGGTCCAAAAAGAGTCCAGGGTGCCAAAATGCGAAAAAATGATGCCAAATGGCCCTCGGTCAGGAAAAAATAGGATCAAGGGTCCAAAACCCTAGTTGGACAACTAAATAGGGTCAAAAAACCCTAACTTTCAATCTTAAATAGGCCCCAAGGGGTCACTTTCAATTCATTTGTACACCCAACCTTTGAGAGATTCTTGCACTTTGAGCTCTGAGCACTGATCGAGATGGTGCAATGATTGCTTCCATGACACGTGTCTGATCGAGTGTGAGTGTACTAGTGGCTAGCCGATGCAGGACCACAGGTATGTGACTCTTACCCACCTTACTTTTTCATTTTTTGAGCCCATTTAATAGGGTCTTAAAGTCAAACTAGGTCAAGCGGTGCAGTTTAGCACCGCTAAAAGTGCAAAATTGGTGTCGTCGCATTTGCAAACTGCGCCACTGCGAGACAATTTGGAATTTAGGTTTAGGGGCGCGGTCAAACTGCAATTCGGCAGCGTAGTTTGGAATTTTGCAAATAGCATCGCAATTGCCAACATCATCACATTTGTTGTTTCAATTGCGACAACCTAGGGCAGGATCCTGATTTTTTTTGGAACTTGACATTGTGGCTTTTCTTATGCAGGAGGACTTAGGTATACTTCATTCATGGGAGCACAGGTCCCCAGTTCTGAGTCAGTTAGTTAGTATGCATGAGTTGCTCCAAGAGTACCTCGGGGCAATAGGGTTGTGGTACATTGTGTATGCAACCCTCGTCTGGGCACATTTGGGCATGATGATCATCCTATCAGAGAGATGCCATAGTGAGACATCATCATTTCACCTGCCTATAGGAGAGGCCACTATTACCTTGGAGGATTTATGGCACATCCTTCTATTGCCCATTCACGGTGAGAGAGTCATCTATGATGTGGATGCTAGGAGAGATTCCTGTTTTGAGGTGATGGAGCTTGACAAGATCATTTTTGTTGAGGGGCAGATAGAGCTAGAGTGGTATAGGGGCACAATTCCCACTTTCAGATTGATTTTTGCAGCTATTATCTCAGGTCTTGTGTCGCCAAATCAGCACGAGTGATATTTCAGCCCAAGATGGGCTCTCACTTGGCATCTTATGCTCATATGGTGAGAGTTCTTTGCATGGGGGATAGTTATGTTGGCCTCCCTTTATCATGACTTATATGAGTTTTCTTATCTAGATATCAAGGCCATTGGAGCCGAAGTTACACTCTTACATGTTTGGGCCTAGGAGCACATTGTCGTGCTTCGACCAAAGGTTACAGTGGTTGCCTTGGAGTTGAATTATCCCATTGTTTGGAAATACATAGGGGCACTAACTACCTTCACACATATAGGGGCGGGTGGTATTTCTCACTAGAGGAGGGTCATAGATGAAATGACTGTGTTCACATGGAGGCCCTGGCTCGGCATGCTCGCCTGGCACGATGATGTATAATAATTTTTTCTTCTCAAGGCAGGATAGACTCATGTAGGGTAGGGAGCATACCATAATAGAGAGGTATCTCCTGGACAGAGTTTTGAAATAGTTCAGGGATAGGAAGGACCATCCAGATGACTAGTACATGTCCATCTTCTCACGTACTTTGAGGGAGACAGCATGGGGCAGGCCGATGAGGCAGTTACTTCTTTCAAACAGCTAGTGGAAAAATTGTGGCCACATGATCAAGGTCAAGGGGATGTAGGGGTTACAACAACATACATAGCATAGTTTAGACCACCCCTTTGGTTGATAGATCCAGGTGCAGCACCCATATGATGGAGGCCCAGAGGCAGGTGAGTAGGCCGAGGGCAGGGGTGGGGAGGTAGAGGGGATGGACATGGGGATGGGGATGGAGGGAGAGGAGAAGAAGGACCACCCCCACAACAACCAAAGTAGAGGGGACAACAGACACTGCCCCGAGATCACCACAGAGATGGGGATGGAGAGAGAGTTCTCCCAAGGGGCCCATAGTAGCAACCTTTGTCACCACCACCACCACCATCGCTGCAACCATATCAGAGGGATGCCCTCATACAACAGCTGTAGGCACAAGTGCAGACACTGATTATCGAGAGAGAACAAGCTCGGTCAGAGAGGGATCAGGAGATAGGCCAAAGACGATAGCTAGGGAGTATGGCTTATGCTTCTCAGGGTAGGACAGTCTCAGCAAGGATGTATCGTGAGGCTATCCAAGAGGTGAAATATTATAGATTACATTACAGATAGGTCGTACCATCAAGATCCTGAGTATAAGAGTAATCACAACAAACCGACATGAGATAAGAGGAGCATGCCAAGAGACAGGTGGGAGAGGGTAGCATCCAACAGGGCTAGCTTCACATTATTTTGATCAGAGACATCATTCTTTTATGAGAGACAGTTCATTCTTTGGGCTCCGTTTTTTATAGCCCCAATTTGTATTATATACTTGATTCATACACATTTTGATCCTGATCTTTGTACCATGATAGTTATATTTTTGATGATATATATGATATGGTTTGATTTATTTATGAGATGTGTCCTACTTTACTTATGCATGATAGATATATTTTATTTCATATATGTGATGTTATGCAGATGTTTTTTACTCTATCTCATGTGATGCATGTTTATTTTATGTGATGTAATCTGATGTATGTTTCTATATGATGTTATATAGTTATTATGCGTACATTTCATGGATGCATATGGTTATGAATGCATTTATTTTTATATATTTTCTTATGCAGAATGTGATGATGTATATGATGGTGCAAAATGTATGCTTATGAGATGCTTAATAAGCCTATATGATATTTAAACACAATTTTTTTTGATGTGAAATGATCATGATGATGTATGATATGAGATGATGACCTATGATATACAATGGTTTTATGACATGCTTTGTGATTTACGAATGTAATGCACTAATATGAATGCGATGATACAAATGCAACGATATGAATTATTTAAGATGATGTGATATATAATGTTCATGATTTTTGAGATGATTATTCTTTGTATTATGTAATATGATATGCCTATGTGATGATTCCTATTTCACAATGATTCATGGATGCAAATATTATGACATAAAATAATTTTTTATGATCTGCAATGATTGGTAATGACATGACTTATGAAATGTAAATTATTATGATACGTAATGAGATCATTATGATGGGATATGACATGAATACGTAATGATTTATGATGTATGAGGATGATGCAAATGATATGTGATTATGCTATTGATGACTTAACAATGCCTATGTGATAATACCTTTATAAAATGAATGCAAATGAGAGTAATGAATCTATATAAATGATGAGATGTAATTTTATGTTTCCTATATGATATGATATGCATTATGTTGATGATTTATGGATGCAGGGTGGATGCATTAACAAATTGTTTTGATTAATTGTCATGGTAACATGTTCGTGTGGAAAGAAGATAGAAGAAAATGAAAATGAAAAGAGGATCCAACAGCTACATTATTAATGATGATGATAATGGTAAGTTGTTTACCAGGAATTGGGATTTTAAAAGGGCCATTTACCTTATGTTTGATAACACACATAGGCACGATGCATCAAGGTATAAAGAACCAGGATGGCATCACAGCTAGTGTGATGGACTTTGATTTGAAAATAAAATAGGAGTACTCTTCTTCACACTTGACATATGAAACCTTATTCAGAGTGTACTTCAAATATTCTAAACATCTCAGAATAAAACATAGGAAGAAAATCCTTCCTATGTGGTCAACAAGACATCTAAAAAATCCTCCCTACAGCCAAAAAAAATACACATGACCAGGTTATTTTACAAGGATACACAACAAGCACAATAGATAAAAAAATAATGATCTTTGCCCCATTCCTTTCTCTCTAAATCCCTTTTTTTGGACATCATCGAAAGGTCATTGGAATGAGTGCAATAAGATAAATCAAAAGAAAAGATCAAGAAAATAAACAAGCCAATTTTTTTCATACCACTAGCCAAGACTAAAATACGATGATGTCTGATGTTGATGTCCATTGTAGGAAGGATGCATCCTAGGACATGTTGTTATCAGATGATTTAGGATTGACTAGATGATGGGCTATTGATACTCTGAGTTGACTAACTTGCTTACTTACTAACCTAGACTTGAGACTTTGACGATTGGGTTTTCACTTTTGAACCTACTAGAATTGCTTCCAATCGTTTTACCAAAGGATGAAAATGACAGTGATTTATTATGAGCGGATGATTAGTTTAGGTGAAAGCGAGATGGAGACGGATGGATTTTTTCAAATATTTGGATTTTTTGGTATTTTAAAATTTTTTTGAGGCTATTTTTTGAGATTTTAAGATTTTGACCAAGGACCTAACTTAAAGACCTACCCTAGGGGTCTCGAGAGTTGATCAACAGATTAGCCTTGCCTACATTATACACATAGAGACCACGTAGTTTGACTGACACAGACTCGATTTGCTGATGAGATATGAACAAGATGGATTGCTAGTTTATTATGACAGACTCCTAAAGGACTAACCTAGGGTGTCTCGGGGGATGATCAAAGATCAACCTTTCCTACGTTCAAGCTCAAAGACGACGTAGTTTGACAAAATGACTCCACTGTTTTGATTTTTTGGATTTTTGATATGTTTTGGATGTTTTTTGGATTTTTTATTTTTTGATGTTTTTGGATTTTTTGAAGGATTTTATGAAAAATAAATTTTTTTTTTAATTTTAAGGAAGACTTCAAAGATGTACGTGATTTTGATTTGAATGCAGGTAAAAGAACATGCCCCCAACGTGATGTGATAGACTACTTTGATATAGGCAAGAGAAACTTTAGGAATGTGCCAAGTAGTACTAAGGTGGAACATGATATGAACACAAGATCAAGCTATGATATAGATGCGGGTGGATGATGGGAGGATGCAATAGAATGCGATGGAAAAATGAGTGATGTGGAGTCAATCGTAGAGATCTTGGTGGATGGGGGTGATTTATTTACACAAGGCACCTATTTGCCAGGTTTTCACCAAGGTACTTTCCCAAAGTTCCACCGAAGTGGTTTTCACTAGAGGACAATTTTTCTCTTTACTATTTTTTTAATCCTTTTTCTGATTTTTTTGGATTTTTTTATTTTTTTATTTTTTTATATTTTTGGTTTTACCCTTAAAAGATTAGGCATAAAAAAATTTGAGATAAGAGTTGTTCATGGGTTCCTACAGAGGCTCGCCTTCGGGTGTCGACAATTGGTATGCTCCTGATTTGTAGCTCATGATGATGATGAATAGTCCTAACTAGTTGGGTTCAAAATTTCCCTTGCCCTCTTTATTTGGCACGTTCTTTTGATTTTCCTTCAATACTAGCTCGTCGACTTGGAAGGTTCACCTCCTGATATTTTTTTTTGTAGCTTTGATTGAGGCGGTTCTAATAGACTTGCAAGTGGTTTAAGGCATCCATACATTGTTCATCTAGTACTTCTATCTCATTCAATCATGAGACCCGGTATTCCTCATCTGTTATGAGATTCTGCAGTGAAATCCTCAGGTATGGTAGCTCGATCTTGATGGGTAGTATGACTTCTGATTCGTAGACCAGGGAGAAGGGGTGGCACCTGTTGGTGTGTGGATGCTTGTGCAGTAAGCCCATAAGGCAAGATTTAGCTGCAAATGCCCATCACGACTAGCATCATTGACTATTTTCTTGAGGATCTTTAGGATGGTCTTATTGGTAGCTTCTGCTTGGATTACCTTGGGGATAATACGGAGTAGAAAAGCAATGTTGGATTTTGAATTTCTAGCATAGGTCGCAAACATCCTGATTTTTGAAAGGTGTCCCATTATCTGAGATAATGGCTTGAAGGACATCATATCGAAAAATAAGATAATTCAAGATAAAACTGGATATTTGCTTTCCTGTAATGTAATTCATGGGAATGGCTTCAACCCACTTCATGAAGTACTATGTGGCGATGATGATAAATTTATGGTCATTGGATGAGGTGGGGGTGATTTTACCAATGAGATCGAGCCCCCACTATGAAAAGGGCCAAGGTATGATAATTGGGTTGAGGTCCTGAGTTGGTGCATGGATGAGGTCCCCATGCTACTAACACTACAAACACCTTTAAACATAGTCATGTGCTTCTCTTTCCATGGTAGGCCAATAGTACCTTGTCCTCAACTATTTCTTGGCAAAGGTCATACCGCTCAAGTGTGAACCACAAATGTCATCATGTACCTCAATTAAAGTAGTCAAGGCTTCCTCGGTGTTTAGGAAACATAAAAGGGTCCCTTAATGCTCCTACGGTATAGGGTATCTCCTAGGATGAAAAATGGGATGAATTTTTGACAAAGGCTCTTTTAAGGTTCAGGGTTATGTCGACGAAGAGGACTCCTATTATTAGGTATGTGTATATATCATGGTACTAGGGATCACTGGGACCAATAATTTCGCACACCAATTTAGACTTTGATACCTCGAATGCTAGTACGAGAAGCTGCTCTATGTAGAATTATTGATTTGGGACGTTGTGTGGGATTTCTAGGAGTGATCCAATTGTAGCCATTGCATCTATTGCTTTGTTATTTTCTCTGGGTAGTTGTTTAAATGTGATATCTATGAAGCTCTCCTTAAGGCTTTCCACCAATTTCTTGTATGGAGTTAGTTTATCATCCTTTGTTTGATATTCATTGTTTATTTGGTTGATTACAAGTTGTGAGTCCCCATAGACCTTAAGTGCCATGATCTGCCACTGCACTGCAATCCTCGGTCCTATGACAAGAGCTTCATATTTTGTGATGTTGTTTCTGCATGGGAATGAGAGCTTGTATGACTTAGTATGCAGTCCCCTTGTGGAGTGATGAATAAGATTCCCACTCTTCACCCGTGTTGTGTGTAGGATCCATCAAAATACATTTTCCAGTGATCCGCTACACTGAGGTTGAAGATTGATTCATCAGGGAACTCTGAAACAAGTGGATTCTCTGCATAAATTGGTGCCTCAGCTAGTTGATCTGCAATTTCTTGTCCTTTGATAGACTTGTGCTCTACATACTCAATTTCATGTTTCATTAGTGTTATTCCTTGCATAACCACCCCATCTTTTGCCTTGGTCAAAATGGGTTCGCCTTGTTGTTCTTTATCCTTTGTTGGTTTTCTAACAAAGTTTGGAGTTATTTTGCTTCTAACACTTTGTTTGTTTTTGGTTTAGCCTGTCGGAACCGGAACCGGAACTGAATCGGGTTCTAAAAGTTCTTTTGAAACTTGTTTTGGTTCTCATCCCGATAGTCTTTTCTTTTTGCTTTTGTTTTGTCTTTAGCGGAACCGGAGCCGGAACGAGTGTTAAGTTGGTCTTTATCAAAAATTGCAAAATCATAATCGATTCCGCCCTCGCCTCTGCTATTTGTATTTTGTTTTTAGTCTAAGTCCTTATGTTTAGTTTTATTATGTCGGTCTTTTGCTTTACTTTTTGTGTTTGGTTTTGTTTGTGTTTAGTTGGCAGAACCTAAGTCGGAATGGGAATGAAGTTTGGAAATTTCTTAAACTTTTGAATCAGTTTCCATTTTTGGTTCCGCCCCCACCACTTTTGGATCATTGACTTTTTGACTGGAGTTACACTACAGAGAAGTGCTCATTCTCTTTCAGTTTCGACTCCACCTTAACTGCACTTTAATGCATTAAAGGTAGCTGCTTGTGTAGGTAGAAATCAGCATTTTTTACCTTCATTAAGGGTTAAACGAATCATTATGATCATTGTTAAGAGATCTAGGAGCATGAAAGAGTAGCAACGGAGTTCATTTGAGCAAATTGATCGAAAGAAAGGAAGGATATTGCGTGTGAATTAGTTCGAAGGTTAGCTCGGGTTTTTTTGCGTTTGAGGTAGGGTTTCTTATTGTTATTGTTCTTCGTTTATTTACTGTCGTGTTTGTTGCGTTTTTCTTTATATCTACTTGTGCTTTGAATCATTTCGTTCTAAATGGATTTGTATTTCTTGGTATGATTGTATGAGTAGGTTCTTGTTTTATTTCGTTTGTTTGCTTATTTTGGGTTTCTTGTATTGTCATTTTTTATTCTTTTTATTTTAGAGTGTGGTCGCTTTCACGTTTTAGTCCTGATCGCGTCGTGCTGTTTTGATTTGTAGTAGATTAGATTAAATTAGGGTTTTGAATGGTGTTGGTTAAAGTTAAGGATCTACAGTGAGGTAGATTAGATTTATCATTTTTACTTAGGGTTTTGTTGTGTATTTTGTTCTGGTAAATGGCAAGGTTTAAAACCCGTGCCCTAGTTTTTATCGGGTTTGTTAGATTAAGGTTTCGTGTCTTTCAATGATCATAGTTAAAGGTTAAAATATGATGCTCTTAAATGTAGTCATTCCCCATGGTCATATGAATGTAGTGTTTTTAAAGCCCCTTTTCATTTTAAGCGACCTCGGTTTTAATCATGAAGTTATGTGTTAAATCAACAAAATCTTTGATGATGTCATGGTCAATCTAGGCGGAGGTGGGATCGGAATCGATCATGAACTTGAGAATTATGTTTTACAAAAGTAATCGATTCCATTTTCATCCCGTTTTTAGCTCCACGTATAATGAGAGGTCTTCTTTCGAAATAATGATAACCTAGATGGAAGCGGAGGCGGAATGGAAATAGAAAATGAAAATATGAAAATCTGAAGAAAACCAAATCCCTTTTTGATTCCGATTCCAATTTCGATCACCTTCCTGATTCCGACTCCGAGCCCGTTTATTGTTAGTGAAGTATCTATATCGGTTTTGGCTCCGAGTCCGGTAGTATTGTAAAAGAGATTGTTTTAGTTCGTGTTTCTACTTGGTTCTGCCTCTGGTGCATGTATGAAAGGTATGGTTTGTTTAAGCATGTTTTATGATGATATCTAAAGATCTAATTAGAGGTTTGCTTGCAGGAAAGTTGAAAGATGTCAGGAACATCAGGGGAAGTTGCTCGAAGGAACCAGCCTACTGGAACATCAAAGGTAGCACCAAAACCAAAGAAGTTAAAGCCAGAACAACTGCCTTATACCTTGAGGTATAATCATAGGAGTCCAGTTGTGAAGGTGAGCAAGGTGGAATCTGACTGGGCAGACATCACTGATACCAACTTGGTCCAGTACAACTTTGAGGAGGCATATGTTGAAACATTCAATGAGGATGCAATGCCAAGAATGAAGAGGATTGTTGAGTCTGGTTTGGCTCATATTACTTTGTTTCCTTTGTCAATCCAATGCCCGGAGTTGATCCTAACAGCAGCTAGTGCCTACAATCCTGCTACAAGACTATGCATGGATTCACAAAATAATGTGATTATTGATCTTACTCCTCAAATGTTTCAAAATATATTTAGTGTTCCGGATCCCAAGAACTTGGTGCAGCTAACTGAGGTAGAGACTTTGGAGAAGTATAGCAAGCATAAGGACTCCAATAAGTCTCATCTAAACAAGAAGTGGTTAAAGACAGAAAAGAAGTCTTTAAGTAAACTTGCAGATCAGCCCAAGAGGGCAAATTTTTATAAGGAGGTGTCTTATTTAATCATGATGCTATCAAGAGTTTTTGGGAAGAGGGATACACTGCGGTTCAAGGAATGGATGTTTCCTTTCATCCATACAATCTTAAATGGAGCCCAGCAATTTGATTGGCCAATGATTGTCTCTGATGCCATTTATGATCAATTGACTAATGTTAGGCAGACCAAATGTTTCTTTATGACCTCTTACATTGTCTATGCAACAGCAAGATTGGGGATTTTCCAAAGTTTGAACAAGGTGGGAATAATGGGAGCTTTGGATGGATAGAAGAGGGTATGGGAGCACTATGATCAGTTGTCTCTTAGAGTTGTTGAGACTCATTTCAGAAGATTCAATGATGCATTTTTATATGTGATCATCAACCAATTGAATGGAGATGTAGGATATCGGTTTAGTCAAGAAGCCATGGCGTTCATTGCTTAATGGGGATGTTGGTATATCCAGTACCCCAAATTTACATACTTCAGGTTGGCTGGTTTTGAAGGCCATCCATATTTACTTCCAAGGTGCTGCAGTAACAGGATAGTGCTAATGGAGTTTGTATATCAAGCTCTTGGAGTTAATGCTTGGTTTGGGATCAAACATAAGATCGGATGTCATAAGTTCCCCATGAAGTTGGGTGAATATAACTGTCAACACTTGGTAGGAGCAAAGGTGGTTTGTTGTGAATTGATACAATTGAAATTGGGATTATACACGGCTCATAAGTATTTTGATCCAAAGAAGAAGATGTATGCTTTATTTCCTTCGTTGTTCACTAGACATTTCAATTTGTTAGAAGACTTTTGGAGTGATCGGTAGGATGAGTATGATTTGAGAAAGAAGAACTATGAAAGATTGCATGTCGCACTCATGGAAAAACTAGGTGTTAAAGAAAACATTTCTGACACATTGGTGGGTGATGGAATTGTATTGGATCCATCCTGTGAAGCTTTGAATATTGGCACCAAGAGCCTGGATCCAATTGACTAGGATGTTGAAGAAACCATTGATATCAAGAAGATAGGAAGGACAGTATTGGATAGGAGCGTGCAATGGTTGATGTTGAGAACTCAAGATCCTCAAAGACCAATCCTTAAAAAGGGTAAAGGATACAAGAGAATCAAGAGAAAGACACCTCCCAAAGAGCCATTAGAATTCCTTCCTCTAGACATTGAAGAAATAGAACTTGAGGCGGTAGATGATGAAGAAGAAACACAAGAGGGAGATGTTCTAGTAGGATCTGTTGTTTCGACACCTACATTAGGTGAATCATCCACACAAGTCCAACTTACAAGGAATAAGAGTAAAGAAATTCAAGAAGGAGCTCTTCATAGCATGGCTGAAACTGCCAGGGGAAAAGAAGTGGAGGAGGAAATTCTAGAGGTTGAGACAGATTCAGATGAGACTCTATCAGAGAAATATATGCAAGAGAACATGCTCAAGAGGAGGATATTGAGCAGATCTTAACACAAGAAGATCAATGGAAGCTATTTGAAGATGTGACAAGAGATTCTAATGCAAAGGCTACAGTGGAGAAACAAAAGGAAATGGATGCCAAGGTACAAGCTGATGTTGTATTGCACCAGCAACAATTGAAAGCAAAACAAGTTAAGGAAAAGGCAGTAGTTGATGAAGTAGAGAGAAAAATAAGGGAGCAAGAACATGAGCTCAAGGTCAAAGAAGAGAATGACAAGTTGGAGTTAATACAGAAAATTCATGACCTTGAGGAGGAGAGGGCAAGGAACCGAAGGGAAAGAGAAATATTGGTTGCTAAGCTAAAACTTGCAGAAGAAGCTTGCCAGAAGGAAGAAGAAGAAGAAGAAAGTTTAAGAAAGAAAAAGGATGCTGAGGAGCTAGTTGAAAAGAAGCAAGTAGAAGAAGAAAGGGCAAAAGCAGAAAAACTTAAGGCCTTAGAGGTGGAGAGATTAGAAAAAGAAAGACTAGAGGCTTTGGAAAAAGAGAAACTTGAAAAAGAAGCTCTAGAGAAGGAAAAGTTGGAAAAAGAAAAGGTAGAGAGAGATCGGTTGGAAGAAGAGAGTAAGAGGAAAGAAGAGGAAGAAAGGAAAGAACAAAGAGATAGAGAAGAGGCTGAGAAGTTGGTGCAGATGCATATACTACAAGAACGACAAGAGAAATCAAGGGTTGACTCTCAACCTCAAGTAAATGTTCAGCCACCTTCTACAGTTGTTGCTTCCTCTTCTATGATGACTACTGCTCCAAGTGCTCCTACTTGGCTAAAATTGGACTTGCAGAAGAGGGCAGTAACACCTCCACAACCTCTCAATTGGGAGGATATGATGAATGGAATTGATAAGGAGAGGCCTAAGAAGAAGGCTAAGATCTTACATTCTACCTGACTCACAGACAAAGGAGAAATTGTTGCTGAATGTGCCATGCCAATGACAGAAAAGGACGTAGGGGACATGCAGCTAACAGATTTATCAGTTGAGTACTATCAACTTGGGAAGACCCACTAGGAATCAGCAAATGAACTTAATTGATGTGGTGGCTTCAACGACCAGGTCAAGAATGATCAAGGATAAGCAAAAGAAGGATGAGCTTAAAGCTCAATTAGATCAACTACATTCATTCTTGAAGAGTGTCTCCTCTCCAAGATCACAACAGGTAGCAGCCATTGAGAATCCTATTTTGTTAAGCAAAAAGGAGGTAGATGATTTGGTGCAGGTAAGAGGCAAAGCGGAGATGGTAGACCAATGGGTGGACAAGTTAAACTGGGAGGTGGCTGAAGTTTTGGTTAAAGATTTTGAAGCCTACAAGGACACAGAAGGGTTAATAAAAGAGATGCATCAATATATTGAGGCATCGGAAAAACAAGAAGAAGAGTACAAAGAGTACAGTCAGAAATTGGAAAGAGTGAGTGCATTTCCTTTAACTACTCTTTTGGAGCAATCAATACTTGAGGAGGACAAAAAGGATTTTGTGGAGAAAACCTCTCGTATACTCCGGTTTAGAACTGACTTTTTGTGTAAGCATAAGAATGAAATTCAAGAGGCTATTAATAATTTGACTGAGCAATTGGAAGAGCTAGAAGTAGTCATTGCCATTATTGTAGATGTAAATGTGTTGACAAAAGAAGGCATGCCTTTGAGTCAAATTAAAGAGAAGTGGGATGAAAGGTTCAAAGGACTCATGCAGAAAGAGGATGATGGAGAAGAGTTGGTAATAGATCAACTAGTGGATGTAAAGGAAGAAATAAAAGCTGCTGGGAGAGAGTTGATAAAAATAAGAAGTATGGGGGAGTTTGTTGTAGCAGAATTGGATTGGATCAAATTTGAAGATAGTTGGATTGATGGGCCAGAAATAGATACCTTATAGCAAATCTTCACCAGCTACAATGAGTTCATTGTAGATCCAGCTTCGCATGCATGAATCCCTGCATGCATAATTTGTCTCTTCTTTGCATGTTGCATGCAGCACTGACAACTTTTGAGCGCATGACTTCTTCTTTTCTTCTATCTTCTAGTTTTAGTTAAACTGAATGTCTAAATGTAAGAACTCAAGATCAAATTGATCTAGTTCCTAAAAGGGTGGATAGCCTAAAATAGAAGTGGAGTTCGAGGTTTTGTATATCTATAAATACCCGATGGGTATCATATTGTAAAGGTCAGCTAATTGAAAATAGAATTGGCTTACCTGAGATTAGGAGATAGAACTTTGTAGTGATTTACAGAGATACATTGTACTTGATTTTTTTTACAGTTAATAGAATTACAAGTTTTTACGCAATATGGAGTTAGAATTGAGTTGTTTTATTTGATAAGGCTAATAAGTTATAATCTATTTGAATGCCAGTGATTGTGCTAAAGCATGATAGTTTCTTATGTGATGAAAGTCATTAGAAGAAACTAGATTTAAGGATTATCTTGTTAAATTGTCATTGAATTAAATTTATTGAAGTTTGTTGATCTATAATCTTGATGATGAATGAATGTGTGTTGTTTTTAAATCCTTGAAGTATTCGTGATATGTAAGTGTGAAGTTAATTAAGCACCTAAAATGTATGTAATGGTATAGATTATTCTATAGATTGTGTCATCTTATGGTTTTCTTGATCTGATTGGAAAAACATTTATTATTGAAGATATATGTCTGGATGTTAGATAAATTTGATTCAAATTTACTGGTTACCTCCTTTGTTCCATCTTTTTCTTTTATTTGAAGCCCCATTGATCTACTAAAATAGTTTGGTAAAATGAGTCATTGCTTGAATCTTTTATTACCAGCACAGGCCCCTTGAATATTACAGTTGCATGAACCGATTGAGTGACACCAGACAGTTGAGAGCCAACTACCAGGACCTTGGGAGTTAGGCCACTACATGTTGTCTTTCTTTTTCAGGAGAAATAGAGTAGAAATATTTTGTTTTAATGTTGTTTGTGTCATTCTCACCATCACCAGTTAGGATCATAACCCACTTAGCCATTCGTCCTATGAGATTTTCTTTGGAAAGTAGCTACTTGAGCGGGTCTATTTTTGCAATGAACTTGATTTGATGTGCTAGCATGTAATGTCTAAATTTTTGTGCTACAAACATGACTGTTAGGCAGCATTTCTCAATGGGTGTGTAGTTAAGCTCATGTCCCACCATGGTCCTATTGATGTAATATATAGCTCTCTCCTTCTTGTTTTCATCATGTTGTGCCAAGAGAGTGCCAAGGGTTGTTGTTTTTGATATGTATAAGATCAAAGGTTTGATTGGAATCGGTGGCATAAGGACTGGTGGTGTGAGTAAGTACTCTTTGATCTTGTTGAACGCCTTGTCAAATTTATCATCCCATTTTTATGCTACTCCCTTTTGGACTAGATAAGAATATGGGATTATTTTTTCTACTATTTGCGCTATGAATCGACGGATGGACTGGAGTCTTCCTTGTAGGCCTCTTAGTTGCTTTAATTTCCTGGGTGCCTCCATTTTGAGGATGGCCTTGACTTTGGTAGGGTCAACCTTGATTCCTCTCATTGATACAATGTACCCCAAGAGCTTGCTTGATTGCACTCCGAAGACGTACTTCTTTGGATTAAGTTAGACCTTGTACTTTTCTAGTCTGTCAAAAAATGGAGCTCAAAGCTTATATGTGGTCTCGTCATTTATTTGATTTAGCCAATATGTCATCCACATAATCTTCCATAGTTTTATGGATCATATCATGAAAGATTAATTTCATGGCCCTTTGATAGGTTTCTCCTGCATTCTTCAACCCAAATGGCATCATATTCCAGTAGTATGTTCCCCACAGACAAGTGAAATTTGTCTTGTGTTGGTCTTCCTTGGCTATCATGATTTGATTGTATCCTAAGAATTCATCCATTAATGATAGCATCTCATGTTCTACTATCATATCCATGATCATGTCAATGTTTGGAAGTGGAAAGTCATCCTTTGGACATGCTTTGTTTGAATCTCTAAAGTCTTTGAAAATGTGGATGCCCCCATTTGGATTTGAAACAGGTACAAGGTTTGCAACCAACTTTGGATAATCGATCAGCCGAATGAACCCTGCATCTAGGAGCTTTTGTAATTCTATTTTGACTAGAAATTTTATCTAGGGATGCATTTTTCTCAACGTGTGTCTTATAGGCTTCACTTCAAGATATACAGCTAAGTGATGAACCACAACCTCTGGATCAAGCCCAGGCATGTCGACATAAGTCCATGCAAATTTTTTCTTTCTTTCTTTTAGGAATGCAGCTAGGAGTTCTTATTCTCCTATGAGAAGTGAATCGGCATAGAATGTTATGTATGGTAGTTCCTTTATTCCCAGATTGACTGGATTGCACTATTCTGGTAGAACTATTGACTTCTCTTGATGAATGGCACTGAGAGGAATATTGAATCCTTCATCCTCCGGTGCCTCAGAGAGGTTTTCACCGTTGGATGTGTCCTTTATTTTTACTATTTTTTGGTCTGAGAGTGCCACAATATGGTTTTCACTCAAAGACTGAGACTATTCTCATTTTTTTGCTTTTGCAACTAAAGGATTCAATCATTTCCCCGTAATAGGCTTATGTATCCAGTATGATGTTAAACCTAGCTTTATGATCTCCATATGGTACTGTATCCCACAATCCCATGAGTTCTAAGAGCACCTCATCATTTTTAAATGGATCTAGAATTGGTGGTCCTCGTTGGTTGTAATCGATGAGTTGGGGATAAACTAGGTTTATTTCATGGGTTTGATGTTCTGACTCAAAAGATAGGGTATTGATCATGAATAGGGAGGAGTCTTCGAAAAGAATAGGTAAGTCATTATGGGATCCTCATCACTACTACACATGCTTGTTACATCGAAGGTAAAGTTATATAAGGGTAGACCTGTAGACACTAGTAATTGAAGGGCAATTGCTCATAGTTGAGGTGGAGTTATGATTGCTTTAACATGAGGATTTCTACCACGTATGGTTATACTTGGAGGGGTACATCCAAGGCCAAGATTTCTCATATGCGTCTCAGGAAAGAGAGGTACTAAAATACCATTTCCATTATGTCCAAGCTTCTTGTTTTTGTTGTAGCCCATACTAAGCATCATTTGTAATCCTTTGCTACTTTCACCCATGGGAAGATTAGGCATGGGCCTTTCATCTTAGTATAGTAATCTTGATATGTCTCTTTCATCTACTATTTCCCGACTTAGATCTCCCAACGTCTGAATCTAGAAGTATTTTCTTTGAAAGTCTGGGATGGTGTTTCAACTAGTTGGTCTTGTCCATGTGACCTAGGATATTGAGGTAACTCTCCTAGCACAAAGCCACTTTTCTTCATTTTATAATCCCCACACCCGTTGTCTTGGATAATGAGCTTGATTTCAAATATATCAAGAATGGCAGGTGTCTTTGTCCCGAGTGGAGGCAATGTTGGTTGGGTCTATATAGGGAGTTGAAGGGCCTTCATCATTCTTTGGGACTTGGGATATTTTATAGTACTTTACTTCTATGTTCTTGCAATAAGCGAAGGGCTCAAGATCACCGTAGATCATGACCTCTTGATTTTTGTATGATAATTTGACGCACTGATGGAAGGTTGATGCAACTGCCTACATCCCATGGATCCATGGATGCCCAAGGAGGATTTTGCAAGGTAAATCAAGGTCTAGGACTTGGCAAGTGGTTTCCATGATAGTTGGCCCTACTTGAATAGGGAGTTGGATAGTGCCCTAAGACACTCTTTCTTGATCATCATAAGCCCTGATTGTGATACCCTTTCCTTTTTCAATAGAATCCTTGGAGAATCCTAAATTCTTTATGAGCTTGAGAGAACAGATGTTGAGACCTGCACCCCCATCCACCAAGACCCTTTTGACTTTTTTTTTATGAACCAGGACCTCAAGTTGTAGTGCGTGATTGTGAGATGGTTAGGCGGGGAAGTCTTGATCAGAGAATGTGAGGAGATTTTGGGTGGTATTGTTTCTGACCATAGCTTGTAATTTTTTACTATCAAGATTAGCAAAGACAGTAGATGAAGCCAATGCTTCCTCAAGGATTTCCCTATGGGTGGATGAAATCTTCAGTAACTCCATGATGGAGATCTAAGCGAGAGTTCTTTTCAATTGGTCCAAGACATTGTATCCATTAGGAATAGATTTTGGATTTGAGATGGGTGCCCTAGGTGGTTGTGATGATCCAGTAATGGTGACTTTTTTGTCGCGTGTGGTGACTCCACAATCAACTTTGGCTCCTTTGATGCTAACAACAGTGACCCATTCATCTAGGGATGTGAAAACTTGATCGTACACATGGTTCACATTGGAATACTTTTGTTTCCCTTTGTTATTTTTATGATCTGACATCGAATTCATGTAGATCTTAAAATCTTGATTTCCAGCTGGTTGTTCCACATTTATGATCTTGTCATTGATGAGGTCTTGGATTATATTTTCCAGCTTCATGCAATTGGTTGTTGTGTGCCCCTTAATTTTATGATAATCACAAAGGTAGTTTTCATTGTACCAAGGAGGTTTCACTGGGGCTCTTGATAATTATCATAAGTGGGGATTTTGATGAGATTCTCATTTACCAATTTCTTCATGACAGATTCAATTGATTCCCCAAGGGCTGTGAACTTCCCCTTGGGGGGGTATTTGTTTCACGGAGGTGGTCCTCCTTGATTATTCGGGTTGTTGATTTGATTATTGGGTGGTTGTTGGTTTGCCATATTGGTTTGTGTGTTTTTGTTATTGTTGCTTTGTGGTTGCCGATATGTTTGGGTGTTCTGCTTTGGAGCATTGATTATGACCTTGGCATCAACCACACCATCACTAGTGGTGTTCCTATTTTTTTCCCACGTGTGAGGTTTTTCATTATAACTAGTGGAAGAGCGGTTGTCTTGATGTTTTGGATATGTGGGTGTACCCCCTTGTGCAATAAGAGCTCATTCAATGTTGAGTGCCTTGGGGATCAATTGGTCGTAAGTGGTGATGCACTGCATTTTTAGATGAAATGCCAAAGTTTTCTCAAGATTGGAAATGATGGTGCAAATTTGTTTCTCTTTCAGCATGGCCCATTTACTCCTATTGGCCTTGGATCACCATCATTGTAGGAAGGAAGCGAATGATTCCCCTTTACCTTGTTTGAGTGTTGATATTTCCTCTAGACTAACATCCATGCCAATGTTGAATGCATAATTCTTTATGAATGTGTCTACAATTTCTTGGAACATTTTTATGCTAGTAGGCAAGTGAGAGAACCACTCCATAGTGGGGCTAGCCAAGCTTTCAGGAAATAGCCACATCATATATGTATTGTTATATGCGACTTCCATACAATGTACCTAGAATTCCCTGATGTGATCCTCAAGGTTTCCCCACACATAATATTTTTCAAATTTAGGGATTTCAAAACCCTTTGGGAATGGTACCATTTCCAGGCTCCTATCAAAAGGATAAGGACATAGATTGCTTGGTGTCGTTGTTTTCCCTTATTGGAGATTGAGCACTTTCTGCGAGAGCAATTTGATTTGTGTTGCTATGTCTTCTTGTGAATCAGGACATGGAGTGAATGTTTTTTGAAGTGGTTGAGGTGGTTGAGTGATGGGTGGAGTGTGGGTGGGAATTTTTTGTAAGCTTTGTTGCATGATTAAGGCTTGTTGATACGCCTACTTTTTTTGTTGCACCAACAATGCCCGTTGTTGGTCTTTTTGTTGTTGTGCCAACAAAGCTTGTTGTTGGTCTTGTTGTTGATGTGCCAAAAAAGCTTGTTGTTGGGTTTTTTGTTGATTTTCCTACTATTGCACTTGATACTGTTGTAGGGCTTGTTGATATGCTTGTTGTTGATCTTCTTACAATTGTGTCTGGTATTGATCTTGTGCTTGAGCTTGCTAAGCTTGATATTGGGCTTGATCTTGAACCTATGCTTGTTGGGATTCTTGTGTGGCATGGGCAGCTTGTGCAACTTGAGTTGCTTGTGCAGCTTGTGCAGCTTGTGCAACTTGAGTTTCTTATGCAGCTTGGGTAGCCTGAGCAACTTGTTGTTGTTGCATTAAAGCTTGAGCTTGGGCAGCCTGTTGCGCTTGTTGTGTCACTAATTGTGCTTGCACTTGTTGGGCAACTAGTTGATTTTGAATTTGTTGGAGTGCCTTTTGATACCTGTGACTTGTTGATTTGCTTGCAACGTGATGTTAAATGAGTTTTTCATGTTGGGTTTTGGCAGTGATGGTGGTGGATTAGGAATAGTGTTTTTTTGTCGAGATGGGAGGTATCATTGTATTGATATTTGAGGTTTGTGTGGTGGATGGTGTGATTGATACGCTCAGTCCTTGGGAGACCATGTTTTGACATACTTGGGGAATGGTGGATGATGTGTTTATTGGTAGTGTTGCTTGAATGGTTGCCACCTATTGTTGCGATATCGATGGAAAGATGGAATAATTTGGTATGATGTTTTGATTTATGATTGGAGGGTTGTTTGGATTTGGTCGATTGATGGTGGGTAAGGGGGGGGAGGTCTAACCCAAGGGGTGGTTTGGATGTTAATGGTAATGGTGGAATTGGTGGAAAAATAGGTGGTGTATTTCCTTGGAGAAATGACAATGATGATGAGGGATCAAAAACTCCCCCTGATCCAAATAATCCACCTCCTTGTGAGGTCATGGGGAGAGAGGTATGTGTGTTGAGAGGATATACCGGTGTTGCATGAAAAGAGGATGAATGGGTAGGATCATGAAATGTGAGTGGAATGTATGGGTGTAACAAATTCACCAAGACGGATTGACCCAGTATGGTGTTTGCATCCAACTCCTTATTTTTCACAAGGGGATGTGTTTGAAGTGCATGAATCAATGAGCTTCCCTTGTTGACAATTGGTTGAATTGGAGCAATGGATGATGTGGTTTGTGGAATGCTTTGAGTGATGCTTTGAAATGGGGGTGTGGGTGGGATTGGAGGCATGATCCCAAGGGGTTTCTCCACAATGGTGCTTACTTCATAATTGGAAGGGAGTTTAGCCCCTTCCTTTGCCAATTCAAGCATGTATTAAGAGGGATTCAGCCTCATCATGGCATTGACAATTCTATGATTTTCAAGCTTTTGCACCATTTCAAGGATTTCATCTTGTGTCATCCCTAAGATATTGTCGGTGATGTCCTCTACTTGACCTTCCTCTTAAGGATTTTGTGATGACGAAGGAAGATTGGTTAGGGGATTTCTTGATCCAATGGGATTCATTTCGGGAGCTGTTTGGCTTAAATCACTTGAAGTTGATGTTTCTTTATTGATTTCCATGTTCTTCTTGTGTTGTGTTCTAGTTTGCACCATAAAATAAGGATCAATTCTCAAGAATGCAGGAGGTGAACCTCTAACTCCCTAGATTGATCCAACCTTAGGTACAAAAGAGTAAAAATACGATGTTTAAGGATCGAAGTGTGATGATGAGACAAACGAAAGATGGATGATGTGAATGATTGAACTCTTGAGAAATCTTGAAGGAGATACTAGACTTTAGGGCTTGATTTGATTTGATTCCAACCTTGGCTTGATTGGATTTTGGTTTGGATAGTGAACTCATAAACTCTAAGAGGTTGTATTTTGTCCTAGAGTAGACTTGTTCACAAGATGATAATTTGACTAAGTGTGTAAAGAAGGACTCATCTATACACCCCTAGTCAAACAAGATGATTTTGATTTGATTTGCCTTCAAATTTTGGATAAGGAACTTATAAACCTCAAGATGTTGGATGTTATCAAGAGGTAGAATTGTTCACAAGGATTGATAATTTGAATAAGTATGTGAAGAAGGATTCATCTACACATATCTAATCAAACAAGATGATTTGGATTCACCAAAAGTCTAGAATGAATTATTTTTCAATATTTTCAAGAGTTGTTGATGAGATGATTCTGATTGAATGTTTGAGGGATGGATGAGAATGATGACTTTGATCCTAGATTATACCTAGATAGAGCTCCTTTCTACAACACCTCGGTATTGAAGAACATGCATAGTACTCCCTATGTGAGAAAAGAAAACTTTTGAAAGAGACTTGGATTTTGTTGAAAATAAAATTCTTACAAATTAGGATTGTTCTTTGATGCACCTTTGTAAAATTTGAAGGTCAATCTTTCTCTAAATTTGTAAAGCATAGACAAACGTTTCTTGTGAGCCTTTTGACTAAGACCTTTGGACTTCGATTTTTGGATTTTGATCTTTCGGGAAACCATTTGGAAGATCACATGTGCGGGGTTCAATTATTTCTTAGCTTTTCTTAATGAATTATCTTTACCATAAACACTCTCTTGATTATCTTTTCAAACTAAATGTCTAATGTTCTAACTTCTTATCATCCCACAAAGTCCATTATGTGGAAATCAATAAAATCAAGGCAACAGTTCCCTAATGTTGACTTTAGTGAGAACAAATTATGACATAAATCCAAATACTTAGAATCTTCTAAGGATGAAATCCCTAGGGTAGGCAAGAGCACTTGGATTTGTCAAAGGTATTTGTTCCTCCTAAAGGGTTTGCAATTTTGAGGACCTTGTGAATGTTTGTTTTTCAAGCATTTTAGATCCAAGCAAAGTATTTTAATTCCAAAGTGATGCACAATCCTAGGATAAAATGAGGCAATATTTGTTGAGTTCCCACTTGGATAAATCCAACTACGCCTACTCTTAGTGGATGATTAGATGCTCGACCACACAGGCTCCCCCTTACAGTGCACTCGCTTCTCGGGTCATCCAAGCATCAGTACCCATGAAACCCCTATGGAATACTTTTCATCTCTACCAAGAGCCTTAAAAATGTGGGATGACTTCAAAATAATCGTTCTTGCATCAACAAATAGATAGGGATTTTGGCTTTTACACAATTTTGGCTCTTAATCAAGGCACCCATTCAGAAAGCCACATGAGAGGCAATATCAACTCATATAAAGAGTATCACCTTCTTGTCTGTAGGAGTTCCTGTAATGATGATATTTCCTCAACATTCAAATTTATATACCGGTTGGGAGTAGCTTGGCGTTTAGCTCGTTACCGGTTTGAGTCGTTCCCTTGGGGTGAGTACTTTTTCCCATCAAGACAGGCTCTCTAAAGGTGAACAATATCAAAGAAGTGCATTTGTAGTTTGACCACCTATCACATTTAGGTGGGAGCACACACAATACCTTTTCTTCACACTCGTAACGTTTATTCAATTTGAAGAATCCAAATTTAAGTGTGGAGGTAATCACTTATACAACCTAATATCACAAAAAGACTTTTGGTTCTCAAGATTATCGTGAGGCACGAGAGAAGTGCATACATCTTTTTAATGACATTAATTTGGATAAGGGATTACAAAACAAAGAGTACACATGTTCATTTTAACCACAAAGCAATGATATGAATTATTTTTAAGCACCAACTTTAAAGTGTGAGATTTGTTTGTTCATTTATTAAGTTCAAAACAAAATCTAGTATGTTTGCCTATGGTTCTTTTTAATCCCTTTGTTTTGTTCTTTTTTAAGCCCAAACAAAATTTAGTGAATCCTAGAAAGCAAGAAGGTATCAAATCCTTAGAGAACGGATTATAATTTCTCCCTAAAGTGTTTAAAAACACTTGATACAATGAGATGATGATAACATAAAGGAATTTTGGTCTTTGTTTCCTTCTTTCACCTTTGATCAAGTCAACCTGCAAAGACTGGTTAATATTGTAAAAATGGAGACCAAAAACCAGTTAGAAGTCAAAATAACCAAAATGAAAAAATCACATGGTGAAAATAAACTAAAATTTGCCTTTTACTCAACCCCAGTAGTGCAATCTGCATATGCGGTGCAGTTTGGAGAAGTCAACGGTGCAATATAGTGTTGCTTGGGACTGACCACGACGCTTCGTACAAGGACAGTGAGCGTGATTATGACGCAATTTGGTCCAACGACGAAGTTTGAACTTTGGACGACTAGCGATGCAATTTGAAAATTCAATTTTTTGGGTGGGAAGACCTCAGCGACGCAGTTTGGAGTTTGCAATGGTGCTATATTGCATTGTTCAACTGATAACGGCAAAGTTTCTTGTAGACACAAAACATTAGCAAAAAATCACTTTTTTTTGGAAAAACATGTTAGTTTTCTCCAGATTCACCCTCCTTCTAGTGCCAAAATGTGAATGGCTCCAAACTGCACTGCATATGCAGATTGCACCACTGGGGTTGATTAAAAGGCATATTTCAGTTTATTTTCACCATGTGATTTTTTCATTTTGGTTATTTTGACTTCTAACTAGTTTTTGGTCTCCATTTTTGCAATATTAACCAGTCTTTGTAGGTTGACTTGATCAAAGGTGAAAGAAGGAAACAAAGACCAAAATTCCTTTATGTTATCATCATCTCATTGTATCAAGTGTTTTTAAACACTTTAGGGAGAAATTATAATCCGTTTTCTAAGGATTTGATACCTTCTTGCTTTCTAGGATTCACTAAATTTTGTTTGGGCTTAAAAAAGAACAAAACAAAGGGATTAAATAGAACCATAGGCAAACTTACTAGATTTTGTTAAGAGCATCACCTTCTTATTTGTAGGAGTTCCTGTAATGATGATATTTCCTCAACATTCAAATTTATATACCGGTTGGGAGTAGCTTGGCTTTTAGCTCGTTACCGGTTTGAGTCGTTCCCTTGGGGTGAGTACTTTTTCCCATCAAAGCAAGCTCTCTAAAGGTGAACAATAGCAAAGAAGTGTATTTGTAGTTTGACCACCTATCACATTTAGGTGGGAGCACACACAATACCTTTTCTTCACACTTGCAACGTTTATTCAATTTTAAGAATCCAAATTTAAGTGTGGAGGTAATCACTTATACAACCTAATATCACAAAAAGATTTTTGGTTCTCAAGATTATCATGAGGCACGAGAGAAGTGCATACGTCTGTTTAATGACATTAATTTGGATAAGGGATTACAAAACAAAGAGTACACATGTTCATTTTAACCACAAAGCAATGATATGAATTATTTTTAAGCACCAACTTTAAAGTGTGAGATTTGTTTGTTCATTTATTAAGTTCAAAACAAAATCTAGTAAGTTTGCTTATGGTTCTTTTTAATCCCTTTGTTTTGTTTTTTTTTAAGCCCAAACAAAATTTAGTGAATCCTAGAAAGCAAGAAGGTATCAAATCCTTAGAAAATGGATTATAATTTCTCCCTAAAGTGTTTAAAAACACTTGATACAATGAGATGATGATAACATAAAGGACTTTTGGTCTTTGTTTCCTTCTTTCACCTTTGATCAAGTCAACCTACAAAGACTGGTTAATATTGCAAAAATGGAGACCAAAAACTAGTTAGAAGTCAAAATAACCAAAATGAAAAAATCACATGGTGAAAATAAACTGAAATCTGCCTTTTACTCAACCCCAACGATGCAATCTGCATATGCGGTGCAGTTTGGAGAAGTAAACGATGCAATATAGCGCCGCTTGGGACTGACCATGATGCTTCATACAAGGACAGTGAGCGTGATTACGACGCAATTTGGTCCAACGACGAAGTTTGAACTTTGGACGACTAGCGATGCAATTCGAAAATTCAATTTTTTGGGTGGGAAGACCTCAGCGACGCAGTTTGGAGTTTGCAACGGCGCTATATTGCATTGTTCGACTGATAGCAGCAAAGTTTCCTGTAGACACAAAACATTAGCAAAAAATCACTGATTTTTTGGAAAAACATGTTAGTTTTCTCCAGATTCACCCTCCTTCTAGTGCCAAAATGTGAATGGATATCTTAGACCTGCACCAAAGTGACAAAACAACACAAATTTAGTCAAAAAACACATCTAAAATATACATTCCCCATGAAATTCATTTGAATGTGAAGAACAAGAAAAGCAAAGTGAAATAACAAATGAAAGCTATGAAATCTTATTCCAAACAATCAAACCAGCATCCCATGGGGGAATTGGTGCCCTTTTGATGTGAAAAATGGCCCTTTCCTAATTCCTTGATGTAAATGATGATCTTTGGTGATGATTGTGCTTCCTTGATGAAATTTGCCAGTATCTCAACTAAATTGATTGTAAAATATGAAATGCTATGGAATTCAAATGCTAAATGCCTATAGTGATTGTGCTCTTGGTTGATGGATCCAAGATTCAAATGAGAGTCTCCTATAAATAGGAGAGAATGGTGGAAGAAGAGGCAAAATGGATGAATGTGGGACAAACGACCAACCAGTAAGAGAAGGCCACTTGTCCACAAGTGATTGGAGGAGGAATGAACACATTTTGATGAATGTGCAAATAAATATGGTTAGGTGGAATTTGAAATTGTTGAAATGACAAGTTGGAGGGAGAGAAGGATGGAGTAAATGACACTTGGTTCAAGGAAAAACGACATGTAAGAGGCCTTTAATGCCTTGTTGGATGTATTCATCTCTTTTGGAGGGACTTTCAAATTTGAGGAATATTCCCTTATCGATGCCAAGTTGAAAGAAAATGGAGGAATTAATAAATCAATTAAATTGATTTATTGTGCAAGTTGCAAAATCTAGAGGATTCAATGGATTAGGATTAGGATTAGGATTTAATCAAGATTTGATTAAATTAGATGAAGATTAATTGATTTGATAATTTTGACTTAGATTTTGGTTTTAAATAAATCAAAGTTGAGAGGAATAATGGAGTAAGATTTAATTAAATAAAGATTGATTTATTTAATTAATATGAGATGATGACTTAATCAGATAAATTTGATTTATTTAATAAAGAGTGCAAATATGATGAATTTAATAAATAAAGATTATTCAATCAAATTGATTAGTAAAGGAGATGATTCAAGAAGTGATGTTAATAAGATCGGGATCAGGTTTATAAGATCAATATGTATATTTTACGTGTCTACAACCCTCTTGCAACCTCGCTATATGTGTTGTTGATGGGTTTTGATGTCTTCTTTCTAATGCTATATCATAGTGATGAGTCAAAGGAATTTTCCTTCCTGGAACTAGTTCTCAAATTTTCGTTAATGTGTACTTTATAGACAATTCCATCCTTACACTCCTTGAAGATGAGGACATTATTAAAAATAAAATTCAAGTATCTTTACACTTTCTATTTAGCTTCAAGTGGTAGTATTTAATGGAATGCAATAATATAATATAGGTAATCCTTTTCCCAACCTCTTGGTTTCTTTCATTTTGTTGGTTGGGGAACCCATTGACATGGAGAAATCTTTAAAATTTTAGGAATTCACTTTATATTTTAATCAAGTGTCAATTCAAGCTATGGTAGTATATTATCAACAAAATTGAGAAAAATATTACATATTGGATCACCAAACTACTTTTACTAGAAATTGAATTTTTAAATTTGTTCTAAAATTCTTGCATTTATGCATGGGTATTACTTTTCTTGTTGGGTTCTTTCCAAAGAATCATACTACAATATTGACAAATCTTTTATGGGACTCTAACTCAAAGTGCGATAAAAAAATTCCTCAATTTGCTTAAGAGCTTAATTTCCTACCCTAGACCTCAGTGATGCCAATAAACAAGGCATTTCTCTTTGTGCTAAGTGGATTGACCCAAAGCTTATGAAGGTGATGAAATTTGAAAATATATGTTGAGAAATTACATTGGTCAAGTTCATCGTAGAGGCATCCAACCTAGAATGGTCTTAGTTTCCATTATATTGTAGTTGCTTTTATGCCTATTAAAATCAATAACACGTTTGTCACAAAAAATATTTTGAAGGCTTGGGAAACTATTAAGCATTAGCTACTTTGGTTGGAATGGTGATGGATTTTGCAATGGATTATCCATCAACCAACAATCTATAATGTGATAATATATAATTTTGATAATGTTGTTCCTTCTAGATGAAAACCCATAGAGGATGGCAAGGATCTAGCCTTCATGTTATTCAAGATAAACAAGTACTAATAATAATATTTATAGTACACTTTAAAACAATAAACAATGACAATACAAGATATTTTAACTCCACATGACTATTTTCATAGTTGTTAAGAAAATAATAAATGTAGAATTTGAATTTTCCCACAAACTAAAAATTTTAACATGCACATATTTCATAATAAGATAATACTTAATTTCTTTAAATAAAAATTCTAGATTTATCTAAGTTTATTTCATTTCATTATTTAGCACTTATTTAATTGTTTAATCCAACCACATGCAACTAGAGTTTGCACTGCATCCATGCACAAACACATACTCTCTAACATATTAACATGCATATATTTTTCTATTGGTGTAATCATTGAACCTCCTTTAGGTACAAGTGATAGTCATATTTATTTTCAAGAGAGCTATATATATTATAATTACAATAATCATGCTTATTTTTTAGAGAGCTATATTTTCAATAAAATAACTCAAATAAATAAAAATAATTCTCTAGATAAATTGCAGTGCGTTTGGTAAACATTTTTCATGTGATTGGAGACTGGGAGACTGGATCTTATATACGACAGGATGTCCCCAATAAAAATTGCTAACGGTCACCAAAGGTAACTTATTCAAATTTTGTATACCTTTTTTCGGTTTTAACATGACCGAAATTTGAAACATTATAGCATTTTGATATACACATCTCCGACCACGGTGGGACTCGAACCCACAATCTCCCGCTCCGGAGGCGAGCGCCTTATCCATTAGGCCACGCGGTCAGCCGTTGCACAGAAAGTTATTAGAATTGTTGAATCGTGTTATCTGCTCTATTTTGCTATCTACGCCTTAAACTTTACGGGCTGTTGCCTTTCTCAGTAGTCTACGCTGATTTATCTCGAATAAAGTTTTAATCTGTAATTTTGTCTCGTTTCTTCCAACAAAAAAAATTAACATAATTTGAATTAGAGTTATGTTTAAGTTTGAGAGTAGTTTTAACAATTAATATAATTGAAGCTTAAGGTGGAAGGCTCAAAGGTTTTCTAAATTGTAAATTATATGTCTACTTAATAGATTATGTAAATTAATATGTTTTGATATTAAGACACAAAGAAAGTTATATTAATTTTATTATAGATAACATTCTAGTCTAAGTGATCTTTTTTTTCACATTAAAAGATTTCATTAGACACAAATCTTCATTCAAGTCATATTTTTCATGATTAAATGAAATCATAGAGATATGAAATTTTGTATGAATATAATCCTTAGAGTAAAGTTTTCAAAAAAATTTAAAAAATAAGAATATACTTTATATTGATGTCTTATTTTCAACAAAATAATAATATAGTTTTTGTTGTTTCTGGATTCGATTGTGTTGGAGTTTTTTCATCAACGTTTCGGATCACACTTTGTGATCCATCATCAGGATAGAGAGTTGAAGAGCATGAGAAATTATTAGTTGCAGACTAGCTGGAGAGGAAGATAAATAGAGGGAGGGGCGAAGGAGGGCACAACCCGCGAGGGAAAGAATAAACGATAAAATTAAGAAAAAGGAAAAGAGAAGAGAAAAAATTGAAGGAGAATAGAGAAAAGAGAAAGAAAAAAGAAGAAAACAAAGTAATAGAGAAAAAAAAAGGAGAAAAGAACATTGCACAGAGCAAGAAAATGAAAAAAGGAAAGGAAGCCAATAAACAATAAGCTAATATAATAACAAGAAATAAATAAGAGAAGAATTAAATTCAAATGAATAAATTACAAGGAGGAGAGGGGGGAAAATGGAAGGGGCGCAGATAGAGGAAGGGGCAAACCCACGACACGAAGAGGGAAGACCAAAAGAGAGGCAAGGGAGGAGGAAGAGAGAAAGGGAAGGAGGGGGAGCCACGAACGGGCTCAATGGCAGTTTAAGAGGTTGGAGAGAAGAGGATGCCAAGAGAGGCTTAGATTTCAACCTTCATCACAATTGAGGTTAATGACAAGATTGCCTCCTTAGTGGAGTTATGCTTGAGATTCACTTTCTTCTCTTTCCAGGGTGTTATTTATGAGCAGGTTGATGGAGTGGCCATGGGCTCTCCTCTCTCTCCTGTAATTACCAACCTTTATATGGAGCATTTTGAAGAAATTGCCCTTAATTCTTTCCCCCTTAGACCGAGATGGTGGAAACGTTATGTTGATGACACCAATGTTTGTTGGCCTCATGGACTAGACAAGCTCGAAGAATTCATGCCCACCTCAACAACGTTGCTCCTTTCATCTTTTTTACTAAGGAGCTTGAATCCAATAATCAATTGACGTTCCTTGATGTGCTAATCCTCAAGAAACTTGATGGGTACCTTGGTCGACGATTTTTCCGCAAGGCTACCCACACTGATTTATACCTCCACTCAACCTCCCACCATCACCCTAGCCAAAAATTCAGTATTCTCAAGACTTTGGCCACTAGGGCATACCGCATTTGTGACCGTGAGAATTTGGACCAAGAATTGGACCATCTTCATTCCATCTTTAGGTTGAATGGGTATACCAACAAACAAATCTCTAAAGCCCTCAACCATTCCAAATATCATTCTCCTCCTTTCTTCGACGGTGTTTCTTGCCAACCTTCTTCTCTCCCTTGTGCCTCCTTGCCATTCATTGAAGGCATCTCCCATAAAATCTCTAAAATCCTTCTAAGAAAGGGCCTTCGTTGTGCTTTCAAGCCTTTCTCCACGTTAAGAAATTGTATCCCTCCTATTAAAGATCCCAGAGATATCCTTCTTGATTCAGGAGTCTGCAAAGTTGTTTTCTCTTGTGGCACTCCTTATATCGGAGAAACAGGTCATTCATTCAACACAAGAATCAAAGAACACAGCACCGACATCTTACATGATCGAGTTGTTAAGTCGGCCCTCGTTGAGCACTTCTCTTCATCCAAGCATCACATCTATCTTGAGAACACCCAAATCTTATGCAAGGAAGACAATTTTCACAAGAGGAAGCTCAAGGAAGCCATTCAAATCTTCAATCACCCCACCAACCTCAATCGTGATTAAGGTTGGAATCTGAGCCTCTCTTGGCATCCTCTTCTCTCCAACCTCTTAAACCGCCATTAAGCCCGTTTGTGGCTCCCTCTCCTTCCCTTTCACTCTTCCTCCTCCCTTGCCTCTCTTTTGGTCTTCCCTCTTCGTGTCTTGGGTTTGCCCCTTCCTCTGTCTGTGCCCCTTCCTTTTTGCCCCCTCTCCTCCTTGTAATTTATTTATTTGAATTTAATTCTTCTCTTATTTATTTCTTGTTATTATATTAGCTTATTGTTTATTGTTATTATATTAGCTTATTGTTTATTGGCTTCCTTTCCTTTGTTCATTTTCTTGCTCCGTCCAATGTTCTTTTATCCTTTTTCTTTGCTCTATTTCTTTGTTTTCTTCTTTTTTCTTTCTCTTTTCTCTATTCTCCTTCAAAAAAAATTGTTCTTATATACTTAGTTTTTAGTTTAATATTTGTATTATGTATTTATTTAATATAGTCTCTAGTATTTGACATGTTTATGTGGATATTTAATATTTACTATACTTTGTATTATGTATATATTTAATATACTGTATTTATTTAAATATATATATATTTATTTTTTATATACATTTTTTCTCTATTCTCTCTTTTTTCGTGTGTTGGCTTTTGTTATTTTTGTTCTTTTAAAGATTTATTTTATACACATATATTATATATCTTGTTTATAGTTTTACTTTTGTTTATATGTACTTATAATATATGTAATATATTATATATTACCATACAATATATTATATATATTATAATATTTAGAGTCTTTATATTTTACATATATATTACACTATATATAATATATTGTATTTTTTATTTATATTTTTGCATTTCTTTGTAAATTTAAGTGATTATTTTAGTTTTTATATTTGTATATTTTGATTGTGTCTTTGTTGATGTTTTTTAGTTTTATGTGTTGGTTTTAATATTTTTGTTCTTTTCAATATATATATATATATATATATATATATATATATATATATATATATATATATATATATATATATATATTATGCGTATATATAATACATGTAACATATTGCATTATATATACACATACAATATGTTTTATATATCATAATATATAAATTTTTTAGTATTATATATATATTACTTTACTCTAATATAATACGGTGTATTTCGCATATATTTTGTATAATTGTTGTATTATATGGTGAATTCATGTGATTGTTTTTGGTTTTATTCATGTTTATTTTGTTTGTATTATTGTTTTTAGTTTTTTATTCTTGTTTATTAATTGTATATTTTGTTTGTTTTTTAGTTTTTCTTATATATAATTTGTCTGTATTTTTGTATTCATATAATACATTGTATTATATATATACATACAAGATATTATATTTATTATAATATGTATAGCTCATATGTGTTATATTTTTTTTGCTTTATATATATATATATATAAAATATTGTGTATTATATATAATACATATTGTAAATATATGTGGTTGGTGTTTGTTTTTATGAATATATTGTTTGTATTTTATTTATGTTTTTACTTTTTTGAGTAGATTGTCTTGTAACTTATTTGCATTTCTAAATACTTGCCTTCTTCGTTTCCTTTGTGGTCTACTTCCTTTTGTTTTTTTCTCACTTTTGTATCATTTTTTGTATTTTTTTACATTTTCTTGTGTTCCCTCTATTTTGGAGTTTTTCATTGGGGTTGTATTGGCTTGGTGTTTTCAGTTGTTTTTTATTTCTCTCTTTTCTTGTTTCTTAATTTTGTCTTTTATTCTTTCCCTTGCAGGTTGTGCCCTCCTTCGCCCCCCTCGCCCCCCCCCTCCCCCCATCTATTTATCTTCCTCTCGAACTAGTCTGCAACTAATACTTTCTCATCCTCTTCAACTCTCTATCCTGATGATGGATCACGGAGTGTGATCCGAAACGTTGATGAAAAAACTCCAACACAATCGAATCCAAAAACAACAAAAACTATTTCATATGGATTGTGGAAATATAATTGCATTAAAAATAATAATAATGAAGAGAGTTATGTGTTAGGGAAAATATATGTTTAAATTAATAAGTGTTCTCATTTAAAAATAAATAAATAAAGATATAAAAAATACGAAAAATATGTGCTTGGATATTAGAGATTTTATTTCTAATTCACGTACAAAAAAACATTACTCATTTGAAAATAGTATAAAATGAAAGAAAACCTTCTTCTCTTCAAATTCTATATAATTTATTTTTTTATTTGAAAAAAATATATAAATAAAAAATAACCATAATTACTTATATAAAATAAATTAAGGACTTCAATCAAATTTAATAATCTTTACAACTTCTTATGTATTATTAATCTTACATAATTGAAAAAAAAATGATGAGTGAATGTGGGCACGGGGACCATTCTCGTAAATCATTAAAGAAGAAAAAAAACTGAAATATAGTTTAACTTCAATATAAAATAATAATTTAAAACTTTACTTGTTATTACTATCTTTGGGAAGAGAATTATTCTCCTCACTTTCATTAGTTACTCCCATGGAATTATAGTCACAAGGTAGAATTTAACAAGTGATTAAAATTTTCAATTTACATCAATTAAAATCTTAAATTTTATTGTCTCAAATTCTTTTGCAAAGTTTGATAAATAGAAGTTGGTAAATTATTAACAATTTATAATTCAAAATTAATTTTAGCAATTTTAAGAAATAAGTTAAGCACAATTCAAAGTCAAAGAAGATCTGATATTTAGCGCTTTACTATTTTGTTAGGTTTATTTGTCACGCCAAAATTATAAAGACACATAATTATGTTTGATAAAATATTTTTTAATTGAATAAAGATACCAAATTTGGCATTTATATATGCAACGAAATGTGGATACACAAGTCGTAGACAAATATTACTAGATATGAGTGTTACTTGAAGGAAGTTGTGCATGGAGATGCAAAAATATTTTTTGTTTCAAAGTAGTGAACCTAGTTTGCTATGTGGGTAATTTACTATTATTGTGTTGACTTTTATGAACACATAAATTATTGGATAGAGCAATTGTTTCTATATTTATGGGTAGCTTTCAAAGGATATGATTTTGTTTTATTTTTTGAAAAAAATGTTGAAGTCACTAAAAGGACTCACAAAAGCAAGAATCATTTGCAATAGCCAAATAACCTTCCATACAAGAGAGAAGAAATGAAAATGTTATAATGTCAATACTCACAATATATACAATGAAATTGAATAAAATATATATAGAGGACCCTTGTATATATAGGAAAGGGTGAGACATTGGATAATATGAGATTAAGGCAAGTGTCATGATCTCGTGACTTAACACATAAAAGAGTAAATACTCTAAGTAAACTTAACTAACTAGGTGTGAAAAGAACCTAACAGGGAAAGTTGTTAGGGAATAATCATATTAACACTAAAAGAAAAAAAATAGGGAGAAAAATAGAGAGTAAAAAGACTTAAAGATGTCAATGAACAAAATATCTCTTACAAACAAAGAAGCGGAGAAAGACATGGAAAAAAATTCTCTCCAATATAGAAAAACCATGAAATGAGCATGTCCAAGTGAAGGAAGACTAAATATGAGCTCTCAAGGATAACTTCCTTCACCCCAAACATCAATCACAAATAAAGATAATGAGGTGATGTTGAAGGCTTAATGAATATTTCTACAACCTAATCTTTAGTAGGAAAATACTCTAAGTCAGTAACACCATCCTAGATGAGCTACCAAATGGACTGCATATGGATATTAAAATTTTTACTCCATTGATTCTCTATTAGCTTATGTGAAATATGTATATTTTCATTATCATTCCAAAGAGTAGTGAGATGATCAAGAGGAAATCCAAACTTTATCATCAACTAGAAAAGCTAAAGAACCTCATGGATAGAAATAATTGCACCTCGATACTCAAATTCCAAAGATGATAATGCAATAGTTGTCTACTTCTTCCAAGACCATGCAATCAAACTAAAACCAAGATAATAGAAAAAACCATAAGTAATTATTCGATTATCAACATGACTAGCCCAATTTCAATCAGTGAAGCACATAAAATGAGAATCTCTTGATGTGTAGTGAATGCCAAAATGTGGTGTTCCCTAGATATACCTCAACATAAATTTTACTACCTTCTAATGAATCTCGTGAGGATACTAAAATAAATGAGAGAAAAGTTCAACCATACAAGAAATATCAAGATAATTGTGTCAAGTACAAAAGATTGAAAACCAATTGTTGATAAAATGTACCATCAACTCTAGGTGTAGTGCAATTACTAGACAATGTAGCACCTTCCTAAAATGTAGTGGGGGTAGGCTTGCAAAAAACCATGCCAAATTTTTGGAGAAAATCAATAGCATACCTCTACTAAAATGTGGAACTCCATTAAAATTATAAATGACCTAAAGACCAAGGAAGAAATAAAAAAACATACCATTCATATCAAACTACTCAATCAACACTCTATTAACACCTTAGACCATGGAGGTGGATTTATCAATGTGAATCAAGTCACCTACATACAAAAAAAGTATAAAAAGATCCTCTCCATGTCTCTAAGTGTAAACTATTACATCATAATAGTAGCAAGAGAAACTAAAATAAAGTAAGAAGCTATCCATCATGTCATACCAAACCTGAGGGGCTTGTTTGAGGCCTTATAATGAATGAAAAAATATATTGTGATGTTAAAATTTGTATACTACCACTATCGAATTATGTCTTAGGATCACTTTGGTGTCTATCTCTTATAGCATTTTATAGGATCATTTTACCCCAAGATTTTCCTTTCACCCATTCTTAGTGTCAGTGTTATGTTATTTTTCATGTGCTTAGCCTTTTTTTGTATGTTTTTATGTGTTCCCTTATGTTTTTATCACATCTTATGAAGTCTTTGATAATGTTGTAATTAGATACTAGCCTAATGAACAAAAAAAAAAATTGATGTACTTGATGAGCCAAGTTTTTGGCACATTCAGATCATACTTTTACAAACACTTTTTATGTTTTTATTATGCTAAAACAAACATTTAGTGTTGATTATGGGACAAGACATGAAATTTTTATGCTTAATATAAAAAGTATATTATGCTAAATCTTTCCATAATTGTCACCTTAAAAATTTTTTATTAGTTTGATGAATGTCTTATGACTTTGTGTGATAACAAACCCTTCCTGCAGCCTATACTATTGAACTTCCTGCAGCCATGTCTGAAACAATGTTTGCCTTAGTTTAATGCTTAATGAATGTATAAATGAAGTGATGGATTGTCTTAAAGGTTGAACGTGTTGAGCTAACTTTTTGCCTCAGGAATAGCTGGCAAGATATTTTGCAGGTACCATGAGTGGAGGAAGGAATTCAATTTCCACTTGAAGGATAGAAAACTAAATCAAAGAAGACTGGTTCAGCAGCAAAAGAATAGGGAGGCAGTTTCAACTCATTCGCCATGCAAGGGGAGTGTTTCAAAAATCTAGCTCAGGCATCTTGATGGCGCATAAATCTAGGATGATGGCACTTTAAGACTGATGAACTGATTTGACTTAGTTCTTTCATTTTCATCCACCTCTTTACTAAGTTAGTTAAATGTAATAAAGACTTCCCATTTTATAAGGGAAGGTTAGTTAGTAGTTGGATTTAGTTTCAATAAATAGGGAGAATGGGCTGGAAGATTGTTGTTGTAACACATTTTTCAGTTTTAGAAATATAGTCAAGAGATTGTGTGCTATGTACTTGTCTATCTTGAATCAATAAATTTTATGAAGTTTTCCGCCTAATTTGTTGTCTACTTTTGGCATTACCTAAGGGGGCCCACTTAGGGAATTGTCCATACTTTCATTCTGCAAGTTAGAATAGTTGCACTTCCTTTCATAGAGGTTAATGTGACTGTTCTTGCAGCTGACAGAAACACAGAGCTATCAATTGTTCCTACAGCCACTAAATGCAGAGTAGTTTTATCTTTCAGTTTTCATTTCCAATCAAGTTATCCAGTAAAGTTGTTTCCAGTAATTCAAATTCAAGTATAAAGCATCTTAGGAAATCATGCATGTCTGGGAAAGGTGATTAGTGCATATATTGTGTTGACCCATTTCAAGTTTACGTCCCTGGATTGATAATTAAATGAGGCTCTTTAGCAGGTTATGACTGTTGGTTGTGATGTTCAATCCCTAAGTAGAGGAATCCATGTTCCTAGTTATTAAGCTAATTAAAGTACACTGCAATACTAGCATTCTTCAATTATATAGTTGTACAACATCTATTTCTTATCCAAATGATGACCTTTCAACTTCCATATATATCATCTTTAATTGTTGTCCACCAAATTTTTGAAAGTTTAATTGTTACCTTTGCATATTTTAATGTATATTGGGCTTCCTTTCATTTTTCCATTATGACATATCACATAGGATTTTCCTTGGATAGTGGCACAAGAGGTTGACCATTTTTTATTGGTTAATCTTGTGACAATTGTCACTTATCTATGGGCACTAGCTCTATAATATTGTATATATAAGGGATGAAGTTTTCTATTTTTAAAAAAGTTTGGAAAGTAAGGAAAAAATATTTGTACTATATAACATGTTTATTTGAATTAATACTAGTGTTTCAATGTTGCATGTCCATTATGTGATGATACTTATTTTTGGTTGCCTTATATGAATGATGATTTGATTGTATAGTTGTCTCCTTTGTTATATTATATTTTCTTGAAGAGAAGTACACATTTGAATAAGGTGAAAAATATTTTCTTATACATTTTCTATAGGATTTACTATTTTGGTTAGTACATTTTTAAGGAGAGTCGGAAATCTTTCTAGAAAGAAGGTAGGTTTTGCAATATTGGTAAGGGATTATTAAGTATAATTGTGTGATCAAATTAAATTTATTGCAAGGTAATAATTGTCATTGTAAGGCAATGATACATATTTCAAACCATTGCAAACATTGTTTTCAATACAAAGTAGCGGCAATACTTGGTGACTTTCTATTTTCCTAAATAGATACCAGAAATTTCTAGGAAACCCTCCTAGCTCACTCATACTTAAATAATGAGAATTATTATATGAGTAATTCATTTTATAAATTATATTGTTCATAACTGAACATTAACGGTACAAGGGGTGTATATGAATGTGTGATATTTTAAGAATCATTTCCATATATGGATGAACATTTTATCAACTTTACATTGTGATAAACCTATTGTAATTCACATAGAATCCACTATGCATTAACAAGGCTACCCCTAGGTCTTACAAAGCCTAAATTGCTAGAGAAATCTAATTATCTCTCATTCGTTAGCCCCTCCTCTCAGTAGTTTTTATCATAGAAATTTTCAAATCCTTAGACATTATTGACTGTGAGTTGGAGAATCAACACTATCGACTATGCACATCTACTCTTAGAAGTTATTGAATGTGAGTTGGAGAATCAACACTATCTATGCGCATCTACAAATAGAAAGAGTAGATTACTTCTCCATTAATGCTCTGAAGTTTTAAAAAGGGGTGAATTTTGTGCACTATGAGAAGTCAACAATAAAGGTGAGCACATACCTAGCCACTAAAAATTATGACAAAAATGGCATAAGAGCACTATGAACCAAATGGAGGGGTGATTTGAGATGAGAGACATTACCCTTAGGAAAGGTATCCTAATTATGTTTTCCAAGTACACAACCTTGAAAAACTCCCTTAATGTAAGAAATCCTAAGAAGACAAATCATGAAGATACATGCAATTCAAATGACCAAATTATTCATGCCAAATTGTTCTTAAATAATTGGTATGTGCAATGAGAATTGATCCTAAAGATGACTAAAAACCATCAAAATTATATAAAAAAGATCCATGGTCAACACTCCTTATAGCAACAATAATCTCAAGCTTATATAGCTCTTGAATGTGCTGGAAATGAAGGTAATATTGTAGCTTAAAACTTATAAAACTAAGAGATTGTAGATCTAATTAAGTGTTCTTTGTCACAATTCTTTGTGTATGATTAATCTATTTAGATCAATTTTACCAATTGTAAAAAGAGATAGAAGATTGTAGAAGAATGAGACAAGGAGATAGAAGTCACACAACATATACGTGGAGAAACCCTTTCGGGAAAAAATTCCACCAAAATCAATAGTTCTTGTATTATTTAACCTTAGAACAAGATTACAATAATATTGTATCAATCCTTGATGATATGCTTCATTGCCTTCAAAAATCCTTCTTCACAACTTGTAATAAACTCTCATGGAACTCTCATACACTTGTTGCAATTAATAGACAATAATATGAGCATGTAAACCCATAAGATTTGTACAATACAAGAGCATAAATATCCTCACAAAAATCTATACCTAGATTGGGCAAATAGAGTTCCACAATGTAATTTGAAGTCAAACCAAAGTCTTCCTCAATTTAGGCACCCCAAATTGAACACTTAATTGAACTTTGGTCAAGAAGATATCATGCAAAATTCACCTCAATGTTGGTACCCAAGAATTGGACTACTTGATTGAGCCTTGTAAATATCTTCTCATGCAAAAGGTGTTAACTGAAAGATGCCAACTTGGGTGCCCAAGGTGATCCCATGTCAATCTTAGTTAACCGAAACATATCTCTTTACCAATTCATGCAAACATTATGCATGATTGATCATCCCCACTTAACTGAAAGTATCCCCCTGTTATCTATCATGTAACTGAAGTCATTAGTCATGCAACTCAAGTCAACTAGAATTCAACTCAAAATAACTACATGTAACTGAAGATAACTGAACCATAACTAAACTGAATTGAATTGATACTGAACTAATAGTGCCACTCCACTCATGTAAATACTAATCCCTAATTTGTAGGATCAAAACATACATTACTAAAGTGTTATCAATCCTCCAAATAGTTAACTAAATCAAGGTGGGTTCCACCTTCCATGTGGGCACCCCATGTGCTCCTATCTTGTGGGAGCTCTTCTTGGACATCCCCACATGTTCTTATCATTTAGGAATAATCATAAATATCAATTTACATGTTCATTTCATTCGAATTTAATCTCTTTCTAATCCTAGTGTTAGGGAAGACTTTCTAAGGACTTAGGAGATACATAAAAAATGTTTAGGATTGCAATTAAATGGCATCCTATTCCCAATATTCTCCCACTTGACATTATGCATTGCAATTATTTTAAACAAGGAATCATTATTATAAATCAAGTATAGGACTCAAGGCCAATGGCCTTCCTCCACCAAGAGAACTTATCTATAGGAACTGGTTTTGTAAGATAATCTGCAACATTGATCAAAGTATCAATTTTCTCAATCAATACCTTCCCACTCCCAATAATTTCTCATACAAAGTGATATTGAACATCAACATGCTTAGCACGAGCATGATACATAGGATATTTGGCTAAAAAAATAGCACTTCGACTATCACATTCAAGTCTAATTTGTTTGCAATTAAAACCAATACCTTTCCCAAGTCTCTCTCACCAAACTACCTCTTTAGAGGCATATGTAGCAGCCATGTACTCTACTTATGTGGTGTACAAAGCAACCATGGGCTACCTCTTACTCATCCAACTAATCGCAGCTCTAAACAAAGTAAACACATAGCCACTTGTTGACCTCCAACTGTCCAGGTCTCCTACCCAATCTAAATCAACAAAACCTTGTATGTCAAATGATCTGTCTATAATATCAATAGCACCATGATAAACCAAATAGTAATAATAAGTACCTCGTAAATATCTAAACACCCTCTTAACATAAGTCCAATTTTATTTACTAGGGTTAGACATAAACCTACTTAGAACTCCCACTGCTTCGGCTATATTTGGTCTTGTACAAACCATTGCATACATCAAACTACCAACTACACTAGCATATGGAATTTCAAACATTTCCTCATGATAAAAATCAGATTTAGGACCCATGTCTAAACTTAAATTTGTGCCAACTAGTAAAGGAATATTAATTGGTTTACTATCATGCATGTTAAACCATTTCAAAATAGTATCAACATAGTTGCTTTGACTTAAGCAAATCTTTATGTTACCTCAATCTTTGTTGATCTCCATACCAAGGATATATTTTGTAGCCCCTAGATCTTTCATCTCGAATGTACTAGAGATTTGTGCTTTCGATTCTTTGATCATTACCTTGTTGTTACCAATAAACAACATGTCATCAACATACAAGATAATAATTAAAAGTTGATCATCAATAAATTTTATGTAAACACAATGATCTTCCTCACTCCTAACATAACCAATTTTCAATGCAAAAGCATCAAACTTCTAGTACCACATTCTAGGTGATTGTTTCAATCCATATAAAGAGCTATTTAACCTGAAAACCAATAATTATTTTCCTTTTATGACAAAACCATCAAGTTGCCTCATATAAATCTCCTCATCAAGATCCCCATGTAAGAAATCAGTTTTTTCTCTATCTCAAAATCATAAGCAGTAGCAATAGATAAAAGGAATCTAATAGAAGTTAATTTAGCAACAGGAGAGAAGATTTCACTAAAGTCAACTCCCTCTCTTTGGGAGTAGCCCTTGGCTACTAATCTAGCCTTGTACCTTTCGAGATTACCATTTGCTCCAATTTTCTTTTTAAAGATCCATTTACAACCAATGGCCTTTCTTCCTTTGGGAAAACTCTCAAGATCCCATGTGTCACAAGTATCCAAGGAAACCATTTCCTCATGCATAGCTTGTGACCAAAGCTTATTCTTATCTGAAGACAAAGCTTCCCTGTAAGATCTAGGTTCATCATTAGTACTCATCAAAGAAAATATACAATGGAAATCAGGTGGGCTATACCTATCAACGAGATTTAGTTGTCTTGTGGATCTTCTCAAAGAAGGTTCTTCTTGTTCCTCATTATGCTCATCATGAGCATCTATCTCATAACTCTGTGAACTCTCCTCATCCAATCCATCCAATTGTTCTTCAACATGTGCATCTTCATTCTTCTTAATATTTGTCTCAAAATGTACTATTTGAGAAGTATCCTTCTCCTTTAGTTGTTCTTCTCCTATATAAGATTTAAATTCCCTGAAAATCACATCTCTAAATAAAGTAAATTTTTGAGTTAGAGGATTCCAAAGCTTGTAATCTTTTACATTTTCACCATAACCTATTAATATGCATTTTTGTGCTTTTGGATTCAACTTAGACCAATTTTCTTTAGGCACATGAACAAAAGCCTCACAACCAAAGATCCTTAAATGTGCAAAACTAAGTTTCCTACCTAACCACATTTCATAAGGGGTTTTATCTTCAATAGATGAACTAGGAGATCTATTGATTAAATAACAAGAATTACTTATAGCCTCGGCCCAAAGGCACCAATCTAGCTTAGCACTACTTAACATACTCCTATATATTTCCATTAAGGTTCGGTTCATCCTTTCTGCTACTCCATTTTTTTGAGGTGTCTATGGAGTAGTTTTTTGTCTCACAATTCTTGCATTCTTACAATAATCATCAAATTCCTTAGAACAATATTCACCACCATTATTTTATCTCAACACATTTATCTTATGATCTGATTATTTCTCAACTAAAGCCTTAAATTCTCTAAACTTATTGAACCCATCAAATTTGTTGTGCATAAAATAGATCCAAGTATATCTTGAGACATCATCCATAAATGTGACATAATATGTAGATTTTCCAATAGAGCAATATCCACAAGACCTATAACATCTGAATGAATAATCTCTAATAATCCCTTTGCTTTATTTGCTCCATTAGGAAATGAAGATCTAGATTTCTTTCCAAACAAACAATGCTCACAAAAATCATTTTTTCCAATATTATAATCAGGAATACCATCAACAAATTTCTTATTAAGAATGGTCCTAAGACCTTTTTCACCAATGTGGCCCAATCTATGGTGCCACAACATACATGTATTTTCAGCTTCAGTTACATTGGTTGATTTATTCAAATTGGAGGTATTAAGCTTAAACAAAGTCCCAATCCGAGATCCTTTAGCAACCACCATATTCCCTTTCACCAATCTGCAACCACCTTTGTCAAATGTCACATGCATTCCAGAATCATTGAACTTAGATACATAAAGTAGATTTTTAGCGAGCCCTGGAATATGTAAAACATCATTAAGGGTCTTTACCCTACCATCACTAAAACACAACTTTACCTCTCCTTTGCCCATAATCTTTGTTGTGCTATTATCTCCAAAGAATAAATTCCCTCTATCATATGTAGTATACTTAATGAACCGCTCCTTGTTAGGAGTCATGATAGGAGCAACCTGAATCAATAAGCCAAGATTCATAACTAATAGTATTACATGAAATGATCAATGCATCATTACCATCATCCAACGATTTCTCTATAGAAGCATCAAAACTCTTTTTGTTGTTCTTACAATCCTTCTTTACATGTCTTGGTTTCCCATAGTTCCAACACTTTACCTTACTCTTACCAGGGGTTTTAGACCATCCTTTGGACTTACCCTTTCATTTCTTGTCTCCCTTAGGTTCCTTTTCCTTAGTCCTACCTCTTACAAACAAGGCATCTTGGGATCCCATTTTAGACTTCCTCCTCATCTCCTCTGATAGGAGTGTAGGAATTATATTTTCCATCTTAGGATCTGTACCACTACCACTGATAGCAACAATTAGATTTTCCCAAGACTTTGGTAAAGAACAAAGTAACAAAATTCATTTATCTTCATCTTCTAGCTTTACATCTATAGATGCTAATTGGATTAGAATCAAATTGAAAGCATTTAAATGATGTGCAATATAATCACCATCTTTCATCTTTAAAGAATACAATTGTCTTTTCAAATACAACTTATTAGTAATACTTTTGGTTTGATAGATATCACCTATCCTCTTCCACAATTTATATGTGGTAGCTTCATCTAAAACATTCAAGAGAACAACATCAGAAAGACATAACCTTATGGTCCCTCTTGCCTTCTTATAAAGCTTAGCCCAATCCTCCCTTCACATCATTGTAGATAGCTTTGTCTCATTACAAAAAACTAACCACTGATCTCTCTCTTCAAGGAGATCCTCCATTTTTAGTTTCCACATCTCATAACTAGATCCATTGAATCGTTTAATATCTAGACGAGAAGTAGAACTCATTGTAACGCACTTCTTTTACAAATCTGCAATAACACAATAGTAAAAGCTCCCACTACAACCAAAAACCTTCAAACTTTTAAGAGAAAGGCATCTCAAACCCTAACAAACCATTGGCTCTAATACCATATGTTGGAAATGAAGGTAATATTGTAGCTTAAAACTTGTAAAACTATGAGACTGTAGATCTAATTAAATGTTATTTGTCACAATTCTTTGTGTATGATTAATTTGTTTAGATAAATTTTACCAATTGTAGAAAGAGACAAAACATTGTAGAAGAATGAGACAAGGAGATAGAAGTGACACAACATATACGTGGAGAAACCCTTTCGGGAAAAAACTCTACCAGAATCAATAGTGCTTGTATTATTTAACCTTATAACAAGATTACAATAATACTATATCAATCCTTGATTGATATGCTTACTTACCTTCAACAATCCTTCTTCACAACCTGAAATAAACTCTCATGGAACTCTCATACACTTTTTTCAATTAATAGACAATAATATGAGCATGTAAACCCATAAGAGTTGTACAATACAAGAGCATAAAGCTCCTAACAAAAATCTATGCCTAGATTGGGCAAGTAGAGTTCCAATTTTTTGACTTGGACTTGCTAGGAGATTTAGATCTCCAATGGGATTTAAATTTATACTTGTCTTGCTTCTTATGACTCTTCTTACCTTTTTCATTATATCTAGTGTGAATAAATAGGGCCTCCATAGTATATTTAAAAGCCTTTATTTCCATATATCTATACTGTAATGATGCTACCATCTCATCCATTTTCAACTTGGTGATAGTGCTCCTAATAGCTATAACAAGGTGGTCCCATGAATCTATAAAGAACACCAAATTTATACAATGGTAATATTGGGTAACAACCATATTAAATTCATTCAAGTGCTTAGCCATAGAGACACCATCTTCCATCCCAAGGGTGTACAACTTCTTTCTCAAAAATATTTTGTTAACTAAAGATTTAGCTTGATACAAATCTACAAAATTCTTCTAAATAAGTAATATAATGGTTTCTTCATCTATATTCAACACTAAATCAACCAATATAAGTGTAAAGAGTACCTTGGTATTTAATATCGGGGAAATATTTAATAAAGTAAAAACTTAATACCTAATATTAAATAAGGGGTTAGTGGTTTTGTGTTCACGTGGTTTTATGACACATGGTTTTATCTTGCCACTTGGTTGTATTTATGTGAGATTGATTCTATAAAAGCAAGTACATGTTTAGTGGTTAAGGTTGGTTGATTGAGTGGGGTGTCATTATTGAGTCTTTCTAAGGAGTACATATGTGAAGCATGTCATTGGATGTGTGGATTCATTCTTGGACATATGGAGGATGCATTGGAGAGGCTTGATGCTTCAAAGGTATTCAATATAACTCTTGTATTGATTTATTGTTGAAAAATAGATGGAGTATGGCTGCTTTTGGAGGTTGGGTTTTTCCCTCTTGAGGATTTTCCTAGGGTATATCTTGTGTTATATTATGGCTTGTCTATTTGATCTATGCATTATGGTTACTTCAATTTATTATTTTCTCTCATGGGGTTATGAAGGAAATGGATTAAGATTGTGGGTATTCATGCATTATTTCCTAACAATGGCATGGTAGTAGGTATGGATCCATATATTATAGCCAATAGATATATCCACAAGCATATCCTCCATATTGAGCTTATAAAGCTCAAAGGTTGTGCCTGATAACTTCTCCATTTTTATTTTTGATGTTTTTGCCATCTATTTTATTTTAAACAAAATATTTCCACCTTTTTCTCTAAACCAGATCAAGAAATAGTTAAAAATCATAGGAATAGTCAACTTCTTAATTTAGATGTCATCTTGTAGATAATTTCCCTCATTTAAAATATTGTATATGTTGGCACAAAGGTATAGGAAAATACAAATTTGAATATGAATACATCATATTCTTCATATTTTATAGACTAACCTCGATGTGAGATCATGTGAAAAGATGAACTAGAGTCAATCACCCATACACCTTCCAATACATGTGTAGACAAGGTTGCAACAAAAGGTGTCACCATAATCCTAGGAGGACTTCTTGGAATCATCATTAGAATCTCTTTTTATTTTTCTTCTCCCCCTTATAGTCTCTTATATAGTTGGCAATTTTACCACAATTCCAATTTTTTGCCTTGGACTTGCTAAGAGATTTAGATCTCCCATGGGATTTGAATTTAAACTTGCCTTGCTTCTTATCACTCTTCTTATCTTTTTCCTTCTATCTACTATGAAAAAATAGGGCCTCCATATTAATTTAAAATTATTTATTTACATCTCTTTATACTACAATGATGCTACCATCGCATCCATTTTCAACTTGGTGATAGTACCCAATTGCTATAAAAAGGTGGTCCCACGAATTTATAAAGAACACCAAATTTATACAATGGTCATATTGGGTAACAACCATATTAAATACATTCAAGTGCTTATCCATAGAGATATCATCTACCATCCCAAGGGTGTACAACTTTCTCAAAAATATTTTGTTAACTAGAGATTTAGCTTGATAAAAATCTCCAAAATTCTTCTAAATAAGTAATACAATGGTTTCTTCATCTATATTCAAAACCAAATCAACCAATCTAAGTTTAAAGAGTACCTTGTATTTTCTATCCATTTTTTCTAGTGTTCATGACATGATAGTAAGTATGGATCCATATATTATAGCCAAAAGATCTATATCCACAAGCATATCCTCCATATTGGGCTTATAAAGCTCAAAGGTTGTGCTTGATAACTTCTCCATTTTTATTTTTTCATGTTTTTGCCATCTCTTCCTAAAATAAGGTCAAACCCTTATACACAACCTCCTTAAATTAATATTAGTATAAAAACCCCACTACCCAACACCTAGAATACAAGTTGAATAAGCTTTAATACCAAATGAAAGGAAATATGGTACACAAAAACACTTCCTAAACTAATATTAAAAAAGACTATTATGTAAATTTTATATTTTTACAAATAAAAAAAGGAGAAACACGTATAAAACATAAACAAAATCATACCACAACATAGGTGCACATGAGGAAAACCATTTTAGGAGTAAAACCTGTAGCGTCGTAAATTGTCACCCTTGAAAATTTCACACTATGTTTAGCTCCTCCTTAAGTGCTTGGGTCTAATTATGCTTATTATTTAACTATTGTATTGTCATCTTCAAAAAATTAAATTAATTTTGGGAATTAAATTTAATTATTTATTTACTACCCATGTGTTGGATGGGTGTCTTAGACTAAGCCGAGATGGTTAGTTGTGACACATGGGCAGCCATGATCATAATTCCTGGGCCCCTTCAAATCGAGTTTGGGCACATAGAAATTTGGAGTGATTTGACACACCTAATGCCATCACTCGTTCTTACTCATGTGAACCTTAGAGATTATCAAACTAAGTATGTTGTGATCCTCCTTTTTGTATAAAGGAATATAAATGCATATTTAAGGGACGGGTTTGGATAGAGCCTCTGGGCCATGGTTGATTGGCATGTCATTTTCTTCTACCCAAATTTTGAAAAGGGTTTACTGTTGTAATTTCTTCTGATATCAATATAATCCAAGCAACTCAGCTTCCATTACAAATCAAAAAATATATATATTTAAAGAGAACTCAAAATTCAAAATAGGCCTTGGCAAGGGCACCCTCACCCTTGTTTGCCCTATTTTGGCCCAAATTTAAATATTTTATTCTCAACATTAATATATTTATAAATTTGAATTCATTTATTGACCTTTCAAAATAATTATTGGAGCAAATTTTGAAATGCATATAAATATAAGTCGTTTCAACCATTTATACACCTAATGAAAATTTTGATCAATTGAGCATCCTAAAAAGCAGTCAAGGCAAATTCAAGAGTAGAATAACCAACTTCTTTTTGATATTTTCATTAGTCAAGATCATGTTTGCAATGCATCATAAAATTCATGTTCAAGCATAAGTAAGGTTATTTTTGTTAGAGTAATAGGTTGTTTGCTTGATTAATTCAATCATGTTGATTAATTAATTAAGTCACCTTTACTTTATTTCACTTAAGTTAAACTTAAGAATCTTTATTTTTCATTATTAAATTATTCATGTTGTCTCGTCATTATGATCTTGACACTTGTCACATGCTAATTTAATCTTCATCTTGGGGTTCTCACTTTAGGTTTCGATCTCCTTTCTTAAGGATTGATCTCCTTGTAATTATTAACTTCTCGGGTAATGCATCTTTTGCTTCATGTTTGCAGAGCACCATTCTTGTGTCTCTTGATCTCCTTTGGTGACAAGTTATTTGCTTACAGGTGTTCATTGGGATCTGTGAGGTTGGATTATCAACTTCTACATGGTATCAGAGCTCTAGATTTGCAAGCTTCTTGTTCCTTTTCATGAGATCTTGCCTTGAACATCCAAGGTCAAATCAAACCACTCCATTGAATCCAGAGTTGCCGGAATAGTCAAAATTGACCTTTGTTTTGTCCAAATTGGCTTTCATTTGTCAAATCTGTGAGGGTTTGAAGAAAGGGATTTTTTGCCAAATACATAGCGTACCTGCAATTCTGGAGCATTTTGAGCCCAAATGGACCTCACCATTGCGTCTGCAATGACCAAAAACCCTAAGATTGACTATGAAATCATCAAAATCTAAGCAATTGACTTCAAAGGCAAAAAAAAATGGTGTATGGCCCCGTAAGACCATTTGCACACGGATCAAAAAAAATTACAAGCCCGGTTAAAAAAAATATTTTCTGGCCTTCATTTTCGTCAGAATTTTTTTGTAAAAAAAATAATAAATCGTAAAGATTTTCTTTATTTTTAAAATCAAAAAAACAAAAAAAGGTTTTTTGCAAAAGCCTTTTAAAGGCTTTGGGGGGGTACAGAGTACCCGCAAGTACGTGCATACGCAAGCCTACGGGCCCCTATGTACGCCAACTGACGTACTATCAGGCCACAAACGGTTGACAATACCATCGCAACCGGTACATAACCCGTCGGCCCCTCTAGTTTCCTTATTAATTTTTTTTTTTTTAAAATTATTGTGTAAATTTTTTTTTTTTAAAAACAAAAAAATTATTATGTAAACTTTTTAAATTATTTTTTTATATCCAAATTGTGCAAATACGGTGACGGCCATTTGGCCTTCAATTTTAACCCTGTATTTTTCTGTGATGGCCATATGGTCATCAAATTTAATGCAACAGTTTGTATAATTGCTCTTTCAAGGCAGTTTTCTTTCGAAGGCCATAACTTTTGCCCACAATGTCGAAATCGGGCAAATGAGATATCATCAGAAAGAGAATTCAGAGTAATTTCCAGTGGTGCATGTATTTTTTGGATATTTTTTCTCAAGTCCTTGTTATTTCCAATCAAAGTCAGATCTTCTTTTCTAGTGTTGCCTTCAATGTTTTCGGTGTAACTTTTGCATACGATGTCGAAAATGGGAAAACGAGATATCATCGGAAATCTGGTTCTAAGATCTTCGTAGTGGTGCAGGTGATTCCTAGATTTGATTTTTGATTTTTTCCAGAAATCCTTCTTATCATCTGTAGTCCTTTTTGGACCTTATGAGCTCACATTGCATGTATTTTTCATCTGTAAATGCACTGAAATAAAGTGTCTTATCTTTGAATGTGTATTATGGGATCTTGAACATCACTTTGTGCCTTCTTACACTCGCACTATGTTATAAAGTGCCATGGGGGTTGATGTTTTCCTTAGTTTTTCCTTCACACCTTTCTCATGTATATGTGACTTTTTTTTTCACATCCTTTATATCTGCTTGTACTTTCATGTCTGCACATTCAGTTTTTCTTGGTTCTTTATCATGCACTACATTTTGGCATTCATTTTAGTGTACCTGTCATACCTCTCCCTTGTCATCATTATGGGGGTGTTTTTATTGTTGGTGCTAATTCTTCCTTGGTCTTGCGTTGGAGTGAGCTATGTATACAATATTTGTCCCTATGTATTAGATGGATGAAGCAGTTGGTTACCCATGAATTTCAGTGAGATGGAGCACTTACAATATGGACACTCTTGCATTCCTATTTTGGAGGCAACCTTCCATTTTCACATGATCAATTCTTAAGACTTTTAGTACTTTTTCCATTTGTATCTTCGAGTTCAAAATGTTTTGCCTTGGTTTTCTATCGGATTCGAGTAGTGTCATTGAGGGCACTGATGTAGATTCTTGTCTTCTTGATCCTCATCATTTTTTTTGGAGGAGGTTCTTCTTTCAGCATCATAGCAGTTATTCTACGACAAATTTTGCAGCCTCTTCATGCTTTAGTGGTTTTTTCCATGTTCTGCTTTGTTCCTATCTTTTGGGACAATTTCTTCTTGATTGGAGGCTTCTTCATTATTCATTCTTTTTTGGAGGCTTCTTAGACCTTCACATGTATTTCTCTCTTTTGGAGAAGAGTTTTTCCCATGAGGTTTTCTCTTTTTCTCCCGTTGTGAGAGATCTTTTACATTTGTACATGGGTACCTCATCAGGCCTTGTTTGTCGGGACCCATCTTTGCTTTCATGCATTTTTCCTTAGTTATTTTGGCTTCTCCCTAATTTAATCTTAAGGGGGGTTGTTAGAGTAATAGGTTTTTTACTTGATTAATTTAATCATGTTGATTAATTAATTAAGTCACCTTTACTTTATTTCACTTAAGCTAAACTTAGGAATCTTTATTTTGCATTATTAAATTAGTCATGTTGTCTCGTTAGTTATGATCTTGACACTTGTCACATGCTAATTTAATCTTCATCCTAGGGTTCTCACTTTAGGTTTTGATCTCCTTTCTTAAGAATTGATCTCTTTGTAATTATTAACTTCTAGGGTAATGCATCGTTTGCTTTGTGTTTGCAGAGAATCATTCTTGTGTCTCTTGATATGCTTTGGTGACAGGTTATTTTCTTGCAGGTGTTCATTGGGATATGTGAGGTTGGATTATCAACTTCTACAATTTCATATTTTATGTTCATTATCATTGTGAGTACTAACATTATCAGGACATTCAATAAATTATCAAGTTCTTCTTGTATGAGATGCACCTAATGACTTCACTCCATCAAGAATGCAGATTTGAATGGTAAGTTGAAGAATTGTGATTTATCATTTATTTTTATCCATTTTCCTCTCTTCTCTTTCTTGCATGTTGCAGATCTAAAGTAGCTTTGGAGAATATTGAAGACTTCAAATCAAGATCAAGCATATAAACACCTGTTTTCATCAAATTAGCACAGGATAAATTATTCACTAACAAACAAAGATTTGAAGCTAATTCTAATAGAGAAGCACCTAAAGGTTGTGATTCTCATAGGTAGGTCTTAAAACTTAGAAAACCCTAATTTTATTCAAGGGAACCCTCACCCTTTTCCAACTAGTTTGGATCCAAATTTGAATGCCAGGTTCCTCATTTCTTTCTCTTTGCTCTCCTACTTTCTATTTTTTTTGCATTAAGTATGTGTTTTTTTTAATTTGTTATAGTTTTCTATACTTGCATAATTGACCTAGTTTTCAATCATCAATCACACACAAATCACATAATTTAACATCATTCCATCTCCTCAAACAACTAAAGGGGACCAAAACCCTGATCAACCATTCTGGCTCTTCCTTGAGGATAGTATCCAAGTGGTCTCTTTTGATCATTTTTGTGTCCCTTGAATGTTAACATGTTGAAAAGTGTGATTTAGGTTAGGTTTATCCCTAGATCCATTTTTCAACATTACATTTTGCTAAACCCATCATCTCTTAGAGTTGCAAATTTTTTATTTACAAGGCTATTGCTCTAAAATATGAACAAATAATAAGTTGTTTGAAAGTGTCATTGTTTAAAATTTCTTTCATCTTATATTAGACATTGAAAAAGTAAACATTTGTATCTCATTATTCCTTTCATAAACTTAAAAAGCGTTATCTTTTCAATATTTCATAGATAGATCTAGTTAGTTGTCATATATTACATTTTGGAAATTGTCATTTATCAAGTGATTTGAACTTATTGCATTCATTCAATTGATTTAAACATCAAAATTTATGCATGCATGTTCCTCATATAAACAATTTAGGCTATCTTACACTTCTATAATTTTGCCTAATCTTAGACCTAAACTTGTACAATCTAATATCCTTACACACCATATTACCTTTCTAGATTTTTAAACTTTAAAAAATCCCATTCCTAGACTAAGGCACCCTCACCCTTGTCTTGCTATTTTCAACCTGAATTTCACGGAAAAAAAATTCTCTATAATATTTTCTCAAACATGTTTTTTGTTTCTCAATATCTATTTTTCTTCTATCATCATCACCTTTATTTCTCCTCTCTATAATTTATGAGCTTCATGACCTAGTGTTCTATATCAAATACTCTTGTAAGATAAAGTTATAGACTCATGGATTCCTATGTTGCAACTACATCCAATGTGTTAGATTAGATGTATGTACTCTAACAACTCCAAGAATCACCTGCAATGATAAACCTATCACACTATGAATAAATAAGCAAGATATTATTTCTCAACAACTCAGATCTGATAAAAAAACAATTGTCGCATTGAATATGTTATCATAGAGAATGATTTTCAATTACAATGAATGTATCCTTATGAAAAGGATGAAACCTAACCCTTGATCAAGATTAGATTAGATCATGACAAGTGTCCTCATAAGAATGAATGAGAAAAAATGATCTAATATTAGAAGCTTTAGTCATGAAAAAAACAACTAATTAATAAAAGTTAATAATAAAATAAAAGCACTCCTAAGTTTAGCTTAAGTGTAATAAAGCATAAAGTGACCCAATTAATTAATGATTAATTAATTAACTAGGTGATGAATTTATTACTCTAACACCCCCCCTTAAGATGAACTAGGGAGAAACTAAACTATGATAAAGAAATACATGAACGGATGCATGAATGGGTCTCACCCTAACAACTGATGAGGTACCCATGTACAAAAATCTAATCTATTGTAAAAGAGGAGAAAGGGAGAAAACCTCATGGGAATAAAACTCCCCTCCAAAAGAGAGAAAAGAAAAAGAAAAGAATTTAATGCACTAATGAGAGTGAGAGAAGGATAGAAGGAGGATTACATGATACCCCCCAAAGACAAATTCTATCTCATCAATACATATACAAGAATCTCCATAGAAGAAAGAATAGGAGACTAGAAGGCCCCCCCACAATGAAGAATATCATGTCACAATGGTGTAAGCTCGATGTAGGATGTAGAAATTGATGCAAGAATGGAAAACATCATTCCTCCCCTTGGGAAGAAACAAATCCAAAGGATGATGTTGAAGAACCTTGGTGTAGAGTGAAGGACCAAGAAGCCTGAAGATGGATGCCCTGAATATTCATATATGAACCAAGACAAACGATGCCAAGATCAAACAAATCTAAAGACTCCTAAAATGCAACCTTTGAAGGCACGGATGATGGTGGGAAATTACTGGTATGAATAACTGCAATGTGTCACTCAGTAAATAGTTGTGCAATATCTGGAAAGTAGTCATTTGAAAATACAGAAAATGAATGATAGTTTTCCTACTCAATAGGTATGATCTTTGAATAAGCAAGAGGAGGAGAAAGAAGCTTTGAAGGAGTCTTAGGAACTGTGGTGGATTAATGCATGCACAAGTTCAAGTGACTGGACTTCTTCTCCATATGTAATCTCGATGGTGGAGAGTGAATATCAAGTATAGGTAATGGTTGATCCTCAAATGCAAAATGAGAAAAGGCATAAAGCCTAGAAGCATGATCAATAGTGCCAGCTACCACAATCTACCTAGTGTGCAAATCCCTGATGATAACTAAGTCAGGAGAAAACTCCACTGTCTTCCCCAATCCACTGTGAGTAATCTAATATATGAAGAGGAGGTTGGTTGACAAATATGGAATAGATAGTACCTCCTAAAAGATACCATCATCAATGGAAATTGTACCCTTCCCACTAACACTAACATATGTGTTGTTACCTAGTAAAATGTGTAGTGTGGTGCTTGCACCAAATGTAGAAAACATATCTTGTGAAGATACCATATGATGGGAAGCTCTTGAATCAAGCAACCATCTATTTGATTGAAGACCTACAGATGCATGCAAGGCATGGCCTTTCATCTTATCGGATCCATTAGCAATATTTGTTGTACCTATATGTGTAGATGGTGATGGTGATGGTGATGCGGAAGAAGGTGATGGACCATGATATATAGAAGATGGAAACTATATATGGTTTTGTTGTAGAAGATGTTTCAAATGATCAATCTACTTAGCATAACAACAATTCTCATCATGCCCCTGCTTCTAACAATAAGCATAAGTTGGTCTCTCTTTCCTAGATGATCCCCCTTTGGAAGAGGGTGAGTACTCAGAAGATGCATGTGATCATGATTCTTTTTCTTTCCCATGTTTTTTTTTTTGTTTCTTTTCTTTTCTAGGTGAAGCCTTCTCCTTAGGACTCTGAATGGTAACTAGAGCCTGTGAACTGGAAGACTTTAGAGTACCCATTTGAACCAATTTTGCTTGCTCTCGAGTGAGAGAAGAAGAAAAATCATTAAGTGAAGGCATGGTAAATCTCGTGTCAAGTGCATCTCATGTAGCATAGAAATTAGAAACAAATACTAAATAATCAGGGCCCAACTTGGCAAGGATGGAAAGAATCAATTGTGAATCCTGCTTAGTAGTACCACACTGTGACAATTACAATCTAAGAGACTTAATTTTTGTGACAAAATTTTGGATGGTGCTAAAATCTCTAGGATTTAGACCTATAATCTCATTCTCCAACTAAAAACCCCTCAAAGAATTTTGCTTACCAAACAAGGACTCCAATTGGGTCCAAATTTGGTTAGGTGTAGTGCAAGATTTATTGTGAAAGAGATTAGGATCCATAGACATGCATAATGTTCCAAAAGCTTCATCACATCTTTTAAACCATTTTCTATTCTTTGTTGTTGATTTTGGTTAAACCTTTGTACCCATGGTTACTCTTTACAACCCCAATTTCTTTAAACTAATCTCTATGTTTTTCTTCCACTCATAATAGTTATATGGTGGTAAGGAGAATGTTTTGAGGTTTTTCCATGTTTTAAAATTGAATGATACAGTAATTGGATGAAAATACAATAATAAATAACTCACAATGCAAACATTATCTTTTTTGTACTGAAAATTTTGATCCTTTGTGCATATTTCCCAAGAAATACACCAAAAAAGGGAAATTTGACTTCTAATATAGAAATAAAATACCTAGTGAATATTCTATAAAAATGGATCATAGATCTGGATAGAGAACTCGAAGATATTTCCAACGTCTATTCATTTTCGAAAAATAGAGACCGTATGCAAAAGATATGCCCCTAGAAGCACGAAAATGATGATTTGACTTTGACTAGAAAAAATATGCAAAAAAAACCTATACCACTAGATCAAGCTCAGAACTAGCTTTCTGATGATATTTCATTTTCGAAAAACTGAGTTTGTATGCAAAATTTATGGCCAAAATACCAAAATGGCTCCAAAAGGGTTTGGGGGAAAGCCTAGCAGTTAGACTAACCGCTAGCATTAATAGTTAGTGGTTTATTGACGGTGGTACCCATTTAACACTGTTTTTTTAATTAAAAAATCTTGAATTGTGTGTCGTACGAGGTTGGACGACCCAAAAATGAAAAAAAATTGCCTCCTAAAGTCACTGTGCCGATTTCGATGATTTGACAATCAATTTTGGGGTTTTTAGGCACTCTGAATGTGATGGTGAGGTCCATTTAGGCTCAAAACGCTCCAAAATTGTAGGTACGCTCTAGATTTGGAAACCCTTATAGATCTGACAAATGGAGGCCTTTTTTGATGAAACAAAATTTAAACCTGACTGTTATTGCAGCTCTAGATTAAATTGAATGCTCAAAATTTGACCATGGATCATGGATATTAATGCATGAGTTGATTTCTTCAAAAAAAGTGGACAAGGCAGTTGCATATCTGGTGCTCTGATACCATGTTAGAGTATATGTATGTACTCCCACAGCTCCAAGAATCACCTGCAACGATAAACCTATCACACTATGAAGAAATAAACAAGATATTATTGCTCAACAACTCAAATCTAATAAAACATCAAATATGCATTATGTGAACAACTGTTGCATTGAATATAATGTCGTAGAGAATTATTTTCAATTACAATGAATGAATCCTTATGAAAAGGATGAAACCTAACCCTAGATCAAGATTAGATTAGATCATGACAAGTGTCCTCATAAGAATGAATGAGACAACATGATCTAATATTAGAAGCTTTAATCATGCAAAAAACAACTAATTAATAAAAGAAAATAATAAAGTAAAAGCACGCCTAGGTTTAGATTAAGTGTAATAAAGCACAAAATGATGTTCAACCTAATTTTGATAACTCTTTCAATCAAGGAAATACAACTACACAATCAATATTTGATCCTCCTCCTACTCACACTTTTCCATTCTTCTTCATCACCAATCATTCATGTGGACTTGGAAGTTATTGTTTCACATGTCCTTGAAGATAAACTCAAACAATTGGATAAAGAATTGGAAAGCCTTCAATTATACTTAAGCATTGAATTCTTAGCTAGAGAGATTGTTCCCCTTGTGGATAGCCTTAGAAAATTACTCAATAATTTGCAAGGGATAGAAATTTTATGTAATCCAGTTCATATAATGGATTGAAACATACCTACAACAACTGATTGCACTCAAATCCTAACCAATTCTCAAAGTCAAATAAGAAAGCAATTTTCATCTCCTACAACTATACCTTATATTCCAAATTTCACTCCTCCAGTTGCAACATCTACTACACAATATAATAATGGTCTTAACACTAGTTTGGAGTTTTCTTGTGGGATTCCCTATAATTTTGTGCCATCATCTACCACACCACCATTCACTTCTCCTCTCATCAATTTTCACAACAACAATATTCCAATCACTAGAAATAGTCCTACACACTCCACAAATTCTCAAAAAATGTCACCAACCAATCCCGTCATAAACCAACTTTTGCAACAAAAAATTCAAGCATGAACCAAACTCAATCTCATTCAAATTCTCCAAGATATCTTACACATATTCTATTATCATTCAAAATATTAACAATGCCTATTCCACAAATCATTAAGATACCATTCTTTGAAAAGCATCCTAGAAAAGGAGATCCTAATAATCATGTATCAATGTTTATTGCTTTATATAGTGAATTTATTTTTGAAGATTCTCTCTTAGCTAAACTCTTTCCTCAATCATTGAAAGACATCACCTTGGAATGATTTTTTTCATTACCTAATAATTCAATTACTTCTTTTACACAACTTATTAATGAATTCCTTCAATATTTTCAAGCAAACATTGGACCTCAAGTTACGTTAACCGATTTGGTCCATTATTAACAAGGACCTAAGGATAAGGTTACTAATTTTCTAAGACAATATTAATCCCTTTACTCTCAAATTTTATATTCCCTCCCATATGTCGATATATAAAGATTCTTTATTGGAAACTTACAAGCTAACATACAGGATAACACCTTATTAATGAGATATCCTTCTTTCACATATTTATGCATGGCTCTTCATGATTATAGAATTTCAATTAGTTGATATGAAGGTTCACCTTTATTGGCTCCTAATAAGCAATACAAAGTCATTCCTTGATCTAGTTATCAATAATTTAAAAATAAAAATAAAAAATTCATCAAAATAAACTCTCATCCATCTTCCAATAACATTCAAACACAAGTTTTTGATACGTCTACAACACCATATCAATTTATGCCAAGAGATAGACAATTTTCACAATTGTCTAATTCTCTTCATGTTACTATGTTATAATTTATCAATAATAATATGATTCAACTTCCTCCCATTTTTCTTGTTGATACTAATAAGCCCTTATCTTCTCACTTCAATGCAAAATCCTTTTGTCAATATCATCATACACTTGGACATGATAAAAAAAAATGTATGTGTCTTAAACACCAAGTTTAAGACCTCATCAATTTTAATGTCATCTAGTTGGCTCATGTACATTTTAAAGGATATAAATTAGTTGCACCACCTAATCAAAATTTGTAAATATTTACCAATCCATTACCAAGTCATTCAACTAACCTTGTCAAACAAATTGATCATGAAATAAATGTTGATAATAACCTAATATGATTGATGTGCATCCTCAAAAAGACTGCACTAATCTATTACCTGATATTAATTTTTGATCCAAAGTAGTTTGAGGATGTTCTAGGTATTTTGGAGGTGACAAAATTATGAAAAACTAAAAAATCAATTTTTCAATTTTTTTGGTATTTTCTAGGTTCTAGTAAATTGCATTTTCGGAGGTCTTCAGAGCAAAATTTGGGTTCGAAACTTTTATCAATCCCTTAAATTGAATAGTGGAGCATGATTGAAATTAGTCCTCTTGGAGACCTTTATGACAAGGTAAAGAATTTTTCAATCCAACTAGCAGGCAACAAGATAGGATCCCGCCAAGTTGGGATACCTAAATTTACTTTTTTCTGAAATTTTGTAATTTTGTATTCGTTTTCTAGAAAACTCTTCATTTCAAATTTGTTGGATTTTGGAGACTGTTGGAATTCCATATATATGTCTAAAACTCATTTTTGGATAAGTTAATGGAAATTTTGGATGCAAACAACTATTTTTATGAGTTCTGTAATTTTATCCATTTATCTACAATACTTGCAAGTTTTTACTTACCTAGTATTGTAATTAAAATTCCCTTTTGAATTCAAATCATTGGTATCAAAGAGGGTAAACTCATATATATCACATCGCACATAGTATTGTTATCGAATTTTGGGGTTAGAGACACATAATGCATCTATTTACCTCCCTTTGAGAAGAAACTAGCCAAACATGTCAAAATCTGAAACATCAGACCCTATAAAAACCCTAGTGGAAGAAGCCCTAAATAAATAGAGGGAAGAAATGATGATACAATTCTCTCAAATCCTTCAAAACACCCAACAATCAAACATAGAATCAAAACCATTCAGTAGCCACAACCCATTCAAATTGAAGGTGAATTTTGATATTCCAAATTTCGAAGGAAAATTTGATGCAAATGATGTGGATGACTAGTTAACAAAGTTGGATAGGTACTTCTTTGTGAATAACTTTTTCAGTGCTAATAAGATAACATTTTCTCTCCTTAAAGCTAAAGCTCATATGAAGCTAGTGTGGGAAGGTAAACTTACCTCAATAAGGAACAATTCTATAATAGAGGAAGAACCTACATGGGAGATTTTATGGAATTCATCACATAAGAGTATTACCCTAAAGATACATGTGATGAAAAATATATGGAGTGGCAATTGCTTCGACAGAAGAAAGACCAAACAGTGTAGAATTACACTAATAAGTTTCATGCTTTGTCAGCAAAGCTCAACATTCGAGATTTAAAGAAGCATTGATTGTTGAAATACCAAAGGGGGTTGCATAAATACATACAAATAGAAATATCCTTTTAAAACTTTAAAACATTGGGTACTGCCTATAAATATACCATAAAATTTGAGGAGGAATTTAAACAAAAGGGGAAGAAATATTACTTTCTTTTTTTTTAAATCCAAGGGTCAAAGTAGCTGTAAAAACCCAAGGAAACAAGATACCACTAACAATTCCTCTCAATCACCAACGTGGAACACGTGAGTTAAAAATAAAAATAAGGATTCAAGTATGTGGTGTGATATTCACAAAATTTCTTGGCATGATATGAAGTATTGCAAGGCTACAAAAACTTTGATGACAAAAACATATGAAGTAGAGGAAAAGGTTGGCATGTTGTCCATAGACCCCTTTGAGTAGCAGAGTGGTGAAATAATTATTGAAGTAGATCCATATGCCATTGTCTCCACTGCAAAAATCATATATTGGGAAGATGGGGAACATCTATTTCATTCATAGATGTGGGTGAATGGAAAGTATCTACACTTCATAGTGGATAGTGGAAGTAAGAAGAAACTAATCTCTACTAAATTTGTGAAGAGATTAAACCTGAAGACCAAACCTCTCCTAAAACCATACTCCATGGGCTAGGTGAGTCAAGGAAGGGATATACAGGTAAACAAACAATGTTTCTTATTCCATTCCATCAAACCATTCAAAGATGAAGTCATTTTTTATATAGCACCCTTGGATGTATGTGATATATATTTGGGACAACCATATATATATCAACGCCATGGTGTATACAAATTAGGGCTATGTAGTGTTATTTTCAAGGTGGGCGAATGGAAGTATCAAAATATTGAGGTAATTCCTATAAAATATGCTTCTTTAATTAGTGTAAAACAATGTAGATGTTTGATTGGCCATACTAGAGTTTTATACTACTGATGATATGACTGAAAGAAGAGAAGAAAGTCATAGGTAATAGTAATGATGTAGCAGCAACCACCTATGTTCAACAAAAATAGATAGATACAATGTTGAAAAAATATCAGAATGTCTTCACTTCGCCCACAGGAGTTCCACTACACTATCAAGTGAAGAATTCAATTGATATCATTCTAGGGACACCTTTACCAAATGGACCATTATATAGGAGATTAGTATTGGAAATGATGAGATCAAATGGAAGATTGAGGAACTAATTTAGAAGGGCCATATCCGGCCAAGTGCATCCCCTTGTAGTAGCCCAATTTTTTTGGGTAGAAAGAAAGATGGCACATGGAGACTATGTATTGATTATTGTGCCTTGAACAAGATCACTGTGAAGAACATATATCTAATTCTTTGAATTTATGATCTTTTGGACTAGTTATGTGGGGTGAAGTTCTTTACGAAAATTGATTTAAAGTTTGGATATCATTAAGTGCCAATTGATCTTGCAAATGTGTGGTAGACTACCTTCAAGTCCAAAGAAGGGTTATTTGAATGGTTGGTGATTCCTTTTGGGCTAAAAAATTACCTTGCCACTTTCATGAGGTTGATGAATGATATTCTCAGAACTTTCATTGACTCCTTCATGGTGGTCTATTTAGATGATATTATTATCTTCAGTAAGACATGGGATGAACATCTACAACATGTTGAATAGGCACTTTCAACATTGTAGCAACACAAACTCTGTGACAATAGAGAAAAGTGTTCTTTTGGATTGGAAAACACCCAATATTTGGGATACATTGTGAATAGCAGGGGTGTTCATGTTAATCTTGCAAAGATTGAGGTTATCAAGGCCTAGCCTTCTCCTAGGAATGTCACAGAACTTTGTAGCTTCTTAGGGTTAGAAAATTTCTACTAGAGGTTTTTACTTGGCTTCTTTCATTTGGCATGGCTTATGAATCAAGTACTTTGGGGTGGATCTAAGGGAAAAAAAAATGGATAGAGGTACAACAACGTGCTTTTGAGCAGTTGAAGAAGAGGCTATTCTCAACACCAGTATTGGCACTTCCAGATCTACAACCTTTTCGATATTGAAACAAATGCATTTGATTATGCTCTAGGAGCAGTTCTCATGTATCATGGTCACCCAATGGCCTATCATAGTGAAAAAAAATTGATAAAATTTGATGGTATCCCATGTATGACAAAGAAATGTATGTAATTGTGTAGGCATGCAAATAATGGAAGCACTACATTCTAGGCAAAGAGGCTATCATCCATACAAATCATAAACCCTTGCAATTTTTGTAGACACAAGGGAAGTTTCAAAATGATAGACACCAGAGATGGTCTACACACTTGTAATAATTTCACATTAATGCCTGTCACAAAAAGGTGGTAGTAAAAAATTTGCAGCTTGAGTAGACCTCCAATTCAGGAACAGCTCATGGTACTTGACTCTTGTGGGCACAAAACAACAAGCTAGCCTAATTTGTATGCCACCGATGATGGTTTATCTAAATTCTACACTCAATTGACACAAGGTAAACAAGTTTATGATTTTCATATGCAAGATGGTATCATTTGTTACATGGTTCATATATATGTTCTTGAAAAAGAGAGGGAAAAGATGATATGGGAAGCACATTATAGTCACACTATAGGAGATTTTGGTATTGGTAAAACTCTTATTGTGCTTCAAATGCATTTTTATTGGCCCAAGATGCAATATTATTTCATCTCTTATATTTGGTCATGTGTTTCTTATGCAATTACAAAACCTACAAATCAAAAAAGAAAATTATATATGCCACTTTCTACTCTGGATAGACCTTGGTAATTTGTCTCCATAGATTTTTTTTGGTTTACCTACTACTAAGCGAGGTCATGACTACATTTATTTTGTAGTGGATAGGTTTTCTAAAATGGCCATTATGGTAGCTCGCAAGAAAGGGATCTCCACACAAGATACTACCAAGTTGTTCTTCGCCGATGTTTGGGTTCACTTTGGGTTACCATAGAGGATCATTTATAATAGGGATAGCAGGTTTGTTGGAACTTTTTGGTCAACACTTTGGGCAATGATGGATACCAAGCTCAAAAATTCTATAGAATTTCATCCAATCACAAGATTGTCCACATCCTTCGTATGTACCATTCTCATCATACTCGTACCTGGGATGAGATTCTTCCATATGTACATCATAGCTACAATTGAGCCATACATGATACTATTAGGCATAGTCCATTTGAGGTCTATTTGGGGTATCATCCTTTAGCTCTTGTGGATATTTCTCTTCCAGTCACTACAATTGAGCCATCATCACTTGGAGAAAATAAGGTAGATAAAGCTTATAAGTTTATTGAGAAAATTCATCATCTCCAAAATCAAGTTCATGAGATAGTGTAGTAGGCCAATCATAAATACAAGGAGCATCATGATCAACATAGTATACCACACCATTTTCAGGTGGACGATAAGGTTTGGCTACAACTTCAAAAGGAGAGACTTTAGGGAAAACATAAGAAACCCTATCCTTTGTGGTATGTGTTGGGAAAATGTGTCTCAACCTTGAAATTACATAAGTTATTGTTGATACATAAGGTACTATTCATACAATGATGATGGGGGTGTGAGGGGGTCTACCCCTAAGGGGTTTAGGGGGATCATCCCCTCGATTAGGGGTTTAGGGGAAACATTCCTCGATGGGGGCTCGGGGGCAATTCCCCCAAAAGCTGAATTTTATGTACACTTTATTATTATAAATTTGGATCATTCATCATTATGTCTCATATTTGACAATCAATATTTTTTTGTCTTAACTTTCCCTAGAAGGAAACCCTATTTAATGATGGCATTGTATTACAACTATGTATTGTGATGTATTATGAGAGTCTAATAGTGGTTGTGTTACCTCTAGATCTCTAGTCGGTGATACTCTTGTGAGAATCTTGCTTTACAAGTATATTGTAATCTTTATGATTTCTAAATACTATATTGGAAAAAATTTGGAGTGTGGGGTTTTTCTCTCAAAATGGTTTTCCCCATGTAAATCACTATGTTGTGTTATGTATGATATTTGTGTTTATTTATGTTTAAGTTTTTGTAATTGTTCAATATTTTCAAAAGTTTTTCATTATCCTCCTCTCAAGATTAGTGTAGGAAGTTGTTCTGCTACCTTAGCTTCCTTACAAGTAGGTTGCAGAGAATTACTTTGAATTAAATATTCCACCATTTTTGGGTATTAATCTTGTGTTCAATGTTGAACTATTTCATCCATATATTCCACCTCTATTCAACACTTTATAAGTTGTTGATGCAATTCATCTTGAAGATTTGAATCCTGAAACAACCACTCCATTGGTTAGTGATCAAGTTTTTTATTTTCATGTGAAGTCCCTTCAAGGCATGTGAATTTCTTTATATCATGTTGTTCAGGCTGGCCAACACCTACATCAAGGCAAGTGGTTTACTAGTGAACAGATTGGCCAATGTTTTCCTCATATGTTGCAATAGGCTAGTGCAATGGGGCCATTTACCTCTCAAGGGGGGAGGAATGATCTAGAGTAGTTTGAGGATGTTCTAGGGCAGTCTAAAGGTGACATAACTATGAAAAACCAAAAATCCAATTTTTTGGATTTTTCAATATTTTCTAGGTTCTAGTAAATCACATTTTCTGAGGTCTTCGAAGCAGAATTTGAGTTTGAAACTTTTATCAATCCTTTAAATTGAATAGAGGAGTATGATTGAAATTATTCCTCTTAGAGACCTTTTCAACAAGGTAAATAATTTTCCAACTTGGTCAGTAGGTAGCAAGTTAGGACCCTTCCAAGTTGGGGTACCTAAATTTACTAATTTTTTGAAATTTTATAATTTTGTATTTATTTTTATTTTGGAAAAATCTTCATTTTGGATTTTTTTGATTTTGGAGACTATTTTAATTATATATATGTGTATTAAAATAATTTAATGGAACTTTTGGATGCAAACAACTATTTTTACGAGTTCTACAAATTTTTCCATGTGTCTACAATACTTGCAGGCTTTTGCTTACCTAGTATTGTAATTTGAATTCCCTATTGAATTCAAATAACTTTTACACATATTGGTGCTTCCGCATTTTCACTTGATGGTCCTCTTTACATCATTGGTATAATTAATGATAAACCCACATGGGGAATACTCATTGATTTGATATGTTTAGTGAACGTGATCATTGAAGAATTTATTTATGTGCATTACCTTTATCAACATAATTATGAACAATCAAAAGTTTCACTAAAATCTCATGATGATTCTACTTGCCCTACGATTGATTCTTTAACTCTCCTAATTCAATTTGGAACTAAATATTTGGATGTTTTGTTTACCATAATCTCGACCTCAGATCAATTTCATGTGAAGTTAGGTCATCCATGACTTATCTCCATTAATTCAATTCACTCAATTATTCATAAATGTTTTAAATTCACATTTGAAGGACAAATACATACTATTTATCATAGTGGTTTTAAACCTTTGGATCTTCATAGAAAAATTTCCCTCGATTACTTTTGGCCTCAACTAGCACAAACCACTCAACCTCATAAATATTTTCTATTTTTATCATATCAAAATGAAAAGCTAAGAATATAGTTCAAATATACCTTACCAATATTTCACCTAAGGCTTCTCGGTCTCTAGTGGCTACGATGGTTGTACCTCCTACTCCACAAATAGTGAATGAAGCTTGGTCTAAACTGAGTATCATTCCTTAACCCTAACCTTTTGGCATATATGTCGTAGTTCCCCCTCTACCATCCTTTCAAGGATCATGAGACAATAATTTAGTGAGGCCTCAGGGGATTACTTTTATATCTCATAAATAAAAATAATCCTTTGTTCAAAAACCTAAAACCCCTATGGTTTCCCAACCTTTGATAGTTCTTTTAGTTTCTCCTACAAAGGAAGAAAAGGGACCACAAGTTGAAGCTCATGCAATATGAAATTGAAGTGTAAACACAAATGAAGAGGTTATGATATGGCTCATCAGCTTGCTAAAGATAACTAGCCCTTATCTAATGATATCACATCCATACAACCAAATTTCATTAATATGTTGCTCACCCATTAATCCTCATCATCATTCAACTCCACTCCACCTCCCTCACCAAATTATAAGGTCAAACCTATCCTTCCCAACCAATCCAATGATTCAAAATTTCACCTCCCTCCCTATCGTCTAGTCTAGAAAGAACTCAAATGGTTGATAGTGCTCATAGATAGGCCGATAGCACTAATGTACAACTCGTTATGGTAATATTCTAATATTTTTTCAGAAGATAAAATGGAAGAACAAAAAATATCATAATGAATTATCTCTTATGTTTGTAAAATAAATGAACTTAGATGGGAGCAACCATGATGATTCTTCTCTAGTGAGTGACCCACCACGTGTTGAACCTAGTACCTCTCCTTGTACTAAAATTTATATATTTCCTTTAGCTTATTGTCCACCTTCTATTTATGATGAACAAGGTTGGGATGTAGACGATTTTCTTTAGATTGGCTCGTATGTATAGTGTTGGAAACACAAGGGCAGACAACTGAGAGGGGGGGTGAATGAGTTGTCACATAATTTCAAACTTATTAAACTTATTAACCCTTATTCTTAGATTTGATTAATAACCATGAAATCATGAATCAACAACACATCAGAAACACACATAACACCAATATTTTTGCGTGGAAACCGTGTTAGGGGAAAAACCACGGTGGAGGTTAATCCACAAGTTTATACTCTATTAGAAGTATAAGAAGAATAAATGAGGAATGCACATGCATTTAGGCACACTGTCTAGAGCTCACTGCCCAAATACAAAGGAAGACTCACTGTCTTACAGAAACATTTAGATTAAATTCATCTGAAGATTTTGAATTGAGAAAGTAGCATCTGCTAATGCCTGATTGCAGTTTTGGTTAAGCACATGAACACTTCTTCACTCTTCTTCACACTCTTCTCTACCTTCGAATGATCTGAAATTTATTCGCACATAGCACTCACACACTTCACATCATGCATTTCTCAAATGAGATAAATAATCGCTCATATATATCCGCAACAAGGAATTACATCACTTCATGTCAGCTTCAACAAAATAATAAGATGAATACAAACTATCGGCCCAAAATAATAGAAATTATTAATGCAAATTTAACAAGGTCGACCACAACATAGTGGAGACCCAAAAAAATGTCCTCAAACACAAAACATCTTCAAATATTATTCCTCAAAGATCCACAACACACTTCAATCACCATGTCGGCCATGAATATGAGAAACATGAACACACAAGAGAAAAGCATTGATCACAAGCACAACAATCAATGCGGACATGCAACACAAATAGAGCATGATCTAGAAGCATCCAAAAATACCACAGGAGCATACACAACAACTCGGATTACCAGAATCACATTGTCTTCTTCTAGGAACACCAGCTACAGTAACATAATAACTATCGAAACATAGAAACTCATAACTTGCTCAAATCTTCATGTGCACCTCTGAAAATTTTGATGGATAAACTAGATAGGCTTGAAAACAAACCCTTTAATCCAAAACTTCTCACCATCAACATACTGAACTTTCCATCATACTGATCTTCACTGCTTCATAGACAACCTGCAACTTATTTTATTACAATTTTCTCAATATCCTTGACATATACAGTCTTAAATACATTAATGCTAATAGTTTTAACATCAACGACAACCACATATCAGCAACACAAGCACAACATTCAAAAATATCCCCCTTTGGAATTGATGGCAACACATGATGTGAAAAACACCATCAACGCAACTAACTTCAGCACTTACTCCCCCTTGGGTTTTGACTCTTTTCTCATGACTTCTTCTCCTCAGATAATTCCTAGTTTTTCACATTGTTCTTCTCCCCCTTTGACATCAATGAAAAAGATACACACAAGCTTTGAAACACATGTCTGAATCATCTGACTACTCCCCCTGAGTAACAGCCACCACAACATCAATCTGAATCAAGATATGACTATGAAATGCTCAGACTAATGCAATGTATTGCATCTTAAATCTAATTAGGAGGGGTAATCACCCCTAGCTTCCCTCTGATATACTCAAAAGTATCCTTGGGAAAATTCTTAGTAAATTTGTCTACAATTTGTTCCTTATTAGGCACATACTCCAGTCTCACTACCTTATCACTCGCCTTGTCTCTCAAAAAGTGATATTTGATAGATATATGCTTGGTTTTAGAATACAACACCAAATTCTTAGAAATATTAATTGCACTTGAATTATCACAGGATATAGCAATAGGCTCATCATACACAACTCTGATATCTTTCAACATCTACTTCATCCACAATACTTGAGTACAATTTTTAGTAGCAACAATGCATTATGCCTCTGTAGTAGACAAAGAAATGGCATTCTACTTTTTACTTAACCATAAAATTAGCTTCTTTCCCAAGAAAAATGTGCCACCACTAGTACTTTTCCTGTCATTCACATCTCCTGCCCAATCAACATCAGTAAAGGCACTTAAAGTAAGATCATCATATTTAGGATACCACTAGCCAAAATCAATTGTTCCCTTCAAGTATCTGAAAATTCTCTTCACAGCAGTCACGTGAGATTCCTTAGGATCGGCTTGAAATCTTGCAACAAGGCCTACAACATTGATGATATCAAGTCTACTTTGAGTTAAGTAAATAAATCCACCAATCATTGATTTGTATCTAGTCTAATTTGCCTTCGAAGAATCATCATCTGTTGTCAACTTACATCCGATCACCATGGGTGTACCAACTGGCTTTAAATCTTCCATACCAAACTTATTTAGCAATTCTTTCACATACTTGGACTGAGATATAAAGATCCCTTTATCTAACTGAGTAATTTTCAATCCCAAAAATAATTTCATCTCTCCAATCATAGACATCTCAAACTCATTCTACATCTCATTAGCAAACTCCATGCACAAACCATCATCTCCTCCAAAACTGATATCATGAACAAAGACTTCCACAATCAAATCTTTATCATCATCAGTCTTGAAATACAAATTACTATCAGTAGTACCTTTGTTAAATCCAAGCTTCAACAAATACTTGTCTGATCTGGCATACCAAGATCTAGGGGCTTGCTTGAGTCCATACAATTTTTTATTCAACCGACAAACCATATCTCCCTAATCAGTCAATTGAAATCCATCAGGTTGCTCAACATATACCTATTCTTCCAATTCACCATTTAGAAATGCTAACTTGGCATCCATCTGATAAACCTTGTAGTTTTTTTAAGCAGCATAAGCAAGAAACAATCTCACAACTTCAATTCTAGCATCATGAGAAAAAATTTCTTCAAATTCAATTCCTTCCATTTGAGAATATCCTTTACATACCAATCTTGCTTTGTTTTTTATAACTTCACCTTGTTCATTCAACTTGTTTCTAAAGACCCATTTAGTTCCAATTACATTTTTGTCCTTAGGTCTAGGAACGCAAATCCATGTATTTTTCTTCTCAATTTGTTGTAGTTCTTCTTTCATTACTTCAATCCAGTTTACATATTTGCATGCTTCATTGAAATTGTTAGGCTCAGCCTTTGAAATTAAATAGTACTCTTTTGTAATTCTTCTCCTAGTCTAGACACCTTTGTTCTTATCACTTATAATCTGGTTTTTTAAATGATTTAATCTCACATACCCTAGAGTCTTAGAATGTTCTTGAATTTCTAGCTCTTGCGATCTCTCTTCTACACTCTCACCAGTTTATCTTTCCTCTTGATCTTCTTGATTCACCGGAATGATCAGAACTTGTTTTGAAGTCTAACCTTTGTTTGTATTGTCATTTTGATCATCAAAATCATATCCATAGGTTTTGGATGTTCTAGCAATGTCTTCATCAACCTTAACATTTGCACTTTCAACCATTTTCCTTAATCTCTTGTTGTAGCACCAATAGGCCTTACTCTTAGTAGAATAACCAAGAAAGATTCCTTTATCACTCCTAGCATCAAAATTTCCTATATCTTTGTCTCTTCTGATATAGCATTTACTCCCAAAGATTTTGAAATATCTAATAGTAGGTTTTTGACCAGTCTATATCTCAAAAGGGGTCTTACCAGTATCACCTTTGACTTGTACCCAGTTGAGGATATAAACAATAGTACTCACAGCTTCTCTCCAATAGATATGAGGAACATTTCCTTCCAGCATCATAGTTCTAGCAGCATCTTGAACTATCATGTTCTTCCTTTCCATAGCTCCATTTTGTTGAGGGGTTTGTGGTGCAAATAATTGTCTCCTTATCCCATGCACTTCACAAAAATAATTAAACTCACCGGAAGTGAATTCACCACCTCTATCTGATCTCATACATTTAATCTTCAAACCTATCTCTATCTCAACCATAGCCTTAAAGATCTTGAACTTCTCTAGAGCTTCAAATTCCTCCCTTAAGAAATTAACCCAGATCAGTCTAGAATGATCATCAATTAGCAACATGGAATATCTATCTCCTTGTAGACTTCTGATTCTAGCAGGACCACACAAGTCAGTATGCACAATCTCCAATACTCCATTTGAACAATATTGTTTTCTTCTAAATGAGACTCTAGTTTACTTTCCTAACTAACATTCCTTGCATATGGAATTAGTAGGCTTTACCAACTTAGGAATATATATCACTGCCTGAGTAGAACTTATCTTGATAATAATGTCAAATTTTACATGACACATTCTCCTATGCCATAACCAACTTTCATCAACTTGAGCAATCAAACAACTTTTACTAGCAGCATTCAGGTGAAAGATGTTACCTTTTGTTTTTGTACCTGAAGCAATCACATATTTGGAAGTTCACAATATTCTACACTTTCCATCCTTGAATTGAAGATTGTATCCCTTATCAACCATCTGTCTGAAACTTAAAAGATTATTCTTCAAACCTTCAACATAAAGGACATCATCAGTATTATGATTACCATCAAAATAAATACATCCTCTGCCACAAATTATACCACCATTGTTATCACCAAATCTTACAACATCACCATCATACTTTTCCAGGCTTACAAATTTTATTTTATCACCTGTCATGTGATTTGAACATCCACTGTCAATTACCCATTCATCCTTCACTTCAACTCGAGCAGCTAGGGCTTTCTCCACATTTGTACAACTAGAAAATTTAGTAGACACGGGATTATTTTCCTTGATAGCAATAAACACAAACTCATCTTCACTTACATTCCCTTTATCAAATTCATCATCTATCACACCTTCATCAGCAACATAATAACACTTCTTTTTAAATTTAGGCTTGTAAGGTCTTGACTTAGGAACTCTTTCCGAACACCTTGATGCAAAATGACCTATCTTATTGGAGGAAAAACATTTAATAGGAAACTTTCCTTTATACTTATCTTCTCCTCTGGCTTCCCTTTTGACAATAAGTGCTTCAAGTTCATTCAATTCTCTTTCTTCTTCTTTAATCTATCTCATTTCTTCCTCATACTTGAATACCTTTCTAGAATAACTTTCACCCGGATCATATCTCTTCTTATCTCTTCTGGAGGTAGTAGCTTTGAATGCAAATTCTATCTTAGGAAGGGCATCCCTGAATTCACTCAACTCAAAAGCAGTAATTTTACCAATCAACACATCTTTGGTTACATTTGTCACAGTCTGGAGCTCATCAGTAGTTGTAAATTTGACTTTGTATGCAGGAGGCAAGGATCTAAGCACTTTAGCAACAATCTATGATTATTCCAACTATCCACCAACACATCTAATACCACACACAAGTTCATTGACTCTTTGCATGAAAGTAGTAATATTCTCATCATCACCCATTTTCAACATTTTGTATTTCCCTTTCAGACTTTGTAGCTTAGTAATCTTCACATTAGCATCACCTTCATATAAATTTTCCAACTTTTTCCAAATATCATAAGTAGTCTTCAGATCCATAACATTCGTCATCTCAAAATCAGTCAAAGCACTCAACAATGCTTCCTTAGCCCTGATATTGTATTCAGCATCCCTAATCTCAGTAGAAGTAGTAGGACCATTTTCCTGAATAACATACCTATTACTTGTAATGTTCCAGTAAGATTCACCAATGCATCTCAGAAGACACTCCATTTGAGTCTTCCACAGAGAATAGTTTGTTCCATCAAATCTCGGACTATCCTTCTTATATGTCACCATCCCAGATCATCTCAAGTTGTTAAAATTCTTCCAAGGAACCTGCTTTGATACCAATTGTTGGCAACACAAGGGAAAACAACTGAGAGGGGGGGTAAATCAGTTGTCACAAAATTTCAAAATTTTAAAACTTATAAACTCTTATTCTTAGATCTGATTAATAACCATGAAAGCATGAATCAAAAAAATATCATAAACACACATAACACCAATATTTTTGTGTGGAAACCCTGTTAGAAGAAAAACCACGGTGGAGGTTAATCCACAAGCTTATACTCTATTAGAAGTATAAGAATAATAAATGAGGAATGCACATGCATTCAAGAACACTATGCTGGCATATAGCTTCTAGTGTTGTCACTCATGGCAACCTAAGTCATGCATCCAGTCCACAGTCTAGTTTTCATTTACACTGACAGAACAAAGTGAAGAACAGGGCATTTGGTTAAAGGCATAAATGTCAATCTGAATTCCTCGCCAGACTATTATTTTGGGTTGTCAATCTCATAGAAATTTTTATTTATTTTTTTAATACCTTATTCATGGAGTATCTCAATGTGCATTCATTGGTGAACGATCTAGGAGATATGGTACACTAATCTACTGGCTATCTGTGCTAGAAGGTTGACTTGAAAAATATAGTAATCATGGATGTATAGGGAGCAATTGATTAAATGTTTTTATGTTTGAAACATTTTTATTTGTGTCCCTACTATGTTTAGGATGACTATGGATGGTGCGCATAAATACTTAATTGAGGATCTAGCCAACAATTGAAAATAACTTAATGTTTTATGAAGCCAACATATGAATGATCAAATCCTTGATAGCGGATATATATATGAGATTGATTTTATCATTTTGATATAGATAATGTGTATAATGAGAAGTATATCAGTGTGATACAAAATTTAGCAAAGTAATAGTGTGAATTTATCTGTGTTATACGAACAGCAAAAAAGTGCAAAGAAAAGCAGAGCAGAGCAGAGCAGAATCTGACAGAGGATCTAGAAACTAATCTATGAGCTTAACTAGAATTGTAACCTGGCATGAATAGATGCTACTACTTTAGTTTAACCTTTAGATGGTTTTAATCTAAACTTTTTTAAGGAAGTGAGCCTTCTCTTTTGAGCAGTGAGCTCTAGGTAGTGTGCATGAATGCAAGTGCATTCTCTTTGTAAGACTTTTATTTGAGTACTCAAATTGTGGATTAACCTCCATCGTGTTTTTTCCCCTAATAGGGTTTCCACACAAAAATCCTTGTGTTATGGTGTTATGAATGATTTCTTTGAATGCTTCCATCTTTCCTTTAATGTAATGTTAGAATGGTTTAAGTTTCAGATAAATGAAGTTAAGAATTTTTGAACACTGATTCACCCACCCCTCTTAGTGTTCCCTTGAGTCCAACAATTGGTATCAGAGCCTAGTTCCTATGAAGAAGTTTAGCAGCTTGAGGTGGATCTTGGAATGTAATGGAGTTTGAAGGTCTTCAACAATAGCTTCTTATGGCACTTGATGATCTTGATCAGTTTAAAGAAAAAGTCAAGGAATTGAGAGTGAATCTTAAAGATGTTGAGAAATTCATTCAAACTTTGAAGGATCAGATTGTTAAATCTAGGGAGAAGATAAAGGATCTTTGTGATTAGATACAACAAAAAGAGAATGAAAATATGAATGATTATCACCTGAATCAAACCTTGAAAGAAATAACTGAAGAATGTGAAAAGCTTACCAAAGACACTGCTACCCTAAAACATGAAATGGAATCTATGGTGATGAAGTTGACTAAAGAGATATAAGAGAGGAAGAAGAATGAGGAGAATCTTGCTCATTCATTAAAGGAGAAACCTGATGAACACAAAAGATTAAATGAAGAATTCACTCAGTTGGAAAGTGAACTGCAATGATCCAGAAATAATGAAGAAGAACTTGGTAAACATATTGTTATTCTCAAGAATGAACTTACCACTATAAATAAATACAAGGAGAAGTTTAAGATTAGTTCAATTAAGCTTGATGATCTGACTCAAGGACGAAAGAGTGGAAATGACAAGAGAGGTCTTGGATATGAAAAAGGAGAAAGTTCCAAATCTAGACAAAAGAATTTCAGGCAAGGAAACCAGATGAACAAAGGTGGAAGGTATCTGGTAAGACAACCTAATGCTCAAAAGTTTAATGGACACTATTTTTCTTGCAACAAATTTGGCCATATGGCTACTCAGTGTAGAAGTAATATGAAATCAAGAGATTCATCATTTTTTGGTCAGTGTTTCAATTGCAAAAAATTTGGCCATAAATTAATTGAATGCAAAAATATGTCAAATTACTCTAGAAGGAATGTTGAATGTTACACATGTGGAAGATTTTGGACACATTTCTAATCAATGCAAATCAAGAAGAAATCAATGGAATGTTTGGTCTGGACAAGGAAATACTATGTGCTTCAATTGCAATAAATATGGTCACATTGCAAGATTTTGTAGAAACAAAAATGTGGATAGAAGAGGTCTGATATAAAGAGGAAGAAATATACAAAAATATGAAAAAGGAAAAGGAAAAGTGATTGTAGATGAAATAAGAGATCAGATGAAGAAGACATGGGTAAGGAAGAACGAATCTGATGCTGGAAAGGTTCTACACCGAAACCCGCTTCCGGTAATTCTTCTAGAAATTGATTTCAGGCCACTGACCTAGGGGGAGTTTTTCAAGAAAATATTTCCTCCCTTGTCTGAAGTTGGTACCAGAAAGTGAAGGATGATAAAAAAGAGGTGTTAATAATCTATAGAGGTTTTGGAGAACTTTCACAAGAAAATTTAAGAATTCATAGGTCCGCATAAGAATTTTTCTCTCGTTGTCTGAGCATTCAAAAAAACTTAGGGCAAACGCATTTATTACAAGTGTGTGAGCTATAAAAGTCAAGTTGGAACTCTCATTTGTCCCTTTGCATAGAAGAAGAGAAGGAGGAGAGCACCTGGTAGCAAAATTTTGAAACAAAGAAGTTGATTCGTTGGAGAAACTCAAAATCTATCAGGTATTTCATATGTTTTCAAAATTTTCATATAATTTGGTGTGCGGTTGCTAAACCTAAGTGTGAAAGATTAATGGAACAAATCAAAGGGTCAATCAATTTGGAAGAATACAACAGTGGAAATATTAGGTCCATGAGAAATATGTTGTTGCCTGATGAATTGAAGAGATTGAATGAAGCCAAACACAAGAATTTAGATATTTGGAATGCGTTTCCCCATTTCAAGAATGTGGAATTCATTTTGAACAGATTGCATAATGACACTTTGATTCTAGATAAACCCTACATCATTTCAAAGGAGGCAATCAAAAATTTGACTAGATTATGTAAAGTCGAAGATATACCGAGGAATAAATCCATCCATAACAAAGAAGTTGAAACCCTAGCCAGAGTAATTGGAGATAAGAGGGCACTAATAATTTTGATGATCAAGAATCTTGTTACAAAGTACATTATGCACGAAATATCATACGAAGTCTTTTTCAAAAAATGAGAAGGAGCAACCTCGGCTGGTGCAGTTTATATCTCTCACAAAATGATAATTGAAGGTCGAGACTTTGACCTGTGTGGATTGATAAAGGGTCAGCTAATGGAGAATGTGCAACGAACAAAAGAGACAGGTTACCCTTTTAAGTTCGGTACTCTAATTATATGTTTAGTAATGTATTTCTTGATTTTTTTTGCCAAATATCAACAATGTAGTGTGGAAAGAAAATGAACCGGTATGCAAACAAATATACTCATATTCTAAGAGCTTGGCTAATTGGGATCAAGAATTTGAAATTTTCTTTAAGAATTTGCTTGGAAAGTGTGACTCAGACAGTATTTCTCTTCCGGTAAGAGAAATTGAAGTTGGTTCCTCTTCCGGTGGCATGGAGAAAAAGAAAGAAAGAGAAAAAGAAACTATTGAATATAGCCCTCTAGAATGCAAGATTCCTAGAATTGAAGGAAAAGGAAAGGAACAAGAAATTGTGGATATTCCAAATGAAGAATCTGATGAAGAAACTAAGGATCCACAATGAAATGAACAAGAACTAGCTGAATCAGGACCAGAAAAGGAAATTTCAGAGGCAAGTGAAGAAGAAGATGACCTATCAAAAGAGAATCTATAGTAGCTTATTCAGGAGGAAGGTGGAATGTAGAAAATTGCTAAGTTATGGTCTATCAGACCATCATATGATTAGGATATGATTCTGAGTGTACTAAATTCTCATGTTGAGCACTACAAGATCAAATTGGAAAGTTTGCTAGAATATTCTACCTGAAGAAATGATTGAATGCAGTAAAGAAACAATGAACTCTGAATCCCAAGACAAAGAAGAAGGTGAAGTTATTTCACATTTGAAAGGGAAGTTCAGGCTATCACTCACCAAATTGAAGAATAAAATTAATGATTTGATACAATGCATAAGTGAAGCTAATAAAATCTACAAATATTGCATTTGTTGGCCTCATGCAGTTGGAAAATACAAAGAGAAATTGGAGCAGATTGAAATAGAGTTGAATGGGATTGGAAAAATATTTGATATGTCTGAGGATCAAGATGGTAAAATCAGGAAAAGCATTTGGGAGCTACATTTTGAACACACCAAATTTCAATTCACTAAGAAAACACTTTTGGATACTTTTTGGAAGGTAAAGGACTTAACCGAATGCAAATTGGAACAGATGGTTGAGATACTAAGGAAAGGTGAGAAACCAGAGGAAGCAATTACAATTCTGAAATCCCTCACTAAAATTTTCAACAAGACATCCAAGAATAACAGCATGATCATATTCATTGGGATCACAATAGATGCTTGGAAGAAGTTCCTTCCAGAAATGAAGGAAAATCATAAGATAATTTTCTAACTCTTTTTCAAAAGTTTTGAATCAGTTTTGAAGTTTTGGAGATTTTGAACACATGTTTTGTAATTTTTGGCATATGGTTTCTATGCTTTTTCATTGATTTCAAGTGGGAGAGAGTGTAGTTAAAAATGCCTCATCAATCTTAGGGGGAGCTATGTTCTGAAAATTTTGAAGCATAGGGGAGAGAGAGCAGTAAAGTCTGGCAGTGTACTCATAATGATTCTGACACTTAGTCATTTTTCACTAAGTGTTGCCATCAATTCCAAAGGGGGAGATTGTTGGAATATGGCTTTTAGTGTTTTCATTGATGGCAACCTAAGTAATGCATCTGGTCCATAGTCTAGTTTTAGTTTACACTGACAGAACAAAGTGAAGAATAGGGCATCCGATTAAAGGCATAAATGTCGATATGAATTCATCACCGGACTATTATTTTGGGTTGTGGATCTTAGAGAAATATTTATTGATGTTTTTAATACCTTATTCATGGAATATCTCGATGTGTATTCACTAGTGAAAGATCTAGGAGATCTGGTACACTAATTTGTTGGTTATCTTTGCTAGAAGGCCAACTTGTCAAATATAGTAATTGTGGATGTATAAGGAGAAATTGATTAAATGTTTTTGTGTTTGAAACATGTTTATTTGGATCCCTAATATGTTTAGGATGACTATGGATGGTACGCATAAAGATTTAATTGAGGATCTAACCGACACTTGAAAAGAACTTAATATTTTATGAAGTCGACATATGAATGATCAAATCCTTGATAGTGGATATATATATATATATGAGATCGGTTTTATCATTTTGATATAGTGAATGTGTAGAATGCGAAGTATATCAGTGTGTGGTGCAAAATTCAGCAGAGTAATAGTGTGAATTTATCTTTGTGTGATGTGAAAAGAAAAAAATTTCACAGCAAAGCAGAGCGAAGAGCAGAATCTGACAAATGATCTAGAATCCAATCTATGAGCTTAATTGAAACTATAACCTGCCATGAATAGATGTTGATACTTCAATTCAAGATTCATATGGTTTTATTCTAAACTTTTGTAAGGAAGTGAGCCTTCCCTTTTGAGTAGTGAGCTCTAGGCAGTGTGCTTGAATGCAAGTGCATTCTCTTTGTAAAACTTTTATTTGAGGACTCAAATTATGGATTAACCTCCACCATGGTTTTTCCCCTAACAGGGTTTCCACACAAAAATCCTTGTGTTATGGTGTTATGAATGATTTCTTTGAATTCTTGCATCTTTCCTTTAATGTAATGTTAGAATGGTTGAAGTTTCAGATAAATAAAGTTAAGAATTGTTGAACATTGATTCACCCCCCCTCTCAGTGTTCCCTTGAGTCCAACACACTTCCTAGAGCTCATTGGTCAAATACAAAGGAAGACTCATTGTCTTATAGAAACGTTCAAATTAAATCCATCTGAAGATTTTGAACTGATAAAGTAGCATCTGCTAATGCCTTATTACAATTCTAGTTAAGCACATGAACACTTCTTCACTCTTCTTAACACTTTTCTTTGCCTTTGAATGATCTAAACTTTATTCGCACATAGCAATCACACACTTTTCATCATGCATGTCTCAAATGAGATAAAAAATTGCTCATATATATCTGCAACAAGGAATTACATTGCTTCATGTCGGCTTCAACAAAATAATAAGATGAATACAAACTGTCAGCCCAAAATAATAGAGATTATTAATGTGAATCTACCAAGTTCAGCCACAACATAGTGGAGACCCAAAAAAATGTCCTCAAACACAAAACACCTTCAAAGATTATTCCTCGAAGATCCACAACACGCTTCAATCACCCTATCGATCATGAACACACAAGAGAAAATTATCGATCACAAGCACAATGATCAATGTGGACGTGCAACATAGATAGAGCATGATCTAGAAGAATCCACAAATACCACAAGAGCATATGCAACAACTCAGATTACTAGAATCACATTATCTTCTTCCAGGAACACCAACTATAGTAATAGAATAACTGTCATAACACATAAACTCATAACTTGCTCAAATCTTCATGTGCACCTCTAAAACATTTTGTGGATAAACTAAATAGGCTTGAAAACAAACCCTTTAATCCACAACTTCTCACCATAAACATACTTAAACTTCCATCATAATGATCTTCACTGCTTCACAGACAACCTGTAACTTATTTTATTACAATTTTCTCAATATCCTCGACATATACAGTCTTAAATAAATTAATGCTAATAGTGTTGACATCAACGACAACCACATATCAGCAACATAACCACAACATCCAACAATGAACTTAGATGGGAGCAACCATGATATCCTCCTCCAATGAGTGAACCACCACGTGTTGAACCTAGTACCTCTTCTTGTACTAAAATTTCTATATTTCCTTTATCTTATTGTCCACCTTCTATTTATGATGAGAAAGTTTGGGATGTAGATGATTTTCTTTAGATTGGCTTGTATGTGTAGTACCCTTTATATCTTTGTGTTTTTTCTTCCACGTAATATGATCTCCCTGTAATGTGTTGCTTGCCATGTTTTTTGTTTGTTAGGTCTCCTTGGATGACCCTTGATTTTCTTGTTGGCATAAGGATACAAATATAATGAATCTATCATAATATTCCACTATTTGTATCTTCATTCCTCTTTATGTCGTAAAAATTTTTCTTTTATTCCTTTTGGGAACAATGCAAAGCATTGGGACATTTAGGTCTCTTGCATGTTGACCCAAAATAACTTTTTGATCTTGTCTTCATATGTTATTCCTCCCTTGTATGCATAGTTCCACAAGTATTTGAGGAATGATGTTAATTCATAGCATAATCATATTGATAGACATTATCTCTTGTGTATACTGACCCTAGATCTTTGGATCCCTCATGTTATTTTGTCTTATCAATTATATGATTTTTCTTTAGGGGCAGCCCCTTGTCATGAGTTATATTTTTGGGAACATATCACTTGGCATAAGGTTTCCCAAGAAGCTCTCATTCCCTATCATTTTGTAAATATCACTTCTTCTAACTTAAAGGTAATTTCTCTCGGCTGACGTTAGAAATTACTTTAAGGTGGGGGCATACATTCCATTATGTGCTTCAATTTGTTCACACAATATGAACTTAGTGATTCTATCTTGATATATTGATCATATTTGCAGTGCCTTATTAGAATTATTTGGCAAGCAATGAGTTTTTTCTTATGATTCTTGATATGGTTGACATAAGAGCACCTAGAGTATATCAAACTTCACTAGATCTTGTGTGTTTTGATTTGACACCTTTATTGAAACTCGCCTAATGAATATTATATTTCACTACCCTATGTTGTTTCTTATCAAGATCACCTATAATGTCCCCATTTTTAGCACTGCACTTCTCAGTGATCGATAGCCTATCCCTGGGGTGTTGTTGGCTAGTCAGAGGCAGAATTAGGGTTTCCGACTGTTTGGTGGGTTCTCTTGAGGATTCAGGGTTTTGCTTGTTGGAGTTTGGGTGTTTGGATTCTAGATTCCTTCTAGGTTTTCAGAAACCTTTGCAATGGTGGCGCATGCATTGCATTCTGAGCAACTTCTTGAATTTACTATTTTTAGTAAATTCTATATTTAGCAGTGGTCCAGTCAGCACCAGCTCAGTCAACTTTCCTTCACTTGCAGTTCATTGGGTGATCCTGATTTTTGGCTTAAGAGGTTCATTTTGGAGAAATAAGTTATTTACAGTCAATAATGTTTTATTTTATAAAATAACCCCTTTTCCTAGTAATATGACTTTAAGTCATTTTAAAGAAGGGGACTTTGAGGGTTATTCTCTCATGAGGAACATATTGTGATTTTTCCTAAAGTTAATTGCTCAAATGGAATTGGACGCCAACTTTTGGAGAAAAGATAATTTTAAATTAAAGGAAAATTTCCTTTATGAAAAGGGACGCCATCTTGAAGGAAGACTTGGTCAAGTCAAAACCCTAAAAGCATCTTGTGGAGTGGGCGCACCTTCTAGAAGCATCTGGAAGTGTCTTCTCAAAATTATAAAAGGGAGCCTTGGGTCTTCATTTGATCATCTTATGTTTTATGATATTGTTATGCTGCCGGAATGGCTTTGGGATTGCTTCGAGGAATGAATGCCTCCTAGCTTGGCTCTTCTTCTTGCTTGAAAGATAGCAACTAGTTGAGAGATAGTTTGTAATAGGTTTTCTTGCATTTCAGTTGAGTATCTTGCATTTTTGGAGTTCTAGATTTGCATTTCAGTCTCATTTTGAAGTTGTTGAAGTCAAGTTGAATCTGTAGTTTCACTCATAAATCTGAAAATAAAAATACAATCGTTCTGGGTATTGATTCATTGAGTTTCCTTGATAGGGGCGACCCTTCTTGCAAAGATTCAGATTTTAATATTGAGTGTTTGTTTTTTAAAAGCAAAATCGCTTCTCTCTATTGGCCGCACCATTCTGGTCTACCTGGCAAATGTTTAGAAAAAAGAATACTTTGATTTGTTAGCTATTTCTTGGTCTAGTCCTCATTTCCATCATTATAGCTTTTGTTTGCATCAGGTCTCATGTCATTCTGGCAAGTATTGAGTGAGTTGTGAGCATTTTAGTGGATTCTAGGGTTGTTGGTTATGCATATTATGTTGCTGTTCTGTTATATCAGTCTTGAGTAATCTGTATTTTGGTGAAGAGTTGTATCTGAAAGGTCATAATTAACCTTGGAATGATCATATATATTACTACAACAGTGGAGAGATTCTAATCTTGTTTATTGCAGGCATCTTCTGATATTTTGTAAGTTGAACAGTAGTACTGTCAACATTTCTCTTAATCTTACTTTACATTCTGAAGCTACATTGTATTTCTGTATATCTTTGCCATATGGTCGCCTCATTTCCACTCTGGAATTGGGTAGCACATACTTGGTGTTGAGTTTACTTTCAGCATAGTTAGCATCTCCATCATATGGTAGCTCCCATTCCATCTTGGTTTGGAAAGCACATTCTTGACGTCGAGTTAATTCAGCATCTTTAACATCTCCGTCATATGGTAGCTCCCACTCCGTCTCGGTTTGGAAAGCACATGCTTGACGTCGAGTTATTTCAGCATCCTTTGGTTTTAAATGCTAACCCTAACGATTGTGTACTGCTGCTATCCTTGTTGTAATTGAAAAAGCAAAAAATTTGGCTTGGTATATTTCATCGCCTAGTGAATAATAGAATTCACTAGTTTGTGATGCCTTTATCTAGTCGTGGTTCACCTAAATAATATCAGACTTTGCTAGCCTATGATTTATGGATATCTTATGGTACAAATCCTAGTAATAAATCTACAAATCTTTCTAGTCCATGATGTCATAACCTTTTGTTTGTACTATGTTTGCATCATGTTTGCATTATGTTTTCATTGTGTTTTCTTCGTGTCTTTGTTGTGTATGATTCATGTTTGATTATAATGTATATTTTGTTACATTGTGTCTAACGTATATGTGTGTTATTTTTTTGCTTAGTAGGATCTTGAGTCTGGGAGCTAGCACATCCTCTAGTTTAGTGTCATCTTCTCCAATGTTTCAATAAAAGAATCCTTCTTGGTTTCTCCTTAATTTAGTATCAGTATAAGCATAATTTCATACTGTCACTAAATTGGGGGATAAATGTAACGTCATAAATTTTCACCCCTAATAATTTCACTATTTTTAGCTCCTCCTTAAGTTCTTGGGCCTAATTATGCTTATTATTTACCCGCTTTATTGTTGTCTTCAAAAAATAGAGTTTATTTTGGGAATTTATTTTTAATTATTTATTTAAAAAGCACTCAAGATTCAAAATAGGTGTGGTCAAGGGCACCCTCACCCTTGTCTGCCCTATTTTGGCCAAAATTTAAATATTTAAAGTCGGCATTGATATGTTTGTAAATTTGAATTCATTCATCGGCCTTTCAAAATAATTATTGCAAGAGATATTGAAATGCATATAAATATAAATCTTTTCCACCATTTAAATACCTAATGAAACTTTTGATCAATTGAGAATCCTAAAAATTAGTCAAGGTGAAATCAAGAGCGGAATAAGCAACATTTTACATTTTTTCATCAATCAAGATCATGTTTGCAATGCATCATCAAGTTCATGTTCAAGCATAAGTAAGGTTATTTCATATTTTATGTTCATTATCTTTGTGAGTACTAATATTAGTAGTCCACCTTCAACCAATTATCAATTTATCTTTCTATGAGATGTACGTAATGACTTCAATCCATCAAGGAATACAAATTTAAATGGTAAGTCGCAACATTGTGATTTATCATTTGTTTTTATCCATTTTCCTCTACTGGACCTATGGTAAACACTCTTTATCCAACACCATAATAGCCATTATGGAGGTGGATATACCAAAACAAGGTTTGATTTAGGAAATCCCCTATATGACACAACCATTCATCTCTTCTCTTTGTTAGAATCAAACATGCTCTGATACCATGTTAGAATTGGCTATGGATGCCAAGATCTATGGACCAAATGGAAAGCACAAAGAAGAGAGAAAATCATGTGACAAGAATAAACTGTATTCAATGTCAATATGATATGATATTAATTTTACAATGAGAGACCCCTTGGTTATATAGCCAAGGTGAGAACATAGGAGTGCATAAGATTATGACAAGTGTCATAATCTTATGATATGAGACAATAATGAAAATCTATCACTCCACCTAAAGTGGAAAAGTGATAATGTGATAACCACCACGAAAGGTGGATCTACCACAAAAGGTAGAGAGGAATCACAAGATGTGTCCACGAAAGGTGGAAATGATAAAGTGATAGCATGATAAGTCCACCAAAAGTGGAAAATCTCCAACAACTCCTATGTGGTCCCTAAGTAAACTTAACTAAGGTGTAATTATGACCTAGGACAAGGTACAAAACATTTAATTACACCAACACTCTTTCTTGTAGGTTGTAGATATAAAGTGGATTTGGAGAATACTCAAGACCTCAAATCAAAATCAAGCATACAAACACCTTTTTCATCAAATTATGGCAAGATCAATTATTTGTTGATAGACAAAGTTTTGAAGTTGATTATGACAAAGAAGCACCTACAAACTATGATGCTCTTGTGCAAGTCTTGAAACTCAAAAAACACTATTTTTTATTCAAGGTCACCCTCACCCTTCTCCATCCGATTTGGATCCAAATTTGAATGTCAAGTTTCTCATTTCCTGCTCTTTGCTCTCCTTTTTGTTTATGTGCATCAATTTTGTTTTTTCTTGAATTTTTTATAGTTTGCTATACTTGTATAGTTGACCTAGTTTCCAATCATCGATCACACAAAAATCACATCAATTCACATCATTTCATCTCCTCAAACTATAGACACATAAAAATGACCTAGGCCTGCGAGCTCTATTCTACCACTTCCATCCTAGCATAATTATGACATTTTAATTATGTTTGTGACCCACCTTTGACTATTAATTAAATAATTCATAATTATTTAATTAATTTGTGTCTTTTTATTCTTCATGATTATTAAATAAATAGATTTTATTTATTTATTTAATGTGTCACTAACTATTTAAAGTCTTCTCATAATTAAATAAATTTCTCAATTTATTTAATTAATCTTTGTCATTTATGTTTTCCTAATTATTAAATAAATATATCTTATTTATTTATTTAATATGTCACTAATTCTTAACTCTTCTTATAATTAAATAGATTTATTAATTTATTTAATTATTGGGCCCATTCTCTAAATTAAATAATTATTTTTAATTATTTAATTGCCTTATTTGACATTTCCCTCATTTTAAATAAAACAATTTATTTTAAATGGCCTCACATGGCTAACTGCCACTTCTTTTAGTAAATAATCTCAAAATCAATTATTTACTATCACACTAAATCCATATTTTGAATTAATTTTAATTCAAAATGGTAATATTCTTCTATAAATCAAGTAATTGCTAAAATTATTGATTTTCCAAATCTCATCTTCTTGTTCAAACTTGATCTTCTTGATTTTACTAATTTTCATCTCACTGTCACAACTATTCTTTTTCCTTGATTTAATTTCTTAAATTAAATCTCATCCACTCATTTAAATTTCACCCTAAATTTTCCCTAACCCTAATTAAGGGGTTGTTATTTTGAATCTTGACCATAGATTCTATGGCACTTCTCAATCTTTGATCTCATTCGTCCATCCAAAATTGCATTTTCTATAAAATGCCAATTTTGTTCTCATTTTTGACATCTCTTAGCATCTTGAAAATTTAGGAAATCTGATAATCTCTTAATATCTTGAAAGTTATTTTACATCTTCTTGAGTTTAATATCTTCTCATCATTTAGCTATTTTACTTTGCTTATAGGATTTTACATTCTCTTGCATAGTAGCTTGAATCCTTCAACACTTTGCTTAGGACTAGGCAATAATATAGATTTTCTCATCAAAATTTGAGGGTAACACTTCACATTTCAGCAAGCTAGAAGGTACAATGGAATTCAGCCATGGAGGATGAAGGACTTGGGTGAGATCTCTCCTTTTGTTCTTTATTTATTCCTTTCCATTTCATTGAATATTGTGGATTTATGTATTTGTATGTGATATACTAACCTTTTAATCTAACAGAAAAAACCATAGTTACATTGGTGAACCCAACACTTTTTTAAACATGTTTTTGCAGGTTTTCGTATGGATTTTTTTTGTCATTTTACAAGTACAGGTATGGAACAACGCATTCGACAGTTCCTGCGATGCAATCATTTTGTTGCACCACATCTTCTATCTCTCATGATGCAACCACTCTATCGTGAAACACTTGCCATTTAGAGTGATGCAATTGCCAAGTCGAGCCGCATCCAACAGACAGTGAGCCACAATCAACATAAACCGGGCCGCATTTGACATACAGAGCCACATCTGCAATCCCAAACGACGCATTCGCTCTACTACGATGCAAGCGACTGGTAAAAAGGGATTTTTTTTGTCTTTTGGATTTCTATTTTTTCTATTTCCAGGTTAAATATTGTTTGAGATACTAATTTTTTTGTGACAACGTGTGTCAAGCTGGAATCTAACCCATTTTTATTGCTTGTTTTTCCCACAATTTAATCAATCATGCATTTCACTCATGGGTAAAATGAATAATAACGCATCTTCATTGGTTTAAAAAGAAAAATCACACTTTTCACAGGCTTAAAATAAATGTTTAGTCAGCTCACACTACAAACAGTTAAAATGAACCCCTGCTTGATAACACTATAAATGGTTAAAATGAATGTGTGTTTGATGTGTATTGTGGTTTAGTAATAAATTCGGTGGTGTATATACAATTCTCTTGCACCTTGTTTGATCTGGAGAATCAAAAACACTAATAAGCTAGTTACTCTATCACACCTTCACACTTTCAATTTGGGTTTAAAAAGAAAAACCATGCGAGTGTGAGTCGAACATATTGATGTGCTCTCTTTTTATTTTTCAAAAAATATTGATTGAACTATGAATATGTTTGCTCACTTTTGTTAACCTTAGAAACTGGGTCTGCTTTGGTGGGAAAAATTACTCACCCCAAAGTGACTCAAATTGGCAACAAAGCTTTTTAGCCATGCTACTCTTGACCGGTTTACAAATGTGAATCCTAATGGAAAGCTTAGGATTACGAGTGCAGATATGTCATATGGACCAAGTAGTACTCCCTTAAACCTTGTTGAGCTTAACCTCTTTAGTTTGGAGTGTCTCCTTAATGGAGCTTAATCTTGTGCCCCATGTATTGCCACTCGAACAAGTGCCCGAATTAAAACCCTTGTTTTAGTGTAACCAAAAACCTTTTATTCTTTGGTCTAGCAACAGTCGTTGTTAAGGCACCCACACCTGTGTAGTTTTTATTAGAGATGATCAGCCTACCATGGGAGATTCATGGGGGTTGGAAGCTTGGTTTCCCTGAGAAGTGATTGCACTGTAAGGGGGAGCCCGTGGGGCCAAGCTTCTAAATTCATCCGCTAAGAATATGCAGTTGGAGTAAAATCTGTGTAGGATCTATAAGAATACTATCCTTTCAGCCATAGGGATTTGTAAATGTTTTCTATGTGGTTATTTTTTACTTTCTTACAACATCATGTGTTTTCCAATTATATTCAAACAACTTGAACAAATGAACATCTACCTCAAAATCTGAAACAATATTGCCAAACTGAAACAAATTTATTGCAATCTACCTAAAAAAATTTGCCGCAAATCACTTTTTGCAATGCATCTACCATTTCAAACCGTAATTGCTAACCTTTGAGCTGCAATCACTCTATTTTAGTGCATCTTCAACTTCAAACAATGCAATTGACTGTCATTTTCCGCATTTTCTTGATCAAACACTGCAATCGCCATTTCAAACGGCATTTTCCTTTTCAAATACCACAATCTCCATTTCAAACGGCATTTTCCTTTTGAAATAATGCAATCTCCTTTCCTACAATGCATCTGCTTTACTGTGATGCATTTTCCAGTACCCAAAATTTTCATTTCATTGTCAAAAAACTGAGACTCAATTTTGTCCATAAAATATTCTAGACATTTTCTCTACTATTCCTATCTACAACCAGATCTTGAGTTGCTCAAATTTCATCATCCTTTCATTTTAAGTTGCATTCTTAGGTTGTCATAGATTTCCATTGCATTTCCCTCATTGCATTATTAGGCTTTCCCATCATTCTAGACACTCATTTTTATAGATTTTAGGAGTAGATTCCTTACCATTCTTTGTCAAAACTTTGCATTCAAGAGTAGCTTATCATTGGACTTGATCAACCATTTTTCTTTAGTCATCACCTTTTGTGAACCATTTCTCACTCATTAGTCTAGTGTGGAGATTTCACTTTGTCCTACTTAGTCCTTTTTACAAGTCCATTGACATTCCCAAACTGGAGCATTGCCAAAACCTTTTATGGTTAAGTGTATATCTCCTTAGATTTACCAATAGTGAGTGCATTTTAGTATCCTTTGGAATTTCATACCATTAGTCTTCTCATTTTAGTCTCATCCCATTTTCATTAGTATCCTTTGCATTTACATACCTTTAGTTTCCTTTTAGTCTCATTTGCATTACCACTCACCATCATTGCATAGCATTATTTTATTCCAAAAAATAAAACCCAAAAATATAGTGTCATAACATTTGCATATTTAGATCACCCTCCACAATCCCCAAAGTTAAGCAAAAAAATTTATGGTTGAAACTAGATTACAGAGAAAAAGAAGACTCGTGGGTTCTTTTGGTCAAGACACCAACCTTTATAACTTTTCCAATGACATGAATGTCAATACCAACAATTTCCCCAATAACATGAATGAAATGAATACACATACCAACATGGGGAATTCTATCATCAATCCATTTAGTGAGATTTCCATTCCATCTTCTTCACATAATCCTTTTGAACAATTCGTCCACAGAGACCAAAACGGACAAGTATTTCAGGAAGACATACAAGCTGCCCAACAAAATCTTGAAGCATCTTCCTTTGTGGAATAATTGGTCTTGCAAGATTCTAATAGATACCTAGCTATGCTCCTTCACCAAGGGGCTAGGTTACCAAAAGGATTTGAACTCAACACCATTCAACCAACATCTCCTAATCCTACCACACAACATGTCAATAACACCATTCGTGCTACCACCATACAAACATCAACCAATACATCTCATGTCATTAACACAATGTTTATTGGGGGATCATCAACCCAAATAAACACCACCTCAAATTCCACCCCTCATCAAACATCCATAGTTTCTTCACAAACTATTGGATCAACATTTGGGACCTCGTCAAACATAATAGGCACCAACACATCAAACCTCTTTGGAGCATCATCTAACTGCATGGGGACATCAGCAAACCTCTTACTTGGTTCCTCTAACTCAATGGAAATAAACTCATCAAACCCATTTGGGAAGAATAAATGAAGAGTTGTCATCCAAGGAACTCAATAGAATGTCCCAAATTCCTCACAGGTCAATACCACCATTCCTCAAGGTCATAATTATATATTTGGGCAAGGCAATCAAGGCACCCAATTTTCCACTCCATTTGGGCATCAACATGCTCAAAAATAGCAAGGCCCCCAAATTTAATCCAACATGGTGGGATCCCACATCCCAACTTATGCTTCTCAAATCCACACACAACAGTACATCCCTCATCAAAATGCTCATTTCCAACAATCGCCAAATCAGTACACTCATTTTTCTCACCAACAACAAATCCCAAACCAACACATCTCATCACAACAAGTGGGCATGCAATCCATACCCCTCACCAACATGTGTGATGCTACCAACAACCCAATTGTGGAAGAACTCACACTCAAACTTGTTGCTCTCCAAACACAGGTGGAAACCTTACAACAGCTAAACAAAAATTCTTACATGTCACATGACCTATGTCCATATCCATTTGGCAACCTTGTATATGCCATCATTTCCTCCAGGATATGTGGTGCCACATTTCCATAAATACAAAGTCAAGACAAACCCCATTGAACACATAAGAGAATTCACCACCAGTTGCATGGACATTGCATATGAACAAACCTATCTCATGAGACTCTTCTCTAGAAGTCTCACAGGCCATGCACTGGAGTGGTTCTCGCTATTGCCTAAAGGAATCAAAACATGGGATGAATTGGCAAACAATTTTGTTGAAAACTACACCTATAATATTGGCATTGCCTCCTTATACAGACTTACCCAAGAGGATGCAGGAGAGACTTTTATCCCATTCTTTCAAAGATGGAGAACCTTAGCAAGCAAATGTCTGGTAGAAATACCTAAAAAGGAGAAATTCACCATGTTTGTACAAAATCTCCTGGGACCACTAAGATATGGCTTACAAGTCCATTGTTGTACCACCTTTATTGACCTTGTTGAAAAATGTGTTCAACTTGAAAAAGCTTTGATCGCCAAACACGAACTAAAATATGGTGGAAAAACCATCAACACCATCATGAACACTAACCCAAGTACTTCCAATGATAAAATAAAATAGTGGGTTAAGAATAAACACATCACCAATGATGGTGTGGTCGATGCAAAAATCATCAATACAACAGGTCATGTACTCACAATCAAAGGAGTTCAAAATCAAAATGCACCTGTGACTACACCAACACCAACTATCGATGCTATCCAAAACAATCTTGCTCAATCTAATCAAAGGTAGTCACGTCAACCACAACAATTTAAAAAATGCACAAACACCCCTTTGGGTGAGCCTATTGAAATTGTCTTAAAGTAACTTATCCAAAACGGTGTCATAACTTTAGAAGAACCTAAACCATATGATCCAGGTTAGTTCAAGCCATCATGGTGGGATGATAATGCATTTGTGATTACCACTGTGTCAAAGGGCATAAAAATTCCTCCTATCATCAATTGAGAAACCTTGTGCAAGATCTCATTGAAAACAAGACCATTAAGTTAGGTGGTCAACCATTTACATCTAACAAAGACCATACAATTCATAAAAACCCAATGCATAATCATGATTCTAGTAACCCCTCCTCATCTGGCACAAAGAATAACAATAATCAAGCCAATTACGTTTGGACTCAATTCAACTATTTCGGTGGAACTATCATTAATAATCTTCACATTGTTCATGAAGATAAATGTGTCAATACCATTACTATTAGAAAGGCCCCGAAATGCAATGTCACTATGCACAAAGGCAAGGTCACCATCCCAGGTCCCTTTTCTCATCAACCCAAGATTACCATACATGGTCCATCTGTTAAGTAGCCTAAACCAAATCCAGAGTTTAACCTTATCGATCAGTTGAACAAAACACTAGCTCAAATCTCCATCCTTGAATTTCTCCGCATCTCACCCATGCATAAGGCCATCTTGGATAAAGTCCTGCAAGATTCTTCCATCCCAAACAAAATTGATGTCAACCATTTCAAAACTATGGTCGGATATTTGACTTCACCTCACCACATTACCTTTTTGGACATTGACTATTCCTCACCCAAACCATCTCATAATTATGCCATCCATATCGAGGTTTTTGTTTATAAGCATAAGGTTAGACAAGTCCTAGTAGATGGTAGAGTAGGATTGAACATTTTCTCTTTAAAATTGGTTAAATCTCTTGGCTTCTCTGATGCATGTGTGGATGCTACCAAGAGCATTATCATCAAGGTGTATGATGATGAGGAACGCACTTCTAAAGGTGTCATCACAATTCCAATTCATGTGGGACTAGTTATTATAGATACAACATGCCAAGTCCTGGATTGTGACATACATAACAATATCTTACTTGGCCACCCATGGATTCATGCCTTAAAGGTCATTCCTTCCACATACCACCAATGCCTAAAATTCTATTTTGATGGTACTAAAACTACTATCCCAGGAGATCTTGATCCATTTCAATACTGTACCAATCTAAGAGCCACTGTTGAGCACCAGGTACCCATCAATCGAGAAGCCTCAACTTCCACCTCTTTAAAATATATTGACCCATCTGCACTCACCAAATCATCCATATCCATTCCATCAACTTCCACTGCACCATCCTCCTCGGTCTCCATACCAAGTAATGACCTTCAGATCCAGGACCTTGGTTGTGGAGAATTCAAATTGAATACGGCCTACTGTATCACCATAATAGCTAAGACACCTAAATTCTATGGTCGGCCTTTTTTTGCAGTCGAGCCTAAAACAAATTTCAAGGTTCCACCAAAAAGAGTACTCACACTATGGGGAGACATGAGTGATGAAGCCATTATCGACATAGTTGTCTGGATCAACAAAGACCCAGAAGGATTACCTCCACTACTAGTGCATCTCTATGGAAAAGGTTATGACATATGCAGGGCACTGGTTTTGATGGCACAAGTGGCCTTGGAAAATCCAACAATGGAAGGAGAGAACCTATCATTATTTATGCAAGACCAAGGTACATAGGGCTAGGATTTGACCAACTCAAAACTGACGATCAATGTACTTATGAAATTTCAAGTGAGGACATAATGGCTCCAGAAAGTATCGAGACAAGTGAAGAATCCCTTACCAAAACTAACTCTAATGAATGGGAATGGGGATCTGAGAAAGCCCTGAGTAACTATGATATAGGCGAACTATTCCTGGAACCCGGCGAACTCCCTTTTGAAGAAATATTTTGACAAGAATACAACATTGATCCTATTGACCGCCAATCTAAAAATAAGGAATGGGTAAGCATCCCTTGGGATCCAAAAAACATAAATTGTCACCGAAAACATCTGCATTTTCTCACCCCATTCCCGAGCCCACCCATGAACTTGACATGTCTGAACCAATTGTCCATGCCTCTAAACTGACATCTAGTAGTCATGATGTTGATACTTTTGTCCCCTATTATGACTATGAATACAACTCATTTGAATCTGAATATGGTCCTTCCATTGAATCTAACACAGAAGTTGAAATTGAAAACTCTGCCTTCACACTTTAGGCTTCAATTTGCATGATTTTTGCATCTTCCTTATATTTTACCAACACCGACGATGGGATTTCCCTTGTTTACCCACAAATCATTGACTGGGACTAGCAAGAGCCACCTGCTATGGATATATTTCAGAATGATGAGGTCATTGCAAAATTCATGGAACTCCGAGAGGGCATACCATGGGGGATCACAAAGTAGGATTTTCTATTGACCTAGATTGTGCAGCTTACTTCGGGGAGTCTGTGCAATCCTCCAGTTGCAAAAATACAAAGAATAAAATTAAAAAAGAAATGTCTTTAGGTGAAAACCGCAAGGCACCTTCTGACAATCCAATAGTAAAAATAAAGGATGTATCCGAAGGTGAAAACCTCTCTGAGGCACTTAAGGATGGAGGACTGGACTTTCTTATTGAAGACACCATAGAAGTTAACATAGCTACACAAGAGAATCCCAAAATGGTTCTCTTGGCCACATCATTAACAAAAGAAGAAAAACCTGAATTCCAACAATTATTCACAGAAAGGAAAGTTAACTTTGCATGGTCATATGTGACATGCCAAGTCTAGATCCAAAATTGGTATTGTATCATCTTCCTTTAATTCCAGGTATCAAACCAATCAAACAAAAATTATGGAAAATGCATCAACAGATTGCACTACTTGTAAAGGTTGAACTAAAGAATTTACTGGATGTTGGATTCATAAGGTCAATAGACTATGTTGACTAGATATCCAACATTGTCCTTGTCACAAAGCCAAATGAACAAATCCGCATTTGTGTGAATTTCGGAGATTTAAATAAGGCTTATCCAAAAGATGATTTCCCATTGTCGAATATAGACATGATTGTTGATCTCATAGCAGGGTACGAGATGTTGTCTCTCATGGATGGTTTCTCAGGCTATAACCAAATCCACATTGCACCTAAGGATCAGCACAAAATGGCATTCAAATTCCCATGGAGAACATACTATTGGAATGTCATGCATTTTGGCTTAAAGAATGCAGGTGCCACATACCAAAGAGCTATGACAATAATATCTCATGACATGATACCTAATGGAAGATTATGTGGATGACCTTTTGGCCAAATATTTGACAAGGAAGGATCATCTCAAGGTCCTGGACAAAAAAATTAGACGGCTAGAAGATTAAATGGTTCGTTTAAACCTAAAAAAAATGTCTTTGGGGTTACTTCAGGCAAACTGTTGGCTACATAGTTTCATGATGAGGCATAGAGGTTGACCCCGCAAAATTGAAAGCAATATTGGACATGCCTCCACCAAAAGTAATTAGTGAGTTGAGAACACTTCAGGGCATACTGTAGTCCATATGACGCTTAATCGCACAGTTGGCAGACAAGTGTCAACCATTTCAGTACCTGTTACGTAAAATTATCCCCTTTGTGTGGACAAATAAATTTCAAGCGAAGTTTTCACAAATCAAATAATATCTATTGACATCACCTATTTTAATGTCTCCAATTGAAGGGAAACCTTTGATTTTGTATGTCTCTACAACCACTTTAGCACTAGGGGAATTATTGGCACAAAATGATTATGAGGAAAAAGAATGGGCTATATACTATATCAGCCGTACATTGGTTGGATATGAGTTGAAGTATACAACCATCGAATGTGCATGCCTTGCAATTGTCTTTGTGGCCCAAAAACATAGACATTACATGTTGAATCACAAAACACACCTGGTAGCCAAGATTGATCCTTTGAAGTATCTTTTGAGTCAGGCAACATTGACAGATCAATTGGAAAAATGGGTAATGGTCTTAAGTGAATATGACATCCAAAATGTTGAATGCAAGGCGATAAAATTAAAAGTTATAGTTGATCAACTTGCAGATGCCCCTATAAAAGGAACTCATCCTTTGATAGAAGATTTTCTTGATGAATCTATCTTTCACACAGAACCTTCATCGTCATGGAAGTTGTATTTTGATAGGTCTCATACTGGTCATGGCTCAAGAGCAGGTATCCTATTCATTACACCACAAGGGGATTCCATTCCTAAGGCATTATGAATCGCCTTCCCTTGTACTAATAACATTGCAAAATAAGAAGCACTAGTCATAGGACTCAAAATGGTAATTAAATGGAAAATTCAGACATTGTTAGTTTTTGAAGACTTTCAGTTAGTTATCAACCAGGTGAATGATGATTATGAGACAAAGGATGAAAATTTATTGCCTTACAAGTGGATGGTTGATAGTTTTGGGGTTCATTCCCACATAGACAATGCAGTTCTCCAAGAGGTAGCCAACCTCTATCAAGGATGACTGCAACAACTAGTGGCCAACTAACGAGAGTCAGTTAGAAACTGATTCTCTCCTACACTTTTGGCTCTATAAGACCAAGGTGGGTAAACCTACATGTGCTCATAATAATTCCATATAACTTGGTTAGAACACCCTCTGTATACGGATAACAATCCCTACACACTCAAGGGGCTAGTCACCATTCATGGTATTGGCATACCAAAGAATGACTATTAGCACCAAAGAGAAATGGAATTGACCCACAAATCAATAAGGACATACTTCCTATAGGAAGACAAAGTTGTAACATGTGTTTTTGTTCAGTATTCAGAGTACCATGCTTAGAGCTTACGGTTTTATAACAAAGAGAAGGTTGAAAACATTATTCAGTGCCTCATCCACTGGGCAACGGAGTCATAAAGAGTATAATTCTGATACCATGGTCTTATCTTCATATAGCATTACTACCATGAGATATTTCAATACATTAAAATAGTACTTCTTCATGAATCCTGAGCATATACAACCATGAACATGTAATTGAATTTTCAAGCATTTGATTAACTCCTTAAGTTAAAGCAAGAAAACTAACTACACTTTCAATTAAGTGTTGAAACTGAAAAGAGAAACCCTTAATAACTCGATTCATAATCCATGGCACACACACAGGAGAGTAAACCATTTTAATTTTGTAGATTTCTTTCAATATCAGTAATTAAAGAAGCATAGCATACTAACTGTATACAAATCCTTACTCGGGATGATTTCCTGAACAAAATGTTCATAACACTTCAACATTACAGGTATATGTACAAACTCCAAGATTTTGGACCCAAAATTTATCACCCCGAAATGAGCCGTGAAATCTCCCTTATATATCAGGAGAGCAACAAGCAACAAGCTACATTGTTAGTACAAAACTAAAATTTCAACCTAAAGTGAAATTCAAATTCACATTCCTTATCATTTGATAAAATCGTGTATGATCAAAGGAATCAAAATGGTTACACAGTAACCAGTCGGATAACAAAAAATTCGTGCAAAGCACGCGCATGTCCATGTCCACAAGAGGAAAAAATAGGAGCAAACACATCTAACCAACCTACCACCAGTCACCATCAAGAGAACACACAGCCCCAGTACAGGCGACCGCTTTGAGTCCGCGCTTGAGACAATGAGGGGGCCACCTTTCCCATACCAACCTTGTCAGCACAACCTCAAACAATTGGACCCGGTGCCAAAGAAGATACAATTTCAATTGCCAAGACCTCCTCATCTACTCCCATGAGCTCCATTAAGGTGGCCAAGTAACACCTATAGTCTGAGTCAGTGTCAGATTCATCAGAATCCAATATGATCACTGGGGACGAACAGTGCACTGGCTTCTTTCTAGTATTTTTAGTACCCTAGGGCATAGTGGGAGTAGCAGGCTCCACCATAGTCAGTGACCTTCGGTTCCTTAGCCTCGAACTCTTGCGTTCAATTGATTTATCCATAAAGGAAACAGAGCCCTACAACACACTGGAGAAAAAACCTTCCTGCATATAGACACAAGAAAATGCAATGTTGATTGCACACAACTTATTCGAAATTTATAGAATGGCCAAGCATGTAGAGTACGATTGCTCGAAATTAATTCAAGCACTCGAACAATTAGTGACCAAGATAACCATGAATACTTTCAGTAGGATGGCACCATTCGCACGTCGAAGAAAATCAGGAGGAGATCCTCTGGAGAATGAAAATTAGTGTGATCAATGACACTAGCAACAGCAAGGCATCATATGCCACTCAGATAAATCACACACCCCCTCAATGAATTTGCACCGCCGATTCAGGACACACTTGGCAAAACAAAGGGTTGAGATCAAGTCAATGGATACTGATCATCCACCTCGATGCCTAGGAAAGCATATGCAATCAAAACTCTCAAAAAATAGAAAATCTGAACCACACAGTGGGACCCATATAGCCTCATTGGCAGAAGAAGAAAAGCCACGTGTCACACCCTCGCAGACCACGCAGCACTCCTTAGAATATTTACTCTGATCGTGCGAGGTGTGCGAGAAGCCATAATTAACCCTGTTATTAATTACCATCACCTCGAAGAGATGGCCACATGTCACTGCCATCACCTCGGGAAGAGATCCCACACATCAGTTCATGCCAGATCGTGACATCTCGCTAACCTCGCACCACTTTGGTGATGATAGCAGAAAAACCTGCGAGGTTGGCGAGAAACGGCCCAAATCTTTAACCATCGATCAGACGGTTTAAAAGACTTCGGTCAAAACATCGAAGTGGGACCTGCATTGAAACTCCTGGCGGTGCAGAGTATAAGTTGTCTTGGCAGAAAGACTAGCGAATCAGGTAAAAGGGGGCGGTAAAGTCACAACCCAAAAGGGATAAAACTTCACTTAAGTGACCGGCTATCCCCGGCAGTAAGTCACTGTTGAAACATAATGAGAGGGTTCATAAAATTCGACACTTAAAAGCACCAAGGATAACTTTGAAATCCCAAAACCCTAACTAGCATCACTTAGGAAATTGAAAGTCCCACCAGATAGCTTCATGACAACTTTTAGTATGATTTATTTTGAACAAATCCCAAGGACACAAAATAAATTTGTCAATGCAATGGAAACTATTGGATCTCTCTTAGACATCCCCAAAAATGTGTCACAATTTAAGTTCTTAGTGGAACAATTATCGATGCCTACATATGACATTCCAGAGTTGAAAATGATCTGTGAACTTGTTGGTCCCATTTCACCTTCGTATCAAGACATCTATGATTATCTGAAGTCCCAAACCCTGCCACCCAACCTATCTAATAATCAAATAAAATCCTTCATTTGAAAAGCCACCTGACACACCATCACCAGTGACACCCTATACCATCATGGATTTAATAACACCCTTCTTTGTTGTCTCGACACTGATGAAGCCCAAAAAAATTTACGAGAAGTGCATGAGGGTATATGTGGATCTCATTCGAGTGGCCAACTTTAGCTAGGAAAGTCACCAAACTTGGATACTATTGGCCGACACTAGAAAAATATGCTCTTCAGTTTGTCATAACATGTTGAAAATGCCAGGTACATAGCGACCTAATCCATACACCTACATAGGATCTGAGACCGATCACTTCTCCATGGCCCTTCACACAATGGGGACTCGGCCTCATGGGAAAGATCCATCCATCCTCCTCTAACATCCATAAATTCATAATCACTACCAGTGAGTAATTGACTAAGTGGATTGAAGTTGTCCCCCTCACTTACATCACCAGTAAGCAGATATCCAAGTTTATCCTTAATTACATCATATGTTGGTATGGTGTTCCATAATCCATCATCATAGATAATGGTCATCCATTCAAAAAGCAAGACATTCGTGAACTCTGTGAGCGATTCCACATCCAACACCATTTTTCCATACCATATTATCCACAAGGTAATAGTCAAGCCGAGGTGTCAAATAAAACAATTCTTCGCATTCTTAAGAAGACCGTCAATGAAGCTAGCTGAGATTAGCACCTACAACTCAATCTTTCCTTGTGGGCCTACCATACCAGCATTCATACACCCACTAGATCCACTCCATTTTCCCTTGTTTATGGATATGAGGCCATTTTTCCCATCGAGGTCGAAATTCTTTCTCTTTGAGTCTCCTTGAAGGGAATGATCGATGATGAAGAGTACAAACAATCTCGCCTACATGAGCTAGAAATTTTACAAGAAAGACAGCAAAATTCCTTGAATCACTTGTAGGCATATCAAAATCGTCTCTGCATGAGCTATAATAAAAGAGTGATGGTGAGAAATTTTGAAATTGGTGACTTGGTCCTCATGCATAATCCAAGAAATTAGGCTAATTTGAAAAGCGTGGAAAGTTTGAGCCTAATTCGCTCGGTCCTTATATTATTACTACAACATTTGGTTTTGGAGCTTATCAGTTAGCCACACCTGATGGAGAATAGTTGATAGAACCCATCAATAGCCTACATCTATGAAATTTCTAGACATAGCATCAAAGAGCTTGGCTAAAAACCTAAAAATACAACAAAAAAATGAAAAATAAGAAAAAAATCGTCCCTTGATGAAAACTTGGAAAATAGGCATCTTGGTGACACCAAAAAAATAAAAAAATGGTAAAAATAGTATAAAAAAAATTGTCCAATAGTAAAAACCTGGCAAACAGACACTTTGGATAAGTACCATGGTGAAAACCTAGCAAACAGGCACCATGTGTATTCAATCGTTTCTTTGCCATCTACTACTACTCTAATCAACCTTTATCCACTTTGCATAATCATGACAACCTGACACATTTATGAAATTCTTCATAAGTCCTATCAATTTCATCCATGGCTAGCATTGGTTGACATCACCCCTTGCATATCCTTACCTTTCATCTCGCGTCTACCTCTTTCCATATCATTTGGCCTGGATAATCCTTGACCTATCTGGGGCCAAGACCTATATCATGTAACTATAGTGGGTGTCGCACATGATCTTACATTCATAAAAATTCCTGAAAAAATCCTAAAAATCTGAAAAAAGTCTTGAAAAAATCTTTAAAATCGTAAAAAGTCCTGAAAATCTTAAAAATCTGAAAAAGTCCTGAAAAAAAGTCATAAAAATCCTAAAAAGTCCTAGAAAAAGACCTAAAAATTGAAAAATATCCTGAAGAAAACACAAAAACATCCAAATTAATGTCAAAATCCCAAAAATAAAGTCAAAGTCAGTAGTATCTTGTCAAGTCTGTCATGTCAGTCAGTCAGTCTTTGTCCTAGTCCAAACTACATTGTCTCTATGTATTTGCTACGTAGGCAAGATTCATCTTTGAATCCCCGATACATTAGGTCAGTCCTTCTATGTTTGTCAAAATAAAATCATGGTTCAATATTTTGTCCTTCGGACAATTTCATTGGTCATGTCGAACTATGAGGTCTCCGAGTGCATGATATAGGCAAGGCCATCAATCGATTAGCCCCTGAGGCCACACTAGGTCCGCACTAGGTCAGTCCATTAGGGTTCATGGAACTACACTTTATATTCAAATCAAGCAAATCATTCATTAATCTTAAACAAGCAATCTATCAACAGTCTTTTAGTTAAACCTACAAATCAGCAGTAGCATGTGGTCAAATCAATCTATCTAGTCAAACTCTATCAAGACAAATCAACCTGTCAAAATTTTGGGTACTTCTTCAGATGTGTCCTTCTGAGAAGCAACTCTCATCATTTCTTCATGCTTTTGGATGTGTCCTTCCTAAGCATCATCGTCATCATTTGGAATTTTGATGGATTCTCCTAACTCTGAGAATCAATCCTCTTGATATCAACGTCATTCAAGATGTGTCCTTCCTGAATCTAGTATCACTCAACATTTGGCAAACCAGACCTCATTAACCTTGGCATTTCAACATCAAAACACTTGGAATTTTCAACACTTGCAATTTTGTTCACTTGGAAAACACTTGGAAAACACTGGGCAAACATTATCTATTTTTATTTTTTATGATTACCATGATATTATTTATTTACGTTAGAAAAACCACGACGTATCATGATGATCATCCTTGTCCTTTTGATCATCATGTTGCTAGTTTCTCAACGATATCCTGACTTCAGGATTTAGAGGAGCAATGATGTAGTACGATGATTTTCTTGTCTATTTTTTACTATCATGTGGCTAGTTTCTCGAGGATGTCCTGACATTGGGATTTAGAGAAGCAGTGATGACTCATGATTAGTCTTGTTTTTTTGTGATTGGTTATGACAAAATGACTAGGGGCAACTGTGTTCCTTGTATGAGTCATGATCATCCTTTTATGTGACTTTTGATCTATGTGAGGGTTTGCCCTTGCACACTGTTGATCTACATCATATCATAGTGTTTGTCGGCCATCATGACGTTTTCACCCAATAATGATTAAGAGAAACAACTATTATAGTACTGTGGAAAGTGTTGAAGGATTTTTGTTTCAGCATTAACATGCATATCTTTCTCCACACTAGCATCCATCTTCGTCTCCTCTTCTTTTGTCCTCTGATGATATCTTGTGACATCCAAAAGCATAATTGCATACATGAACATACAAGCATTTTATCTTTACATTTTACATTTGCATAAATCAAATACCATAATTCACATTGCATGACACTATCATTTACCTCCATCCATCTAGCATCCATAAAACCATCATTTGCATTTTCATATAGACATCATAATCATCATTTGTATTAACATATAGGAATCATATCATCATACATGGTATAATTCGTACATACATAACCATATACATAATTGCATCCATAACCATAAAACATGATATACATACATCTCAAGATACATAAATGCATCAAATAAGGAATAGAGCATCATAACACAAAATCATATAGTTTGCATCAAAATCATCACATACATATATATCTCAAAAATAATATCATATCACAGGATAAAGTCATAGGATATCCCAAAAATGGAGCTCGCGGGCTCAAATGTCAAAATATGCAATGTCTTAAAGAAATAACAAGATAGAAATCCTATGCAGTGCCCCCTCTGTCCCATGGAGGTGACCAATGAGGTGGCTACTGCTAACTCATCACATGAAAAGTAACCTAAATGGGCATAGTGTCTAGAGCCTGACTTTGAGATCATGAAGGATTGATGAGAGGACGCTAGCTTTGCTTTATCTGGTGTCCTGATGACATTGATCTATGACCATGCCCTAACCTATGGTTGTGACTAGAGGAATGTATGTGTGAGCTATGGTATCGATGTCTTGATGACTGACTAGATGAGGTGGACCCCCAGTACTTGTATGACTGCTACTATGTGACCTAGTAGTATTGTGGGTTTGCATCCCGCTACCTGTCCTGTTGTAGGATCTAGACAATCTTGGATTTCATCTCTTTGGTGGTACAACCTACTCATATAAAAATCTATAGCGGCCCCTGCTCTCACTCATCCTAGCCATCTCTCTAGCCATGTCTCTTGATGGTCTGGTGCATAACTGAGTAAACTCTCTCATTTGAGTCTCAGCCTCCTGTTGCCTAAAGATAGCCTGATCCCTCTCCACCCTCACAACCTCCAGCTTTGTTTCCAAGGCCTTGTTCTAAGACAAGGCCACATCCAATATGCTATGAAGGTCTGCAGCCCTCTAGTCCACAGTGGCATCTACCGGCAATGTGGGTGGCCTATCCCCCTCCTCATCTCCATCAATCATCTACTTTTGTAGCCTCCTCTTGGCCTCATCCTCCCCTCCTCATCCTCCTCCTCCCTCTTCTCCTCCCTCTTCTCCTCCCTCTCCTCCTCTCCTCAGACCTCCTCCACATTGATGTCAAGAGAATGGTGCTCAAAAAAAATATCCTCCTCTCCCAGCTGATCTCCCTCTCCTCTACCCTCCACCTCCTCTCTAACATCCTCCTCCTCTCCTCTGGCCTCTACCTCCTCCCTCTCTGGTTGCTCTCCCTCCTCCCTAATGGGTGAAAAATTTCCCCCTCCCACCCGTTGTCTAACTCTCTTGGGTTTCCTCTTCCCTTTGTCACCCCTCCTCCTCCTCCTCCCACCCCTACCATAACCACCATCATCTCCACCCTCATCACCTCCATCATCTTCACCACCTCTCCCTCCATCTCCCCAACCAGCATCTCTCCCTCCAACCCCCCTGCCATCTCTCCCTCCATCTTTTCCTCCCCAACCTCCCCTTCGCACCCGAGGAATGACTGATCAGCAATCAATAGGAGCTGGACCATCTGGGTTTGTCAATGGAATGGGCCTATGAACTGGCCACCAGGTGTCATACTCAGCAAATGTCCCTACATCTGCTGGACCTCCCCTCCAACCCCACTATTGTGCCACCAAACTATCGATCTATTTCTCTACCACAACCACTGCTATTGGTGGCCCCCATACTATCTCTCTGGATGATCATGCATACTCTATTGTCGCCACTGGCACAACCTAATGCTCACCAAATTGTCGTAGTACCCATTGGGGTAGGTACATCTTGATGATACGTTGAATTTGCACTGTTCATCCAATCAGGTATCTGAAGTGTCTACAGAAGGAAAGATGGCCATCCTCATTTGGCCACTAGGCACAATCTCTGTAGGGCCTCCAGATAAAGCTAACCAATGTGTTAATTTTATGTCGCCAGTACCCAGTATCTCCTATGTGGGTCAAGTTAACTGAACTAGCATACAATTAAACATAGGGCATATTGTCACCCAGCTGTTGAATCTGTACCGATGGATGAAAAATGGGAATATGCTCCCATGCCCAGATAATGAGTAAAGTGGTGCCACAGCTTATACTTCATCCTTGTTGATACACAACCTCATGTAACTGATGGTACAACATGGCCAACAAGCAGGGCCCCCAAGAAAACATTGTCCTCTGAGCACGCATGCAGACTAGTACATCCCCCCATCCTATGGGAAACCCATGTTCACGATGATCTGGAATCAACACCTTGGTAATCATAGTCATAAGCATTGCATCCCATCATGGGTAGTGGTCAGCCACAAAATCCCACCCGATCTCATATACATGTATGCCTAGATCGGTATCATCTACATCCTCATACATCTCTCCTAGGGCTTGTCGCCCTCTATGTGGATCATATACTGCCCTCTCTCCACTGATCGGGATGTGCAAAATATGGTATACATCCTCCAGGGTAATAGTGGCCTCTCCTATAGGTAAGTGAAAAGAACATGTCTCTGAGTGTCATCTCTCACATAGTATTGTCAATAATCCATTGTTTGCCTAAATAATGGGTATGTAAGTGACATAATATAACCCTAGTCTCATCAACCATTTTCTCTCCCTATCACTCAGCCGATCTCTGAAAGCGTACATAGTAGGTCTAAACTATCGAGTATAGATGGGCACTAATCATTTCTACACACGCAAAAATAAGGTTTAGCATGCATGGATTAGTAATTCAGCACATTATTACTATTAGAGTAACCAAAAATGCATCTAAAAAAAAAGAGTCTACACTAAGTCAACTTTAGTCAACCCTGATCAACTGTGATTGTGTCGCGTTGACTACAATTGTGTCGCACCAGGCCACATGCGGCTCTGCATTTCGCAATTGCGTTGCACTTTAGCAATTGTGTCATTTCAACGAGCAATTGTGAACCTTTAGAACATTGTGTCATTTCACTTTGCAATTGTGTCACTTTATCACAATTGTGTCATTTGGCCTAGCGATTGCGTTACAAGATGACACTTGCCGCACACGAAACCGCACTTACGTTGCACTTTGGCACTTGCGTCGTTCCCCCTATCACTTGCATGTTTTTAAACCTAGACCTGCCCACCCATTGCATATGCGTCTCAACACAATCAAATGCATTGTACGCAAAGGCGTTTATGGTTTATGTGAGGGTGTTTGTGTCACAACACATTTTCTATTGTCTCCTAAACCCTAATAAATGCATGAAAAATGAAAAAATAAAAGTCGCATAGGGTACTTACCGGTGCCTCTATGCCCTCGGGTCGTCAGAATGTCCGCACTCAGTAACCACGATGGTTTGTCATGGGAATCACCATCTTCTCCTCATGCTCTAATCTCTAAATTTCTGAATAGAAAATGTGAAAACAACACTTGGTTTGGCTTTTTCAACTTATTTATAGGTTGATAATGTCCTCCATTTTCAAAACCGATCGCACCATTGATTTTTTGGTCATTCATTTAGCTTATCGGGACACTTTCCAAATTTTTCTGACCCCGGGCCAAAATTCAAAAAATTTCCCAAGGAGGCATAGGCACTCTGTACCTTCACTGGGCATATTCTTGACTTGTTTTCTTTGCCATAGCACGATAAATAGCATTATGACAAAGAGGGGCAACATGTAGACACATAAAAAATGACCTAGGCTTGCAAGCTCTATTTTACCACTTTCGTCCTAGCATAATTATGACATTTTAATTATGTTTGTGGCCCACCTTTGACTATTAATTAAATAATTCATAATTATTTAATTAATTCATGTCTTTTTATTCTTCATGATTATTAAATAAATAGATTTTATTTATTTATTTAATGTGTCACTAACTATCTAAAGTCTTCTCGTAATTAAATAAATTTCACAATTTATTTAATTAATCTTTGCCATTTATGTGTTCCTAATTATTAAATAAATATATCTTATTTATTTATTCAATATGTCACTAATTCTTAACTCTTCTTATAATTAAATAGATTTATTAATTTATTTAATTATTAGGCCCATTCTCTAAATTAAATAATTATTTTTAATTATTTAATTGCCTTATTTGACATTTCCCTCATTTTAAATAAAACAATTTATTTAAAATGGCCTCACATGGCTAACTACCACTTCTTTTAGTAAATAATCTCAAAATCAATTATTTACTATCACACTAAATCCATATTTTGAATTAATATTAATTCAAAATCGTAATATTCTTCTATAAATCAAGTAATTGCTAAAATTATTGATTTTCCAAATCTCATCTTCTTGTTCAAACTTGATCTTCTCGATTTTACTAATTTTCATCTCACTGTCACAACTATTCTCTTTCCTTGATTTAATTTCTTAAATTAAATCTCATCCACTCAATTTAAATTTCACCCTAAATTTGCCCTAACCCTAATTAAGGGGTTGTTATTTTGAATCTTGACCATAGATTCTAGAGCACTTCTCAATCTTTGATCTCATTCGTCCATCCAAAATTGCATTTTCTATAAAATGTCAATTTTGTTCTCATTTTCGACATCTCTTGACATCTTGAAAATCTAGGAAATCTGATAATCTCTTAATATCTTGAAAGTTATTTTACATCATCTTGACCTGAATATCTTCTCATCATTTAGCTATTTTACTTTTCATTTAGGATTTTACATTCTCTTGCATAGTAGCTTAAATCCTTCAACACTTTGCTTAGGACTAGGCAATAATATAGATTTTCTCATCAAAATCTGAGGGCAACACTTCACATTTCAGCAAGCTGAAGGTACAATGGAATTCAGCCATGGAGGATGAAGGACTTGGGTGAGATATCTCCTTTTGTTCTTTATTTATTCCTTTTCATTTCATTGAATATTATGGATTTATTTATTTGTATGTGATATACTAACCTTTTAATCTAACATAAAAATCCATAGTTACACAAACAACCAAAGATAACCAAAACCCTAATCAACCATTTTATCTCTTCCTTGAGGATGGTAACCAAGTGGTCTTTTTTGATAATTTTTGTGTCCCCAAAATGTTAAAATTATACAAAAATTTATTTAGGTTAGGTTTAGCCCTAGATCCATTTTCAACATCACAAAACCAAAAATTATGTTGAACACACCAGAATATTGAGAGGGGGGGGGGGGCGAATAAATATACTTTTAAATTTAATCCTAATAAATTGTTGTTTAAGTTAAGTTATAACAATTTAGCATTCATCCACTTAATGAGAAAAAGATCAGATAAGCACAAACACAATAACATAGATGATACCAAAATTATCTGGAAAATCCCATAGGGAAAAACCCACAGTGAGAAATGTTGCTAGGAGCTACTGTCCTAATCCAACCTCAAAAGTAAAAATAGTTTACAATTTGATTTTGGGCTACAACCCAAGGAATAAAATACTCCCTAACTTTTATTAAAGGTCTTGCACCCAAGGAATCTACTGCTCCCTAATTGAAAGAAAGAACAACTGAAATATGAGTATCATTATGGCTTCAACCAATGATAGTCATCAATTCTACTCATTAGGTCTATAACATATTTTGTCACAATCTTCTCATGCACTCATACATCTTCACACACTTTCATCATCTTCTTCATAACTTTGATCTTAAATATATATCATTTGCACACTTTGCAATTACAAATTCATTTAGCCACAAATAAGGAATATCAAACTTGTAACATGTTGGCCTACATCTTCATTGGCATTATTAAAAAATGATAAGATATTATTTACAATTATTCTAGATGAGTTTACATGACTCATACATCATCTACAAGCACTTCTTAGAATTCTCCTAGACAAAAACTTGTGGTGCACCTCACCAACATACTCAAGTTGGCCACAACAAAAGCATATCTCCACAAATTGACTTGAAACAACTATGCAATAATGGAAACAATAAATATCTACATGCACTTCAAACCCGAGATGCTTTGAGACATGTATAATTTCCACACAAAATCATCCAATTGATATGTATAATCTTTGTTGGCGTAAATACCCAAACTTATGTTATGTAGAAGAATAGGCATCCAAATTCAATGGTAACACTTTGTCACTTGAAAACTAAAGTTGTGGAGCACCAAACAACTTGAATCTCCAATCTATAATTCATTAGACATCACTGAATATGTTCACAAAACCACATGATCAAATCATCACATCTGGAGGAATGCAAAGCATTCCAACAAGTCTTCATCGTTACTTTACTCTGCTAGAGCACATACTGAAACTCTGTAACTTCTATCTTTCACTACAAAAGTTGTAATGACTTGAAATATTAGACATAACACCTTATCATCTTTATCAACTTATCTTTATATCCACAAGACTAAATATTTCTCTTTGGAAGAATGCAGACTAAAACACCATGTCTTTGTCTTAGGATATACATTGTAAATGCCTTGCAAAAATTTTGCAAATTTTCTCTAAGTGTGGTACACCAAACTGGAAATATACAATGTAGAAATACTTGAAACATGTTATAACATTTGTACCTAGATCCGCATCACACTTATACATCAAGCTAATCACCACTCTTCCATATATTTCAATGCTGACTTGCACCAATTGACTCTACAAGTTGATTATCTTTGGAACATATATAATCTTCAACACACTTTTGACATTAATGACAACCAATATTCTCAAAATGTAACAAGTTAATGTACCATTCAATAATCTAAACATAGTTACAATACACTTACAAAACAATCCTTCATAGGAGTATCACCAACCAAAGATTTGGCATAATTCAAGCAACACAATCATACCTAAAAAACTCAATATCAATAATTTTAGATAAAGAATAATATAAGTATGATAATTGGTACATAAAATTATCAAATGGTAGTTACAAAACCATGAAAAAATATTGCCTAAAAATTGGTACTTGAATACTTAGTTAGAAAACCAACACCTAAATCCCAAGATGAGTTCATAAGATAACAATAAATATTCCTTCCACCTATCATAATCACATCATAACCCACTTAATAACTTGGGTGTTCTATTTTGACTTCATTATTTCCATTAAAACATGTGTTAGCATGCATCATAAGTTGGTAAAAAAGTGTAAGTCCCTCTTAAAGGTCTTTTCTATGTTTGATTTCTAATGTAAGAGGCTCAACATTTGAAAGCCATAACTTTTGATTTGGGAGGCCATTGGAGCCCCCTTATTTAAAATTATAGAGCTCAAAAATATCTATGCAACAAGAATCCTTGGAAGCTATGCTAAACAACCCATTTTTAAATTTTTCCCAAAATTAAATATAGCCTAAAAATTGGGTTTTTATGTTTCATAGTCTAAAAATTATATTTTTATATATTCAACATTAGAAAAAAGGTTGAGGCACCTTTCCTAACATTTTCCAAGAGTTCAAGACTATATCCTTTCATGATTGTTTTAATTTTATTACATATTTATTGGATATTAAGGTGTATCAACCTTTGCAAGTTCCTATAATTCTTTATTTATTGTTTGGTATATTGTTGTAATTAATTATAAATTATCATATTTTATTATTATTTTAATATCTCATAGGAAAATGTGGCATATAATTTGAAGTTGTATATTTTCCAAGTGTGGGTGTTTTGGAATGGGTGTTGTTAGATGTAATAAAGTGTCTATTCTTAACAGATTCAAAGTGTCCTGCTTAGAGGGAATCTATGATGCAATATTATGACAAGTAAGATTTTGGAAGAGAGGGGTTACTTTGGAATCTTGAACAACTTTATGATAGGTGATTACACTTATAATGCAACTCTATTTTGAGTTTTGGGAATTAAAAACTTGGGTGCTCATGTTTTGTGATTGGTTATGATGCATTATGACAATTGTAAGATATGTTATTGACTACTACTTTTACTAGATCATACAATCTTCCTAGGTGGACATTGAAATCGAGGTCCTACTTGGGCACCATACTACCAAGAGGGTTTAGTAAATTATTTTTTTAAACCATAAATGATTATAGGTTTCTCATTGCTTATAAATTGGTTGGAGTTGTAATTTGATATTAGAATTTATAGGTACACGAGTGGTGCTAGAGTACTACAAAAGATACTCCATATTTGAATGTTGGTGAATTAATATTGTAAAGACTTGAATTGCAAGTGTATTATAATAATATTTTAAATTTTATAATACATAATGTAGGTTTTAGAGTGTGGGGCTTTCTTCCTAAAAGGCTTTCCCCTGTATAAACCTATGTTATGGTTATATTATTTATCTATTTATAAGTTTGTTTCTCTATTTTTTATAATTATTTTGAATTTTATTTTATTTTATTTTTACAAAAATCCCCTCAATATTTGTGTAGGAGTTTATTTTTGCATACCTTGCTTCCTCATGACTAATATTAGAGCCTGATCACCTTTGGTTCTAGTTGTTGCATAGATATTTTTGAGCTAATCATATTTGAGTGGGAGCTTACAATGCAGAAGAATAAATTTATGATATTTGTTGCAAAAAATAAATAAGGAAAACACATCCCAAAGGACTAAGGTGGAAAAAAAACTAGGCACAAAATTCAAAATGTAAAAATTTAAAATGGAAGATCTATTGATCAATCATGATCTGTGGGATGTTGTTGACACAAATTTTTAGAGACCTATGTATGCCACTTTAGCTTCTTAGTATGAAACTGTAAAGAAAAAGGTCTAATAAGATTGTTTATTATAGATTATGTTCTTATTAATGTTCATGAAGAATCAATTGCAGAATCGTTGTAGAAGAGACTTGGATGAATATATAAAGAAATGTCTCTAATGTACAAAATATTCTTGGGGAAGAAGATATGTTACTTGAGGACGGAAGAAGGTGGATAAATTATAGACCAATTGGAATCATTTAATATGTTGGTGGCTCAATTAAAATCTATGGGTGTGAAGACAAAATTAGGATAAAATATGTCAAACTTGGTTATGTTCTTTATCAGACTCATGGGACAACTTAGTCATGGCCATTTGAACACTTTGATCACTTTGAAGGTAGAGGATATTTTTGGTTATTTATTTTCTAAAGAAATAAGGAGGGATATTTATTTGAGTGTTCAAGAAGCTTTGAGTACTAGTTAAGAAAGAGCTAAAAATATGATATCATCACAAATCTAGATCAAAGTCCAAGGGGAGGTCTAAATCTCTTGGAAATTCCAAAGATATTTATTGGAATTATGATAAGCCTAGTCAATGTCTATAAGGAGTACAAAGAAGTAAAGAAAAAGAAGATGAAGAAATTTGATTATAATTTTAAATTTGAGAAGGAAGATGGTGATGCATTCATTGCGACTTTGGCCACTCATATAGGTGAGAATGTATTGTTGATTGGCTTAGGTACATCATTTTATATGACCTCAAATAGACATTGGTTCTATAATTATGACCAATACAAAGAAAGTAAGTTATAGGTGGGTGATAATTCCTATTTAGATATTGTTATGGTAGACTCATATAAAAAAAATTGATGGTAGAATTAAGGGATTTTACATTGTCTTGCATATCTTGGAATTAACACATAATTTGTTCTCTATGAGAAAGCTAGTAGATGTGAGTGTGTAGTTTTATTTTATTCTAAAGTAGGTGTTAAAAAGGTGTGAGGTGTTATAAAAAATTGTTAGAGGTAGCAAATTGATAACCTTATTTCAACATGATGTATGCATAGTTGAGTGCAATGGTACTTATATGAAGAGCACATTTGTGGCTACTTGATTGGAAAAAGAGATGGTATGCTAGTTAGAGTATGGTCAATTTTTGGGTACTTAAGGGTGATATTCCTATTGAATCTAAATTACCTAAAAAAAGATAATGTTATGGAATGAAATACTTGGCCACATAGGAGAGAAGAGTCTATAGACCTTGAAAATAAAAAAATTATAAAAGTGTTAGTTAATTTTAATATAGATTATTATTTTTTAGCACTATATTTATGGAAAACAAAATTGTGTTGAGTTTTATTTGATTTCTCATAAATCTTGTAGGATTTTGGATTTGATTCATTTTGATGTGTTTGGTCTTGTTAATATTCCTTTAATCATTTTTTATTATGTTACATTCATTAATAATTAAAATAGAAGGACATATGTTTATTTTATTAAGAATAAATATGAAGTTTTTAATCAATTTAAATAATTTAAAGCAATGGTAGAATTACATAAGAGAAAGAAAAAATGTTTAAGAATTGAAAATTTCTATGAATATTTCTCTACAAAATTTGATAGATTTTATAAATAATATGGTAAACAAAGACAAAATACAACTTCATATTCTCTGTAGTAGAATGGAGTTGTATAAAGAATGAACATGACACTAATAGAAAATGCTCTAGTAGTATGTTCGGTGGATCTGGCTTGGTGTAGAGCCTCCTCTAATAGCTAATTAATTGGTTAAAATTATCATGCACATGACTTAATGAACCCAAAGATCCCTAGACTAAGTAGTCCATCACTCAAGAGAGGCATTCATTAAATTATCAACCAAGGAGTTGTAGACTTTAGATGATGCTAGAAATTTATATACATTCATGAATTCTAAATGTCCTACATTGAATAAGTATAGGTAAATCAAACATAGATAAGTGCAGTAAAAGCTTTTAACCAACTTATATTTTCCAAAATAAAGTAAACAAATACAAATAATTACCTAATTGTTATGGGTACTTAATGCTTATGGTTTTAACTAAATAACGGTTATACTATAGTATCTCCTAATTCAATTAACCTCTAGAGTACTGAATAGAGTATCAACTAAAAATTTCTAATTCAAAATTTATAATGCATAATTCATAATTGCATAAACTAAAAACTACCAATTAAACTTGCAATACACTATCTAAATTGAGGTGGTTCAATAATACCTCAACTAGACCTTGCTTGAGTTGTTGTGCCCAAAAAATATTCTCAATCAATCACTTAGGAAAATATGTTACCAAAATATCTTCTTCTTATTGCATTATAATCATACATAAAACTATTGAATAGAATCTAACAAAAAATATTATTCAATCTATCACATGCAAAATCTAGATATCCTTCTTGATAGGGTACCTCACTATATAAGGTATGTGAGAGTCCATTTATTTATGAATTCAAAACAAACTTAAAGGTAGATTTCAACTCTCCCTTAGGAATAGGAAGAGAAATGAGTTTTCTAAAATATAAAATAATAACTATCAAAACAAGAGTATAGAAGTTGAACAAGGATTTTGTACTTAACCAAGATTAACCATTATAATAGAAAATGTGCCCAAATAGAGCATTTTTTGTTCAAATTCTTATTTCTATTGGGAACAGACTTCTTCTTCATGACTTATTTAAATGACAAGACTAGAACTTGGTCATCCATGGTCTGATCCTTTAATGGCCACCTCCATCTTCTTTTGAAATTAATCGTGTTGCAGCATATTGACTCCTCCTTTGCATTGAACTATCATCCTTATGTTATGGGTTGAAAATCTTGTGGTTGTAAGTTAACAATTTCCTTGTTGCAAGGGTTAGTCTATATTCTTCAAGGAATTTCATTACGAACAACTATAATTATACATGAAATCCTACTAAAATCATGAACATTCATAACTCATACACACACTTAATAATATAACATGTGTCAACTTCAAATGCTTTAAATTGCTTGAAGTGTATAAAAGGTTTGGTAATGTCTTTTAGATTTTAGCAAAAAGTGAGATAAAATTATGTAACTTTAACAAGGAAATAGGACATTATCATGACTCATCATTCCTCCAACTTAGGTTCTTGCTTGTTCTCAAGCATCTTATGGACTCAAATTATAGTAAAGTGTAATTTACCTATAATTTGTTGTACTGGTAACCCCCTCCTCCTACTTTAGGTAAAATCCTCTTTGCTCTAATATCTTCTCCCATCTAATGTCTTCATCTACATTGATTTCTTGTCTTCATCCACTCCAATATGGAATTAAAAATAGGAGCAAAGGAGGATATAAATTTAAAGAGATCCAGGTGATGTCATTCTCAAGGGAAGTTTATATACACATATGGTCCCTTTTCACTACTATAAGGTAGTTAAAAACTAAGTGGGGTTATTTCCTTTGTAGCTCTAATGCCAATTCTCTCCATCTATCTTGAGAGAGTACAAGTTTCTACCTTCCAATTTCTATTTTAAGCTCCTTAAACCTTGTATAATCATGTTCTTTAAATAAAAAAATATTATCCCTTGCCCTTATCCATTCTACCAATCTAATACATTCATCAACCACCTCATGAGGATTTTTAGGTTCTACCCTAATGAGGAGGGGAAATGACTTTTCCCTTTCTTGATAATCCCTTTATATTTGTCCTCTTTGATGTTCATTCCTTATAAATGAAGGCAAGGCTTTAATTTGAATATCTCTAAAAAAGCATGAGTGGATTTCATGTAGAATTATGAGTGATAGCTAAGTTATGCAAATAAAATTTGTATAACCGATCCTGCATATCTAAGGTTGATTTCTTATATGTTTATGTAATGGTGTGAATTTTCACCCCTCACAAATTCCATGTTTATGTACCTCCTATCTTAGATAAATTAAATTTGATGATGCTATTCCATGGCCTTCATCGACTTCCCATCCACTTGGCAGTTTTTTTAGTGTTAGTGGAGGATATTCTATCAAGGACGCTAGCGTAGTGCGCGGACGTTTACATAGCACGTTGTCGTCCTAATGGGATTCCTACCTCTGAAATCCGTAGGGGTGTTACAACTGTCCATTGGTGATGAAGTGTAACATTCTTGTGCCCTTGACCGACCTCGAATGGCTATTTTACCTCCAAATTCATCTTCAAATGGCTATCTCATTCATCTTCTTCACACTTCTTGATATTTCTACACACTTCTTGATCTTTTCCAGCATTTTACTCACTTCATACATATCATTTTCATCTCCATTGAAGCTCCAAGATAGCGCTTTCGTTGGTCTACTCCTCTCGCTATTGTGACAATGTTGGCATTCACAAGCTTACGAACTCACATCTTCCACCATGTGCCTTAAGAGCATCTTGTTGGGGATGTGATATCCATTCACTTAGCATCATTGTATTGTTTTGTAGCATATTTTTGTTTGGTATAGTGCATAGTACTTATGTTTCAATACTTTCTTTATCACATCTCTATGTCATTGCTATACTAGTTATCCATGGAGGTGGAAACATCAAAGTGGGAGACTGGCTACAGTAGTCCTCTATACATAGCCCCAAAAAAAAAATTGTTACTGTGTAAGTAGGTATCTCATTCATGTGGAACTTGTGGGAGGATGGACTAATCATAAGTTGACTTTCTACCTTTCCTCTTATCAAAACCTAGCTCAAATTTCTTCAGGTATTCTTCTTGTTATTTTAGTCATTTGATTTTTTTTGCTTTCTATCATCTTATCAAACTATACTTATCAATTCATTAGTAAGTTCTCTTTGAGTTTAAATTTTACTTTGTACTCTCTATCTGTACAAATTTCAGCGCCTGATTGGGTCAGCAGTGTGTCACACTATCATACATCTTTTGTGCTAGAGTCCTTTAGTAGAAATCTACCTAAGTTGCAATCCAGGCTCATGGATTTGATCACCTAACTTCCTAAACTCTCAAGTTGATAGAAGGGAAGTGAAAAACTAGTTGTCCTTCCTTTTCACCCTCTTAAACATCAAACTCATCTTAGACAATCCCTTAGCCTGAGGTAGATCAAGGCAGCTGATTATTTTAGACCCTCCCATGACCTGGGGTCTTGAGTAGTTGGTCCCCCTCCTCTACATTTTGGTGAACCCAATGTGAAACTTGTAATAACCATTTCTTTGTGTTGAGGTTCTTTCTCTCATGTTTGCATAGGCTATGGACTTGTGTGTTGTGACAATTTATGAGCTCCATAACTCATTCTATGACTTTTGGATACGTTATTAGAAGGATCATGTGAGAGCGGTACTTAGAGATGGAATTTACAAGGGTCACTATGACTCTTGCTTCACAAGAGATGGTATCAGTAGTAGAGACAAGTTTCTTTGATGAAACCACTCATATCCCTACTCCTCTTGTCTCTCCTATGGCCCCACCTTTGAATGATAATGATGCTCTCACTATTCCTATAGAACATATCATCACTCTAGATAGAAGGCTATTGGATCTCGCAAATCACTAAGGGAAAGATCAAAACATGGCTAGGGTCGTTAGGTTTGTTAATGAGATTAGATATATGCTAAATAAGCATCAAATAGGCATAGAGTTTCTCCATGGCCTTAGCAATTTAATGAACACATACGTCCCTTCCTACAACCTTAGGTTAAGTAGTACCCAAGGTCATGATCTCAACGCTTATGAAGGACAAATCAACATCTCAATGCTTATGACATCAGTATGCACAGCTGAAACAGGCCCTTTCGTCAATATCTTTGCTCCTACTCTACCTCCTACTGTCAAAGTGAGCAGAATACCTCTAGGGTTCAATGTTATTCCTTTTGGGGGTAGCATTGTCCTTGGTAGTGGGATTTATAGTGGAATAGAGGCTAGTGGTTCTAGTATGTTTGGTGGCTTCGGTGGTGGTCATGGCATTGCTCCAATAGTGGCTAGGGTGGTAGCTTCGATGGCAGCTAAGGAGGTGGCCCTAGCGGTGGCTCTAGTGATGGCTATAATAGTGGCCTTGGTGGTGGTTCTGGTGGCAGCTCCACTGGCCCTACTTCTTCATCTAACCCTATTTTGAAAGCCCTGCTACAAAATATGACTCAAATGCATAACCAACTAGCAAGTTTGTCCCAAGCCTCTACCCAACCCATATTTCAACCTTTTTTCTGACATAGTCCTTTGTTGGTAACAATTTTGAATACTCCCATCCCTCAAGGGATGGAAATTCCTAAATTTGAGAAATACAGTGGTAAACGATACCCTCAAACACATGTGTTAGCTTTCAACACAGTGTGTACAGACTTATTTCACCATGATGCCTTAATGGCCAAACTATTTCCTTGATCACTCAATTACATAGCACTAGAGTGGTACTATTCTTTGGCTAACAACTCTATATTCTTATTCGGTCAACTTGTTGATCAATTTCTCCAACAATTTCAGGCTAACATCGGGCTGAAGATGACCTTCTCAAATCTCGTCTGATGTAAGAAAGGACAGCATGCGAAGATTATTGATTTCATTGCTTAATCTCAAGCACTCTTTTCACAAATCTCTTACCCATTACCCAACTTAAATGTGCAGAAGGTTTTCATTGGAAACCTCTAGAGACCCTGGCAGGATAAATTTGATCTAATGAAGTATCCTTCCTTCACGCATCTATATGTAGCATTGCAGGAGTATCAACAGATGGTTATTCAGTTCGAGGGATCTTCCTTACACTTCCATCCCAAAGGAAGGTCTATCGTATTGATTTCAAGAAAAGGAAAATCTATTGCAAATGTAGTCGCTGCGACTAATGATAAAGGCCTCAAGCACAATAGATAGTTTGTTAGGAATAAGGTGTCTCAACCTTGGATAATTCCTATTCTTATTATTTGTTTTCTAAAATGTATTTCTTGCAAATAATGTAATTAAGTGTGAGTGTACATGTCTAGTTGGCATGTTGATGTGTCGGCATCTTGAATTGTGTGTAAGGAGATCATGGCTGAAACGGTTATGATGGATTCCTATGACACGTAAGAGTTATTTCTAGAAGATTCAATGATGGGTGAAGACATGCAAGACATGTGGCAACTAATAAAGTTGAGTACTGTACACTCTTCCACGGCTATCTTTGGAAGTTGCCTTGAGAAGGAAAGCGCGTGATATAAGCGTTTTTTAGGGTTACAGGAGAAGAGAGAAAAAGAGTGTATTTTTGGTATGATCTGGAGCTACTGGTTTTGTCTTTGAGTGTTGATTGTCTCCTGAAAGAACTTGCATTGCAAGTGTGTTGTAACCGTTGTGTTGAAGATAATACATTGTGCAGGTTTTGGAGTGTTGGGGATTTTTATCGAAAGGTTTTCCCCAGGGTAAATCATTGTGTCATTCTCTATTTTCTGTATGCATGTTATATGGCTGCAATATCATTGTTAAAGTAGTTAACGAATCTGAAATTGTAAGGGTTTAAAAGAATTTTTCACAATACTTTCCTTTAGAGATTAGTGTAGGAAGTTGTTTTCGTACCTGAGTTTTCCTTTCACAGTTCACAAAGTTATTTGAATCTTACTCTTCTATTTTGAAGAAACTATTAAAGGATAAAGTTATAATGTTGGAATACTCTTGACCTCTTAGAGAGCCTTATCCCAATTGGTATAATGGGAATGCATTCTGCCAATAACATCATGTCCACAAGCATGATACTAAACGTTGTATGCACCTTCATCATGAGATATAGGATCTCATTGATGACAGTACCATTCACCTTGATGGTAAAAAGTAGAATGTGAACAATTATGTGGCTAAGGCGAATAATGAATTGTAGATTTATATAGACCCATTTCTGTTTCACTATGAATTTAATTTTTGATCCTTTTGGTGCTTCTCCCGAGGCCTCAATGTACATAAATGTGGTTTTGTTTACTCATATTCCTCCCCCTCAACCTATGAATATTTTACCAGATATAAAATTCACATTGTAGGATCTACCATGAACAACAAAGCCTCTCCTTTATATATTATTGCTCGCGTCAATGGAAAAATTGTGACAGGAGTCCTTGTGGACCCCGTGAGTCCCATGAACATTATTAAGAAAGAGACTCCTTTTCTAAATGTTTTACAAAGGGAGGAATATGAGAAGACGAAGACCACCATACATACCCATGATGGTATCTCTATTTCTCCTTATGGTTTTATAAGTCTTTCCCTCCTAGTGATACTTAAGGCTATGAATACTACCTTTAACGTCATTCTAGAATCTAACTTGTTCAAAGTGAAGCTAGGTATCCCTTGGCTATTTTTTGTGATCGGAGTCACTTATATTATTCATAAATATTTGAAAATCTCTCATGAAGGTGCAGTGCATGTTGTTCACGACATTGGATATCAGCCACTGGTATCATGTGGGGGTATTCAACTAGATCATTTTTTGCCCTCCCCGGTCAGTCTACTTCCTCCAAGAATGAACCTACTTTATTGAAATTACATTAAGACCAAGGGAAAAGTGTAGTCAAAATAGCTTACCTTGTAACGTAACAATAGGTTATTTCTTCCTCTTATAAGGGGAAGGGAAATCCTACTTGCACTCAGGAGCCTTCTTCTTCCTCCTCTATAGTTCCACCTACCTCTGCCTCTTTCCCTACTATGGCACCTTTAAATTTTTCCCCTATGCATCTCATGGGGAGTCTAATGTTTCCTGCTTGACGGAAGGCCAAGCGTCAAGTGTTCGATCTTCCTATCTTGCCCACGGTGCCTTTACCCATCTTGTATGGTAAGGGGGAAGGGTCCTCATGGAGTTTCCTCTATGTCTCAGCCTCCTACTACTCCTACCCCTAGGGTGGTGAATGGTAAGAGGCCCACCACTAAGGCGCTTGAGTCTACTTCTCTACTTGTTGTCTTTGCTCCTGCATCTCTTCCTTTGATTTTTGTCTAGGATTCACTCCCTCTGTTGAAAATGGTTGTGATGGATACTTTGATGATAGAATGGGAGCCTCCTACCCTCCTCAAGCTACATCCTCTATCTCTCAGAGCCAAAGAAACTTCCTTGCACAAGCGTAAGCATTAGAGGAAGGCTCTAGCCACTGAGCAGGCTACTTTGCAGAACAAGGAAGGGGAGCAGATAGCTCTTGTTTTGGTGCCCTTTATTGTCTCTTCCTCTTCCACCCCTTTTTCTTTAGTTCCCATCACCTCGATCTTTATTTTTTCTCCCCTTGTGAGCGTGGATGACCCTCACCCTAAGAGGGTACGAGTGTTCATTGCTCCTTTGGTTGAACCTCCTCTCCTGATGTCCCTTCTAAACATCCTACCTTTTCCCAAACCCGTGGATATGTGGAATACCTTGATGGTGTATGCTATAGTTTTCTCCTCTTCCTCATCACCTTTTGCTTCATCTATGGGGATCTTGTATCCTTTGATGAAGTGCAAGTTGGAGGATAACCTTGATTCTAATGGGGATTGGAATAACGGTCGCCTTCTTTGGAAGCTAGTTTTGCCTTGGCTTGCATCATCCTAGTGACGAAGGCTACCCCAATGTCCCCCGAGTTCGTCATTGCCCCCAAGTCTTTCAGTGAGGTTAGTAGTGGATCTCGAGAGCCTCTTTCATCACCCACTTATTTGACACATGGTGCTCCCGTCAAGTTCATGTTCAAATCAGTAGACGATATCCCAACTTTTTTGTTATTTTTTCAAATTTAATGGCATTTACCTCACAAGAGTTGAGCAAAGAAGACCTCAAGGGGCCTTCTTCCTTGGCTCTTGTCACAGGAGAGTCAGAGGGTGCTCCCCTTTTTATCCCACCCTTGCAAGCTCATCTTCCTTCCCCTTACAATGATCTAGATTGGGAGAACAACAACCTCTTGGTTGATGAGGACTAGGAGGACACCTCTTCTTTATCTATAGATTAGATTGTGTGTGTGTTGTGTTTACCCCATTTGCTTGTTTTATATGTTCCTGGAGGACACTTATCACCTTGTAGGTGCTTCAGTACAAGATTATTTTGTGTTTTAAACTTCTTCTATTTGTTACATCATTCTTCCTTTATTGTGCCTTGATTTTCAACAATTGGGGATGATGCAAAGTGTTGGGGGAATTTAGGCCTCCCTTCCATGTTCACCCAATTTTTAATTTTCATTTTTCCTTCACGTATCTTTCTTCACATGGTCTGATATATTAAGGGATTGATGATAATTCATATATATATATATATATATTATATCTATCTATTTATATCTATGAGCAGTTCTAACCTCAAAATATCAGATCATCTTGTCTCTCATTACCTTTGTTTTTGCTTATGATTATATTTTTATATTTCTCTCTTCTTTTCTTGTTTTGTGATGTTTTGGTGTCTATGTGTTGTCTCTCACATGTGTGACAACATTTCCATGATTACATTGTGTCATGTATCATGAGCCATAACATCACTTTCTTCTTTCTCCTTAGGATGTCACGTGCATTTGTGTTCAACATGCACCATCTTAAGGGGGGATACCATACTACTTCGATTTTCAAAAGGTGTATCTAGTGGCCAATGAATCCCTCATTGAAAATCTTCTATTTTTCAAAAAACTCTATTCTTCAACATGAACCCCTAGCAAAAAAATTCTTTCATCACGGATTCGTAAAGAAAGAATCTAAAAAAATTCCTTTGAGAAGGAAGTACTTTTTTTTATAAAGAAGTCTGAAAACTTTCCCTTGTGAGGGAGTATCCTTCCTTTCGAATTCCTTGATGAAAGAGGTCTTTCGAAAGGATTCCTTGATGCTAGAATTGTTTGTGGAAAATATGATTACCTTTCAAACAGAGTATCCCTTGAGCGGACCCCTTTTCTTTTGAAGGGTTCTCGAGGGACCCCTTTGAAAATATCTCCTTCAATTGTTTTTTGTGTATGTGACTATATGTCTTCCTGTGTTCCTTTTTTCTATCTAACATGTTTTATTTGTGGATTAACATGTTGCTTTGCAAGACTTGCAAAGTTCCTTTTTTAATCAAGCTTGGAGATTTGAGGACCTTGAACTTGCCTTGCAGAACTGACCACCTATAAGGGCCTATCAGAATCTACATAGCCTTTCACATCTAGTCTCCCTCAGGACTAAGAACCTAGGGTGCCTCCTCTGTAGGACCAAACACCTTTAGAGCCTTTTGTTCACCTTCCATAGGTCTGAGGGCCTATGGCCCATTTTTTTCAACTCTCCTCGGGACCAAGTACTTGTGGAGCCATCTCCTCTTCCTGTGCTTTCAAGTGTTTCAGATTGCTATCTGCTTCCTCGATGGTTCAGGTATACAATTCTTAACTCTCACTCTACTTTACCATCCATTCGCTGACACTTATGCTTGCTAAAGTGAGGACAAAATGTAATGGAATGAATTTGCACCCCTCACAAATTCCTCATTACATACCTCCTACCTTAGAGAAATTAAATTTTATGATGCTATTCCACATCCTTCATCCACTTGGCATTTGTTTTTAGTGTCAATGGATGATATTCTATCGAGGATGCTAGCACGAATGTTTGTGTGGTGCATTGCTCTCCTAATAGGATTCTTGCCTCTAGAATCCATGGAGGCGTTAAAAATCTCCATTGGCGATGAAGTGTAACATTCTTGTACCCTTGATCAACCTTGAACAACTCTTTTGCCTCAAAATTCATCTTCAAATGGCTTTCTCATTCATCTTCTTCACACTTCTTAATCTTTCTACACACTTCTTGATATTTTCCAGCATTTTAATCACTTCATACATAACATTTTCATCTCCATTAAAAGATCTAAGATAGCGCTTTGGTTGGTCTACTCCTCTTGTTGTTGTGGCAATGTTGGCTTTCACAAGCTTACAATCTCACATCTTCCTTCACATACCTTGAGAGCATCATGTTGGGGAGGTGATATCCATTCACTTAGCATCATTGTATTATTTTGTAGCATATTTTTGTTTGGAATAGTATATAGTACTTTTGTTTCAATACTTTATTTATCACATTTCTCTATCGTTGCTATACTAGCTATCCATTGAGGTGGAAACAACAAAGTGGGGGACTGACTTTGGCAATCTTGTATGCATAGCCCCAATATTTTTTTCATTACTATATGTGTAGGTAGCTCATTCATGTGGAGCTTTTGGGAGGTTGGAATAACCATAAGTTGAATTTCTACCACCTTTTCTCTTATCAAATCGTAGTTCAGAGTTCTTAAAGTATTCTTCTTGTTGTTTTAGTCATTTGGTTATTTTCTACTTTCTATCATCGTATCAAATTGTACTTATCAGGTTTTTAGTAAGTTCTCTTTGAGTTTCAACTATACTTTGTACTCTCTATCAGTACAGACGCTAGTGCTTGATTGGGATGCCAAAGCATCATGTTGTTGTTCATCTTCTATGCTAGAGTCCTTTGGCAAAGAGCTACCGAAGTTTCCAAGCTCATGGATATTCTCACCTAACTTCCTAAACTTTGGGGTTGACAAAAGGAAAGTGATAGATCAGTTGTCCTTCCTTTTCACCCTCTTAAACATCAAAATCATCTTAGACAATCCCTTAGCTTGAGGTAGATTAGGGCAGTTGGTTGTTCTAGACCCTCTCATGACCTGGGGTCTTGAGCAGTCGGTCCCCCTCCTCTATAGTTTTGAAGAAAAAATTAGGTAAGGACAATTAGATTGGACAGTCACTAATTATTTGACTGAATTGAAAACTAACAAACTTTTCCTACAAGTATAGGGTATAAACCCTAGTAGGAGGTCTACACTTTAAAATTTGTATTGTTTTGTTAGTTAATTCTTCAATTTTGACCTTCATTTTCTTAATCTTTATATATTTCCTATCAATTTCCCTAACATGTACTATTATCAATTCAAATTTTTCCTTCTCCCAATATTTTTTTATGGGAGAATCCCTTGATCTTATTCCATAATTGAATTCCAAGGGTTACCACAAAAGGGCCTTTTGGCATTCTCAAGATTGTAGTTTGATTTATAGGATGTGGAGTCCTATTATTAAATTCATAAATGGCCAACTATGCCAGCTTCTCCAATCCTAACCCTTTTTGATCAAAGGCATGTAGCATTTTCTCCAACTCCTTAATTCTATTGTCTAAACTTTCCTCCCTTTTTTGGTATCCTTAAATTTGTTCTTTTAACTCTTTAATTATCTATGAGGCTTCTTGTAACTCCTTGCTCTCATTTCTTCCTTTCAAAAGCAACTCCTCTTCTTTTTTCAAAAATATTTCTTCTTCAACCTCCTCTAATGGCACAAGCCCTTCTTCAAAAATAAGGCTTATTGGAGGTCTATTTTTCTTTTTAGTTGTAAATAAGTCCTCTGAATCTGAATCCAAACTACTGCTTAGATATAGAGGATGTAAAATTTTAGGTTGTTTGTCACTATTAGAAACCCTTTCTTCATCAAAATTTGTTTCAATCAACCACAACAATCTTCTCTTTTTTAATTTTTTCCCTTCCCCATTCCAGGCCCTTTCCTTCTAAGGTGGTGCGATCACCTCCTTGGTTTTGAGGAATTCTTCTATTTCTTCTTGGGTTCAAAATTAGAGGCCACAAATTTTTTTTTCTTGGGCTTAGAAGGGTTGTTGGAAGATGCAAGGATTTTTGTAACTCATTTGTTGTAGGTTGATCCTCAGAAGATACAAGTTGAGTTTCCTACACTTCCTCCCCTACATGTTCCCCAATGCTATGGGTAGGTGAGGTAATAGTAGAAACAAAGCATATATTTCTCTCTTGTACAGTTGTAGAAGGTTCTCCCATTTCTTGTTCTTTATCCATTTCCTCTACATTTTTCCACGTGAGAATATCATTGATATTGTTACAAGCTAAGAAATCTTCCCAAGATACATTGGTAAATTGGGTTATGATACTCCATTTAATTAAAAGAGTGGCCAAAAAATATATATATAAGATAGGATTGTTCCTTTTCTTCTTGTATTCAATAAATATTATTTTTACAAGATTTTATAAGAAATTAGGGACATTCACAATCCTCTAATGGCGTAAATGACTAAATTTTTTAAAGTGCACAGTGTATAGAAATGATTATCTACCATCACAAGTTGAGTATTTAACAATGTAAGAAGCAAAAAAATCCCAAATCTAGTATAAAGAGAGTCATTTTGTATCTTGGGATGTAGAATCTAAATTCTCTCATGGCATTGAGAACTCATTTCCAACAATAATTACATTTTCTCTTACTAGGAATTCCTCCCCTGTTCTTGGTAATCCTGATACTTCTGCCACTACTACCTCTAAAGCATCTACCCTTAGTCGTCTTCTAATGGCTTTGTCATTTCACAATGTACTTATAAATTGTTGAGTCGCAAGTTCATTATATTTAGCAAGTTAGGGGAAATAATTCAGCCATCCTGCTTGTTGGAACATTGGTAGACATTTCCTATCTTCCGATAATAATTTTTTTATAGCTTGATAAGCTTAGTTTTAATTGATGTCAAAATTATGTTTGAGATTGCTGCAGTGTCATTATCATTGATGTAAGAGAGTTGTTGATGTCAAAAGAGTGTTGCAATTTGGTTGTTTAGTTGCCAGAGTCTTTGAGAAATGTTCTGTATTTCTTCATTGGTGATGATTTTCTCTTATGGTTTGGAAGATATTTTTGGTGTGTCAAGGCATGTGCGATCCAAGTTTTAGTTCATATAGGTTTCAAAAATATTTTTTTGTAAGTGACAATTTCAAGACAGTTTTGTTTATGTGAAGAAGCTTTCAAATGCATAAAGGTTGGATCTGCATTCCTCCACATTTATAGCTATGGTTATGTGGTTCATAAGTTAAGTGTGTTTTGAAGGTTATATATCCAAATTTTTATATCATTTATCCTTCCACAAAGAAATTATATGTGACAGAGTGCAAGATTGTGTTGTTCGATTATTGGTATCAATGTATGTTGGCCTACACCAACTTGTTGTTGCATGAATTGTAAAATGGTTGTATGAGATTTTTCTTGTGTATCATGTGATGTTTTTTGTTGCTCCACAATATTTTTTCTAGTTTCTCTAAAATAGGTTGTGTTCTAGAATGAACATGTTGCTAGGTTATGATTTTTCCTAGCCAACTAAGGTATGCTAAAGGTGTGTTCCACAAGTTCAAGGATGTGTGGAGTATAAGAAGTGTTTGAAGGTGTTATTTGGGTCATGTTGACTCATCTAGATGAAGTTCAAGTAATGTTTAATCTTTCATGTGTACCACCAAGTTGTAAATGTAAACATGCTACAAGTTTTATGTTTTCCTTCTTAAGGTCGACCTAATTTGAATTTACCAAATGTGTGGATGTTGTTCGTTGAAGACCAAAGTTGTGAAGAGTGTTTACTAGGTTAAGTGTGTGTTGGAATTTGCAAGGCATGTTCCTCTTCTTGGTGTTGCATGTAGTTTGTTTGAGTCTTTCCCTTCTACATGTTTCATGTTGTTTGGCCGACTTGTAATTGTAATATTCTTGTTGTTATTGGTCGACATATAATGTAATCAATGTAATATCGTGTATATATTATAAACCTAGTTGATCTAGATTGTGCATTAGTCAAGCGACTCAAATAAGGATGTGCAATGCAATATGATAATCGCATAAGTGACTAAAAGTGAAATAGCAGAAGTGGTAGGTCTTGTCTGGATTCAATTTGATCATATCTATGTGATAGAAGAGAAGTTAGGAGTGTGCCTAATTGTTTGCTAGAGGTAATGAGCCAAAGGAAAAGCTTCTTAAAGGCTAAAAGCAGAGAGATAATAAGCTTGAAAGAAGACATCTGAAAAAGTTGTAAAAGTGACAGAGCAGAATTACAATCATCAAAAGTGAAGTGACAAAGCATAATTACAATCATCAAGGGGATTAAGCCTAATTGTCATATTCAAATAGTAGGATGGTCATGTTGTAATATTTTTTGAGTTTGTTCTCAATTCAAGGATTAGTTGCTTCCTTAGGTTGTATCCCTAAAAAAAAATTTACAGGGATTTGTAGCTTCCTTGGGAGTGACTCTAAAACCTCTTTTCAGGGAGTAGTAGCTTCCTTGGGTTGTAGTCATAAATCAAAGTTGTAAACTATTATTCATTTGTGAGTTTGGATTAGGATAGTAGCTCTTAGTAGCATTTCTCACTGTGGTTTTTCCCCTCTGGTGTTTTCCACGTACATATGGTGTTGTGTGGTGTTATGCATTATGTTTATCTCTCATGTTCTTTATTGTGTTGTAAAGTTTAAGTATATTTATTCTCTAGAGGGTTTGATATTTGATAGCATACTGATTCAATGCCCTCTTAGTATTTTGGTGTGTTTTCAACAAAATTGAGTTGTAGTCTCTCTTCTTATGATATCTACTCCCATTGTTGAAAATTTGACCACCTCTACCATCTTCTTCTATCATACTCATATATTCTTTAGGTGTTTTCCCTTCTTACCTTTTTTGTTGTTATGCTCTACACTTGTTATTGTTGTTTCTTGTGACTAATGGAGGAAAGTGAAGGGAATTAAAAATTGTATATGGTTTCCTAAAAGGTTATGGTGATAATAGATAAAAAAATTCTTTCCTCCCCAATGGAGGTATGTTATTTTCTATCAAATAACATGTATGAAAAGGATAGGTAGGATAGATTTATAGCGTCTAAAATATATGTGTAATATAAGAGGGATTTGTTGCACATGGGTCTCTTTATTCTCAAGAGATCACCAGGGAATGAGTTGCCCTTATAAACCTTAGCCAGAACAAATTGATGAAACTATAAAGAAATACACCAAAGACACCCTGAACCAAGAGAGAGCGAAACTCCAAGATCTTTGCCTCTAATGAAGAACTCTTGGCCAAAGGACATCAATGTGGTTTCAAGATGCCAATGTGACGTGTTGTTGTCTAAAAGGTGTGTTGTCATCTAAAAGACACGCTAGCATCCTAAGATGTGGAGAGCTCAGGAACTCAAGTGGGTAGAACTAAGTGTCACCTCCAAAATCAGCTCAAGTCGTGCTAGATCAAATAACTAGACAGGAAGCTAGATTTCGGGAAAAAACACAAAGGGACTTGAAGAAAGATTAACTTTTACTGAGAAATTGGATCTTTTCTCCCAGCTTCACTCCACAACCTGCACATAGAAGATCAAGGGGAAAAGTTCAGGGCTGTTTAGTTGTCTACCTCAGTCAGAACCCCATTTTGGTGTTCCCACCTCCACGAACAGCCAGGATTGGAAAGGACTGCAAACAAAGCATGTGGTGAAAGAAAAACCCACTTCAGAGTAGAACCTACACTACAAAGTAGTAAATGAACAAGTAGGAAGAGTGAGAGAGAGAGAATGTTACCCACGGGTCAAGACCCTCTTCAGAGCACATAAACGCACTACTGAGTGCTTTCTTGAGAGTTGTAGTTGTTGGAGGGACCTCAATCCGACATGGCTTTACCTATAGGATTATTTCTATCTAAGGATGGAAGTAACCCAATACTAAAGCAAGTAGTAGTAGTGCTAGAATCAATTACTTCCAACCCCAAATGATAGCCATAAAGGGGTTTTTCATGCATGCAAGGGCAATAAAGAGGTGTTACATCTGAGACCTAACTACTAGGACACATGTCACAAGGGTCAAGATTCCAAATTCTTTGTTTCAAACTCGAAAAACTGCTAGGACGCTAGCATGCTGGATAGAAGTCTGTGCACTGTGCAAGTGCCAAAGCCTAGATTTTTGGGAAACATGTTGTCAGGTTTTTGTCTCTCTGACACAAGTCTGCTTGGAGTCAAAATCGCGAAATTCTGACATATGGGATTTTTTCATTAATATTCTAAGGTCTCATAAATGCTAGGCAAGACGCAAAAATGTGGAATTACCCCTAGGTGCAGATTTGTGACATTACATTTTTCCCCCACTTTAGTGGGCTTGATTTTAGAAAAAAATCAGCCTCACTAAAGTAAAGAAGAAATTTTTTACTCAAATTTTGAATTTAATGAAATTGTGTGCCAAAAAAAGGGACCGCAGAGGTCACCAAGGTCAAGCTCATCGATACCAAAGATGCCCCCAGCATCCAAGCTCAACAAACAGCAACAAAATGATCGTGAGTATGGACCCTCCTAAGTTTTCCCCCAGCATGGTGGGGTAAAGTCAAGAGAAATCAGGGAGCAACAAACTGAAAAATGGGCCCCGAGGGGCCTATATATACCAAGGTGGGCCCCCGAAGGGCCATTGTCACTATCAACTGTGAGCAAATTGTTGACTTTTGTGAGAGAAAAGTCAAAAAAAAATGAGCAGGAGGGAGTACGAGGCACCGAGGTTGGAGCAGTTGCGCGAGGATATCGCCGAGGGCTATGAGGTGGATCAAGTATACCTCTAAGCCTCTTTTATTGTGCAATTTAGCTCATTTTTAGCATGTTTTCAATTGACAAGGTGCACAAGTTTCTCATTTCGGCGCTTGTGTCTAAAATACACATTGTCATTTTGAGTCTGCATCGAGATTCCGAGTCTATGTTGTCATCTCAAGGATGTGCTAGAATCCTCGAGCGGCCATGGTGGTTTGAGATGAATACGCGGCGTGCATAAGTCTTTAAATAATTTTATCTTGTTTTTATGATAGAAGGGTGTTCTAACTCAGAAATTTTTTCCCTTTTTGCTGGAGTACCCTGAGATCTAGGAGTATCCAGGAGGGTGACCCTACCAACTCATCCATGAGCAAATGGACCATCCAACAAAGGATGACGTCACACATATTGAGCGAGTTAGTCTCTGGCATGTGTTCACTATGCCAGAGATGAGATATCATGAGAGGATGCTCACAACCCTTATGGAGGGATGGGATGCCATGACATCATCTTTCCTTCTTCCTTGTGGGAAGATGACCATCACACTCAAGGACATTTATCAAATTCTCGAGCTACCCATCCATGGATGGTAGGTGGCCCTAGACAATACCCGATCGGCGCTAGAGTGGAGTGAGGGCATCCTCTACTGCTCAGAGAGGATGGATGATAGTGGTGACATGAGCCACATATACATGCATTGGTATGAACAAGTGAGGACCAGGGCATCGTTGTTATGCCAAGTTATGGTTGTCACTATTGCCTTTCAGATTACTATAGACAGGCGAGGCTCACACCTACATGAGGGCCTCATCCATACTATTAGAGAGATGGTTGAGCATCATAATATTTTTGCCTAGGGGTGCAGCATGTTAGTGCACCTTTACCAAGAGTTAGGGCAGTATGTGCATGATGAGTACCACAATATTATAGCATGCACATTATTGCACATGTGGGATTTTTCTCACATCATATGCACCTAGCTAGTCGATTTTCCCCAGCGGCGGTCGTATCATATTCCCATGGACCACTTGTATGACATGACAAGCCAATGGAGATTTGGTGAATTATAGTTTTTGCGGTTATAGTTTGACACTTTTCATAGATGAGGTTCGGTGGAGACCCTATCAATTTTTTTGGTGGGTAGACAATGATAGGTATCTGAGGAACCTGTAGTGGGACCATTTTTTATAGGTTGCCATGATTTCACCATAGTACCTTACTACAAGAGTCGGGTCATGCAGCAGGATGGTCATCCCCAAACTATCCCACCAGATGTGCCCACCTATACCAAGGCCCACAAGAGTGTATCGAGGGTAGGAGATCGTCCTCGCCCCACCATTACAAATATCATTCCCTTTGATGATGATGAGCCCGACCATGATCTCTCGGCCATAGTGGTGGCAGACAATGTCGAGGTAGATGCAATTTTTTTTATGCTAGTGGGAGAGGCATTGTCCCGCTCTAGTGTTCGACAAGGGTGCCCTGAGAGGGCATCCTAGTCTACAAGAGGACTTTCCTTCCCATCCCCTATAGGACAGGCTAAGAGGGCACCAACAAGCCTATATAGAGGAGGAGAGGGTACAGGAGGTGGAGGAGGCACTCACGAGACTAAGGCAATGGAGGAGATCAAATCCCTTCGTAGCTACCCCTGTCTCATCAACACCACCAACTCCCACTATCCCAGCAACAACAGCCTTAGCATCATCGGGTTTAGCCGCTGATGTCGGTGGTGCGGGTCCCAGCAGTGACCCTCACCCTAATCCCACATGGCAGCCAAGGGATCTAGGTATACATAGTACATTGTTTATGTTTCCATGCTTTTTATTTTTCTATTTATGATATATACATACATGTCATGTGATACTGATTTCTCTTTCTTTTTTTGTGATTGCAGAGGATGCACATAGATGGATTGGTTTGATGGCTCAGTGTATTTCAGAGGTGTCCCCTAACATCCCAATCTAGGGGACCATTCTTGAGGCCTATCAATCGATATCTGCAGGGTGACATACCCCCACTTTTGAGCTAGTGGCACGTTTGAGGGTTGCCTACAAGGAGTGGGGTGCAAAGATCATGCAGCTGACTGCAGAGATGACAATTCTTTGAGCACAACATGACCAATTGTTGGGGAAGTTATGGATATTTCTCGCCAAGTGAGACACGATTGTGACAAGGGCTAGGTCATCAAGCAAGTATGTGACGCCCTTGAGAGCCACATCAATGACCTCAATGGGCAGCTAGCAGTTGTGATCCCAGCAGATGTTCAGCAGCAGCTGCTACAGTAGGAGTTGATTCAGACACAAATTGATAAATGTACATTGCAAGGAGAGATCAGAGGGATGTGGGTAGCTATTTTTGCATCACACTCACATTGATCCTACTCTATGACCACCGTGCAGCCCCTCTCGAGGGCTCAGGGAGCCACGCACCACAAGGATAGGAGCTCATCATTTTGTATATCATTTTTGTTAGCTAGATGTATATACATACATACTTGTAGATATTTTGTGTAGACATATATTCAACAACCACTTATTTTTTGTATTAGTGGCCTGATAAATGTACATGAAATTTGATTCATACAAGGATATATATATATAGTGGTTTTTCTATCATGGCTTTATTTATGTGTATGTTTTTCACTTTCATGTATGTTCATGCTATGGATGTATGTTTACATTATATGCTAATCATGATTTAATAAACACACTCAATTGTATGTTAATTAAATACAATGATGATCTAATTTCCTTAAAATATGTATTGTGATGTATGGATACATAACATAGTCGGACACACGTATGTATGTTTTATCTCAAACACATGTACATGGTCACGTCATAAACGCACACAAAAAAAAAATCATAATGTGTGGATGAACAATGTCATCATATGTAGTATTACTGCTCTTTAGGGAGAACACCACACATGTGGCACATTAGAGCATTATGTGTAGTATCGAAGATGCATCACATTAGCAGGTTCTTTTAAAGGTGTTCCATCCATAGATGATAATCCATAGGCACCTAAACCATATACAGAAATCACAATGTAAGGGCCTAACCAGTTAAAACTAAATTTCCCTTTCTTATCAGGCGACACATTTACATTTGGTTGGTTTTCACAGAGAACCAAGTCTCCTAGCTTAAAGGTTCTAGGAAGCACATTTTGATTATATTGTCTTGATAATGATCATTGATAAGTTGTAAGATGATCGAGGTCCTGTAAATGGTGCTTGTCGAGCATCTCTAGCTGATGCAAGTGGTTAATTTAGTAGGTTTCATTATCAATTAACCCTTTAAGGGAAACCCATTAGGACAAAATTTCCAACTCCAAAGGCATGATAGCTTTGGCATCATACACGAGGTTGTAAGGCATTATTCCTGTCACCATAAGGAAACTTGTGTGATAGGCCCACAAAGTGTATGTTAATTGAGCATGTCAATCCTTACCGTGTGTATTAACTATTTTACAAAGAATGCGTTTGAGAGTCTTGTTAAACGCTTTTATTTGACCATTGGATTGGGGACAATACGATGTAGAAAACCTACGTTGAATATGAAATTTCTCTAATAATTGCTTCACTTCCTTGTTCTTGAATGGTGTACCATTATCAGAAACAAGTGTAGCAAGTAGTCCAAAATGAGAAATGATGTTGTTCATGAGAAAACTACAGATAGTTTCAGCATTCATGGATCGGAGTGGAATAGCTTCAACCCATTTTTTGAAATAATTCATAGCGGTAATAATAAACGTATGTCCCTTGGAAGAAGGTGGTGATATTTTCTCGATGATATCCAACCCCCATTTTGTAAAGGGCCAATGAGAGGTTTGGTTTTGTAACTCCTGAGTAGGAGCATGGATAAGACGGTTGTGCTATTGACATTGAAGGCACTTTCTAACAAAATCAAAGGAATCTTGTTCCATCATTTGCCAATAGTACCCCATGTGTATCAGTCTTCTTGCCAGGGACTTACCATTGAAATTTCCATCCCCAAGGCCTGAATGGGCTTCCTTAAGGGCAAGGGGTATTTTCTCCTTAGTGAGACACCTGAGAAGCAAGCCATTGTAGGCCTTTTGATAGAGAACATCAGATAAGATGACATAACGTGCTAAGAATTTTTGTATACGAGTGTGATCATTTTATGTCGCATCATCAAGAGAGTTTCTAGTCTCTAACTAACTATAGATACTAGAGAACCATTCTCCCGAGTTTGCATGAAAATATACTAGAGACTCAAGTTAGGGTTGATCGAAAATCACCGGGGTTCACACAACCTAAACCATGAAGTGTTATTCTTTCACATCCTCTTCTAAAGGTACCAAGGAAGCAACGCTAGACATGGCATCTGTATGTCTATTTTCTCTCCTAGGGACACTGTCTATTGTGAAAGAGGAAAAATAATTGAGCAAAGACAAAGAAAGGTCTCAGTATCAGGACAACTTACTTTGTTTACCTTGCTAAGTTCTCATAATTTTATTTACAATAAGCTTAGGATCTCCTAGTAAGATGTTTAATTTTTAGTACAATCACGGCATGCAAGCCAGCAATAAGAGCTTCAAACTCGGCGATATTATTAGTACAAGGAAAATCTAATCAAAAGGATAGAGGGACTGGTTTTCCTTTGGGGGATATCAGGACCACACCCGCTCCATAACCAACCTGACACCTCGATCCATCGAAGTACATCTTCCATTCGAGATCGTGGTTAATTGTGGAAATATTCTCATCGAGGAACAAATCCAACCCAGGGAAGGAGCGATATGAGGGAGTGCCTGCTAATTGATCGACAACCGCTTGACCCTTTATTGATTTCTAAGTAACGAATTTTCTATCGAACTCGGAAAGCAACATGACCCACTTCACTAATCTCCTGGAAAGGTCGGCGCTAGAGAACAAATTCCTTAAAGATTTGTTTTTACCATAACGTGTGTTTCAACATGGAGAAGGTAGTGCCTCAACTTCTGCATAGAAAATACAAGAGTAGGGCATTGTTACTCCATGGAAGAATAACGAGTTTCATAATCGACTAAGATGTGACTGATGTAGTAGACCACTCTCTCTTCCTTTCTTATCATATTGAGCTAGCAAAGTTTCCAAAGTGTATGGTGCCATAGCAAGGTAAAGCAGGAAGGGCCTTGTTGTACATGTTTTGCACACACGCCCTACCATGGGCAAGGACCCCCTCTTTTTGCTCCCGATGAGCTGCTTTTCTACCGTCTCATTTTGTATGCCCCTTTCTTGGAGCCTAAAGTACTCATGTTCCATCAGACGATCAAATTCACCTACTTGAGTTTCACTAAGTCTTTTGCTTTCGCAGAAGTGCCCTTGCAGGTTTCCCTTTTCTCTTTGCCCCGACATCCTCCAGGCCTCATTCTTGCTCGCTCAATTCGCTTTTTCCTTCATTTTTGACTTAGGGGACAAGTTTCCCATGGATTTGAGATGTTTTTGTGGTTTCTAAGTGAGCTGCTAGGGTTTCATTAAGTTTCGGGAAGTTACAAAATTTTCATTTCAGAACTCCACCCATCCGCGATCGTTTACAGAATTTCGTCTCTCCTTTGTCATTTTTCCTTCTATTTGCCCCCGATATTTTGGCTCCCGAAACCCAACCCCTCCATGGTCGTTTCTGAAACTCCACCCCTCTATGGACATTTTCAGAATTTTTTCCCTCCTTTGTCATTTTTCCTTTAGTCCACTTCCGACGTTTTGGCTCTTGGAACCTGACCCCTTTGTGGCCATTTCTGAAACTCCACCCCTTTGTGGCCATTTCTAGAACTCTGTCCCTCCTTTGTCATTTTACCTTTCATCCACCCATCGGCATTCCGGTTCCCGGAACCCAACCCATTCGTGGCTGTTTTCGGAACTCCAACCCTCCATGGCCATTTTCGAAACTCCACCCCTCCGTGGCCATTTTTAGAACTCCATCCCTCCTTTATCATTTTTCTTTTCATCTGCCCCCAGCATTCTGGCTTCCGTAACCTAGCCCCTCCATGTTCATTTTCAAAACTCCATCCCTCCATGGCCATTTTCAAAACTTTGTCCCTCCTTTTCCATTTTTCCTTTTCATCTACCCCCATCGTTTCGGCTCCCAAAACCTGGCCCCTCCATGGTTGTTTTCCCTTCCATCCACCCTTAGTGTTTCGGCTCCCAGAACATGGCCCCTCTGTGGCCATTTCAAAAACTCCACCCCTCTATGGCCATTTCCAGAACTTCATCCCTCCTTTGTTGTTTTGCCTTCTGTCTGCCCTCGACATTCTGGCTCTTAGAACCCAGCCCCTCCATGGTCATTTCTTAAACTCCAACCCTCCGTGGCCATTTCTAGAACTCCCTTTGTGGCCATCTAGAACTTTCCTTTTGGGTCGCCATCCCTTCGTAATTGTTTTGCCTCTCATCCGCCATCTTCCTTCCGTTTTTCGTTTGCCATTGCCCATCACCTGTCGTTCGTCATCTTTCCGCCCTATGGCACCTGCACCCTGGAGCATGCATTAATGTTTATGGTCCAAATGAGCTCCAAATATGAATATTATGATATTTTGATGGTGCATGAATGGATCTAACAAGGAGTTTGCAGGATTTGACTAACATTTGCCTTGATTTATGTATGAAGGCACTTACAAAACTTCATGTATGCAAGTTTCAAGAAGCCTATCGTGGGTCCGTTAGGGAGGCCCATTGAGAAATTTGAACAAAGAAAAGTACCCATTCATAGCTCTTGTCACCATGCATTTTATATCCATCTTTCTTCGTAGCACCCATCAACAAAGTTGGTATCAGAAGAAGGCTTGTGCCAAGGAAGTCAATGACAAAATGCAAGAGGTGGCCTTGAAGATGCATAAGCGAGTTGTCCTACTTTACACCAGATGATGGTTATCTTTAAGGGGTTGTTCGCCCGAATTGGAGGCGACCAATCCATTGATGCTAGTGGTCGACGGGCTCGTTTGATCCAATCAAGAATGTTGCAAGTCCATCAAGCAAAGGGCAGCTTTCAAGAAGTTTTAGCTACAACAAAAGGGAAATCGGCAAGAGGATAAAATTGCTATAGTGACTAGCCACTATAAGACAAAATAGGGAAAAGACAAAAGATGTATTTTAAATTACTAAATATTATGGGGTAGGTGAACCCCTAGTGCAATCAAATTTGGGCCACATAATGTAATTCAATCCTAGCCATTCATTCAAGCTTTGGAAAACTATAAATAGGGGTCTCCCACTCATTTGTACATTGTTTGAGAGCTGGTGTAAAATCATTCTGCAGCAATAGAAAGCAACATTGTATGATTTATGGGTGTTTCCTTTTGAGCTTTCTCATTACGCGTGCATGGTTCTACTTCCCTTGTTAGTTTAGTTATTAGTTTCTTGAAGGGAAGTGATGATGGTGTTTGTTGTTATAGTATTTGATGAATTTCTAGCTCATGCTTTTTTTGGTTTGTTGATGATGAATCACTTTGTAAAGCTAGTTTGAGCTTCTTTACTTTACTGTTGCAACTTAGTTCACTTGCATGCTCATGATGTTTCTATGCAAATTGAAAATCTATAGTCGTTAGAAGATTCCACTAATTTTGTGTAATTGTAGGTTCCTCTTGGCCAAGAAAAACTCAGTTTAGGGAGTTTTTCTATTGTAGCATCCTTCATGATCACTATTGATTCGTAGTTTCAGGTCTAGAAACTTAGTCTCTTCCCTACTCTTTTTTCTTTTTTTAATAAGTAACCTTAGGCAAGGTTCATTGCACATTGTAAAACTAAATCTAATGATAAAATGGAGTTCAAGACTGTTGTTTGAACCTACAGCAAATGCACAACAACTCTCACATCTTAAAAAATCCATTCGTAGATCCAACTTTCCCACTTTGTAACTCATCTATAAGATCGCCTTCTGATTCCAACAAATCACATAAATCAACTAAGATATTCCAAGCACTATCAAGACCTGACATTAGAGACCTTGGGATAGTGTTTTGCAATTTGATTGTGGAAAATTGTATTTCAAGAGAGGTGATGCACCTATGCATTACCTGTGTTGAGGAGTACATAAAAAACACATCAACAGAACTGACACTAGAAGGAGGGCATGACATGTTGAGGCTACAAAGCTGAAAGTTGGTCCAAGTTGAAAAGAACACTTTCAAAGAAGAAATCTGACGTAAGGAGATCTCTTTTAATGTTGAAACTTAAAATCAAAAAAAAATTAAAGCAAACAAAGTTGAGCTGAGATGGAGCAGCATTTACAAATCAACATCACTCGGCTACATGCAGATTTGAACTGGAGATTGAAGAGACCATTGCAGAAATTTGCATTGGTAAATAAGTGTAGGATCCATTGCACTTGTGGCCATAGTGAATTGGAGTGTCTAGCATTCTTGGACAAAGTTGAAAGGGTCTTGTAGGGAGAAATTCCCTTTTGGGAAATCTATCATCTTTTAGCCCCTGTAGACCCGGAGGAAGAATTGACAACCATGGCAGCCAAGGCATTTGAAGAGCTAATCCAAGAATGTTTGGGTAGAAAATATAGACCAAGATTGGATGAATTACTAATTTCAAGATGGTGTAGATTTCACAATGCACCACATAAAGAATTTACTTGTCCATCGTTTGCAAATATCATCACCCAAGTCAAGGGAAGTTTGAATAAGTTGGAGGAGCCAACTGTCAAGGAGGATGAGTCATCCCATGAGGTAGAGAAGCTATTAGCATCTGGAGGACAACACCTTCAAGTTGAACCAAGAAGCTTCACAAAAATAGATGTTGGGACAGCAAGCACTGAAGTTGATAATCAAGAAGGAGAAGTTGATTTCCTTGGGACAACAAACAGCTTTGGTGAAGGTTCACTAAGAATGGAGTTGAAAAGCCTCTCCTTCACTAGTAAGGGGTAGTCCTCCACTGAGGAAGAGGAGCCATTGGCAGTCGAGGATGGTTCAACAAAGTTTGCAGTAGCTCATGAGGATGTTGAAAATCATAAAGAGGAAAATCAACAAGGGGAAAGGATGACAACCTTGCTAAAACTGAAAATGATGACGAAGGCATAAGTGAAATTAGACTGGAAGACCTCTCCTTCATTAATTACAGTGATCGAGAATCTGAAAATGAAAGTTTGGAGGAGTGGGAACAACCACTCACCACAGTTGTTTACCATCAAGCTTCTTTTTCAATTGATGATGAGGACCCAATAGTGGAAAGATGTGACCAACTCGTCTCCAGATTAGCAAAGGATTGGTCAGAGCTAAAATACCAAGTGGATTTGGAGGACTTCCAAATTGGTGCAGACTTTATGATCCATCGCACTTGAAGTTCACATGCGGACTGTGCCAAGAAGCCATCAATTGATTTCAAAGAACAAGCAAGGAAGCCAAGCACACCACTTCATGTAGTTGCTTCAAGGATGGAATGTGAGGATCAAGAGCCCAAGCCAAGTGACAACCTATCTAAAGGTAGTCCTCAAGTGGATGTTGGGACAACAATAGAAGAAGGATGACAATATAGTCTCAAGCTTCCAAGCGATGAAGTAGAACAAACAGGAATGTTGTCCACCATTTATCGATAATTTCTTCATCTTGAGGAGCATTTGTGCACCATGGATGATGGCCTTTATGGTGAGTCTTTGGAGGAAAATCACATAGTGGATTTTGGTCCCCTTGATGAGATGTCATCAATTTACAACTTCTTTCCGTTAGGAGTTGTATTGTGGAGGTATGTTCATGCTAAGGGAGTTCACATCCCAAAAGATGGTAGCGATGAATACATACTCCTTGAGCCTATGAACAGTGATGCACTAGAGTTTTCGGATTAGGAAAGGGGTTCCTTCTCCATCTATAGTGATAGTGAGCAAGGGGAAATGAGTGAACGTCATGATGAGATACATGAACAAAAAATAGAAGAAGACAAAGGTGGGGGTGTTGAGATAGCTGCCAATAGAGATGAAGCACCCGATCGACTACAAGATGCAACTTGAAGTCCTTTTGCCATGATCATTGTTGATCCTCCTTCATATTCAGATGACTACAATAGGACAAATTCATGCATGTCATTGTCCCATGACATTGAACACCACATAAATAAGGACAACACTTGGGAAAGGAAGTGGGATAGCATGTTGCCTTTTGAGGATAGCATTCAAGTGGACACTAGGTTTGGAGAAGATCAACGAGATGAAGTCTATTGTCTCGAAGAACAGTTGAGAGGGATTATCGATCCAATGCAAGACATGGAAGAAGTGTTTTTTGCCCAGTTCTCCCTACCATATCCAGGTTTGATGCCTGAAATGTTGCATCCTTCACCATGCCTACCCAAGGTTGTTGATGCAGTGCTCACTCTCAACTGTCAAACATTGCCACAATTGCACAACGAAATCTAGGTTCTATCCTTCCTTGCTCTTGTTAATTTTCATAGTTGCACTTATCATTTTGATTATGGGAATGAGGGGAGACAAACATGTTTATGGATTAACCATGGGTTTAGCGAGCCTCCTCAATTTTTAATTTTCCCTGACCGGGTGACTAAATTTGAGTGTTGCAACGTTGAATTTCTTTTTATAGAATATAAAGATAAATTTGCATGGTTAAGAATGATAATGATTACCTGTTTGCTTGTGCATGCACTGCGAAATCCAATGAGAATTGATGTCAGTTCACCTTGCCTGAACATAGTGCTTTGTAAATATCTCTTTGTACATAGCTCATTTTTTAGTAGTGTAGGTTTTTTGTAAATACTCTTGCTTTCTTGGTTTCCTTAGGTTAATTGGTTTGTTGTAGGTTGCTTGCTTTAGAGTAGTTTCTTCGTTGTTTTCTTTCATTGTCCCCCTTTGGTTAGTTTTGGTTGTTCACTTTCTGTTCATTTTTCTTTCATTTTTGTTGTTGCTTTGCCAAGGGGCCCTCTACTTCTAGCTGGGTGCATCTATGTGCACAATAACCATCTTTATTGTTTGGGGTTGTTCTATGTATTTATTTGTCAAACTCTAATCAATTTTTCAAAGTGGATGGTGAGAATCTTCTGTTAGTGGCAAGTTACCTGGGTGTTTGATTCAAAGAGGATAAGTCATTGGTTGGTCTAATTCTAATGTATTATGGAATCTTATATCTCTCACATATTTTAAGTATTTGGAGGTCATTTTAGGTCCTTTGTGAAGTCTAATTAAGTGAAAAATCTAAAATTCGGCTTCAGCACCACTATGATTCTTAGTCCGAAGCGTGAGCTTAAAAGCTTGCGAGTTGAAATAAAAAGAATTGAATTATTGAAAAATCAAAAGAAAAGAAATTCGGCTTTTCAAGGGTATCTGAGCAACTCTATTGGGGCTATGGACGTCCGACCGGCAGTAGAGAAATGTTTGGGAGAATCACAGCGACAACCTCATCGGGGCTATGGACGCCTAACTGGCAGCAAGGCAATGTCCTGGATGCTTTTGGAGTTAGAATAAACTATGTAGCTTAACTTGACGGAGCTTAGGTTCTTGCAGCAACTGAAGGATGGGAATTAACACAACTACACACACTTGGATTTTTAGCATATTGAAGGTTAGATTAACTAGTCATTTTGATCTTTGGTTGAGCATTTGGCTTGTTTTCCCTAGCATGAGGATCGGAACCAGAGATTTTGGATTCGTGATTCCAGTTTTTCATCAAATGCTCTAGAGCATTTCCCCAAAAAGTTGCTATTTGTTGTGCATGTTTTGCACACATGCCCCGTCATGGGTAGGGACCACCTCTTTTCACTCCCGACGGGCTGCTTTTCTCCCGTCTCATTTTGTGTGCCCCTTTCTTGGAGCCTAAATTGGTCATGTTCCATCAAACAATCAAATTCCCCTAACCAAATTCACCTACCTGAGTTTCGCTAAGTCTTTTTTCTTTCACGGAAGTGCCCCTGCAGGTTTCCCTTCGCTCATTGCCTCGACATCCTCCAGGCCTCATCCTTGCTCGCTCAATTCGCTTTTTTCCTTCATTTTTTACTTAGGGGACAAGTTTCCCATGGATTTGGGATGTGTTTGTGGTACCTAAGTGAACTTCTAGTGTTTCATTAAGTTTCAAGAAGTTGTAGAATTTTCATTCTGGAACTCCACCCCTCTGTGGTCATTTTCGGAACTTCGTCCCTCCTTTTTTTTTTTGTCTTCCCTTCGCCCCTGGCTTTCTAACTCCCGAAACCCAGCCCCTCCATGGTCATTTCTGAAACTCCACCCCTTCATGGTAATTTCTAAAAATTCATCCCTCCTTTGTCATTTTTCCTTTCATCCACCCCTGGCATTCCAGCTCCCGAAACCCAACCCCTTTGTGGTTGTTTCCGGAACTCCACCCCTTTGTGGTTGTTTCCAAAACTTTGTCCCTCCTTTGTCAATTTACCTTTCATCCGCCCCTGGCATTCCGGCTCCCATAACTTGGCCCCTCTATGGCCATTTCCAAAACTCCACCCCTTTGTGGTCGTTTCTGGAACTTCATCCCTCCTTTGTCATTTTACCTTTCATCTGCCACTAGCATTCTGACTCCTAGAACCTGGCCCTTTCGTGGTCATTTTTCCTTCCATCCACCCCTGATGTTCTGGCTCTTGGAACCTAGCCCCTTTATGGCCATTTCTGCAGCTCCACCCCTCCATGGCAATTTCTAGAACTCCAACCCTCCTTTTTCATTTTGCCTTCCATCTGCCCCCGACGTTCCGACTCCCAGAACCCGACCCCTCTGTAGTCATTTCTAGAACTCCACCCCTTTGTGGTCATTTCCAGAACTTTGTCCCTCCTTTGTCATCTTGCCTTTCGTCTACCCCTGGCATTTTGACTCCCGGAACCTGGCCCCTTTGTGGCCGTCTGGAACTTTCCTTTTGGGTCGCCATCCCTCGATTGTTTTGCCTCTCGTCCATCATCCGCCTTCCCTCTGTCATCCACCATCTCCCGTCGTTCATCATCTTTTTTCCCCATGGCACCCGCACTCTGGAGCATGCATTAATGTTTATGGTCTAAATGAGCTCCAAATATGAATATTATGATCTTTTGATGATGCATGAATGGATATAACAAGGAGTTTTCAGGATTTGACTAACATTTGCCTTGATTTATGTATGAAGGCACTTACGACAATTCATGTATGTAGGTTTCAAGAAGCCTACTGCGGGTCCATCAGGGAGACCCATTGAGAAATTTGAATAAAGAAAAGCACATAGCTCCTGTCACCATTCATTTTATATCCATCTTTCTTCGTAGCACCCATCAACAGAGTTGGTATCAGAAGAAGGCATGTGCCAAGGAAGTCAATGACAAAATGCAAGGGGATGGCCTTGAAGATGCATAAGGGAGCTATCCTACTTTTCACCAAATGATTGTGATCTTTAAGGGGTTGTCCGCCCAAATCAGAGGCAAGCAATCCATTGATGTCAGTCCTCAATGGGCCCATTTGATCCAATGAAGAATGTTGCAAGTCCATCAAGCAAAAGGCATCTTTCAAGCAGTTTCAACTACATCAAAAGGGAAATCAGCAAGAGGATAAAATTGCTACAATGACTGGCCACTACGAGAAAAAATAGGGAAAAGACAAAAGATGTATTTTAAATTGTTGAATATTATGGGGTAGGTGAAGCCCTAGTGCAATCAAATATGGGCCACACAATATAATTCAATCCTAGCCATTCATTTGGGCTTTGGAAAACTATAAATAGGGGTCTCCCCCTCATTTGTAAATGGTTGGAGAGCTAGTGTAAAATCATTATGCAGTAATAGAAAGAAACATTGTATGATTTATGGGTGTTTCCTTTTGAGCTGGCTCATTATGTATCCATGGTTCTACTTCCCTTCTTAGTTTAGTTGTTAGTTTATTTGTTAGTTATTTGATGATGGTGTTTGCTGTTATAGTATTTGATGAATTTCCAACTCATGTTTTTTTTGGTTTGTTGATGATGAATCACTTTATAAAGCTAGTCTGAGCTTCTTTACTTTATTGTTGTAACTTAGTTCACTTGCATGTTCATGATGTGTGTATGCAAACTGAAAATCTGTAGTCCTTAGAAGATTGCACTAATTTTGTGTAATTGTAGGTTCCTCTTGGCCAAGAAAAACTCAGTTTAGGGAGTCTTTCTACTGTAGCAGCCTCCATGATCACTATTCATTCGTAGTTTTAGGTCTAGGAACTTAGTCTCTTCCCTACTCTTTTTCCTCTTTTTTTAATAAGTAACCTTAGGCAAGGTTCATTGCATATTGTAAAGCTAAATCCAATGATAAAATGGAGTTCAATACTACTGTTTGAACCTACAACAAATGCACAACAACTCTCTCATCTTAAAAAATCCATTTGTAGATCCAAATTTCCCACTTTGTAACTCATTCGTAAGACCGCCTTGTGATTCCAGCAAATCACATAAATCAACTAAGATATTCCAAGCACTGTTAAGACCTAACATTAGAGACCTTGGGATAGTGTTCTATAATTTTATTATGGAATAAGGTCTTTCAAGAGAGGTGATGCACCTATGCATTACCTATGTTGAGAAGTGCATAAAAAACACATCAATAGACCTATCTTGCATAGTCGACATCAATATGGGAGGATTGGCCAAATAAGCTTTGATTGATTCAAAGGATTTCTGATGCTCCTCATCCCATATAAACCGAACATCCTTTTTTAATAGGCGAGCGAAAGGAAGGGTACAAACAACCAATTGGGATATAAATCTATGGATTGCTTGAATCTTCCCTTGTAGACTTTGCAATTCAATAATATTCCTTGGTGGAGGCATATTAACAATAGCATCAATTTTATTTGTGTCGACCTCGATTCCACAGTGAGAGATAATGAACCGCAAAAGCTTGCCAATATCTATGCCAAAGATGCACTTATGGGGATTGAGTCTCATCTTATAGAGGTGAATTCTTTCGAAGATAAGGTGAAGATTCTTCACATGATCTTGACAAGTTACTGAGTTCACCAAGATATCGATGAAATATCGGGGCCATTACCCATTGGTAAGTCACTCTTGCATTTTTTAAACCAAAGGGCATAACCACATAGTAGAAAGTCCCCCAAGGGGTAGTGAACGCTATCTTACACTGATCATCTAGGTTAATACAGATCTGATTATAATGCTAGAAGCCATCCATAAAAGATAATAATGCATGGACTGCAGTCAAGTCCATAATCATATCTATATTAGGTAACGAAAAGTAATCTTTAAGAGAAGCCTTATTAAGGTCTCGAAATTCAATGCATATGTGAATATGTTCATTAGGCTTACTAATGGAAACTATATTCAAATCCGAGGGGAATCGTCAATTGGATGGATAAAACCCACTTCCAATAGTTTTTCTATCTTAGTCTTGACCATCAAAGCCACCATGGGATTAATCTTTCAAATTTTCTACTTAACCGGCTTGGCGTCGGGTCATAAGATGATATTGTGGACCACTACAAACTCATCAATAATAGGAATATCCTCATACATCCAAGTGAATATATCAGGGTGAGAATGTAAGATTTTGGAGTGTTCATCTGCTTCTTTGGAAGAGAGACACTTCCCAATCTTGATTAATTTTTTTGAAGATTTAGGATCCATAAGAAATTCAACAGTATCTCCTTTAAGGAGAGGATTGTGGTCTTCAGGATGGGATATCAAAACATCATTGGTGATGTTAGATAGAGGGTCTTCTTCATCGATACTCAAAACAAATTCTCTAAAGTATGCTTGTTTATGCAAGCGATACGAGAATCATTTCTTGTGATGATAGGGAGGCAACGGGGAATAAGCACCTAGAAATTCCCCTGGTGCTTCATCTGAAGAGAAGAAATCCAAAGGGACTTTCTCGGTCTGCCCCTTTTCTCCTACCAACTCAAGGTAATCAATTTCAATGGCTCGACTGAAATCATATTAACACTCCACCAAGGTTGTTGTTTAGACTACTCAACAGAACATACCAAACCTAGATAGCATTGTCGTGGCTTAAACTAGATAGGGAATTTGATTCCTTGCTCGATATGCCCCAAGACTTTCTGTCCATAACCATATTGAGAAGTGAGTTCATATCCAAACCCATAACAATTTTGTAGAATCTCAAGTGGTGGTGGCTCTACGTAGAGTGCTTCATTCCACCAATGGATGTTGAATGTCTCTACAGGAGCGTTCACACCTTCTTTACTTGGTTTGAAAACATTAAAAGCCTTTGCAGGAGTAGGGATACTCTCTTGGGTTGGGGAAGGAGCGGTTTCCTAGACAGGATCACACTTCTCTTCCCTAATAGGAGTGTCACCCACCTTTTCGTGAGCAAAACATGGAAATTATATACTATAGGGGTTTGACTTGTATTCTACTATGAAGAACTCAAAAAAATTCAATGAACCCCAATCATCACCAAGGAAAGAATTTGATAGCAAAGACGAAGGGGAAGGCAGGGGAGACTTAGGATCTTCTGCTTTAGGAGGTTCATCTTTGTTGATACTCACTCAAGAAACAACCTCCACAATGGGTATTGATGAAGAACATGCCATACCATCAACGGTTAAGGATGGAATACAATTTTTGAGAGTTGATAAAATTGAAGCACGACCGATAACTGCTAGCAAACAAAGGTGCACAGCTTCAAGATCTACTTTAACCATAACCACCTGATTGTTAGTGACAAACTTCAAAGAATGATGTAAAGTAGAGGTCACTGCACCCATAGCATGAACCCAAGGTCTCCCTAAGAGAAGATTATATGGTAACGGTCCAAGCATGATATAAACCAGTGAAGGAAAGGTAACAGGGCCTAGCTACAAAGGTAGTATTACCGTACCTAGAGCTTGACGACCAACATTATCGAACCCATGAATATACAAGGAAGAAGTTGCTAAAGAAGATGAATCAACTTTAGTTTTAGGCAATAGGTCCATACCACAAACATTGAGATCTAAACTAGTTTCAATGAGAATACACCTAATACTGATGTTATTAACATTAATTATAATCATCAAGTGATTGGCCTCCTCCTGCACATCCAGAGGTGGGAGTTCTTGCAGGTGGAACGTAATATTTGGTGAATCCGCTCGAATATGTGCCAGCAACGCATTAACATTTATAGGCCTAGTGGAGGAAAGCAAGAGAATATTTTGCAAGGCTTCCTACAACATATCCTGATAAACTGGAGCGGTCTGAAGCAAGTCCCAAAGTGAGATCTTGGCTGAAGTAACCTGAAGTTGCTCAATAAGATCATAATCACCCGGTACTTTGATCGCGGGTTTAGGAGCTGGAGGAAGGTTAGGTTGAGACGGTGGAAAATAACTAGGAAATTGAATTAGTTGTGATGTAGGAACAAAATTCTGTTGATCCAAGTTCTATTTATTTCTCCTTGTATTGTATGTATGCCCAATAGCATTATAAGAAGTAGAGTCACTAGCTTTCACGAATCTTGAATATAAGTTCGATGAATCACTACAACATGAAATCTCATAGACAAAATAGTCCTCCCTAGCGGATGTTTCAGTCGGGGTCACATAAATGATGGGTTTCTTAGGGCTTGGAGGAACCACATAAACCATGACTACATTTACTGACTCCTCAACTTGTAAGGAGAGAGTTTGTTCAGAAGATTTACAAATAGGGAAGATTACTTCTAGGAAATTGTCTAGAGCATCTTCTAACATATCGAAATATTTTTCAGAAAAGGGATCATCATAATCATGTGACATTACAAAAATGAATTTGATGCATTCACATAAGGTTCACCAAAATGCGATATAAGAGGGATTCACTACACATAGGTCTCTTTATTCTCAAGAAGATCACTAGGGAACAAACTTCCCTTATACACCTCAGCTAGAACGAATTGATGAAACTATAAAGAAATACACCAAAGCCACCCCAGACCAAGAGAGAGAAAAACTCTAAGATCTTTGCCTCTGATGAAGGAACTATCGTCCAAAGGACATTAGCATGATTTTAAGATGCCAACGTGGTGCGCTATCGTCTAAAAGACACACTGGCATCCTAAGCTATGAGGAGCTCAGTAACTCAAGCAGGCAAAACTAAATCTCACCTCCAAACCTGGTTCAAGGTGTGCTAGATCAAATAACTAGATAGGAAGGTAGATTCTAGGAAAAACACAAAGGGACTTGAAGAAAGATTAGCTTTTACTGAGCAATCAGATCTTTTCTCCCAGCTTCACTCCACAACCTGCACACAAAAGATCAAGGGGAAAAGGTCGGGGCTGTATAGGGGTTTGCCTTAGTCAGACCCTCGTTTTGGTGTTCCCACCTTCATGGAAAACTAGGTTTGGAAAGGATTGTAAACAAAGTACGTGGTGAAAGAAAAACCCGCTTTGGAGTAGAACCCGCACCACAAAGTAGTAAATGAACAAATAGGAAGAGTGAGAGAGAGAGTGTTACCCACGAGTCAAGACCCTCTCTGGAGCACACAGAAGCACCACTAAGTTCTTGCTTAAGAGTTGTATTTGTTGGAGGGACCTTAGTCTGGCATGGCTCTGCTTGTAAGATTGTTTCTATCCAAGGATGAAAGTAACCCAAGACTAGAGCAAGTAGTATTAGTGCTAGAATCAATGATTCCAATCCCAAATGAGAGCCAAAAAGGGGTTTTTCATGCATGCAAGGGAAAAAAAAGATTCGTTACATCTAAGACCTAACCGCTAGGACACGTGTCACAAGGGTTAGGATTCCAGATTCTCTGTTTCAAATTGAGAAAACTTCCAGGATGCTAGCCCGTCATGCGGACGTTCACGCGTTGCATAGGCGTCCAAAGCCTAGATTTTTGGGAAACATGTCCTCAGGTTTCTATCGCTCTACCACAAGTCCACCTATAGTCAAATTCATGAAATTATGAGTTATGGTATCTTTTCATTATTGTTCTAAGTTGTCATAAATGCTAGGCAAGATGCAAAAATGTGGAATTGCCCCTAGGTGTAATTCTACGACATTACAATATGATACAATAAAGTTAAATGTATCTATGATTTTTGAATGCATATGAAAATTAGTATAGGTGAATGTTAATTATAGTTAATCAACAAGAAGAGTAATTGTGATTATAGAGTGATGGAAAGATGGCTCGTGCAAACTAAACTGAACGTCGACATGCAACTGTGTGAAAAGGATTAGAAATTATGGTAATTCAATGAGAAGTACTATAGGTAGACATGCTAGAAAAATTAACTCTATGAGTGTGGCATGTGTCTGAGCATTGTGAGTGTGGAATGGAAGGCTACAAAAAGTATGAATTATGAATGATAAAATGGGTTGTTGAATGGAACACGTGTTTGAGGAAAGAGGTTGTATGGTAGTATGAAATGTGTCTAATAGTGGCTATGGGTATGATGAAAGTGATGTGGATGTAAATTCTACATGTAGTATGAATAATAGCTCCTGCATTAGTAATTTGGCTTGGTTTGTCGCTATAGGTCTCGTGAACTATTTCTACCTGTGCATGTGTGTGTATTTGTAAGGTTTTAGTGAGTAATTATACCTAATTAATATTAGTAGTTGAGTTGGCTAGCTCGTCTACAGATATATCACTTAACATGTTATCCTCATCTACAAGTTTAGCTTGTAAGTTTAACTTGTATTGTTGTTGTAGAGTCCGTAAGAATTATTCCTTTTGTAATGGCTTCATATAAAACTTGAGTCTTTGGCCATTAAAGAGTAGGGAGAATCTTACTCAATCAATTGTAGTGAGCTAAACCGCTCCATTTTGGAAAAAATTATTGATTTCATATGGTCCAAGCCAATGTTTTTGTAACTTACCATTATGTTCCTTGAACCTAGAGTCATATAGTAGCACTCAATCACCTATATTGAATTATTTTGTTTTAATGAACTAGTTGTACCACTTTATCCTTTACTTTTGAACAATTTATGTATGTTGTATGGCCTTCATTTTGATCTCATCTAAATAATTCAAGGTGTGCAATCATTCCTTCTGAGATACAAATATGTTTTTTGGTTGTTTTAAGAACCACTCAAATCTCGCCAAGTACCTATGAACTTTCCAAACTCAATTCTTGAATACTTGAGAGATAATTGGCCAATGAACAAGATGAAGATTCGATGCTTCTTCTCCTGCACTTTGGGCTCTACAAAACTTGGGAGGGTGATCCCATAATGTATATCTTGTGTCCCTATTAATCAAATCATATCATACGTTGCATGACAAAGTAGATGTATTGCCACCAAAGGCTAAAAAGATAAAATCCTTCAAGAAATAGGCAATTCCTTAGAAGAATCAAATACTAAAAGCCAAAAATACCATACAATACTAAACCATTACAAAGGTAAGTGGATTAAAATGTTTTTATAAATGGTGTTCTCAAATCAAAGACTAGAACTACAAGAAATGTGCTCAAACCTTCAGACTAGTGCCTTATCTCATGGAAAGGAGTCAAAACAAAGCAAACTGAACTCTAAGGTGAATTTAATCATAGACATCCTTGATCTTAGTGAAGTTGCATTACGATTCACGTATTAATACATATGACCCATGACTACTTAGAAGATCCACCTAATATTTACGTAAATCTATGCTTTAATCAACGTATTCTAACTGGTTCATTAAACTAGAATCATAATCAAAATATATTTCACTACGAGAGATAATGAAAATCAATGAAATGATCTTTTATCGTATTCTCATTAATAACTCACGTAAAATGCAACAATGGAGAGACAATGGAATCAAAAGATTAGCATATTTTCTTCAGACATTCCTGGAAAACATACAATTAACAAAGTAAATTGTCTTAACTCATAACCTAAGACCTCGACTTAAAACATCATATCTTTGTGCTTCTCATTTGCATAAATCTAATCTAGAAGTCAACAAAAGACCTGCACATATAACCATGAATTCCCCTTTTATAGAAACAAGGGAGTAAAATAAGCTTCAGGCCAACATGTACACATGTCTCATTTCTATTGGACCGAGCCTATAGCACATATTCCCTTTGCAATTATATTTACATTTTCAAATGGAGGGAATATACGTGAGACAAAATATTCATTCACAGTAGCAAATATAACCACCTTCCAAAAGAAACCTTGTAGTATAATGATAACCTTCATACTGTTGTAACCTCTTTTGTCTTTCAAAGCATCTAAAGGAGAGAAAGTGAGTCATCATCTCGACCAGCAACATCATTAATCCAGGTCAACACCAGTCAACACTTGATTGTTGCATCTTGAGTTGAGGAGAAATATATCTTTATACATCGTAACTTATAAGGCTAGATCTGTACTATACTTGACCAGGTATATGTATTCTCCTTGTCTGCATTCACAGTTCCAAATCATCAATGAAAATCTTCATCCATAATTCATATTCAGTGTTTGAATGCCAATTGAATCTAATAATCTGATCCATATTTTTTCTATATGGGACATATTTTATCATCATAGAAGTAGCCTCTTTATATAAATCCTAGAAGATGTTGATGATGAAGGATAACTTCTAAAGAGTATTCTTCAGCATGTCAATATCAATTCTTTCATAAATGTATGATGCTTGAGAAGCAATGGTTGTTTCAATCTGATCCCTCCATGCTTGCAAAGGTTTGACCACATCATGTGTACCATGGATATCAAGCAGTAATGTAGTATCTGCTTCATCAAACTTGGCCTTTAGCTATTTTATTTTTACATCCATAAGGGCAGCATAGCCTTGAAAATTTTGCTCCTTGATTTCACCAACAAATCTATAAGTTGGGACAACATGTGGATATTTATCCTCCTATCTAGCTCCAATTTCCATAAGCTTCAAATTTTCAGCCCTAGTAATCCATTTATCCAACAATGCAGTAGCTAATTCTTTGTCCCTTTCAAACAACCTTATTTCTTGTATTATTGAAGGATAATTTGAATGAATATTATTTAATATATTCTATATTTTCTTATTCGTATGCTTCAAAACTTTGTGAGATAATTTTAGAATTAGTTTCATACATGGTACTTTGAGCTTGTTGAAGCAATCCCACGTATTCTTCAATTTGGAGTAGTAATTCCTCTTTGGTTGGCTCAGTTGATGGGGCTACACCTGATATGCTTGGCTCCTCAACTGCCAATGGCTCTTGGCCCATATTATTAGGCATAATTGACAATGTTTGCTCAGGTGGAGGAGGTGGGGAATGTGTTACAGGAGATGTGGGCGCTGCTTGACCTGAACCAAATGGTCCTTGAGACTTAAGAGTCTCCACATGTTTTAATAATGCTACTTCTACTTCAATCTCAGCAACCCTTTGTTGACTCATGTTGTATTCACCAATCTGCTCATTATGTTTACTCCTATATGTGTCCCTTCCTCTAGTAATGCTCTCCATTGTTTCCTTTGTAAACTTAGCAATATTGACTATCATGTTAGCTGCCTCTAGTGTAGGAGTATCAGCAACCCTCTTTATAATTAGTTGTCCCCTGAAGTCAGTCGGTTCTACTACAATGGTCTTCTTAGATCCAAGAGACAATGACCATATAGCTAAAGCATTCCATTCTTCACTAAAAGTTGACCCTTGAAGTGCCATTTCAGCCTCTTCCTTAGTTTGGAACAAGGGTTTCTTAGCTCTCCTTATTGTATCAAGGACAACAACATTAGCTATATCCCATTCAAACAATAATAAAACACCACTCTTTTGTATGAGTGCCCTGGCCTCATCGGTTCTGATATTCTAAAATTACTTCTTCATTTCGTTTCTTACATTAGCTTGTACAACCTCCTCTGAAAGATCAAGATGTAGAATTCTTTCCTTGGCCACCTTCTAAGTGTACTCCTAAACACTTTCCCTCGACACAAAACCTTTAATTGCCTCAATCTAAATGAATGATTCATCTTCTATGAATTCCTTGCAGGCATGTTGTCTCATATCATCAACATTATTTAGGTCGCTTAAATTTGCCTTATTTTAAACTTAGCAATATTGACTATCATGTTAGCCTCCTCTAGTGCAGGAGTATCAGCAACCCTCTTTATAATAATTTTTCCCCTAAAGTCGGTTGGTTCTGCTACAATGGGCTTCTTAGAGCCAAGAGACAATGACCATATAGCTAAAGCATCCCATTCCTCACTAAAATCTAACCCTTGAAGTGTCATTTTAGCCTCTTCCTTAGTTTGGAACAAGGGTTTCTCAGCTCTCATTATTATATCAAGGAAAAAAACATTAGCTATATCCCATTCACGCAATAATAAAAAATCACTCTTTTGTACGAGTGCCTTGGCCTCATCGGCTGTGATATTCTAAAATTGCTTCTTCATTTTACTTCTTACATTAGCTTGTACAACCTCCTCTGAAAGATCAAGGTGTAGACTTCTTTCCTTGACCACCTTCTAAGTGTACTCCTGAACACTTTCCCTCAACACAAAACCTTTAATGCCTCAGTCTAAATGAATGATTCATCTTCTATGAATTCCTTGCAGGCATGTTGTCTCATATCATCAACATTATTTAGGTCGCTTAAATTTGCCTTATTTAGCCCTAGGTCACTTATTCTACAACTCGATACATGTTCTCTTGGGGGAGAAGGCATCCCCTACTACATATCTTCAGATGCCACTAGAATATCATCCTCATCGGAGTTAGAATAATCAACAACCTTATATACCTCAACTTTTTGCTTCTTGGCTGAGGGTTGACCTGATGGAAGAGGCTCCCTAGGAGGTGAATCAATGTCAACAATGATAGGGTAAGACCACCTAGGAGGTGATGGCATTGATATATGAGGGGAAGCCACCCTTGATTCATCTTATGCAGTAGATGTTCAGAATTTTTGTTGCTTCCTTACCCTCTCCTTCTTTCTAGAATAAATTCTCAATTTTGATTTTGGCTGATAAGAAGGTCTCTCCTCAAGTACCACCGTGGGATCCTGCTCTACTGCCATTGATTTTCCTTTATTTGCAACTACATGCTTTGCCCTCAAGATACCCACTATGTCCTCAAAATTTTGAAGAACATGCGTAGCTCTATTGAATTCACCCACAATTTTGGGCATAGGATCATACTTAGGATCTCTCCTTGTAGCTTACTTCATCATCTTTTAGAAATCCAAATACTTTTCCTATCTCTCTTCTTGTATAGATAAATCTACAATGTTTCTAATGACATCATCAGGAGAGTAAAAATTATGCACAAAAGGACCACTCTTGTGTGATGCCTTCAAAGAAGCAATAAAACCCTCAGGATCATGATTTCTTGGTCGGACTATTCTCAACCAATAAGGTACCAGGAGCTAACCCAAATCCTTGCAACCTCCCTTTACCATCACAAAGTTTGCAAATGTTGTCCATTCAGGGAAGAATGAACCTTTCTTTCGTGTTTCTGGCATATGTGCCATCTATGATGCTTCCAACTACCTCATGATTTTAATAAATCCTAACCTTAATGGCACATCCCTTGGGAAAAAATAAGGGTTCATAGGGGTGCCATAAATTCTAAAGACAGTGGCATGAGGGTAGGCTATTATATTGCCCCAGCTATGACTCAAATTCAAATCAGGCCTTTTCTCCATGGGCCTCAAAAATTCATGGATCTCCTTAGGAATCCTAGGCAGGTTATGGATCAAAAATCTTCTCAGCTTTAAGGCAAAAACATTGTTGAAAACCACATAATCAAACTTAGTGTCATCCTTATCCAAAATTTGGGTCCAACATTGGACGGGAAAATCAATGTCACCCTCCTTCTTTGTCGATGTCATGTCTTTGCCAAAAACCTTCTCACCCCTATACAAGAACATGTGCATCAATAGAGAGTACCACAAAAATCTCACTGGTTCTTTGCCCGCCTTGAGTACACTCAAACCTTTATGCATCTTATCTGAAGATATGTAGCATAATCATAAACCACATTATACATTGAATGTTGGAGGTGTGTTTCCATATACATGAGGTCTATGGGCATAGTGGATGGTTCATCAATGCCAAGGACTTGGCAGAGAGAGAAAATTGTCTTCTTGAAATAATTATCATAGTATCTCATAGGGAAAGGCTCTTGTTCATCTTCACTAATCTTGATTTTATTCCTACATTTTCATTTCCCAGTAGTGGCAGTATGAAAAGGTAACATTGTTGTCCTGAAAAGAACCTTTGTTTTTCTATATTCTTCCCTGAAAACTTTGCAATCAATTGGGATCATGCCCTCACTCCATTCATGCAGATTAAAGATGTCTGCAATTTCCTCTCTGGTTATTTCAGATTACTCTTGAAATAGGCTCATACCTCGAAGCAATGTACTTCAATAGATCAACATCCATGTACACATTCGGCACCACCAACTTCCCCAAGTCTAACCTCCAAAGGTTGCAAATAGGGACACCCAAATTTCTATTTCCAAACCAATTTTGAAACAATCTGTAATGTCCCCATTTTTAGCCATACGCTCTTTTGTGCTTGCCAGCCTATTATGGAGGCTCGTAGGCTTGTTAAGGTGAAATTAGGGTTTCCATCGTTTGGAGGTTTTTGGCATTTCTCAAAATTTACTATTTTTAGTAAGTTCTAATTTTAGCAGTGATCTAGTTGATAGCATTACAATGAGCTTTCCATTTCATGTGGAGCATTTGAGTATGTTTGAATTTGTCTTTTGAGGTGAGATATTGGAGAAATAAGTTATTACAAGTCATTAATGTTATATTTTTAAATTGACCCCTTGGCCTAGTGTTATGACTTGAAGTTGTTTTAAAAGGTGGTCATAAAGGGTGGACACTTCATGGAGGGAACAATTGATATTTTATATTGTTTTAATATGCTTTGGGATTTGGATGTCATATTAAGGGAGAACTAAATATTTTGAAAAGTAAAATATTTCAAAAAGAGAATGGGCATCCTTTCTTGAAGGGAAAAGGTGGAAGGTGAAAGGTCATCTGAGAATTATTTTTAAGAAAGTGTTTGCTCCAGCTTTTGGTATCCATTGTTTATGCTATTGTTATGTTGTTGAAATGAATTCATGAATTTGGCTTCGAGGAATGCTTACCTCCTAGTTTTTGTCCAATTTCATGCTTGAAAGATAACACCTTGTTGGTTTATGGTTGCTTCTCATCCAGACTAGCAGATCGTGCTTCAGAGTTGGCAAATTTTGGTGAAGTTTTCAATTTTTATATTGTTGGTGTTCATACAGTTGAAGTAGATTTTTTCTTGTAGCTTTTTGAGTGATTTTAATCTTGTTCTGGGTATTGATGCAATCAATTTCTAGACCTATGGCGACCCTATTTGTAGAAAATTAGATTTAATTTTGAAGTGTTTGATTTTATCTTGAAGAATCGCCCTTCTAAGCATGTTGTACCATGTTTGGGAGGTCTTGGAATCTATGTACATTTAATGGGTGAAGTTTTGATGTAATTTCTTGGGTGGAAGTTGGGTGCCTCTCTCCTCAGCATCAATGGCTCTTCATTTCAGTCCATTTGAATGAGTTTTGAGGGTGTGGTGTGTGTTTTGGTGAGTTTGATTTGCTGTTATTAGAATTTCAGTTTGATGTATGTCATATCAAATTTCTAAATGTTTAGATTTTGACATGTAATTTTATATTTGAGAAGATTAGAAGCTAAAAGAATCATCTTCCTATTATTTGCATTGATTTTATCATTGTAAAAATTGTGAATTATAGATTTATTTCATTATAAGGTTGTGAATTAGTATTACTAATTCAGTCATTCTTATTACTGCATTTACTTATGAATTTAATGCAAACACTTTAACCCTTGGATGGTTTACCGCGAGTGTGGAGAAAATTAATATTGTATCTTCATCTTTCACCCACTGTTCAAGTGGTGAATCCCCACTGTTGAGTGGATGCCTTTGTGAAGCGGATGAATTATTCGTTGTTGTAATTTGTTTTCCCCCGCTGAACAAGTGGTTGTGTGGATTCTACATGGTTGGTTCTCTGCCTATTTCAATTTAAAATTGTTCTTCATTCCAGTTTGGTTGCTAATGACCCCTTCCCATATGCTATCACCTCGCCTCTTAAAGGATCTTGGTGAACATTCTTGGCAAAGGTTACATTTAGTTTGATTATATTTTGGAAGCTAACGCTAATCATTGGTGGGTTGCTAGTTTTTTGCTCGAAAAATTCAAGAAAAAATAAGGGGCAAATTTCACAATCGCCACCCATGAAGTGGTAAATTGGCATCCCTTATACCACACATCTTATATTTTAACCCCTTTTGAATTTGATAGCCATAGAATAGTGTTGCTCCCTCAACCTTTTTTCTCATGGAGGGTCTTAATTGGTCGATTACATCCTAGGAGAGAGTCTTGTTTGGGGTTCTTGAATCGGACGCTTGAGTCTTGGGTGCCATAGGGGAAATGAAAAAATTAAAACACTCTAAGGTTTTACCAGAAAGATGTGTAAAACCTAGCACTTATATTCATATACTAGGGCACCACCTATGGGGTACATTTTTAGAGAATCTGACAAGGCCTTAATGTATACCCAAACCCTAATAAAGCAATTAAAGCAAACAGATAAATTCTAACAATAGATGTTTTCCCTAACTCAAGCCTTTCCTCCCTTTTTAAGAAAAATGACACAAAGAAAGTGTTCATTCTACTTACAGCTTTCTGCTGGTAGGATACCCTAATTCTAATCACTACAAGCTTTGAAATGCACTTTCTCGATCTCCAAGGTACTTTTGAATCATTGGAAATCTTTAGGTGTGCAAAAAACTAGCCTTTAATGCACTTATGTCGGTGTTAGATGGCTCTGGGTGTCTTTGCTGCAATTACTATTCACTCACGCGAAAGGCAACGACTCTTCATATTTGAAATTCTAATTTTGAATCATGTCCATAGATCTGATCTTGAAGTGGCACATCGAATGACTCAAATTGATTCAAAATCATTTGAAAACAAATCATCATCAATCGCCACTCTATCAATCAATGAAAAATTTGCCACTCGGATGCCAAGTCATTCGTTGGAGGGCCCCACATTTCTTTTCCTCATTGGTAGAAGGACATACATGTCAAAATCATGCAGAACAGGTAGCAGGCTTTAAAATATCATTTTAAGGCTTGCACGGTGTGCGCTCAATGACTCAGATTTGATCGTATTGCTACATCACCACCATTGATTCTCTAGCTTAAGTGTATCAGGTGTTATAGTAGACTTCAGGTCCCACATCCTAGAGAGGGACACATATCACAAGTGCATGGGCTGCACAACTCATCGAGAATGAGTCATTTTGATCATGCACGATGTGTGCTCACGGCTAGGATTTAATCATTGAATCAATCGGGCCTAATTTTTTGCACATGCAATTAAAGTTAGTCATAAAAGGGGCCATGACTAGGTTGACGGATTATGACCCCTAGGGAACATATCAAATACTTAGGACATAAGTCTTTTAAAATATGTAATATTTGGGCTCGACTTTAGGAAGGTTTTAAAATAATGAGGAGCATGCAATGACTAATGGGCTTAGGTGAAGGGGTCGATAATGACAACGTGTAAGATGACTCAAGTTGTTACTAAGATAATCGGTAACCTAGTAAAGCAGGTCAATGCAAAAAAATAACACAAGGGTTTAAGGCTTGAGAAAATTGAAACGAGGGTATTGGACCCTAAAACCCTAAGCCAAACCTGTTAAGCATAGAAGAAAAAGACCACTTTAAGCATGGAACCAGCTTGAAAATAACCCAGATTTTAAAAGCTCTACCAATGTCCATGTCAAGTTCCACCACTGTACGAAGTGTTTTGTACTCAAACTTAATTAGAAGTACAATATTTTATACCATACACCAATTCATATGGTGTTAACCCTGTTGTAGTTTTCCATGTGGTCTTGTAGGCCCAAATTACTTTAGGAAGCCTAGATTCCCAATCCTTTCTATGTAATTGAACATTTTGTGTAAGAATACCTTTTATTTCCCTATTGGTAATTTCTACTTGACCATTAGCCTGTGGATAATAAGGTGTTGATTTCCTGTGCCTAATATCATACTCGACTAATTTGGTAATCAAGTCATAAGTGAATTGAGGCCCTTGATCTATTACTATTTCCCTAGGAACACCATATCTTGTGAAGATATCTTCATAGAGAAACTTAGCAACATTTCCATCCCTCGTAAATTGTAATGTTTTTACCTCCACCCGCTTTGTAAGATAGTCTATGCAGACCAAATATATTCTTTTTTATTGGATGTTGGAGCTATGGGACCAATGAAATGTAGTCCCCATTTATCAAAGGATGTAATGAACAATTGAGAATGGAGTAGCATTTCATCACTTCTAGTTGGTCTTCCCAATTATTGGCATTTTTCACACCTTCTTGTGTATTTGGCAATTCTTCATGACATTCTTTTAGAATATCATAAACTTCATCCTCCTTGATGCATCTCCTCATTATATTATCAAGCCTTGTATAAAAGAGATAACTAGCCATCAATGAATAAGGAAAGTTTCTTTCAACCAGATGTCTATTTCTCTTGGTGAGAGATGTGGTGGTGTTTTCTTTGCAATCAGATAATTAGCTATATCTGTATACCAAGGTGTCTAGACAAATAAGAAAAATAAATGTTCATCAAGAAATGAGTCATCAATAATGTTCTTTTGTTGATTTTATTGATAGCCTTAAGAGGAAATCAGCTACTACATTTTCCTTCCCTGGTTTATCCATAATTGTGATATCAAATTCATACGTTAGTAACAACCATCTGACAATTCTTCCTCTAACTACTAGTTTATTAATCAAATATCTTATGGTTGTATGATATGTATGAATAAATACAAAGTATCATGTGATGTAATGTTTGAACTTATCAATGGCATATACTACTGCCAACATTTCCTTTTCAGTGATTATGTAATTAAGCTCTGTCCCTTGAAGATTATTACTTATATAGTAGATGGTATATTCTAAATTTCCTTTTTTGTCCTAAAATAACACCTATTATAAAATCAGATGCATTTGTATGTATGTGAAAAGGTATTGTCTAGTTTTTTCCTCTTAAGATAGGAGTCTTTGTGAGTGTTGCTTTGAGGGATTCAAAGGAATTTTGGCATGCAAGGATCCAATCAAAGTCCACATCTTTAGAGAGGAGAATAGATAATGGGGTTGCTATTTTACTAAAATCCTAGATAAACCTCCTATAGTAACTTGCATGTCCAAAAAAACTTATATCCAATTTATTTTGAGGAATAGGTAGGTGGAGATCACTTCTATCTAGTTAGGGCCTACCTGTATTTCTTTACTGGACACAGTGTCCCAATCCCACTCCTTCAATCATCATCATAAAAAAAATTATGACTCAAGAAAAGGTTGTGATCTTGGCACCTTTGTAGTGTAGGAGTTGAGAAAATACAACTTCACAAACCCTGAAGATCACCTGCATGCAAATAACCTATCACAAAAGAAGAGATGAAGACAAACAAGCAAGGGTTCTCTGAAAACTAAAAATGTATCTATCAGAGAGAATGAGAGAATGAATTGATATGATATACAATGGGATCAATCCTTATAAAAAGGAGATCATGCAAACCCTAAAGAAACCCTAATAGGAAAAACCCTAAAAGAAGCCCTAATAGGAAAACATTTAATAATTAATATAATTATTAAATGTCACTTTATGCAAACTAACGTGAAATCTTAAGAAGGGAATAAAGGTAACTTAATCAACATAATTAAGTTAAAACCTTTACTCTAACACCCCCCCTTAAGATGAGCAACAATGCAGCTACAAACAAATGCAAGAAATCAAAGGTAACTACAATGCAAGAAGGAAAACATGGGTCCCAACAACTAGGCCAGATCAGGTACCCAAATACAACCAAATCTCTGTAAAAAGGAGAAATAGAGAAAACCTCATGGGAAAAAACTCTACTCCAAAAAGAGATGCAGAAAGCCAAGAAGAACATCACTAAAGCAGAAGAAGTTGCAAACAATTATTGAAACCTGACTGCTATGGTGTTGAAGAACCTTCACTGAAGATAAGATGATCAAGATCAAGAAGACAACAATCTGCATGAGTGGCCCATACAACACTACTCAAATTAGATGGAAAACAAAGGCAAACACCTGGAATGAAGATACAGATGGAAAACAAAGGCAAACACTTGGAACAAAGATACAGATGGCACAAGAACCAATAGTCTGAAACACTGATCAATTAAGAATGGAAGATTCCTTCCAAGGCGAAACCAAGGAAGAATTAGCACGAACAGTATAATACCCCCCCCATAATGCTGAACTGGGAGAGCCTGACAAATCCACTAAAATGGTGTGTAACACCCTGTAGTGAATGAAGGAGAAGAAACAACATCTGACAGTGCGCAAGTAAGCACCTGCAACTAAAAAAGTGGTGTGCAAAACAAAGCACACATGCATGAGGCTGGAATCATAGGATCCATTGTCGTCATGGAGGGACACTCACCGGACAAAGGTGTGATGGCAAGACAAAGACAAACTACACAACCCCCTATGGCACTTTATAATACAGTGCGAGTACAAAATATGGCACAACCTTATGTGCAAAATCCCCAAAAAATGCATGTACAATAGTGTGGCACTTTATCTCAGTGCGTTTACATAAAAGAAATTGCTTACAAATGATGCTCAAAATGTCCAAAAAGGACAAAGCTGGAAATACATGAAGGATAGCCAAAAAACTGACTGTAGAATGCACCAACAAAAAAAAGAAGTGATGAGACCCACTGCAAAAAATTTCTATATTTATTTATTTTTATTTTTTTGATGAAAAAAAACAATGACAATTTTTTTTCAAAAAAATTGACGAAAAAAACGGAATTTTTTTTACCAGGCAGACGGACGGTCGTACGGTCGTATCGGCAAAAAAAAATTGCCTCAAAATTTGACTTTGTTCAAAATGGACAAATGAACAGTCGATTTAGGGGTTTTGGACCGCTGCGGACGCAATGGAAAGGTCCATTTGGGCTAAAAATGCTTTGAAATTACAGGTATGCCCTGGATCAAAAAAATAAACCCCAAACCCTTGAAGCTCCAAAAATCTTCAAAACAAGAACAGGAAGCAGCAGGTCTGGAGCTCTGATACCATGTAGGAGTTGAGAAAATACAACTTCACAAACCCCGAAGATCACCTACATGCAAATAACCTGTCATAAAAGAAAAGATGGAGACAAACAAGCAAGGGTTCTCTGAAAACTGAAAATGTATATATCAGAGAGAATGAGAGAATGAATTGATATGATATACAATGGGATCAATCCTTATAAAAAGGAGATCATGCAAACCCTAAAGAAACCCTAATAGGAAAAACCCTAAAAGAAGCCCTAATAGGAAAACATTTAATAAGTAATATAATTATTAAATGTCACTTTATGCAAACTAACGTGAAATCTTAAGAAGGGAATAAAGGTAACTTAATCAACATAATTAAGTTAAAACCTTTACTCTAACATGTAGGAATCTCCAAATTAGTCAATGCATCTTCATAAGAATTCCCATAAGTAGTAAAACTTCCATGTAAATTTCTATGGAATTATGTGCAAACTCTGAGAATATACTTAAGATTTCTCTCTAAAATTTTATAAGAGCATTACATAACCCATATGGTAAAACAAAATAATCATATGTACCCCATGGCCAAGTAAAATTTATCTTATCTTGATCCTCTAGAGCTATTTTTATCTTACTATACCCATTAAGTCCATCTAATAAGGAGAAATATTGCTTACATGATAATGAATCTAGCACCTGATCAAAAAAATAAAAGGGGAAATGGTCCTTCCTTGTTGTTGCATTTAATTCTCTATAATCTATACATAGCCTCCATTTTCCTCCCTTCTTTGGCACTATCACCAATGGGGATACCATTGGCTATCAGATATAGGATAAATAAACCTTGCGGCTAGTAAATTTATAATTTTATTTTAAGTGTCACACACAATTGAGTTCATTCTTTGAGGTTGCTTGATGGGCTTGTAGCCTTCATTAATATAAATTTGATTCATTCATAGATGAGGATCTATACCTTTCATGTCATGATAATACCATACAAATGCTACTATGTGAGCCTGCAAGATGGTTAGTAACGAAGACTATTGTATACTTGTCAATTGCTTATTAACATTTATTATTTTTCCCAATGTGATCTCAATGGATAAGGTAGATGGCTTATTAGAAGCCATATCAAGACCTAACAAATTGAGATTGCAATTATGGGGTAGTAGAATATGAAAAATCTAAGATGTAGACTCAAAGGTATTTGAAGGTATTTAAAGGTATTTGAAGGTATTATGTTATGCAAAGGAAATTTTTAGCATGTGAGGCAATGATGTTGTTGTGTGTCCCTTCCATAAGATTTCTACAGAATGTTGGTAAGGATTTCATCTTCATCTTGGATGTCTAACATTGGGCTTCATTCAATTGTCATGAGTTTTTGTAAAGAATATTGGTCATCTTCATCAAGCGTTGGCCATAAAGATTGATCCAAATCGATATGTGGTTGGGCATGCAAATAAAGGACCAGATTTTTTATCACATTCCCATTGGAAATGATCATATTGCCAAACCTACAACCAATGAATGTGTCTGCAGTAGCTAACCAATGACTCCCTAAGATTAAGGGGTATCCTACAAGGTGTGCTCTAGGTTGAAAGATCATAAAATCTATAGGGCATTCCCATGAGTCTAGGGTGATCACTAAATCTTATATAATACCCTCTAGTTTAACAATTGACCTATCTGCTAGTTGCAAGACAGTAGGTGTGGGTCATAGTTCCATTAACTAAATTTATTCCATAGTTTCTTTTTTCATAACATTTATGGCTACTCCTAGATCAATTAAGGTTTTTTTAATGAGAGTGACTTTAATTTGGACATCTACTATAGGGATCCCAAGGTCTACATACTTTGGAACAACTATATTGCCTAACATAATGTCAACAATTTGTCCTGAAACATGAATAGTATGGGGATCCTTCCATTTCCTGCCTAACTTTCTAAGGCACAATTATCTCACCATTTTTGTATATATTGGAACTTCCTTGATTGCTTAAATCAGGGGAATTTTTATTCAAATATTTCCAAGTTGGCCTAGTAGGCTAGATTCAGGTTCAAAATAGGGTTTTTGGATAGTTAATCTTTTAGGGAATGGTGGTTCCAAACTTGTGATGTTTTAATGCGACCTGCTTTGCTCAATATAGTGTCAAAAATTGCATACCCTTGTAATTTCACCTACACTTTTGTATCCACTTTAGTGTCCACCACCTTAGTATTTGTGTAGGCTCATCCTAATCCTTGCATCAACCTTTTTCACCTCAAGATGCTCAAGCCCCCTTTTTAGTAGCTACCTTTGTGAGTTAGTTTTGCATTAACCTTGTGTTTTCCTCATTTTCCACCATTTTTTAGCATAATTTGTCTAGACACTAGCGCATTGCAGGGATGTATCGCACTAGTGTCTCACGACATTTTAGCATTAAAAGGTTGTTTCTGAATGTTTTCCTATGTCACCCTACCTTAGTCGATGAAAACAAATCAGGAGTATTTGAAATGGCTCAATAGCCTCATTTTCCCTCCTCTTCTCTCTTTTAAATCTATCTTTTCACTCTAAATATTCTCTCTTGACTATATCTTTCTCTCTTGGTCTCTCTCAAAATATCTCTCTCTCTCTCTCTCAAGCTTGCACAACTCTGTACAATTTTCTACAGTAATCTCAAGCTCTCTTGGCTCTCATAGCTTTCTCTTTCTCTCCCTCTCTTTGGCTTCCGCAAGCCTTGCTAGTAATATCTATTTGTCTTATGTCTTTGAGCATATTGGGATTTATCAAATCCCTTATTTGTGCATTTATCATCTTGTCTATTTATCTTTTGATCTATCTATCTATTTGGTTATTGTGGAGGTGGAAACACCAAATCAGGGGTTTGACTAAGACAAGCCCCTAAACAGCCCCAATACTTTCTCTTGGTCTTATGTGTGTAGGTATTGAAGGTGTATTCTTTTTGGAGGCTTCATTTTTTAGTTTCTTATGAGTGCTCTCTTTCTTTTCTCTTATTTTACAATTTCTTTTTCATTTAGTTAGTCTACTTTAAATTCTATCATTCTCTATTATTTTCTTGCATTTTGAGAATTTAGTTATCAGAACTGTTAGTAGGTTCTTAGTCATTTTCTGAGACATTCTCAATTTTTAGTCCATACGAGACACCAACACATCATGGGGCATCTGTGCACCACATTGTCATCCTTGGTCAAGATCTTGTTAGTTTGTCCAAAAGACCTTTATGACCTACTTTTTCAATTTCTAAAACTCACCCATTTTAACTGTACATAAAACATAAATAGTTCCCCTTTGTCATTTTATCTCGTCATTTGAGTTTGATCCCTAAATTAGTTGAGGGATATTCGCCCCTTTAGATCACACCATCTTAAGGGCATCAAATTTCCTCCTCTACACTCAGGTTCCTTTGTGTGTTTGTCAATAATTTCTATAGGTGCCTCGTCATCAATAAGCTCTATAATGTGAGAAGATGAAGGGCCAACAAACATCTTCCCTAAAAAAAGGTTCACATCACTCACCTTTACCCCATAGGTTGGGTATTGGATGGTGTCATTAGTATAATCCTGTTGAACATGCTTGTTGTTAGGGTTAGGTGCAAATTGGGATGGCAACTGAGGTGCTCTTGGCTATGATGGTGTAGCCATGGTTGGATGTGTCATTATAGTGGATGGTTGTGGCTATAAATTTTGTTGTGATTGTGAGTATTTTAGACTTTGGTTCTACCATTATTGACTCCCACACCATTGTGATGACCATTGGTTTTTTTGGGATGGCCACTAGGAATTGTAATTTGGAGATTGGTAAGGTTGTGGGGGCCATATCCCCTATTTCACAAGCCAATTGGGTGCTTGGTTCATTATCCAAGATTGATTCTTTGTATTATTCCAAGGCTGAGTGTTCTAATGTAAGAAGTTTGAACTACCACTAGGAAATGACAAATTGGAATATAGTGGATCTTGAGGCATACCTTATCTTTATTGCCAAGGTTTGCACTGAGAAATATAAAATAGTCGACCTTCTTCATCCTTCAAGGCTTGGAATTTATAATTCCCTTTCTTTTATTTAGAGATTCTATCCAACTTCTTCTATTTGCAATTGATCCTCTTTTGGCAGTAATGTAGACAAAATTCAGTTAGGGTTGCCTCAACTTCTTCCTGTTTATTTTTTATATGAAAGGTGTCCAATTAGGTATCTAGGTGTTTTATTATGTCCTCTTCATATTAGACAAGAGGTTACTAAGTTCCACCCTTGAGACCCTAGTGGAGGTTTTATTGAAAATAGAGGTTTTATCAACCTTGGTATTCTAGAGTAGTTTTGACATACTTGGAAAAAATTCTCAAAAGACAGTTGATAGATATCCCCTACCCATATCATATTTAGAGAATCCATGTAGTCTTCAAGTACTCCTAAAAAAAATACTATTTTTAATGATTCGAGAGAGAGCCTATTCTGATACGATTTATTCAAATAGAATTAAAATATTTCCACATAATCCTCTAGAGGTTCATCTTTCGTTTATGACATTGTAAAGATGTCATCTCTCCTCCTATCTATCCCTCTACAATAATCTTGATATTTATGTAATAATTTGGTCTTCATTGTTTCCCAGTCAGGCACAACATCTCATCCCAATCCCATGAACCATCACAAATAAATATCCTTTAATGTGGCAAAAAAGAGCTTGAGTTTGTGAGCATCTATAGTATAATCATAACTCCATCAAATCACATCAAATTCAAATAGGAATGTGTCTAGGTCTTCAATAATCAATCCATATAAAATGGGAAATGTTGAAAGGGGTATGTGCTTAAGAGAAACAACCCTTTCTTGGTTTGTTATTAGAAACTCAAATATCACATATTATGTTAGATTTTCTACTACGTCTTCATCCATAGTGTTAAGATGCCTTCTTGAAGTCTCCTTTATGTTTGGAGTAGCTGATGGTGTGAGGGATAGATCACATTCATTAGTTCTCTCAACATGTTCTTTGTTTTCACCAATACCTTCAACGTCTGCATGAATCGAGGGGATAAATCTTCGTAGAGAATCTCTCTACTTCCTCATACAATAGTTCTTTGATCTTTAATTGGTGCTTCCTGCGCAGTGTTAGTGAATTGTTCTTTGTTGATTTTTAAATATCTATCGATAGTACTATTGAAATAAAACTTAATATTTTATAAAAAAATTGAAAATAAATTTAAACATAAATAAGAATCTTGAATTTAGCATCATCTTTGACAACAATGCCAGTTTTTTTGAGCCTCCTCTAATGTCTAATTAACTAGTGAAAATGATCATGCACACGACTTAATGGACCTAAATATCCCTAGACTAAGAAGTTCATCACTCAAGAGAGGGCTTCATTGAATTATCAAACAGGGAGTTGTAGACTTTAGATGATGTTGGCAATGTATATGCATTCATGAATTATAAAAGTCCTACATCGACTGAGTATGGGTAAATCAAACATAGATAAATGTAGCAAAAGATTTTAACTAAAATCAACTTCTATTTTCTAAATAAAGTAAATGAATACAAACAATTACCTAATTACTACGAGTACTTAATGCTTATGAATGTAACTAAATAACACTATAGTATATCCTAATCCAATTATTCTCTAGAGTACTAAACAAAGTATCAACTAAAGATTTCTAATTCAAAATTTACAATACATCATTCATAATTAAATAAACTAAAAACTACCAATTATACTTGCAATGCAAAATCTAAACTGAGGTGGTTCAATAGTACCTCAAGTGGCCCTTGCTTGAGTTGTTGTGCCCACAAAATCTTCTCAATCAATCACTCAAGAAAACATGTTATTGAAATATTTTATTCTTATTGCATTATAATCATATACAAAATTGTTGAATAGAATCTAATATAAAATCTCATTCAATCTATCACATGCAAAATCTAGATATCCTTCTCGATAGGGTACCCCACTATATAGGGTCTGTGAGAGTCCATTTATTTATGAACTGAAAATAAACCTAAAGGTAAATGTCAACTTTCCCTTAGGGATAGAAAGAGGATTGAGTTTTCTAAAACCAAAAATAATAGCTATCAAAACAAGAGTACATAAGTCAAATAGGGACTTTGTACTCAACCAAGATTAACCATTATAATAGAAAACATGCCCATTAAAAGTAGTTTATGTTATAATTATTATTCTGATTGGGAACAGACTTCTTCTTCATGACTTATTTAAAAGATAAAAGTGGCACTTAGTCATCCATGATCTGATCCTTAAATGATCGCCTCCATCTTCTTTTGAAAGTGATCGCACTACAACAAATTGAATCCCCCTTTGCATCCAACTATCATGCTTATGCTATAGGTTAAAAATTCTATTATTGTGGGTTGATAGGTTCCTTGTTGCAAGGGCTAATCCTTATTCTTCAAGGAATTTCATTGGTAACAACTATAATTAAACATGAAATCCTACTAAACTCATAAACATTCATAACTCATACACACACTTACTAATATAACATGTTTCAACTTCAAATGTTTTAAACTACTTAAAGTATATAAAAGGTCATGTAATGTCTTTTAGAGTTTAGTATAAAATAAGATAAATTATGTAACTTCAACAAGTAAATATAACATTATCATGACTCATCACTTGGAATAAAGGTTTTATACCAAGACTATAGCCACTACTTGCTACTTATTAGCATGTCTTCTACATTAGCTCTTGTTGATAAAACACCTAAGGAGGAATTTTCAAGTTGTAATCCTTTATTGAGACATTATAGTTTTTGCTTGTGAGGCATATGCACATGCATTAATGGAGAAGAAAACAAAGCTAGAGAAGAAGGTTATGAAGTGTATTTTCATTAGTTATAGTTATGATGTGAAAGAATACAACTTTTATGATCTTGTTACATAAAATAATATATAGTACAAGTATGATTTTTAGAGAAACAAAACCTTCTACTATTGTGTTATAGTAGGAAAAAAGTGATTAAAAATATGTGATGCAACTTCCTTCTACACTTGAAAATTTTGAATTGAGTCCCCATGTGAGACAAAAATTTGAGGATTGCTCATCAAGATATAAGTTCTTCAGAAGATGAGGAAGAACCTCCACCTCAGCTTGTCCAAAGGTCTAATAGGTATAGAAAACCACCAAAAATGTATTCAATTGATGGTTGGAGATGTATATTTTCTTTGACTACTAACATTGATGAACTAAAATCTATCTAAGAGGCATTGTGTATGAATTATGTAGTCATAGAAAATCACCATGGATGAAGAGATGATAACCTTAAAAATCACAATACATAGGAGTTGGTAGCTTTTCTTAGAGGATGCAAACCTATTGGTTGCAAATGGATGTTTAGAAAGAAGATTGGTTTGGATGGCATTATTGAGAAGTACAAAGTGTGGTTGGTTGCTAAAATTTACTCCTAGAGGTTAAGGGGGTGGATTATAGCAATATTTTTTATCTTTTTTGTAAAAATGACATTCATTATATTCTTTATTTTTATTGTCACAGCTTATGACTTAGAGGTTAAACAAATAGATGTGAAAATTGTTTTCCTTCATGGCAATTTGGAGAGAGATATATACATAAAACAACCAAAGAAATTCATGGTTAAAGTAAAGAAAATATGGTTTATAAATTGAAGAAATCTTTGTATGGCTTGAAACAAAGTCCTAAGATGTGGTACCAAAAGTTTGATATATATGTGTTAATTTTGGTATTCGAGAAGTATAAATTAGAGATCACAATATTTATTATAAATCAATTGGTGATCGTGTCTTGCTTATTACTTTAGATGTTGATATATTATTTATTGGTAAAAGGAAAGGTTTCATTTTAAAACTAAAGTCTCAAATTTAAAATAAATTTTAAATGAAGGAATTAAGTACAACTAAAGACATTATTGGTATGGAATAAAAAGAGATAGAGATAACAAAAATCTATGGCTTGGCCAGATTAAGTATGCCAATTTAGTTTTTATAAAGGTTTAGAATACAATATTGTAAACCATTTTGTGTTTCTATGATATTAGGAATAAAATTATTTGTTGAACATTGTCGTATATCTCCTAAGATAAAAGACATGAGTAGAATGCCTTACTAGAGTGCAGCTAAAATTTTAATGTATCTTATGATCTATAGTATACTAGAAGTTGCATAAGTAGTGGGAGTTCTCAACAATTTATTGATAGATTTGTTGGGATGATGTTAAGAGAGTATTTATATATTTATGGGATACGTTAGTGTATTCATTATGTTATCATGGTAGTTTGATTTAAGAGATAACCATTATCTTTATATTCATGGTTTTATGGACTCAGACCGAGCAAGTGATGTTGATAGTAGAATATCCACTAGTCCTCATGTGGTTACTCTATTTTGTGGTGCAATAATTTGGATGAGTAAGCAATATGAAATCATCATTTTTTCCACTATAGAGGTTGAGTATATAGCAACAACTCATTCTTGTAAAGAATTCATTTGTCTTAAGAGATTGTGTTCAAATATTGGGCTAAAATAGGGTGTATTTACTCTTTATTTTGATTGTTAGAGTGCAATTTTTCTAGCAAAGAACTTGAAATTTCATATGAGGACCAAGCATATAAATGTATGATATCATTTTGTGAGAGATATGGTTGAATATGGAAGGGTAAAATTGGAGATGGTGGATAATTTAACAAATGTTGCAGATGCATTAACCAAGCCTATGAGCATAGAGAAGTTTAGATGGTGTTAAGAGTTTATGGGCCTCTCGACCCCTAGAAGCTAGATTCTAGTGTTTGTGTTTCCTTTTGACTCTTAAAAGGCATTCAAGGGAGAGAATTTTAGGAATTAATTTATCTCAACCTTTGTAATTTCCTAGAATGATTTATTTATTATTTGACATTTTCTTGTAATTAATTACTATTCATCATATTTTACTATTATTGTAGTTACCCTCACATGAAAATGGGATGTGGGATTTTGAGGTAGAATATTTGCCAAGTTTTAGTACCTTGGAATGGGTACTATAAGATGCCACTAATATGGCTATTCTCAATAGATTTGGGGAGCCATATTTAGATGGAATCTATGATGCAATCTTAAAACATATAAGAGCTTGTAAGAGGGAGGTTTCTTTGGAATTTTGACCAACTCTATAATAGGTTATTACACTAGTCATGCAAATTTATTTTAGGCAATGGGAGTTACAAAATTGAGTGCCCATGCTAGGTGGGTGGTTATGACACATTAAAACAATTATAAGATATGTTATTAATTTACTAGTTTTAGTAGATTATAGAATTTCTAAGTGGACATTAGAATTGGGGTACTACTTGGGTGCCATATGAAATGGGCTACCCTAGTTTGAAACCTTTCACTCTTATTTTTTTTAGTTTGAATCAATCCATTTCACCCCTTGCTAATTCCAAACCATTCGATGAGTTTATGCATAGTTTTCAAAATCAAACTTGTAAATGACTTTCAATTTGAAATTTATTATGATGGTTTGGAAACTCACAAAATAGAGTTATACAACTGAATTAAATCTTCATTAATTCCTGGTTAATACAAACTATTTCAGTTCACAATAATAAATCTTTAAATTTTCTAACTTGAAATAAACATCTTCATTTCAACATCTTTATGACTATTGTGACATGGCTCCAGCCAAGATCACACAAGAATTCCTCGGTATTTAATGATAATACAACATGCAAAGGGAACTCCAATCTACCTCCAAAATATGAACAATTTGCTATAGATTATAGTGTTTTGTAGCTGCTACCCTTCAATTTTTTTGAATAGTGGATCCCTATGTAGACTCTTGTTTTGGAATGAGCTCCTGAAAACACCAACATGCAACTCCTAATTTGATTCCACATATCACATGAAATATGACAACATTGAATATTAGAATGGTTTTGTTACAAATATTTTCTAGTTTTATTAATGGTCAACACTTTCAATCTACATACATTTATTCCCAGAGTCATATGGTAATTCAATTTACTTCATTTATGCTCATTCATTAAAATATGAGTTTTTCAACCATAAATGGCTTGCAAAGTATGCTACAGATTTGATCACCATACTACATTCACTTCAGTCCTTAAAAAAACCAGCAAAACCTTCAATATATTAACACGCCACTCTTGGAGAGAGTACATCAGTAGTCAGTTATGGCAATATTCATCACATCCAAGGTAATATCTAAAATGAGTTCACCTATCAAAAATCTCACACCTTGTTAATTGAATATTTTTAATGCAACACTCACAATCATTAGCTATCCTTTTCATAACCATTGAGCACCTAAAACATGTATGGTAACATTAATGCAATGGTACGACTGATTAGAAATGTATGGCTAAACCAAATAAATTCACCATAATAATTATATTGAGTTTATAGGTTTTGAAAAGGTTGCACAACTTGTAAATTAACATTGGATCAATACCCATAATTTTTTAATGTTTAGAACTCCATTTGTAAACCAAAATAGGTGGAATGACCAGAATGGTAGTGTACGATTTCCACCAAAAATAATATCACCCTATTAGCTTAGTTTCAATGAATAAAAATTATCACCAAGACATTAGAAAGCAACTTTCAAATATTCAAATTGTATCTTAACTCCCATTCATAGATATAAGCACAAAAAGAGATATAGCCTATAGTTTTCCCACGGTATGGTTGGCTCAAACTGTACAACCACTATAGGAAATTATTTAATTTTTAAACACCAGCTTCCAATGCATGAAAGTGAATGCCTAGTCAAGGAACAACTTAGGAAACAATACTTGACTTATTATTTAACTTCCTCCAGCTCCAATGATTCAACAAAGATGTACAACTATCTACTCATGGTATGACTTAATGTACGACACACTTTAGAAATTAACTAAACATTAATCACCTATTTTGTAATACTCAAACACATTTCCCATCCAAGGAATACTGATTGGAATTATGCCAAAATGAATTTTGTCACTCACTCCACTACTATCAATAAATTGGCAATTTTTTTTGAGTAATTCTTAGAAAAATAAATGAAATGCAACACCCAAGAAAAATCCGCTAGCCTCAAAGGTGTTCTTCTTAATGGATTTTTTCATCCCCAATAAGTTCTATGTTCAAATTGCGAAAAATCATCTTCTGTGTAAATTCTAGCATATCCCAAAAAGAATGCCAAACTTTGACTTTGCCTTTTTTCAAATGTAACTAACCACCACCTTTCTTGAAAAACACTAAAATACTTTTTATTTAATTCTTGTAAGAATTAAACTTTGTTTTACCCAAAAGTGAATTTTAATTTAATTTTTCTTCCAGAACTTTAGTCACATTGTACACATTTTAAATAATTAATTTAGGTTTCCTTTTAGTATAGTCTTTTTCGACAACTCAAAATTAATTATTTAATTACAACATTTTCAAATTAAAAATGAGGATATTACAACCTGCCCTTCTCAAAGATTGCTTATCCTCAAGCAATGTTAGCACAACCACAAAGCCACCTGATTGAAACAAACTGAAACTAGTTGTGATTCTACGGTCCCAAATCAATATTTGAAAATAACTACCAAGTTGTTGTGCCACTTTGATAAAAACTATTAGCTCATCATACCAAATTTGTGCGCATCTCTCTTATGACCCCAAAAAATAATCATCCTCCAACCCCAAATGAAAATACCTATGAAGACTAAGATCTACACCATGAGAATTCTCTTGCCATAGCATCTCATAAATCTTCACATCACCAATCCTACTACTTGACATGATCTTTGGCAACAAAAAATACAATTTGGTCAATAAGAGAACATGGTACTTTGCATCTCTCATCAATGAAATCCCAAAAATGATTCAGATTAATCCTTGATAAGCAGCTAATAAAAAGTGGCAACAGTATCAACTCTGCAATTAGATATCATGGGAATGCTTTCGTTGTCATAAACTAATAGCACCTCATTTACACTAAATCTTTGAGTATCAAAAATTATCCTTGAGCATAGAAACTCACACCACTAGTTGTAGTCATCAATACCACATCTAAAAATATATACTAACAACCAAAGAAGACTACAATAATCATTACTCCCTAATGTGGAAGATAAAGACAACTAAACCATGTCTAAAATTTCTCCCACAACCTACTGCCATAAAACCTACAAGTGCTCAAAATAAATATTCTCATTAATTGATGATGCCAATATTTACATTGTCCAATTGGGATAATAGTTGTCATGATGATATAATCCTAAACACCTAAGAGATGTGAATGCGAAAATGGTTGGAACTTCCATTTGATTCATTTGGAGACACTTATTAACATTTCCCCAATCTCTAGCACTTTCAAAATGATCTATCATATTACTATTCAAAATTGAAAATAATAGATAGTGATTTGAATTTATCAAAATTAGCAATATGATAATAGAGTAGCAATTGCAAATTTAGAATATTCTTGTACAATCATGAATGGGGAATATTGCGTTGCTCAAAAACAACTTGGAAAAGACTAGAAAAGACTTCCCAACAACCTCCAACGGAGAATTTCCTTTTTCCTTGTTTAAAATTTATCTCCAATCCACTTGTAAGTATACCTTAGGAAACATATGGTGGCTTATTTGCAACCTAACAACATAGCCAAAGCTCAATATTTGAACTACTTCATGCCACTCAACGTTTCTCTTATCAGCATAGCCCTCTAGCAAACTCTGATAGTGACCTTTATTATGCATTTTCAATGAAGAAGTAACTCCATTGAACTTGTGTTGTGCCAATCCATTTTTAATGTGCACCCTATCAAAAGGGTTTGTAATGCTTTCAAAAGCATATTCTTAAAATTGAATGTCTTCCATGCAATGAATCCATGTTCTATCAATCCAATTAGCCTTCAAATCCCTAGGAGTTTTGAAACTATTGCAATCTAATTCAACATCCAACCCAAGTGATGAATTGCTCAATAAGAAGGAATCATGCTTAGGCACTTGTCTTACCAAATCTTCATGCAAGGTAAGTTCTAAACTTATTTCTTGTGGTATAAAATTTCCAACAAGCTCAAAAATTCTTTTGGAAGGCCTTGTAGGGTTAAGAATGTCTCTTGTTAGCAATTTGGTTATCATTGATGTCAAAAGGGGATGTGTGTGTGATATCCTGAATGAGAAATTGTTGGCATGATCCTACAATGTTGTCATGAGATATTATCATGGCACTGCAAAGGTAGTATCTAGGAGTCAAAAGTGAAATCAGGATGCAAATTTGATATGGGTTTTCTGAGAAGTTCTTAGAAAAGTGTTTTGCAGGCCCTAAGAGTGTATGATGGAGTCAAAAATGATTTATGTGTGCTCTTAGTCAAATTTAGGGTTTGGAAAATAAACCCTAAGGGTTACAGTCATGGAATTGAACAACATTTATATTTTTATGTTGACTAGTTATCAGTCATTGCAAGTTGCTTAAGTGATAACTTAAGCCATTGAGGTCGTCTAGGCAACCGACCCCTTTCCTAGTAATACCAGCCCGACAAATATTCTGCAACTATAGTCTTTCCTAAGTCAGGAGCGAAATATTTATCCTTGGCATGATTGACGATTGTAGTTGAGGCTTGAAGATTGACGACCTCTTCACTTCCCCATTCTGTTTATGGTGGGTCCCTATCTAACCCCGCAAGATAGCGAGCAACAGTGGAGATCAAGCATAGAAGATCGAACGGTGCCTGCAGTGTGTTTGGTGGAACCAGATAAAGTGGAAGGTGACAAGAATGGATGGTGATGTGTAGATAGGTGGCAAAGAATGATTGATCAATATGGAAATTCACATCTATGTTGTGAATTGCACAGTGCTGATAAAAGTGATAGATGGTGTTAGCCTGCCAGTCCACAAAAGATTTGGTGGACCTGCATTTGGCTCCATGGGATAACAGGCTTGTGACACATGTCATGGTGGACACTACACTCGATAAGCTGCATATGGTAAAGATCAACAATGATTATTAAAGTGAATCTTTAATCTGACGGTTGTGTTTTAAAATGGGTGATAAATGTGAATCGATGGATTGTGGCATGAAAAGCAACAGATCAACAACTTGGATTTAAATTGAGAGTCCTCAACGTCTATGTCAGTGTGAATGAGGGTTTTGATTGCAAATTGACTCAATAAGTGAATTCAATTGGCCCAACTTCTCCTACTACTAGTTTTTATTAGTGATGATATGATTGGATTAGTGACATGGACATGTAGGCAACAAAGAATCAAATCTTGATCCAATATAGAGAACATGAATCAAATGAGACTAAAACACTAGCTTTTTAGTATGCCAAAAATAGAAAAATCTTTGATTTTGATCTTGTGAATGAGTGACTTGATGATTTGGTGGTGTGTAAGAGAGGATAAGTATCAAACCCTAGCAAAAGATTTATATGATGTGCAAATATCGAGGTAGATGTTGTAGGTCAATGATGAACACAAAAATAAAAATTAGAAGTTGGTCATGTTGTTGTAGAACAAAGAATTAAGTATATGTTGTAAAGGTGTGTTTTGAGTCTCTTGAGGTGGACAAATAATGAACTAAAGAAAAAGAGAGGAAAGAACTATAGAGCATGTGCATGATCACTAGAGGTGGACAAAGAATACGTTAAAAGAAAGAGGGAGAGTGTAGAGGAGGTGTGGTTGAGTAGAACCAAAAAAAAAAGTGGAAAGTCTTAATCATGGTTTATTTCCAAGTGTAGGACAAAGGAGGTGCAAAGTAGAGAATTAGGCTACAGAGGCTATGACAAGGAGCTGAGCAGTTGCAAATTAGGTTGCAACATTGAACTGTGTTCTATTGAAAAAATTATAATATCTTATTTTGTAAATTTGATTGGTGAGTGTCATTAGATATCTGGGTAGGTGCTTAGAGTAAGGAGTGGGTGCTTCCTTGGAGTAGGTGCTCCTAAAACCAAGGGATTGGTGTCTCCTTAGGGTCAGTGCCCTTAAACCTTCTAACAAAACTTTTGGTTGTGAGGCTAGATTAGGAAAATAGCTCCTAACAACATTTCTCATCATGGTTTTTCCATGTACATCTTGTGTTATGTGTTGTGTGTGCATGTTTATGTTGTTGCATATTAAGTCTTAATCAACACTTAAAGGGTTTAAGGAAATTAATCTATCAAAGTAAATTTTTAAGTTATTTACTGATTTCACTCCCCTCTTAGTAGATCATTGTGTTCCAAAAATTGGTATAAGAGCTTAGGTTCCCTAGGAGAAGCTTAATTAGCTTGGGTAGATCTTGATCTAGTGAACATAATAGTCGGTCAGGAAGGTTCCTCTACAAATAAATTACCTAGGTTTTATGGTTTAGATTATGCCTTCTGGAGTGTTATGATGGTGACATACTTGGGGCCTCTAAGGTTTTATGTTTGGATGGTTAAAAATGGATATACACCACCTGCTACACCCCTACTAATGCTACAAGAAATAAATATTATGAGAAAAATACAAAGGCAAAACATGCAATTCTTTGTGGTTTGACTAGTTCGATATTTGTTAAAGTCATACATTGTCAAACTACACATGATGTCTAGGAGAATTTAAGAGGCATCTATGAAGGATATTACAAGGTAAATTTATCCAAGCTACAAATCCTCAGAGCCAAGTTTGAAGGTCTAAAGATGAGTGTAGAGGAAAAGATAGAAAAATATCTACTTAGAGTTGATGAAATAGTAAACTCTATCAAAGGTTTTGGAGAAGAAGTTAAAGATAATGTCATTGTACAAAAAGTATTAAGGTCCATGACTGCCAAATATGATTCCAAGGTTTCTACAATAGAGGAAGGAAGAGAGGTAGACAAACTCACCCTTGATGAGCTGCATGGCATGTTCACTACATATGAGATGAGAATGGAAAATGCATAGCCATCCAAAAAGGAAGTTGCATTCAAGGCTACAAACAAGGAGAAGGAAGATGCACCTAAGAAATTTAGGGCAAAAGAAACTACATCTAGGTAGGAAGAGATCAATGAAGAAGTAGCCAACTTCATCAAAAGACTTAGAAGAGGGTCTGGCAAGTACAGAGGTAAGTTTCCCTTCAAATGCTTTGATAATGGAAAAGTAAGCCATTTTGTTGCAAAATGTCCATATAATATGAAGGATAACTCATAAAAAGAAGTAGATGGTAAGATGACAAAACCCTACTTCCCTAAGAGAAGAAGTCTTTAGAAAAAGAAGAGTCTATACATCCAAGAAGATAGTGATGTATCAGATGATTATAGTAGTTCAGATGAAGACCACGACTATGCCTTCATGATGAAAGAAAATGAAATTATTTTCATGGCAAAAGAGTCATAAGAACAAAAATCTAGTAAGTTTGAGGGCACTGGTAAAGAAGGTGAAGAGGAAGGAAAGGTTGGCCTTGAAGGAGAACGCATTTGTGCACTAGATGAGATTGATGACCTAAGAGAGGAGATTGATAAGTTGAAAAAGGAAAATAAACATAAGAAGAATCTCGCTCAAAAAGAATCAGACAAGCTACCCAAGAATATTGAAGAATCTAACTAGAATGTGGTAAGCTTGAAGCTGCAAGTGGAAGAAACCAAGATGATTGAAGAAGTGGTCAAATCCAAGCTGCAATATGAATTTGATAGATGTATGAAATTAGAAGAAGAAATAGTTTCCTTGAGAAGAGAATTGGAAAAGGCTAGAGAAAAAATAAAGAAAGGTCTAAAATTGAAGGCTTGATCAAAGATCCTTGATGGATTGTTGAGCACACAAAATCCATCCAACAAATACAAATTTGGTTTAGGCCTTGAGAAATGGAAAATCATATTTATGGATACTTTTGCAAAGCTATATGAAAGATTCAAAGTAGGAAAAAAGTTTGGTATAGAGAAAGCTTGCAAAGAGGATATTTTTGAAGTGGAAAAGAAGACTTCTGAGATAAAAAAATCATAAGAGGAGAAGAATCCCATTGTATACAAGAAGAATAATCAATCAATTCCTACTTACTAGAAAAGGAGACAAAACATAAGAAGAACTAATGCAAAAAGATTCACTAGGGTGGAGGACTTGAAGCCTAGATAAAGAAGACCCCCTTATCCAGCTCAAGGAAATGCTATGACCAGGTACTCTTCCTACTTTTATGGGTATTGTTATACATGCAATCAATTTGGTCATAGGGCTAGAAAATGTAGAATAGTTCCTAAAGGAGTACAAATTTTATAAGCAAAAATCCATTTTCTCCTTTAGTGGATATGAATTTTATGTGTTAAAATTGTAACAATTTTGGTCATATTGCTAAAAATTATAGAACAAAATTCATAAGACAAAATGTGCAGAATGAGAAAAAGAAAAATACACCACCTAAAGTAAACAAGGAATCTACCACTCTTGTGAAGAAGGAAGAAAAAGTGGAAAAGAAACCTGAGAAAGTGTGGAAATAAAAAGAGAACAATCCCACTCAATCAATGATTGCATAAACGACACTTCATGCCAAAAAGAAAAACTGATGGGTAATAGATAGTGGTTGCTCCAAACATATAACTGGAGATAAGAGTAAATTCATCCAACTCAAGAAATGTAAAGGAGGATTAGTTAGTTTTGGTGACAACACAACAGTAAATATCTATGGCAAAGGAATATTGAGCCTAGATGGTAGAAATCCTAATAAGGATGTTTTATATGTTGAGGGACTAAAGCACAACCTGCTAAGTGTAAGTTAAATGTGTGACAATGGTTATAATAGTCACATTTGATTTAGATGGTTGTATGGAAAAATAATTGCACAAGGAGTAATAACTGATTCTAATATTTATAATCTTTGTGAAGTGAAAGGCTAGAGTTGTCTGATAGGTCAAGATGATGAAATTTGGTTGTGGCATTGGAGATTAGGGCATGTAAACTTTGATAATTTGGTATAAGTAAGTTCAAAAGGTCTAGTAAGACACTTTCCTAAGATAACTCAACCTCCAAATATCATATGCAAATAATATCAACAAGGCAAACAAACAAGGGCTAAATTTTAAATAAAAGAATATTCAACCACAAAGTCCTTACATTTGTTACATACCGATTTATGTGGATCTACAAGCACAAGAGGATTGAAAGGTGAAAGATACTTGATTTTGTTAATTGATGAGTATACAAGGATGGCATGGGTAACCTTTCTAAAAGACGAGTCCCAAGCATTTGAAAGATTCAATATTTTAAGGAAAATAGTTGTGGAGGCTAGTAGAAGTATCAAATGCTTGAGATCAGATAGAGGAGGAGAATTCACATCAAGTGAATTCATTGAGTACTATGAAGCGCATGGGATCAAAAGACAATACTCTACACCAATAAATCCATAACAGAATGGGGTAGTAGAGAGAAAGAACATAGTGGTTGAGGATATGGCCAAAACAATGTTGAATGAGGCCAAGTTAGTAGATATGTTTTGGAAAGAAGTAGTTCATACAATAGTATATATTTTGAATAGAGTTTAAATTAGAGTACACAGTGATAATACTCCCTATGAACTATGGTATGGTAAGCCTACCTCAGTCAAATACTTTAAGGTATTTGGTAGCAAATGTTACATTAAGAGAGAAGAAGATAAATTGCGAAGCTTTGATTCTAGGTGTGATGAAGGAATATTCTTAGGATATTCCACTCAAAGAAAAGCTTACAAGTGTTATAACAAAAGGCTACACAAGATTGTGGAAAGCATCAATGTCAAGATTGATGAGAACATTAAACATGTCAAATCTGATAATAATATTGTTGAAGAGAACTCAGATTATAAAGAAGAAGGTGCAACAAATAAATAAGAATAACTAGAAGAGGAAAATGAAAGAGAGCCTACAAAATATGTGCAAAAATATCACCCTATGGATCAAATTTTTGGTTATAAGAATGAAGGTGTTTAGGCAAGGATAAAACTTGCAAGAAACAAAGAACAAGTAAACTTTTCTCTCCTATCACAAATTGAGCCTAAAAGCTATATTGAGGCAAACAAAGATGAAAGTTGGATAAAGGCCATGGAAGAGGAGCTAAATCAAATTGAGAATAACAAGACATGGGAACTGGTTCCTAGACTCCCAAGCAAAAATATGATTGGAACTAAATGGGTGTTTACAAACAAGTCGAATGAAGATGTAGCCATTGTAAGAAATAAGGCAAGATTGGTGTGCAAGGGTTATGCTAAAGTTGAGGGCATTGACTTTGAAGAAATATTTGCACTAGTTGCAATATTAGAAGCAATGAGAATGTTTTTTGCATTTTCAGTTTACAAAGGATTTAAATTCTATCAAATAGATGTTAAATTTGCATTTCTGAATTGAAATCTTGAAGAAGTTTACATTGAATAGCTAGAGGGTTTCAATCTATCAGAAGAGGAAGATTATATGTGCAGATTGAGAAAAGCATTGTATGGACTAAAACAAGCACCTAGAGCATGGTATTCAAGATTGGACCAATATCTGCAACAACAAGGATTCAAGAAAGGATGTGCAGACAACGATTTGTATTTTAAATCACAAGATGAGCACATGATTATTTTTGTTGTGTGTGTTGATGATATCATATTTGTTGGTAGCAATGATAATTTGTAAGGTGTTTGATACTCACATGCAAGATGAATTTGAGATGTCAATGCTAGGAGAATTGTCATTTTCCTTGGTTTACAAATTGTATAAACTAATGATGGGATAATTATATCTCAAACTAAGTATACTAAGGAAATGCTTAAGAAATTTTGTATGAAGGATAGTAGACCAATTAGTATTCCCATGATAACTTGTTGCAAGTTGAGAAAATCAGATGAGTCACTAGATGCAAATCAGGCAATGTATAGGTCAATGATTGGTAGCTTGTTGTACCTAATTGCATCAAGGCCAAACATTATGTAAGCAGTATGCATGGTGGCAATATTTTAGGTTGCACCAAAAGAGTCTCATGTCAACATGGCCAAGAGAATTTTTAGATACATTAAAAGCACTATCGACTATGGACTATGGTATCCTAGGAGCAAGGACTTCACTTTAACTACGTATACAAATTTTGATTAGGTTGGAAGTGCAGATGATAAAAAAACACTAATGGAGGAGCATTATTTTTAGGTGAACAAATTGTGTCCTGGATGAGTAAAAAGAAAAAATCAGTCACCTTATCTACAATAGAAGCAAAGTATGTAGCCACAACATCATGTTGTACTCAGGTATTATGGATGAAACAAACTCTAAAGGACATTAAGGTTGAGTACAATAATCCTATCTATCATTTGTAATAATTCAAGTGCAATAAACATATCAAAGAATCCATTGATGCACTCTAGGACAAAGCACATATCAATTAAGTATAACTTCATCAGAGAAATGGTTGCAAAAAAGGAAGTTAGCATGGAATATGTACCCACTAAAGAACAAGTTGCTAAAATATTCACAAAGCCTCTTCCCAAGGAACAATTTGAATATTTGAGGTAAAAATTGGGAGTAATTTCACCCACCTCATATCACTAAATCTTAGTGATAGGTTGTGGGTCCAAGGGGGACTTCATTTCTATCTTATCAATCCCTAGAAATGATAAGGGAGATCAAGTCAGGTAAATCTGGTTTTACAAATTTCTAACAACTTGATGGTTGCAAACTCAAGATCTCTTTCTCTTTGACTTGCTTGTCAAAGGTGGAGCCATCTCATGACCTTTGCCATTGATGTCAAAGGGGGAGAAAATGGTACAAATGCTCATGGAATTGAGCAAGGAAGAGAAAGATATGCCTAAGGGGGAGATGCTATGTTTGAACACTCATGGTATATGTAATGTTAATTGGTAAAAGAGCATTTGGTTTTTCCATCAATGACAAAGGGGGAGATTGTTCTCAATTTGGTTTCCATCGATGACAAAAGGGGATGTCTTTCTTATATCTTGCATGAAAAATTGTTAGCATGATGTTATACTATTGTTGAGATATTGTAATGGCACTGCAAAGGTGGTATCCAAGAGTCAAAAGTGAAATCAAGATGTAGATTTTATATGGGTTTTATGAGAAATTCTTAGAAAAGTGTTTTGTAGGTCCTAAGAGTGTGTGATGGAGTTAGAAATTATTTATGTGTGCTCTTGGTCAAATTTAGGGTTTGGTAGATAAACCCTAAGGGTTATAGTCATGGCACTGAACGACTTTTCTATTTTTATGTTAATTGGTTATTTGTCGTTGTAGGTTGCTTAAGTGATAAATTAAACCATTGAGGTCATTTGGGAAATCGGCCCCTTTCCTAATAATACCGGCCTCACAAATATTTTGCAACTATAGTGTTTCCTAAGTTGGGAGTGAGATATTTGTCCTTGACATGATCGACAGTTGTAGTTGAGGCTTGAAGATCAACGACCTCCCTGCTTCCCCACTACGTTTGTGGTGGGTCCCCGTCTAACCCCACAAGATAGTGGGCATTGGTGGAGATTGAGCATAGAAGATCAAACATTTCCTATGGTGTGTTTAATGAGACCAGATAAAGTGGAAGGTGATATGTAGACAGGTGGCGAAGAATGATTGATCAATATGGAAATTCACATATATGTTGTGAATTACATGATACTAATAAAAGAAACATATGACATTATCCCACCAACACACTAAAGATTTGGTGGGCCCGTGTCTAGCTCCACGAGATAGCAGGCTTGTGACACACGTCTTGGTGGACCCTGCGCTCAGTAAGCTGCATATGGTAAAGATTGATGGTGGTTATTAAATCAGATCTTTAATCTAATGATTGTGTTTTAAAGATGGGTGATAAATGTGAATCGATGGATCATGGGTGCGAAAAGTAGCAGATAAATGACTCAAATTTAAATTGAGAGTCCTCAATGACTATGACGATGTGAATGATGGTTTTGATTGCAAACCAACTTAGAAAGTGAATTCAATTGGCCCAACTACTACAACTACCAATTTTTATTGGTGATGAGATGATTAGATCAATGACACGGACATGCAAGTGGTGGAGAATCAAATTGTGATCTGATACAGAGAACATGAATTAAATGAGACTAAAACCCTAGCTTTTTAGTATGCAAAAAATAAAATAATCTTTGATTTTGATAAGTGAATGTGTGGCTCGATGATTTGGTGGCATGCAAGAGAGGATAAATATCAAACCCTAGAAAAATATTTGTATGGTGTGTGAATCTAGAGGTAGATGATGCAGGTTGATGATGAGCACAAAAAGAAAAATTAGAAGTTGGCCATGTTGTTGCAAAATAGAGAATTAAGTATATGTTGCAGAGGTGTGTTTTGAGTCTCTTGAGGCAAACAAAGAATGAACTAAATAAAAAGAGATGAAAGAACTATAGAGTGTGTGCATGATCTTTGAAGGTGAATAAAGAATACACTAAAATAAAGAGGGAGAGTGCATAGGAGGTGTGGTTGAGTAGATCCCAAACAAAAAGTGGAAATTCTTAATCAGGGTTTATCTCAAAGTGTAGAACAAAGGAGGTGTAGAGCAGAGAATTAGGCTACAAAGGCTATGACAAGGAGCTAAATAGTTGCAAATTAGGTTGCAACATTGAACTGTGTTCTATTGAACAAATTATAATATCTTATTTTGTAAATTTGATTGGTGAGTGCCATTAGATATCTGGGTAGGTGCTCATAGTAGGGAGTGGGTGCTCCTAAAACTAGGGGATTGGTGTCTCCTTAGGGTTGGTTCCCTTAAAACTTGTAACAAAAATTTTGATTGTGAGGGTGGATTAGGACACTAGCTCCTATCAATATTTCTCACCGTGGTTTTTCCCATCTTGGCTTTTTCACATACAACTTGTGTTATGTGTTGTGTGTGCATGTTTATGTTGTTGATATTAAGTCTCAATATACACTTAAAGGGTTTAAGGAAATTAATCTATCAGAGTTAAATTTTTAAGTTATCTACTGATTCAAGCCCCTCTTAGTAGATCATTGTGTTCCAACACCTCTATGACACATCACATTTTTAATGAGGTCCTCATCTTCCATCCACTTGATACATTCATTTTTAGGTGGTCTCCTAGGAGGTTTACCAACCACAAAGCTTGGCATTCCCTTGTGATATGTGCCCACTTCAACAATTAGTGCGCTACAATCATCATATCGTAATTCATTCTTGTTGAATTCTTCTTCATAAATTGGTGACCAAAGTGACTTCAAAAACACTTTTTGGAACTCACCAATATCATCCACTTGTTGCTTGATCTCCATGACTTTTACATATATCATTTATCCTTTGTCCATGGCTACAAAAGTTGACTGATTTTTAGTTTAGTAGAGTGATTAATGAGTTAGGCTAAGGTCAAGGCAAAGCTTGTTAACCTCTTTATCCTTTTCTCGGTACGCATCCCAAGTCTCCTTTGCAAACTCAATTACCATATCTGTCTCATGGATCATGTACAAGTAATCCGATTTCATCTCCTCCGGTTTAATCTCCTCCATTGTGCTCTTAATCATTTGTAAATTAGTAAGGGAAGCTACTTGTTCAGATTGATTTAGTAGCATAAAATTTAGATAAATTTTACACTTCAATTTCAGGTGACACCAAGAATTTATTCTTCCAAATTCCCTCATAAATATAAAACCATGTAAGTTTAGAGAACTGTTGTTATGATGCATATAAAAATCAAAACTTTCTTCATATCTTTCAGTTGTAGCACCATGGCTATGCCAAGTCTTATGTGCCTCTCCTTTACCATTTCCAATAGCAATCTAAGGATATAAATTGACAAATTCATCAGGACTTTGCTCAAAATTAACACCATGCAATACTAATTCAGTTTTAATTTCAAGATTAATCCTCTCGAAATCAATTTCCTCTTTTCCATCCTCCTTGTATAACTCTCGAGATGAAGTTAGAACAACATCAAAAAGACATTTATCCAACACCAATTCTTCATCATGATTAGGTGCTAACACACCTAGATCCCAAGGTCTCATGGGATGGTTGTTTTATTCAAATAAACTATGTTTATTTTTCCTTCACGAGTGATTATCTCTTTGATTAAATTACTCTCCAAAATCATCAATACTAAAGTCATCATTAACACTCCGAGCTCCATAGGTCCGTTTTGGAAGTCAAACCCAAACTCACCTGAGTTATCATCACTAGAGTGTGTTAGGAAAAGGTGTGTTGTCCACCTTTCATAATGTTATAATGTAATTATTTATTTATTATATGTGATGAACCTAAGGAATCAAAGGGTGTGCGTATCACATGGGTCTAGTATTATTGGGGTAACTTTATGTGCTGAATGTAACATTGGGATAAATATTTAATGCGGGGTTGCACATGATAATAATATTTAATATTGGGGAAAATTAGTACCAATATTAAATGAGGATTTAATGTTTTTGTGAGCTCATGGTATTAGTCTAATGGTTTTATGTAATACTACTTGGTGGTTTTATGGGAGCTTGTTTCTATAAAAGAAAACACCAGGGTAGTTGTCTAAGGTTAGATAGTTAGCTAGTTGATAGGTTAGATCTTGTTAGCATTTTTTAGGGTTAAAGCATGGCATGTGATGTGTAGTTACATGATTTTTCACATGGAATGCTTGTAGAGGGCTCTGTGTTTCAAAGGTGTTCATGGAGAACTTTGAAGATGTATTGTAATGTTTATTATTGAATAATACATGAGTGATGGATGCTTTTGGAGGCTGGGTTTTTCCCTATTGAGGGTTTTCGCAAGGTATATGTTGTGTCATCTTTGATGGCATGTTTTCTATTCTTTTATATATGGATTCAGAATACTTGTTTGCATAGATTTCTTTATTTGGGTTATGTGGAAATTATCTTGGGTGGATGCACATTTCATTTCATTTGATATCAAAGCCATGGTTGTGGTTTGTATAACCCTTGTTAGAGTCTAGTGCATAGTTGAATCTATGGATTACATGGAAAGAACAAAGAAATTTCGAGATATGAGGGTTTTGTGTAGGTGTTTTTTGTAGATTTAGGGTTTTGGGGTTGCAGATTTGTGGCTATTTTTTGTAGATATGGGGCTATGAATATTTGTTTGAAAAAGGGATTTTTTATGGATGTTCATTATGAGGGTTTTGTAGGATAAATATTGCAAATTAACCCTTGGGACAAAATTGACCTCGCCATTGGATCCGGGACGCTCGAGACATGAAGATTGACATAAAATTTGACCTTTTTTTTAGACTATAGGAATCGAAATCGGGTAGTCGCCCCCATATAAACTACAGTGGGCCTGGTAATTTTTTTTGCACATGACCGGTGATGTTGGCATGACACACCCTTCAGTACCATGAGGATGGTGGGGAGACTAGACGTTGTGACCGCTTGCCTACAACGAGATGCTTTAGCCAATCGAGCTAGGCCTGCCACCCCAAATTTGACCTATTTTGGTTACTGAAAATAATACAATTTTTTTGCCCACTTGCCTATCCAATCGTACTGTCATCAATTTACATGTCGTAGGTGAAAGTATTTAAAAATAAATAAATCTTGCATTATAAAAAATTTATGCGACATTTAAAAAAATTAAAGTGTAGGGGGGGGGTGTGGGTCTGCATACCCCGTACTTCACTAGCAATTTGCCAATGAAGCTACTATCACCGCCGATACTGTTGGCTATGCCTAAAAATTTTAGACAATGATCTTTGCCACTAACAGGCCGACCCCACCCCACAAAGGGGTTATTAAATAAAAATCCCACCATTTAATTTATCCATCACTTTTTATTAAACAAAAATGTTAAAATACTGCCCAAAAAAAGTTTTTATTAAACTTTGAAATATAAGATAAAAATTAACCAAAATTAATGGTGGTGTTGGGTTCGAGTGGTGCCACCTAGATGGGGATGTCACCACCGATGGGTTGCCCAAGGGTCGCCTTTGATTGCACCTAATAGCCAAATTGGGCATATTTTTTCTAGGGGGCATAACTTTCACCCAGGGTGTCCATTTTTCAACTTCTTATACTCGTTGGAAAGGTGGTTCCATGTAATTCATTGTGGTATCAATGGTTTTTCCACATTTTTCTATTTTGATAGTTATTTTCTTATTGAAATTTGAATGTCCTTTGTGATCTTGGAGAGGTCATATATTGTGCATATGGAGTCAAAATTTGGACTTCTTATAGTTGATAGAAAGCTTGTTCACACTACAAAGTGGACCAGGTTTGGAGATGTTTTTCCATGATTTATTTTATATTATTTCCATTTTAGTTGTTTATGGGTTTTTTTGACTATGGTGATTTTGTGAGCTCATGGATTATCAAATATTTGTGATTTGATGTTGGAGTCACTGTACACTCACATGTGCATCTCATATTACTCTCATTTGACATGTTTATCAATGTATTATTGAATTTATATGTTGCATTATTGTATCTACAAGTTGTGCAGTGTTATAGGTGGTCTATACTTATAGGTTGTATATATGACTTGGACATGGGTTGCTTATGCCCATAGATACTTCAGTGTTGATGTATATTCAGTTTAGTGGCTTGTTTTAGTCACTTTTTGTGCTAGTTTGGTTTTCATGTTGAGGAGGAGAGATGGTATTACCAGGCGCACTCATGATGTGAGACCTATGTAGTTGGCTATGTGATGCATGTGTGACATAGTTGGACTGTGTTGTTGATAAATTTGGTGGTGATTATGGTGTCATGTACATTCCTTGTTCTTTAGGGACTTTGGCATGACATATTTTTTTTATGAAGGTACTTTGTTGGTGGTGCTGGATTGATTCTTGGTTTGGTTTGTGGCGATGTATCTTCTTGGTATGAGGATCACGGTTTCACTTTTCCTTTTAGGAGCTCATTTTGCATTTAATTCCTTTTATTGTGTGGGGTACTTTGGTTGATCTTCATTAGGATATTGTTATCATGGTATCATGGATAGCTTGATTGCACTTTTCAGCGAGAGCTTGTGACAGTGATGGTTTGATAGTGTTGTATATTCTTGGTTGGAGATCATGGTTTGTACTCTTCCCTTTGGGATCTCGGTGTTGAGTTCTTGGATTGCATTGGGGCCATGGAGGATCTTCATTTAGAGTGTGGTTATCATGTTTCCATGGAGGGCTTGGTATCACGGTTCAATGGGAGCTTGTGGCGATGACATGGATTCACCATTTGACAGTGGATGATCTTTTGCAGTGTTTTTTGGTGTCATGGATAGACTCTTGGATTTTGTTTCTTTTATGTAGCAAGGGTTCTTTGATATCTTTGGTTTCATTGACAAGAGGTGGTTATATTCTTGTGGTTTGGAGATGTTGACATCTTGGTTTGTCATGGATGACTTCTTTAGTCTTTGGTTGAGGTGTCATGTCTTGTCATTTGACATATGATCCTTGTTTTGATAGGATGGTTTTGTATTATGTCATGGTGTACTCTTGATTACCATTTTAGAGTTTTAGCATGATATAGGTACATGATATGTTCATTGTAGCATATGGTCTTCTTTTAAGGAGATGTGAGAACATGATGTCATGTTGGAGTTCCTAATTTAGCACTTGGGGATTTTTCCTTTGATCTTAGTTGGTTCTCTTGGTATTGGGTACATTGATCATTTTCTTGGGAGATTCATGATAATTCTATGTCACACTTGGAGTTTGGCATGGATTAATTGATTACAAGTACTCATGGATATTTGGATACATAGGTGAGGCTAGGAGATCTCTTGTGATTAGAGACATTTGTTGAGACATTTACTCATTGATGAGTTTTCGGCTGGAAGTCTGAGGAGCCTACACCTTGGTTGGATGTGAGTCCAACATGGACCTATGAGGAGAGTGTTCTTGGATGAGTCATGATGACAAATATCTTGGAGGAGAATTCTCATTCCCCACTCTTGGTCTACTCAAAAATTTACTTGAGAGGTATTGCCCATTGTTACTTTTAGATGTATTATGTTTTATGCTTATCTTCTCATGCATATGGATCTTGAGCTATGGTTTGATAGTTTTGGAGGGTTAATTTGAGGGAAATTTGCATGTTTTATCTCATTATGCATTATGATATTATTCATTGATGTTGAGTTTAAGAGATGTTATTGGGTGTATTTCCTTCATTGGGAAAGGTTTTGGTTTGATCTTCCTTTCGTTTGAGATGCATACATCTTGGTTATGGTTAGATGTGGATAATATTATTCTCTTTGGGTTTTTGTGGAGGGGATCGTACTTATCACAACTTAGCATTTATAGGTGTGTGTAGAAGGACATGCTACATGTTTTGATTTCTATGTTATCTCTTTGGTCTTGTTCTTCTTCTTGGATGCTTGGTTTCACATGACATTGGTTTTGGGATCTTGTGTGGAGCTATTGTGATAAGTAGTTTGTGGTTATGTGTTATTCATTGTTCTTTGATGATGACATGGAGGTTCATTTATCTTTTTCCTTTGTTGGGTGTGAAGAAATTGGGAGAGATATGGAGACTCAATGTGAGAGATGTATTGCAATATATTGGTTTGCAAGTTTTGCATATCTTTGTGGATTTTCCTTGGTACTATATGATATTGGTTACACTTATATGTGATACTATTGGTGGGTCTTTGGATGCCTTGATCATTTTCAGATTTGACATTACCTATGCAATGGGAGTTCTTGGATGTGTATGTTCATTATATGACATGTTTGACACTTGGAGCTTGTGATTACATGTTATGGGTTGTATATGTTGATGGCATGAGGATCACTTGTTATGATTTGTATACCTTCAAGGTATGGATAGTTGGATGTGTTATAATTTGATGTGGGTGCTATTTTAAGCTATGGTGATTATATCTTGATAGCTATTGATACATGCTTATTACCTTTGGATTGAGTGTTTGTGTATTGGGATATCAGTTGGAGGTAGGACTTATGCTTTGTTGTGACAGATTGTGTGGCTTCTCTTTGGATGGATTCTTATCTTTATGCATTGGCATGATGGAGGATGAGAGAATTCAAGCTTGAGATTGTGGCCACCTTGATTCTTGTTGTAGGTATCTTGATGGAGCACATGGATCACTTTGATTCCTTGATGGTATATGTGGCTAGAGGGATTGTTCCCTTGTTCATGTTTGAGTTTACTTGTGTACCCCTTATGCAATGTATACAAGTGGTAGAATGTTAGGAAAAGGTGTGTTGTCCACCTTACATAATGTTAGAATATAATTATTTATTTATTATGTGATGCACCGAAGGAATATATGGGTGTGTGCATTCACATGGGTATAGCATTCTTGGGGCCACTTTATGTGTTGTATGTAACATTGGGATAAATATTTAATGTGGGGTTACATATGCAAATAATATTTAATATTGGGAAAAATTAGTACTAATATTAAATGAGGGTTTAATGGTTTTGTAAGCTCATTGTATTAGTCACATGGTTTTATGTAATACCACTTGGTGGTTTTGTGAGAGCTTATTTCTATAAAAGAAAACACAGGGGTAGTTGTATAAGGTTGGATATTTGGCTAGTTGATAGGTTAGCTCTTGTTAGCATTTGTGAGGGTTGAAGCATGGCATGGGATATGTGGATACATGCTTGTTCACATGGAGTGCTTGTAGAGGGCTTGATGTTTCAAAGGTGTTCATGGAGAACTCTGAAGATGCATTGCAATGTTTATTGTTGAATAATACATGAGTGATGGATGGTTTTGGAGGTTGGGTTTTTCCCTTTTGAGGGTTTTCCTAAGGTATATCTCGTGTCATATTTGATGGTATGTTTTCTATTCTTTTGCATATGGATTTTGAATACTTGTTTGCATAGATTTCTCTATTTGGGTTGTGTGGAAATTATCTTGGGTGGATGCATATTTCCTTTACGAGTGTGTTAAGAGATTATCACTATAATCTGGTTTGGAAGCTTTGATTTCCTCACCTTGATTATTCTCTACATTTGTAAGTGCATTAGTAAATCAATAATATTATCACTTACATTTACTCCACTAGAATCATCAAGAAGTCCGATAATCTTAGAAACATCATAGAACAAATCAAAACTTGAACTCAAAGAAATTGTTTTGTATTGATTCCCATGCATAATCGTAGCTACATGCATGTTTGAGAGATAATATAGATGTTTTGTCACATATTCCTCATGTATTAAGGTACCTTTTCCTTCAAATAAATTGTTCTGAAACTCTAATACACATTCCTTATAAATAGTGGCATTTTTTTCTTCATGGGAAAGTCCTATGGGAGTATCTACTCCACGAATGCCTTCTTGAATTTGAAGTCTTCCACTCCTATGTGGTCTATACTTCATCTTGAGATCCCTGTAGTCATGGAAATATATTTCACTCTAAAAAATCCACACCTGAATTTCTCCAATCTTATAAAATTTGATCCTCCAATTCTTGTTGTGCAAGTTCATCATTAATTTGAAGGTTATTCCTTGGAAGAAAATTGATTGTTGGAGGTTTAGAATTGGCTATCAAAGTCCTAGTAATCTGATTTGTAATCTTGTTGTTAACGAAATCATCCCCATTTCCATAATTTATTTCTTGTCCATTACTCCTGCCAGAACATCGAGTCATTAAGGCACATAATTGAGCTATGTTTTATTGTAATTCACGTCATCATTTTACAAAGTCTTTTGTGTTTGGTTTCTTATAGTCTATATGTTTTCTGTCACCCATAATATTTCAACCCTTCAACTTGAAAACTGATTATTCACAAATAACCTTATAGGATGGTAGGATACACTTCTCTGATACCATTGAAATGGGCTACCCTGGTTTGAAACCTTTCACTCCTAATTTTTTTAGTTTGATTTAATACATTTCACCCCTTGCTAATTCTAAACCATTTGATGAGTTTATGCACAATTTTCAAATTTGAATTGTAAATGACTTTTAACTTGAACTTTATTGTGACAATTTGGAAACCCACAACATAGACTAATATAACTAAATTAAATATTCACTAATTATTGATTAATACAAATAATAAAATCTCTAAAGTTTTTGACCTGAAAAAATATCTCAATTTCAACAATCTTTATGACTGTTGCGACGTGGCTCCATTCTAAGATCACACAAGACATCCCTATTATTTAATGACAATAAAATATGCAAAGGGAACTCCAATATGCCTCTAAAATATGAACACTATGCTATAGATTATAGTGTTTTGTAGCTACTACCCTTCAATTTTTTTGAACAATGGATCCCTATGTAGACTTATGTTTTGGAATAAGCTCCTAAAAACACCAGCATGCAAATCCTAATATGATTCCACATATCACATGTAATACAACAACATTGAATATTGGAATGGTTCTATTACAATTATTTTTCAGTTGTACAGACGATCGACACTTCCACTCTAGAGGCATTTATTCCTAGAGTCGTACGATACTTCAATTTCCTTCATTTATGAGCATTCATTCAAATATGAGTTTTTCAACCACAAATGGCTTGCAAAGTATGCTACACATTTAATCACCATACTACATTCACTTTAGTCCTTAAAAAACCAATAAAAACTTTAGTATGTTAACATGCCACTCTTGGAGAGAGTATGACAGTAGTCAAGTGAAAACATTCATCACATCCAAGGTAATATCTAAAATGAGTTCCCTTATTAAAAATCTCACACCCAATCAATTGAATATTGTTAATACAACACTCACAATCATTAGTTATCCTTTTCATAACCATTGAGCACCTAAAACATGTACTATAACATTCATACAATTGTATGACTGATTGAAAATGTAGAGTAAACCAAGGAAATTCACCATAATTGTTATCTTGAGTTTTTGGGTTATGAAAAGGTTGCACAACCTGTAAATTGACATTGAATTAATACCCATAACCATTCTATGTTTAAAACTCCATTTGTAAATCAAAATAGGTCGTACGACTAGAATGATAGTGTACGACTTCCACCAGAAATAATATCACCTTGTTAGCTTAGTTTCAATGAGCACAAATTATCACCAAGACATTAGAAAGTAACTCCCAAATACTCTAACTGCATCTTAACTCCCATTCATAGACATAAACACAAAAGAGGTACAACCTATAGTTTTCCCATGGTATGGTTGACTCAAACTATAATACCACTCTAGGAAATTAATTAAGTTTTAGACACCAATTTACAATGCATGAAAGTGAACACATAGTCAAGGAATAACTTAGAAAATAATACCCATCTTATTATTTAACTTCCTCTAGCTCCAATGATGCAACAAAGATGTACAACTATCTTCTCATGGTACAACTTAATGCACGACACGCTTCAAAAATTAACTAAACATTAATTACCTATTTTCTAAAACTCAAAATCACTACCCATCCAAGGAATATTGATTGGAATCATGCCCAAATGCATTTTTTCACTCATTCCACTACTATCAATAAATTGACAATTTTATGGAAATGCACAAACTAACCAACATAACTACAATACTTAGAAAAAACAAAACCCAACACCCAGGAAACATCTTCCATTCTCAAAGTTGTTATTCTTAATGGAGGTTTTCATCCCCAATAAGTTCTATGTTTAAACTGCAAAAACTCCTCTTCAATGAAAATTCCAACATATCCCATAAATAAAGGCAAACTTTGCTTTTGTCTTTTTTCCAGATGTAACTACCCACCACCTTGCTTGAAAAAGACTAAAATACTTTTAATTTTATTTCACCCAAACATGAATTTTAATTTAATTTAACTTTTCTTCCATAACTTTAGTCACTTTACACACATTTCAAATAATTAATTTAGGTTGGCTTTTAGTTTAATATTTTTTGACAACTCAAAATTAATTATTTAATTACAATGTTGACATAGTAAAAATGGGGACATTACACCATACCATTAGGAGGGTTTATCATAGTTTTGTAAAACCATTAATGGTTTTGAGGTTGGTCATTGCTTATAAATTGGGTGATAGAGTTGTAGCTTGATATGACGGTTTATAGGTACATAGGTGCTACTATAATTACTTTGTATTTGGATGCTAGTGAATTTATCCTATAAAGACTTACATTGCAAGTGTATTATAATATTCTTTTAGTTATGATAATACATTGTGTAGGTTTTGGAGTGTGGATTTTTTCTCTTTAATGTGTTTGCCCCACACAAATAATAATGTTTTTGATAAGGTAAGCAAGGTTTTGAAAGGGACAAGAAACTTTTACAGAGTTAAGAAAAAGACACTTCCAAACACTAAATTCTCAAACTTTACCAATGAAACAGAGAAACAACACTAGCATAAACACAACAAAACCACTAGCAACACCTGGTTACAAATAACCAAGAGTGATAGAACACTCAGAACCAACAATGGTCCTAAGTCAAAACCAAAGAAACAATAAGGCCAAGAGACAAAGAGGACCAAGATCCCATCACCAACCATAAACCCAACCAACAATAGCAAATTAGCTACCCAATAACAACAACTCAGAGCCATCCTCGAAACATCTGTTAAACCAAGAGGCCAACTCAATCTCTGTATCTAATAGAGAGCTCCCCTCTATTAGAGAGGATCATATGAAAACCTTTTCTACTGAACCCAGAGAACTCCGATAGCCCCCTACTCCACCTCAATAGGAGTAGATCCCACCTCAACAGGAACAACAATAGAGAAAAATATAAAAAGAAGCTTCCAACCAAACCCACATCACCCATCTTCACCTCGATAGAAGAGGAATCCACCTCAATAGGAATAGGTTGTAGAATCAAGGAGGAAGCCACCACACTCGTAGAAAAAGTAAACACACCATCCTTTAGTAAACTCAACAACAAGAAATTAAAAAGGTGCAAGAACAACAAAAACATTTGGGTTGTAAGAGAAGATAGCCCAACCACCATGAGGACAAAGAACTACATCAACCAAAATTGGTAGAGGCCCATAAAAGCTTTAGCAAAAAATCCTTTGAGGCTACACTCGACAGAGGAGCAAGCAACTAGAACCCAAAATCCATCCACCGAGAACAAAAAATAGCCCCAAAGAGCCACACCCACCAACCAAAACTAGCAGAGCCCCTCAAAAGCTTCAACAACAAAGCCTTTGAGGCCTCACACCAAATCGAGGAGCAAGCATCACTGCCACACCAAAGCTTACTAGAAGCAATGTCAAAGCTCACCATCGCACCACCACCACACCGAGGATCATAGAAGAATTCCAAAAGAGCTATCAAGATATCCCCCACTAAACACCTCTACAAAAACATGATGATAGAGTAGAGAAACGTCATGCACACCACAAACAAAGATAAGCAAACCATAGAGTTCATAATAACCCCCTTTCCCAAGAGCACCCAAAAGAGAAAAGCAAACCCACAACCAAGGCGATGCAAAGCCTCATACCATATAAAGCAAAAAAGCGCATCCATGTTAGTGCAACAAAGCCAAACAAGGCCAAGAATGCAAGAGATAACCAAGGAAACCTCCAAGACCAATAACTCCACAAGGGAGTAGAGGACCATCACAATGAAAGTTGAAAAAAAAACACAAGCATCACCAATAGCCCCATATGGAGCAGAGGAAACAAAGCCAAACAAGGAGGCATGGTCCACAATACCAGGGCTAAAGCCACACCCAAGCCTCCCTCCAAATGCAACACAAAGCAACTCTGGTAGCCGAAGCAGAGCTAGGGACAAGAAACTGCAACCCACAAGCATCTAGCTTCATCAACACAAAAGCCAAACCACCGAATCACGCCAAAAAATACCAAGGAGGACCCCCTCATGACATACACACCTCTCCACAACGAAAATGCCCTCTGCAACAGGCACGAAACCCATTCAAAAGTGAAGAACACTTGCACAACAACGAAAGGAACCACAACCAAAGAGTAAAAGGGAGGCCAACAACACCAACCCCAACCATCTTGTAGCACCAAAAATAGACCCAAATCCTCGTCATCCTCCGAATCAACACTGTCATCGCACTCCCCATCTATAGATTTAAAAAAACCAGAGCCATCGCTATTCTCACCCATTACTACCATATGGGAATATACATAAATAACAATGTTATGGTTACATAATTCATCTATTTATGAGCATGTTTCTCTATTTTCTATAATTTTTTAAGATCAAATTTAAAATTATTTTATACAACTCTTCTTAAGATTAGTGTAGGAAGTTGTTTATGCATACCTTGCTTCCTTACAATATTTAGTTTAGAGTGCACGATTCATTTATATTCACACACACCAAAATGGGTGGAAAATGTTAGGAATACAAATTTTATTCCTTCATTTCATGCCACTTTGTACACATTTTAGAAACACACTATTGTAGTACTTGATTTGACCTATTTAGCACACAAAATTAATTCCCACCCATAGCTCATTTGCTAATCATCACTATAGATCATTTCATCTCCCATCAATGCACTTTTTATAGTCATTTGCCACCCTAGGCTAAGCCATGCAACCCAACTTAGTTCACTTCATTCAAAATTTACATTTCTTGATTGGAAGCCAATCCTTACATAAAATAGTTGTTCTCATCAACCCCTGCTCTAAACAATTTGAATTGTGCAATTATATGCATGTATTTAAAGGCATGTCCTACATAATTGGAATCCATCAAGTGGTTGCAATAATTAATTGATAAAATATACGACTCTAGATAATTCAAGGCTAGATTCTAGATTTAGTTACTGCATCACTTCAGTAGTCCACTAAATCCACATCTACATGGCATACTTGGTGTGTTTGCAACACCTTGTCCTCTTTTAGGAGCTTAATTACTATTGAGACAAACTAAGGACTTTCACTTAGTATTGAAGAATGTTCCATTATGGTTCAAGCAGATGAGACAACGATGACCACATTTATGAAGATTATATTACTCGAGGACTAGGTCACACCACTTGTACTAGATTGCTCAGGCGTAACCTAGTTCAAGATTAGGTTGAATGACACAACCTAGTTTGTAGTGATGAATTTTTTTGTAAATCTTTATCACATCTTGTAGACAACATAGTTGCAACCTAGTTCTATTTTTAGATCCTTTGTTGCAATGTTTCAACTAAAAGGTTAACAATCCATTGAGCCCAAACACCAAGTATATCCACGCCAATTGTGGTCTTAACTAATCAATTCTAGAAGTACAATAAGAGATACCTATCATGAGTATATGACAAACCTCAACAACCGAGGATGTAAATATGATATGCTAGTATGCTATATCCCTAATGTCAATCACTTAACCATTTGGAACCTAGAGTACGAGAGGGGGATGGTAAGAGACAATAGATCAAAATCAATCACTTATTACATTATTAATTTATTTTAATCAATTAATTAAATCTAAAATAATATTAAAATTGCGTGTTTAAACTTGGAGTCTAAACACTTGTGAAATGTGAAATAGTATAAAAACACATATTTTCCTTACAATGGATTAACAACTAGTTACAAAAAGAACTCTTAACAACAAATAGACATATAATTTGTGTACAATTTTTTTAAATCGAGGGGAATCGAGAGTTTAGCCCAACAATTTGAAGCTTAGCTCTTTACATAAGATTGTGCAATAGACCCTCATCCACATTGCGGACAAATCAGAAATTGACCCCACAACTTGAACAACCTAAAATGACAAGGGCGACCAAATGAGCTAACCCATGTACTATCTTTGTTATCACTCTTTCTTTATATAGAAAGATAGACAGCATTTTGACATGCTTTTGAATATTTTTTCCAATGTTTATGCGGTGAGCTGCTATTTGTTCATCTTCCCTCAGCAACATTTAAAACAGACGCGACATCTGTATAACGATAATTTATCACCGATAATAATAGGGTTTGTTAGCGGAACATTTCCGAGAATCCTTTTCTTTTTTCATTTTTGAAACAGCCTTGTACTTTTTGGTCTCGCATATGGATTTATCAGAAATTACGACAAAATCTTTAAAAAACTGCAAAATCATTGGAATATTTGGAAAAAAGCTGTTATGTCTGGTAAGCTTTGCCAATTATCTCTTTAATACTAGGGCGGTAGCAAGCCCGTTTCATTGTTTTCAAATTAGGCTACATTGAGTGGCATGGTCTGAGATTTATAGGCATTGGTGTGTGCAGGATAGAATGCAAGGAAATTGGCATCGGGCATAGAGCACATTTACAGTGAACCGGTATTCGTTTGGGGTACACTCCTAGGATTGCTTTTTATTTCCCGTTGGCATTTTCAAAAGTTTCATTATTTTCAAGGTTTAGATAGACAAGTTTTGTCCATTCTATAAAAAAATTTGAAGGCTGGGTAAATGGACATAATAACTGTATTTAGTTTGGGGCTCTATTTGATGGTTTTCTGGCTTTTATATAGAACTATGTGCTTAAGCATTTGCAAATTCTGGTGTGTGTCTCATTTTGATCTATGATGTTCACATTCGGAGATTGGTGTCATGAACCGGGTTTGCTAAATTTGTCTTGGAATGAGAGGTCTTACATTGGCTACTATGTCCCTGGTGTTGGATTTTAATTTAACCGCTCTTTGGTCTTGGTTTAGGATTTTGTCTATTATTCTAACCGAAGTAGAACCAGAAAGGTGCAGTCCCAACTGAGTATAGTACACTGTCTGAATGGTTTTGTACATGGTTACTATGTGTCACTCACATAATGGTACATATCAGAGTTCGTACTGAAATTTATTCTTGTATACACATTGTTCCTAAACAGTGTAAGTGGTGCCAAAAACTAAGTCTTGTGCTATTTTTTGTTACTTGAGCATGTGGTATTTATGCTCACGTATAGTTTACCGTCAGTATTGTGGTCTATTGTGGTCTACGAGTTCTTTAAAAATCTTGTTTATCTATTAGTTTGCATGTGTTTAAAGTCTCTTTGGATTGTGCTCCATATTTTGCATACATACTAATATCACTGTAGAGCACAGCTACCAGACATGGACTTATTACAAACTTGGCAAATCTTTAAAAACCATGAAATATAGAGATTTCTTAAGGAATTATGTTGTTTGCAATGGAATATTCTTTAAATCAACTTTAAAGTCATAAAAACTAATCAATTACAACCTACTTTGTTCACATATACAAGTATACTAAGATACTTTGAACGAATGAGTACCAAATGGTTTTGAGCTCAAGGAGACAAGGTTTTTAAACATATTAATATTATCAAGTATTTTTGGTATACAAAACTCATGGATTATGAAATCCATGACATCAAAAAACAAATCATCACACGGAGTCGTAAACCATGGTAGAGAGGAACCTATATCACTTGGCCTATCATCACTAGCTCTACGTTGGTTTTTTGCTCGTGTCTCAGATAGGTCCTCTTGCTGCTGCAGGCATAGTTGCATTACTCAGGAACTAGATTGACCTGAAAAACCGAAAGTATAATTGTGATTCAATTATTTGGGATTTATTCAGGAAAAATTTAGGAAATTGAAAATTGCAGAAAAATTCATAAAATAGGGAAAAAACTCTATAATTGTTGTTTAATTGTAAATAAAGGAAACAAACTGCTTTTCCAATCAATTTAGCTGAAAATAATTTTTTATTTTTTGTTTTTTTTAAACCAGTGTGGGGGTTTAGGGGCAATAGCCCCCAGTGAGGTTGAGGGGCAGTGCCCCTTGTGGGATCTTTTGAGGCCACATAGATCTTCATGCAATATGCCATTTTTTATAATTTTATCATTTTTAATCCTTGTTCCATAGAAGGTGAGGACAAGGGGATACAGGGATGACAATTTTTGTTTCCAAAGTTTGGGGACAGCCGGGGGATGACAATGAAAATATAATAGAATGCTGAAAAAATTAATTATAAAACTTTATAAAAGAAATTGCAATTTATCTTTTATGTAAAGTTACACTGTAAATACAATGAATCAATTGAACCAAAATACATTGAGAATTTCAAATATCAACATATAATATTCAATATAATGATTACATCAAGTTTCAACTTTCAAGTACAATGGGCCAATGCCATAGTGATCTAATCACCTCCCCAAATGTTGTGGCAAACTCCTCATTACGAGAATTGTTGGACCCATCTAGTCAAAGTTCCTACAAATGGACCACAACCAATCTTGTTTTTGCAACTTGATTCTCATGAATTTGTGCTAGCTTTTTTGGGTCTACACCCCCACTGTGTTATTGGTCTCTCCTTGTATGCAGGTGTCTTGTAGTCCATGAAATGCAAGGTACTCTGCACAATCACAAGCTTCTTTGCTCTCCTATAGTTAAGTCTATTCCTCTTGAAGCTATATGTAGACTAGTTCCTCTTATCAATAGAAGGACTTCGAGCTTGTGATAGGAGGTGAACAACTAGTGTGGATATGAGTGATTGAGGCCCATCCAAACACACCATAGTATTGGGTCCTCCTGTGCCATAGTCTTCCTATCCAACTTTGCCTCATTCACATAGCCCTTGAGTGTGGCAAATTTGGCCAACTCATGATGGATGATGTTGATCTCCTTTGCATTGTATGTCTTTAGAATTGCTGTCATGAAGCCTCTCTTCACCCCACTATTTTCCACAGGGACAACTGTATTAGGCCTTTGCACATACCACTTTGGGTTCAATGCATAGGCAACCACATGCAAGGGAGTGTTGAGCTTCTCCCACCTTCATTGATGATAGGTGCTCATTTTATAACTACAAGGTTGTAATGTCCTGTGATGACCCGCCTTATAAAAGAAATCCAGCCATGACAAACTCATGAGGCTTGTTGCTGGGCGTAAGAATATTTGGAGGCTAGTCGAGCTGCTACATATGTAAATCTGCCGCTAATATTGCCTGTTATCAGCCCTTCTGTGGGTCACTTGATGTATATAAGGAGGGCTCGGGAGCTTTGAAGAGGACGTATGAGCAGATTGCAGATGGTGCGTGCCATTCCTGTGCATCCAAATCTGATACAAGAGAGCCGTGAAGACTTTATGGGTCTGGTGTGACACTTCCCAGGTCTGATTTGCTTTTATATATTTTGTTATGGCCTACTGTTTGCAGCCAGTGTAGGAATGAAGTCATTGTATATTTTTGAACATTCCTGAGTTGAGCTAAACCTATCTGCCCTCTATATGCATTCTCAGTCTGGAGTGAAATCTATGCTAAGTCTGAGATTTATTGTATAACTTGCATTGCTGTTACATTTTGATTGAATGAGCTTGAAAATACATTGTATCGTGAGATCTGAGGCTTATATTTGCAAAGAACAGAACCTTCCTATTTTTAATTTTTTTGGTCTTCAACTAATTGGGACAGTTGTTGTTATCAGCATTTTGAAGTTATTTCATGACAGCCCAAGATGAAGTATTGAAATCTGGTTATCAAACGTGTTCTGCATTTCATTTGCACACTGTTCTGACATATGCCATGGAATGAACTGTACTTGATTAAATGGAACATATAACAAACTGAAAAAAACATTGAGTAAAAAAATCTCAGGTCAAAAACTCAGAATGGGGTAGCCCATTACATGCATCCCTTGCAAAGGATGCACCCCTTCCTTGATTGCTGCCCTTGGTGTTTGACTTCTTAATTGCTGTTTTTTTAATTAATTAAGGCCTTCATTATGTAGCGCTGCTTTATTAATTGGGAAGCGCTGCATTTTTTGAAGTTTTCTTGGGCAGAGCGCCTGTTTTAATTTATGCAGGATCGGGGGGTATGACAGTCCACCCTTCCCAATATTGCTTGTCCACAAGCAATGTTAGTTTTAATCCATCACTGAATCATTTTGTCAATACCAGGGTCCAAATCAACTTTGGAGATTTGTAATCCTTAGATCCTCCTTGTGACGTAATTGGCTTCTGATATGACACTCTGATATCATTGGAAATTCTAAACCCAAATGATCTTGGTTATGACACACTGAAACAAAGGATCTTGGTTATGTACAATGATGTCCCTCGAGAGTAGTTGTTAGTATACTTTCCTCAACTTAACTACCAATAAAGTTAATACCATCCTCTAAAGTATGAGGACAATTTATTGTCCAATATTCTTCTGACTTATGTACTATTATTTTCGAATAACTCTCAACAACAAAACCAAGAGTTGGAAATTGCCAAGACATGTTATTTGAGGCAAGTTTTCTCTCATTTCATTACCACAAAGATCCTAAGCAATGATAGAAAAATTTGGCATCCTTCATGATGAATTATGAATATCAAGATCCCACTTCCTTGTGCAAGGCCCATTTTTCTTTGAGTATTAAAGGATCGAGGTGTCCTTTACTATAGGTTGTATCCTTTTTTCCTAAATAGTTAAATGGAAACAAGTACACAATTTCCCTTAATTAAAGTTTAGTTTTATTTCACATTATCATTCAAACAAAGTTTTGAGGCAAGTTTGAATCTAAATATGAAATAGCTTATAGGGTGTTTGTCACACTTAACCTAGTCAAAACATCTTTCAACATATATCGCCTTAACATAGACCCCTAGGTAATTAATGACATGTTATATCCTTATATTTCTTAGATAATACTCAAGTACAAAATTATTGGATCGATCAAGTCCACTAAAATGAAAGATGTACAAAGTTTTAGAATTCCCAGAAAACAATTATCACCCACCAACAGTTCATTGAAGGACTTAAATTTATAGGTTTATACTAATATCCAATTCTTGTCCAATTTCCAGGTCAATTGGAGGTTGTCATTCCTCTTGTAAAATTTGACATATCCCCATGTTTGACACTAAGATTATTTTCATATCTTAGGAAAGTATTGTTTTATTTCACCTGATTCATTTAAACAATATGAATTTTTTTTCCCCAAAGTTTACAAGGTGAAAATAATCCTGGGATTAGTGGGTTATGGGCCCTCAATGTAACTTCAAATAGATTTATGTAACAAATTTGGGTGCAACTTGATTTGTATCAAATTTATCTAAGGTACATGTATGCCTAATATTGATGTCCTTGATTTTTAATCACAAATGTAGAGCTTCTCTAATCAAGGAGGACTGAGGGGAAGAAGACCCTTGGATGAAATGATCTGCTCTAGATATTAAATATAGAAGTGAATTTGGTCACACAAAACAAAGTTCACTAGATTGATTTTTGTAGGTTACAAGATCAATCCATGCATCACCATTGTTTCTATGAGTGTGGGATAGATCATATGTGTTATGGATTTGATTGTGCATTATGATCTTGTCCAAAATGAATAGAACAAATTACTCTTTATTAGAATAAATGTGTTCCTGCCTCAATGAAGCTCGATGAATATATCCTCCGATAAATCTCAAAACACAAACCTCAAATTATAGTGGCCATATTTCTTTCCAAAATTTCTCCTAAGGTCTCTCTAAGAGTCAAAATCTGTTATTTGTATGTTCCTAAAGAATTGAGTTGTCTTCATTACATTTGCTCAAAATTATTGTTTTGGCATATCAAAATTTGATTGAATTTAGACTTAGATGTCTATTATTGATAATAATTCACTCTGATGTTTCAAACTGGGTGTTATGGGTTTAATCCGGAGTTTAAGGACTTGTTGATGTAATATGTCTAGATGTTTATGGTGTTTTTCATGGAAGCCCCTATCTCCATGTGAGAGGTGAAATCAACTTTAAAGTAAAATCAGTATATGAACTTGAATGATTAAGACTTCACTTTGAACTCATATCTTGGAAGGTTGAAGATCTCCATGGTTAGAGTTTCTCGAGCCAAGGGGCTCATTGATGCATTGGAAAGTTCTCTTTTGTTGCTATGTGGAAAGGAAAGCATTTGTAGTTGGGATAAAGGCTTTCCTGGCTGCATACTCCTTAAGAATAGTGAGAAATCAGTCAGGTGGTAAACCAATTCTCAGAGTTGTTCTTGGAGCTGAAGATGAGTGATGGCAAAGTCAAAACTGTGAATAGAAGTTGACAAGACCTTCGGAGTATTTCCTTTGATCTAACATTTTGATAGACGTAATATGAATGCAAAGGAAAACTCTTTGAGGGTGAGTATTTGGACTCTTGCAAATGGATAATTGGTCCTGAATGAAATTGATTACAGAGCTTTAAGACTGAGGCTGTAGAGAAGGAATATTATGAAGTGTCCAAGGCAAAGGGAGAAGCCATATGAATTGTTGACTCAAATTGAGCAAGTAACGAAGCAGTATCATTGTTAAGAGCTAGAAATGATGAGGCAGCCACGGTTAAGAATAATCTGACAGAGGTTATTAAATACATCCTTGATCTTTGAATCATGACTGTGATTGAGAGAAGAGACAATTGCTTTAGGAACCATCATTACTAACCAACACATGTGAATTGTTCGCTGTGATGCCATGACAACCCCCTTGCCTGTCAAATCCAAATGGAGATTTAATATTTTATTATAAAGTGAACTTGCTAATATTTGTGACACGTTTAATTTAATGACTTAGAGAGATGTACACTCATTTAAGAACTTTGAAATATTAGTTTAAATGTTCTGCCAAATCTAAAGGTGAAAAGAAAAGGGTTATACCAGAAGTGAACAGGTCTTCCCTATAAAATGTAAAGTGATATCGTTGTATGAAGGGTTTACAAACTGGGTTGTGTGACTGAAGGTTATGACTAAAAATTACTTTTTATGTTTGTAAACACACAGCAGATTGTATAGGGAATTCTTCAAGACTTTGAACCCATTTTCAAAGGAAATAAGGAGGCTTGGATGGCACATTTTGTATCTGATTTCTTCTTAGGGTTTTAGATCATTTCTTATGTTTGATTTGGAATCCACCATTCCTTGGTTCTTTTTTATTAAAAGTGCAGGGAAAGAACTGAAACTGTGTATTCAGTTTTTGAAGAAATGTGAAGAATGGTCCACTCATTTTAATGTGATTGGGTGGCTTTTAAGATACTAACAGTCCTAGGTCAAGATGCTACCTCTGTACACTTATATCTTCAAATCTGGAAGTAATATAATGTGGAAATAAACCAAAATCCCTTTTTGTATCTTAGTTATGTCTAGATTCTAGTGACAACTAGTGATGGCAACATATGGATTCTTAATCGAGAAATGAAAGTCAAGCTATATCATTTAGTGTAGAAAATTGTATACCTTTACAATTTCATACCCTTAATTAGTTGGACTTAATTAAGCCTCTAATTGGCCAATTTATGCATTCCAAAGTTTTATTATTCCCATTTCCGAAAGGGGAACCTATATTAAACAATTGCCATCATTAATTAAAACATCTTGGATCATGTGTGTCTTGGACTTAGGGTTTAGGACCCAAGGGCGAATGGGTCCTCCCTAAGTGCCAAGACCCATTTTAAAATATGTTTTTGGTGACATTTTAATGATTCAAATTCAAGTTTCAATTGTCGGCTTTTGGAATCTAATTTTCGGGAAATTAGATGAACACCTATAAATATATAGTTATTTTATCAATTCAAATCTAAGCAACATTATCAAGACTTCACATGAGCAAATATTATTGTCAAGAGCATTGAAGAGCATATTTATCAGTCATCTACAACAGCAATCAAGATCGTATCATCATGTCAAAGTTCATGTGTGTTCATGTCATGTTTTAGAGCTAACATTGTGATGTAGGTTTCAAGCATCAAATCAATTAATCAATCAAGCCGATTCATGCAAGATCCAAGCCTTAGAGTGATGTGTTTGACTTCAGTCCTCTAAGGGTGGCCATTAAGGGTTTGGTGAGTTGTAGCTAGCAAGTTTTCATTCATCAATTCCTTCATTTTGTCATTATTTCATTATCACGGTTTAATCACCAAACATGGGGTTTGACTAAGGCAAACCCCCATTCACCCAAAACAAACATTTTTGCTTCTCTCTTTGTATGTGCAAATTTACAGGTGAAGAAGGACCGAAAGTTGATCAAAAGTGCAATTTTGCAAAGTTGTCAAAGTTGTCATCATTGTTGTCAAGCTACAAAAACTCACCTACATGTTTTATTTTTGACTTTTTGATAGTCAAACTTGGAGGAATTAGAAGCTTAGATTTGGGATAAGAGGATTGCCAAAAGTATTTTTGGACCCTTGCACTAGGACCCATTCGCCCTAGGGCGAACCAATCCTGCTACGGATCTTGAAACTTGCTTTTTATCACAAGTGCACACCATCAGACACTTCTTAGATCTGCCTGCAAGTTGTCGTTTCCGTTTCTGTTATCAGAGAACTTTGCATTTCAAGCATTAGGTCATTTAATTCATTTAGTTAATGCATTTTAAATTATTCCAAAACATTGCGAATCAGTCATTTCGATCATAAGAAAGTAAAGATCCCAGAAGATCCAAAATAAGGTTGACTCACCTCAAGGTTGAAAGTCAATCCTATCCTTTTGTGATCTTCTCTCTCTTTCTAATGAAATTAGGGAGAGGTGTGTTTGAATCCTAGGCCATTTAATTATTCCATATTGATTGAATTCATTCCCTCTTTTCCCTTCTTTTCAATCAGTAACTTTGTTGAGTTGATATAAATGATTTATTGTTCCTTCCTTTGCGATATTTCTCTTAGTTTCAGGGTCAAGTCTTGAGTAAGCTTTTGCATACTTGTCTAAGTTATTGTTTGGTGTATTGATTTCTTCTTCCTCTCTTGATTATCTCTCTCTAGGTAAGAAAGATGGTCTTGCTACCCTAGGTGTTGACCCTAGTGGAGCTCTATTGTCATTTTCATAATTGTTAAGCATAAAGTAATCATAAACACACATGGAGTAAACCTGCTAAAAACACATCGGGCATGAAGCAAACACATAAATATACGTAAGACACGAAGTATACAGATAAATACACGTAAGACACGAAGTATACACATAAATACATGTAAGATACAAAGCATATACATAAATACACGTAAGACACGAAGCATACACATAAATACATGTAGGACATGAAGTATACATGTGAAAGGCACACACATATAGAAATGCAATGTTGGCCTACTTGATTTTATTTTTGATTTACTTAAGAGGGTTGAATAGTCGATCCTAATTGATTGGCGGTTAAAGTAGGTTTGTCTCATTGGCTGGCAAGATTAATGCTCTGATACCAATGCAATGTCCCCTATTTGGGATATTCCTAGATTTTGCCCTAAAACCACAATTTAAATCAAAATAAGAAATTTAATACATTTAAGATGATAAATTTACCAATTGAAATGCCCTTTATAAGATATAAATCTTGGTTTAGGTTCTACTCACAATAGTAGTCACTAGAAATTGACATTAGCTCATAAGCCATTATAATATATATACTATTAGTCATTAATAAACATCATGATATCCATGCATATTAGTCACATCAAAATTCTAGTTAATGCAATAGCCATTCCAATATGGATTCCCAATGTAATCTTATTAGGAATTCATTGAAGTGTTTGCAAATCGTAGTCTCAAGGTTGGTCGCCCTTGTACTGCAAGAGCATGGAAGGCGGGCCACCCTTCCATCCCTCAGTCCACTTTGGAGGCTGGTCGTCCTCCTTGGTCAAGCCCAGGAGCACTATTAAGCCTCCTAGCCCACGAGGCTTAACCCCCTATGGGTGGCGTGCTTGATAAGAGCATGAAGACTCTCCCTTCCACAAAGCCCGAGAGCACATGTATGCCTCCCAGCCCACGAGGCTTAACCCCCTATAGGTGGCGTACTTGATGGCAGGTTTGTTGGACCTTCACCTCTCGTGAACTCGAAAGGTTGATCGGCCTTCTTGTTTTGCAATCATTTCTCTAAATTCAAAATAGATTATTATACAAATCTATAATCCATATTCATAATAAAGGAAGAATCATGATTATTTATAAGGATCAATAATTGCTACAAGCATCATTATTGCATGATTGTGTATATATATATATTCCTAATTAAGTTTAAACTTACAATAATCTTCTTGCTAGAAAATATATTTTATTCCAATAGGTTTCCAATTCTTATTTCTTTTTTTCCAATCTGCTTCCTTGATGCCTTCACCAAATGATGCCTCCTCCTTATATATCCTTCATGGTGAGGTGAATAGGCACACCCTTTATTACCGTTGCATCCCTTACAAAGGATGCACCCCTTCCTTGATCGCTGTCCTTGGTGTTTGACTTCTTAATCGCTGTTTTTTTTAATTAATTAAGGCCTTCATTATGTAGCGCTGCTTTATTAATTGGGAGTTGCTGCATTTTTTGAAGTTTTCTTGGACAGTGCCTATTTTAATTTATGCAGGATTGAGGGGTATGACAAAGGTGGGGTCCATCTTTCATACAATGACCTTCCTTTGGCCAAAAATGCTATCAATGCATTCATACACCTTCCAAAGGCTTGGAGGGTTAGAGTCCTCATATTTGATCATTATGAAAAATGGAGGATATGATGTAGATGATGTATTTTGGCATCAACCTAAAAAGTGTTGCTCTTCACCACTTCATTCAACCTCTTCCCTTGCACTTGGACTTATCTCACTGATTCCATTCCTGCACCATGACCATTAGTTGCAAGGGCTCTTGCAACTCAATCATCCTTTCCAAGAGAATGAAGTATAATGCATATTTGGTTTCAATAGGTTTGAGAAATTCCTTCTTGGAGAAGGCCAAAAATAGTGCATGTGATCTATGTTGATTGCAAATAAACTTTTGGACATCTATTGCATTAAGAACAACTTATTTGAACCAGTTAATTTTGTCAATGTCCTTAAGTTTATTGCACATTTTCAATACAAATGCTAAATTGTTGACAATGATTTCAATTAAGAGTGGGTTATATCATATTTATAGTTTTTTTGGGGCCTTCCACATTATGGTTAGATTTTGCACTTTAGTTTGTTTTAAAAGTGTTTTTAAATAAAGTGGGTGTTTTATAAAACGTAAGAACACCTTGCTATCCTTGAGACAATCAAGGGATGCCAAGGCGTCTTATGGCCCTCCCTTGTTGGGGTTACTATCTCCTTCTAGTTTTCTTGGGGACCATCTCTATGTTGCTGTCCGGAGGATATCCTTGTCTTAGAATTGTGGAGTTTTTGGAGGGGTTGCATCCTTGTAGAACAATGCGTTTAGCCAAGATCCAAAGCCTTAAAAAAAGGTGTTGAGGCCATAAAGTGACAATCAAGCCCTAGCTAAATGAGAGTGAAACAAATATTTGTTGAAGAATGAGTGCCCTCAAGTGTGCCTTAATTAATCCAATGTTTGGTTTCTCCAATAAAATTCAAATTTACTTTAATAAAATCCAAATCTAGTTGCTTGTTTGTATTTTTTGGTTTTTTGTGGGTCTACTAGCCGACTAAGTCTAACTGGCAGAAATATCATGCTATCATTAAGGATGCAAGAATGCCAAACTGAATATGGCAAAGTACATATGATGCCTTGCTTATAAAGGCAAGGTGGTCAATAGGATTAGACAAGATCATGACAAGTATCTTAATCCTATCACATGAGACAACTAAGTCCTAACAACCTAGGATAAGAGAAGTTTTAGATATGACAACTCATCCTTCTAGAAGGAATCTTAGAGCCTAAGTAAACTTAACATGTGAATATGTCCCCTAATTACCTAGTGAATAAATTAACTAGGTACAAGACATTTATTCACATCAACACCCCCTCTTAAGTGCAACTTATGAGAGAAGATTATTATGCAAATGACACAAAGATGGGTCTCGGCTACAAGGCCATGCTAGGTACCCATGTACAAATGCAAATGCAATCTCTCACAAATGGAGAAAAGGAGAAAACCCAGTGGGACAAAACACCTCCCCAAAAGAGTGATAAATACAATAATGATATCCATCACAAATCCAATCAATCTCTATCCACACAAAGGATGATAAGAGAGATCATACAACTCCTCCACAATGAGATAACCTGCTACAAAAGAAGCACTGGAAGCACACTTGTGGACTAAAATTGGAACCCTCAATCTGGCAAGCAAGAAAAAATACTTCTGTTTGCTAGAAACCATATTAGAGTCACTCAAGGACTCAAGTCAGAGTCAATCCAAGCAACTTAGTTGAGATACTTTTCAATTGTGTAAGTCCAATATATTATTGCAATCTTGAGTATTGCATATTGGCCATATCTTGCATCCATTGTTGCAATTTCATGTTCTTGCTTTTCTCTCTTGTGGAAGGTTGTTGTTGGCTTTCGCAAATGATCCTGGAGGCTTGAGTCCTTGAGTGACTCTAACATGGTATTAGAGTTATATCTCAACTCCTACATTGATGAGTTTTTTGTTTGGTAAGTTTGCAAGCCTTGTTTGGCCTACCTTGCCTCAAGACATGATGAGTTTGTTGTGTATTTGGCATGTCCTGTAACTATACTATGGAGCATGTCTTTAATCTTTAGCGTGTAAGCATGGATGTTGTCATAGTTCAAAAACTTGTTGAGTGCTTGTGTAACTTGCAAGTACTCATGAGTTGTAGCCCCTATGAGGAGCTCACCTGTGAACATGTGGCCCAGTTGAGGTGAGTTACATGCCTGAACTTGCTATGAGTACCCATAGGACTTGGTACATCCTTGCTTGTGACAAGATGCCATGTTTGTAGCAAAACTTTGCCAAAAATGCACTAAAAATATGCTAAAACACTATTTTCCCTCTTTTCACAATTTACCGCCTTCACTTCTTACTAACATAGCAATTTATCTTTGCTGGGTTCTTCTTGTGGTCATTTTAGGTGATTGTGGAAGTGAGATTTTAGTGATTTTCAAAGTGTCATGTCCCTTTCGCCAAATAATAAATAATATTATTATAATAAATAATAAATAAAAGTGTTTATTAACACTAACAAATATAATAATAAAAATATATTAATAAATAAAAATATAACTATATATTTATAGAATTTCAAAATAAAACTGGTTGGCATTTCAAGATAAAACAGGTCGGCATCCATTTGGGCCTCCGGGTCCAATCTAAGATGGTGTAAAAGAAGCATTTGAATTTTATTTTCGGGGAGTAGATTTGGAAAATTGATTGTTGTAATGTGTATTTTGTTCAATAGGGACAAAAACCCTGGACATAGGGCGAGTTTCTTGAGGTAGGACAAAAGCCCTATCCTTAGTCCTAGTTTTCATCATTTCCTATCTTGAAAATTCATGAATATTAAGCAGATTGCTTTACTCTAGGCCCAGTGCTCAGACACAGGTAGTAGATAGGATGCCGTTTCTTGACCAGACTAGGTAATCATTTTTTTAAGGGAGGATTTGGTTCCAGTTTTAGACCAACGCACATCACCAAGGAGAATTTGAGTCTAGGTGTGGGGTACAAAGGGGCCAATAATAACTTAAGTTATATTTTATATTTTGTCCTTTTGAATTTTAAGACATAATAACTTAAGTTGCAATATTTCTAGTGTTCCACAGGGACGCATCCCCCCAATATTTTTGGACGAACTTGAGACGGGGACGTTTCCGAGACACAGGGACGCCTAGGAAACGTCCC